>JAEOAD010000049.1:0-600000 GCA_036365145.1 Orientallactaga sibirica
TCCACCTGTCCTCCTACTCTACTGTCCACCAGTCCAGTCCTCCTACTCTACTGTCCCGCCACGTGTCCACCAGTCCTCCTACTCTACTGTCCTGCTGCGTGTCCACCAGTCCTCCTACTCTACTGTCCCGCTGCGTGTCCACCAGTCCTCCTACTCTACTGCCCCGGTGTCCACGTGTCCACCAGTCCTCCACCACTCTACTGTCCCGCTGCGTGTCCACCAGTCCTCCCTACTCTACTGTCCGCTGCGTGTGTCCACCAGTCCTCCACCAGTCCTCTACTACTCCCGCTCGTGTCCACCAGTCCTCCTACTCTACTCTACTGTCCACCAGCTACGTGTCCACCAGTCCTCCTACTCTACTGTCCCGCTACGTGTCCACCAGTCCTCCTACTCTACTGTCCCGCTGCGTGTCCACCAGTGTCCACCAGTCCTCCCTACTCTACTGCCCCGCTGTGTCCACCAGTCCTCCACTCACTGTCCTCCCAGTCCTCCTACTCTACTGTCCCGCTACGTGTCCACCAGTCCTCCTACTCTACTGTCCCGCTGCGTGTCCACCAGTCCTCCTACTCTACTGTCCTGCTGCGTGTCCACCAGTCCTCCTACTCTACTGCCCCGCTACGTGTCCACCAGTCCTCCTACTCTACTGTCCCGCTGCGTGTCCACCAGTCCTCCTACTCTACTGTCCCGCTGCGTGTCCACCAGTCCTCCTACTCTACTGTCCCGCTGCGTGTCCACCAGTCCTCCTACTCTACTGTCCCGCTACGTGTCCACCAGTCCTCCTACTCTACTGTCCTGCTACGTGTCCACCAGTCCTCCTACTCTACTGTCCCGCTGCGTGTCCACCAGTCCTCCTACTCTACTGCCCCGCTACGTGTCCACCAGTCCTCCTACTCTACTGCCCCGCTACGTGTCCACCAGTCCTCCTACTCTACTGTCCTGCTGCGTGTCCACCAGTCCTCCACTCTACAGTCCTGTCCACCTCCTCTACTACTGTCCCGCTGCGTGTCCACCAGTCCTCCTACTCTACTGCCCTGCTACGTGTCCACCAGTCCTCCTACTCTACTGCCCCGCTACGTGTCCACCAGTCCTCCTACTCTACTGCCCCGCTACGTGTCCACCAGTCCTCCTACTCTACTGCCCCGCTACGTGTCCACCAGTCCTCCTACTCTACTGTCCGCTGCGTGTCCACCAGTCCTCCTACTCTACTGTCCCGCTACGTGTCCACCAGTCCTCCTACTCTACTGTCCGCTGCGTGTCCACCAGTCCACCAGTCCTCCTCCACCACTCTACTGTCCCCGCTACGTGTCCACCAGTCCAGTCCCTACTCTACTGTCCCGCTACGTGTCCACCAGTCCTCCTACTCTCTACTGTGTCCACCAGCTCTACTGTCCCGTGTCCACCAGTCCTCCTACTCTACTGTCCCGCTACGTGTCCACCAGTCCTCCTACTCTACTGTCCCGCTACGTGTCCACCAGTCCTCCTACTCTACTGTCCCGCTACGTGTCCACCAGTCCTCCTACTCTACTGCCCCGCTGCGTGTCCACCAGTCCTCCACTCAGTCCTCCAGTACTCTACTCTACCCGCACGTGTCCACCAGTCCTCCTACTCTACTGCCCCGCTACGTGTCCACCAGTCCTCCTACTCTACTGTCCCGCTACGTGTCCACCAGTCCTCCTACTCTACTGTCCCGCTACGTGTCCACCAGTCCTCCTACTCTACTGCCCTGCTACGTGTCCACCAGTCCTCCTACTCCTCCTACTCTCCTGTCTACTGTCCCGCTGCGTGTCCACCAGTCCTCCTACTGTACTGCCCTGCTACGTGTCCACCAGTCCTCCTACTCTACTGTCCTGTCCACCAGTGTCCACCCAGTCCTCCCACTCTACTGTCCCGTCACTCTACTCTGTCCACCAGTCCTCCTACTCTACTGCCCCGCTACGTGTCCACCAGTCCTCCTACTCTACTGTCCCGCTACGTGTCCACCAGTCCTCCTACTCTACTGCCCCGCTACGTGTCCACCAGTCCTCCTACTCTACTGTCCCCCTCTACGTGTCCACCAGTCCTCCTACTCTACTGTCCCGCGTGTCCACCAGTCCTCCTACTCTACTGTGTCCACCAGTCCTCCTACTCTACTCCCACGTGTCCACCAGTCCTACTACTCTACTGTCCCGCCACGTGTCCACCAGTCCTCCTACTCTACTGTCCCGCTCTGCGTGTCCACCAGTCCTCCTACTCTACTGTCCCCTGCGTGTCCACCAGTCCTCCTACTCTACTGTCCTCCCTCTACTGTGTCCACCAGTCCTCCTACTCTACTGCCCGCTACGTGTCCACCAGTCCTCCTACTCTACTGCCCCGCTACGTGTCCACCAGTCCTCCTACTCTACTGCCCCGCTGCGTGTCCACCAGTCCTCCTACTCTACTGTCCCGCTGTCGTGTCCACCAGTCCTCCTACTCTACTGTCCTGTCCCGCACGTGTCCACCAGTCCTCCCTACTCTACTGTCCCGCGCACGTGTCCACCAGTCCTCCTACTCTACTGTCCCTGCTGCATGTGTCCACCAGTCCTCCTACTCTACTGCCCGCCACGTGTCCACCAGTCCTCCTACTCTACTCTGTCCACCAGTCCTCCTACTCACCTGCGTGTCCACCAGTCCTACTCTACTGTCCTGCTACGTGTCCACCAGTCCTCCTACTCTACTGTCCCGCTGCGTGTCCACCAGTCCTCCTACTCTACTGCCCCGCTACGTGTCCACCAGTCCTCCTACTCTACTGTCCCGCTACGTGTCCACCAGTCCTCCTACTCTGCTGCGTGTCCACCAGTCCTCCTACTCTACTGTCCCGCCGTGTCCACCAGTCCTGTGTCCACCAGTCCTCCTACTACTCTACTGTCCCGCTACGTGTCCACCAGTCCTCCTACTCTACTGTCCCGCTGCGTGTCCACCAGTCCTCCTACTCTACTGCCCCGCTACGTGTCCACCAGTCCTCTCTACTCTACTGTCCACCAGTCCTCCTACTCTACTGTGTCCACCAGTCCTCCTACTCTACTGTCCCGCTACGTGTCCACCAGTCCTCCTACTCTACTGTCCCGCTGCGTGTCCACCAGTCCCACCAGTCCTCACCAGTCCTCCTACTGCCCGCTGCGTCCACCAGTCCTCCTACTCTACTGCCCGTGTCCACCAGTCCTCCTACTCCACTGTCCTCCTCCACCTCTCCTACTCTACTGTGTCCACCAGTCCTCCTCCTACTCTACTGTCCCCAGTCCTCCTACTCTGCTGTCCGCACGTGTCCACCAGTCCTCCCTCTACTCTACTGTCCACCAGTCCTCTACTCTACTGTCCACCCCTTACTCACGTGTCCACCAGTCCTCCTACTCTACTGTCCCGCTACGTGTCCACCAGTCCTCCTACTCTACTGTCCCGCTGCGTGTCCACCAGTCCTCCTACTGGACTGCTCTGCTACTATAAAGTCTCAGGGTGGCCTCGAACTCATGGAAGTCCTTCTACCTCTGCCTCTCAAATGTTGGCATTAAAGGTGTGCGCCACCATACCCACTTGACATTGTTATTTTTTATTTTATTTTGTTATTTATTTATTTATTTATTTATTTATTTATTTATTTATTTATTTATTTGGTTTTTCAAGGTAGGGTCTCACTCTGGTCCAGGCTGACCTGGAATTCACTCTGTAGTCTCAGGGTGCCTCGAACTCACGGTGATCCTCCTACCTCTGCCTCCCGAGTCCTGGGATTAAAGGCGTGCACCACCACACCCGGCTGAAATAGTTATTTTTAAGAGGATGATCAGTTTTCTGTTTTATAAGATGTCGTTTTAAGTTTATCTAATGTTTTCTCTTGAGTTGATACTAGAGAGGGAACTACCAGATTTATTCTGCTGACCCTTTACTTTTCTGCTCCAAGCTACTGTGAGGTATTGGTAGACCAACTCTTGCAGTCAGGTTTGCATTGCTAGTAGAAATCACCCAACCAAGCTCAGCTTGTGGGAAAAAGGTTTATTTTGGCTTACAGACTTGAGGGGA
This sequence comes from Orientallactaga sibirica, assembly GCA_036365145.1. Taxonomy (NCBI): domain Eukaryota; kingdom Metazoa; phylum Chordata; class Mammalia; order Rodentia; family Dipodidae; genus Orientallactaga; species Orientallactaga sibirica. The sequence continues at coordinate 4,030 of JAEOAD010000049.1, forward strand.
AGCTCCACAATGGCAGGGAAAAACAATGGCATGAGCAGAGGGTAGACATCACCCCCTGGCCAACATCACATAGACAATAACAATAGGAGAGCATGCCAAACAGTGGCTATAACACCCATAAGCCCTCTCCTAACAATATGCTGCCTCCAGGAGGCGTTAATTCCCAACTCTCCCATCAGCTGGGAACGAAGCATTTTGAATACCTAAGTTTATGGGGAACACCTGAATCAAACCACTACACCAACACTTTGCTGCGTGTAACTTAGTTGTGATTTCCCCAGGATCTTGATTCAGACTGACTTAAAAATATGTAAGGTTGGGTTGGAGAAATGGCTTAGCAGATAAGGCATTTGCCTACAAAGCCAAAGGATCCCGGTTTGAATCTCCTGGACCTATATAAGCAGATGTACAAGGGGGCACATGCATCTGGAGTTCGTTTGCAGTGGCTGGAGGCCCTGGCGTGTCCATTCTCTCTCTCTGCCTCTTTCTCTCTCTCAAATAAATAAATAAAATATGTTTTTAAAAATATGTAAGGTTTTAGTACCCTTCCCCCTTTTTAAAATCTTTTTTAAAAAGATATATTTATTTAAGAGAGACAAAGGCAGAGAGAGATATGTAATGGGTGCACCAGGTCCTCTAGCCACTGCAGACGAACTCCAGACACATGTGCCACCTTGTACATCTGGTTTATGTGGGTACTGGAGAATTGAACGTGAGTCCTCAGGCTTCCCAGGCAAACACCTTAACTGTTAAGCCATGTCTCCAGCCCATCCCCCCCTTTAAAATATAACTGAAAACATTTAGTTTTCACCAGAACCTTAACTGAAGGACCTAACTCAATTGTGTCACCAACCCCCCACCCCACCTTGAAGGTGAATGTTATAAAGCAGATATGAATGGTTTGAAAGACCAGAACCAACATCAACTGACAATGAACAATTTCCACTACATTAAAAAATGTTTTTAAAAAAAGAAAAGAAAGGCTGGAGAAATGGCTTAGTGGTTAAGGTACTTGGCTGCAAAGCCAAAGGACCTAGGTTCGATTCCCCAGGACCCATGTAAGCCAGATGTACAAGATGGTGCATGCGTCTGGAGTTCATTTGCAGTGGCTAGAGGCCTTGGCATGCCCATTCTCTCTTTGTCTCTCTTTCTCTCTCTCAAACAAATAAAATTTTTAAAAGGGGGGGGGGCAATGGAGGTTTCAGATGAAAAAGATTCTCCCCTTTAATCTACTACATTCAATCTTTTTATTTTTATTTTGTTTGGTTTTCTGAGGTAGGGTCTCGCTCTAGCCCAGGCTGACCTGGAATTCACTGTGTTGTCTCAGGGTGGCCTTGAACTCACGGCAATCCTCCTACCTCTGCCTCCCAAGTGCTGGGATTATTAAAGGCATGAGCCACCACACTCAGCTAATACATTCAATCTTGGTTAGAGTGTCACAAAAATGGAAACAGGATTACTATAATACAAAACTTCCACCACAGCACACTATACACACCTGTGTGCTAAGCACACCCCTAGCTCCTTAATGCTTCAAAGTCATTTTGCAGCCTGTTGGGTCTGCGGACAATGGAGCACGCAGATCTTCTCTTCGATCAGCTTGGTAAACAAGGCAGCTGAGCTCTGCTGGATCACCCGTCAATAAAATCAAACACCTAGGGCTGGAGAGATGGCTTAGCGGTTAAGGCGCCTTCCTGCTAAGCCTAAGAACCCGGTTCCAATCTCCAGGTCCCACGTTTAGCCAGATGTAAAGTGACACAAGAGTGCAATGCTGCACTTTCCCACAAGGGGGCGCACACATCTGGATTTTGTTCACAGCAGCTGAGAGACTGCTGGCACGCCCATCTCTGTCTGTCTTCCTCTCCCTCTCTGTCTCTCTCTCTCTATGTCTCTCTCCAAAAATAAATAAAAATAAATAATAAAAAAAAATAAAATAAAAATCAAACACCTAGCTAATGTCATATGTGATGGAGGACTGTTGGGATCCATTCTCTTCAGATGTTCCTCATACATTTTACAAATGCCTTCTTCCATACACTAATTCACAGATTCTTAGTGTAAGTTCTGCCTTCTGGCCATTTAGTAAGCTGTACCTGCAAAATGGTGTGAGACATTGCATCAAAAGCTGGTTTATTTCCTTTTTAAACACATGGTGATGCACGCCTTTAATACCAGCACTTAGGAGGCTGAGATGGAAGGATCACTGTGAGTTTTTGGTCAGCCTGGGCTAGTATGAGACACTACTTTAAAAAGAGAGAGAGAGAAGTTTGCAAAATTTCAATTTTGGGTTCTCTTCTGGATGCTAAGAAATTTTAAGCTTCCAAAATATTGAAAGTTAAAAGCTGAGACTTTTTTTTTTAATTTTTTTATTTTTTTATTTTTGGAGAGAGACACAGAGACAGAGGGAGAGGGAGACAGATAGAGAATGGGCGCGCCAGCAGTATTTCAGCTGCTGTGAACAAAATCCAGATTGTGTGCCCCCTTGTGGTCAAGTGCGGCATTGCGCCCTTGCGTCACTTTGCATCTGGCTAAACGTGGGACCTGGAGATTGGAACCGGGTTCTTAAGCTTAGCAGGCAGGCGCCTTAACTGCTAAGCCATCTCTCCAACCCAAAGCTGAGACATTTTATGTTGTGGTTTGATGATTGGTTTTCAGAGTGGGAGAGTATTTCAATCTTAATATAATATTTTAATTTTCCATGACTATCTTGCTTTCTCTTGTAGGAAGCTTGCTAGATTTTCTTAAGGAAGGAGATGGAAAATACTTGAAGCTTCCACAGTTGGTCGATATGGCTGCTCAGGTATTTGCATATACATGTGTTAATTTGAACTGCATATATACATTTAAAATGTAGAATACAAGCTGGGTGTGGATGGCACATGCTTTTTTTGTTGTTGTTTTTGGAGAGAGACAGAGAGGGGGAGAGGAAGACAGAGATGAGTATGCCAGCAGCCTCTCAGCTGCTGAGAACAAAATCCAGATGTGTGCGCCCCCTTGTGGTCAAGTGTGGCATTGCGCCCTTGTGTCACTTTGCATCTGGCTAAACGTGGGACCTGGAGATTGGAACCGGCGTTCTTAGGCTTAGGAGGCAGGCGCCTTAACCGCTAAGCCATCTCTGCAGCCCGGTATATGCTTTTAATTCCAGCACTTGGGAGGCTGAGGTAGGAGGATCAGCATGAGTTGGACCTCCTAGGCTACAGAGTAAGTTCCAGATTAGCCTGGGCTAGAGTTGAGACTGCCTCAAAAAAAATAAAGTAAAATGTAGAATAGTCTTACCAGCATATTACAGGTTAGATAGTGAAATTTTAGAAGAAGTAATGCTGGAGATAGTACAGTGTTATCTAATATTATAGATAAGGTGGTATCTGCAGACTTCATTAGAAGTATCTAACATTCATGTAACTTCATAGCAGCACCAGCACTAGAACCAGCTGTACAGCATCCAGTCAAGTGCTTTCCTATAACACATGGCCTTTTAGGCAGTGCTCCTACAGACATAGTCTTAAGATAAACTTAAGACAATTAAAATGGATGTTATTTCAAAGAGAATATTAGGATTGGAAGCAGATGCTAAACAGTAATTATTATAATGTACAACAAGAATCAAGATGGCAGTGTGCAGTTGAGAACTACTTTTCTTTTTGTTGCCTCATGCGTTGTGTCTGTTGGGGTATGTGGAGGTCTTCAGAGTGCTCTTCATTGGTCTCAGGCATGTGCTGCTTCCTGTCAATGAGAGTCCACATGTCCCCAGGCTGATGATCTAGAGAAACTTTACTGAGGGCCGGTCCATGTGAGATAGGCTCTCGGACACTCAGTTAGGGCAGTCACAAACCTTTTTTTATAAAAAGCTTAGGCTCTGTGGACCACATATTATATCTGTTGGGCCTTCCCCACTTCTTTTCACAACCCTTTACAAACGTGAAATCTACTTTTTGTTCTCAAGCCATATAACAAGCTGTGGCCACATCTGTCTTGCCAGCTGTAGTTTGTTAAGAGTGCCTCGTGCTTACAGTGACTCTGTAATCCTGTGACTTATCTTTTCCCTTTACCCACTAACACAAGATATTAAGAATTGTGCTGGTAATGGTGGTTGATAGACTTGAGCCTTAAATTCTTTGCCTTAAAATATGTGAGTTTTTTTTTTTCTTTTCCTGGCACAGCTAGGGGATGTATGAAATTTTCTGTTTATTCTCATCATCTTCTAGACTATGCCTGTTACTGTCTGTAGCAGAAAGCTTCAGGTTCCCTGAGATAAACTTCCAGACCAGGCAAAGTTACTGAGGAAGGGATTTATTGAAGCTTACAGATCCAGGGGAAGTTCCGTGATGGCAGAAGAAGCTGGCCTGCTTTCACAGGACCAAACACAGAGAGGGAAGCCACAAGCCAAAACCCACACAGCACAGAACACCTCAGGAACTCCAACTAGGCATACTTTGTGTATCTTTAGATTGAAATCTCCAACCCACCACCACACCTTAAGATCCACCCAGTGACTCTGCTTCCAGCCAGGTGGATTCAGAGGCAAACTACAAACTAATAAAACACTGAATATAGTGGGGGCCATCTATTCAAGCTACCACACATTTTTTTTTTTTAATACCTGAGTTTTCAACAATTCCATTTAATGATAACCAAAATGGCATGTATTTTGTATTTTGTTTCCAAGATTGCTGATGGCATGGCGTATATTGAAAGAATGAACTATATTCACCGAGATCTTCGGGCTGCTAATATACTTGTAGGAGAAAACCTTGTGTGTAAAATAGCAGATTTTGGCTTAGCAAGATTAATAGAAGACAATGAATACACGGCAAGACAAGGTAGAATGACCATCACATGAATGTTTGTAATCTGTTGTCCTACTTTTTCTTACTTTACATTCTTTTGAACAAAAGAGTTTTATGGAATGAGACTGATTCTAGGTTCCCTCAGAACCTCAGAAAAAAATTGATATATAAATTGTGTACAATAAATACTACTTTATTTTTTTGATAGTTATTTTCTGCAAGGAAGTACTTGACTCGACATTGTTTGCATTATAAATATAGCAAGTTAATTGTCTACTTGCTTCTTTTAGGATGTCTTTTAGGATGTGTGTGTACATATGTATAAGTGTGTATATGACTGTGTATGTGCAGGTCCAAGGATAACCTTGGGGTGCTGGTCCTCCTTTTTCACCTTCTTGGAGACAGGGTCTTTCTTGTTGTTTTGCCTCTGAAAAGGCCACACTAGCTGGTTCATGGGCTTCAGGATTCTCCTAGCTCTGCCTTTCATTGCTGCAGACATTTGCACCACTTTGTGTGTGGCTGTATATGGGTGTTGGAGATTGAACTTGGGTAGGCAGGCTTGGGAAGCAAACACCTTTAACCACTGAGCTATCTCCCCAGCCGCAAATGTTTTAAATTCCCCCTTTTTATTTTATTTCCTCCCTCCCTCCCTCCCTCCCTCCCTCCCTCCCTCCCTCCCTCCCTCCTCCCTCGTTTGTTTGTTTGTTTGTTTGTTTGTTTATTTATTTAGGGATAGGATCTTACTCTAACCCAGGTTGACCTGGAATTCACTATGTAGTCTCAGGCTGGCCTCGAACTCACAGCGATCCTCCTACCTCTACCTCCAGAGTGCTGGGAGTAAAGGGGTGTGCCACCATGCCCGGCAATCCCAGCACTTGGGAGGCAGAAGTAGGAGGATCGCTGTGAGTTCGAGGCCAGCCTGAGACTACATAGTGAATTCCAGGTTACTCTGGACTACAATGAAACCCTACCTCGAAAAACAAAAAACAAACAAAAAAACAAGTGTTGAGATTAAAGGTGTGCACCACCGTGCCCAGCTAAATTCCTTCTTTTTAAATTTTTATTTTTATAAGAGAGAGAGAATGAGCATGACAGGGCCTCTGCAAGGTTGTGTATGCATCACCTATGTATCTGGCTTGTGGGTTCTGGGGAGTCAACTGTGAGTCCATAGACTTTGCAGGCAAGCACTTTAACCGCTAAGCCATTTCTCTAACTCTGAATTCCCCATTTTAACTGACTTTGTAAGTTATTGAACTCTTGCCTTAGATTTGAAGTTCTCAATCTCCCCACCCTTCAGATATTTAGCAATGATCAGAGACATTTTTTGTTCCAGTAGCACACACCTTTAAAGCCAGCACTCGAGAGGCAGAGGTTAAGAGGATTCTCATGAGTTTGAGGCCACCCTGAGACCACATAGTGAATTCCAGGCCTCTGGGCTAGAGCAAGATCCTGCCTTAGGAGATTTTATATATATCCAAAAGACATAATAATGAAATATTATGAGCAAAAATCATTAGCTCTTAGAATCCAACATAGTATGCCTTCAGCATCTGTAGGTAATTACATCTACTGGGTGTCAGAATGTATTCAGAGTTGAAGATTTTAGGCACATGACTGTAATCTCAGCACTTAGAAAGTATAGGTAGAAGAATCAGAAGAGTTCAAGATCATTCTTGGCTACATAGCCGGTTTGAGGCCAGCCTGCAGTCCATGGGGTCCTGTCTTATAAATACATAGGGCTGGAAAGATGGCTCAGCAGTTAAGTACACTTGCTTGCAAAGCATGACAGCCCGAGTTCCATTCCCCATGTAAAGCCAGATGCACAAAGTGTTGCATGTGTCAAATTATTTTGCAGTGAGTGCAGAAAGTACTGGCGTGTTCGTTCTCTCTCTCCACATAAATAAATAAAATATTTTATTTATTTGCACGTGTGTGTGCACACCAGAGCCTCCTTGCTATTGCAAAGGAGCACCAGACACATGCACCACTTTTTCTGTCTACCCTAAGTAGGTAGCTTGGGACTTGAACCCAGGCCAGCCAGCTTTGCAAGCAATTCTTTAAGTGCTGAGCCCTCTCCCCAACCCTCTATAATCTGTATTTTTGGTCTCCTAAAATTTCTACTTCTGTTTTTTTCTGTTTATATCAACAACTATTAAATATAATAACTATGACTTATTTTAATATGAAATTTTAAGGCAGAGGTAAGGGTATGACCTTGAATTTAAGACCAGCCTGGAACAGAGATTGTGAGTGCCGGGTTAGTGCCTGGACTATAGTGAGACCCTGCTTCAAAATAAAAAATAAAGAAGTGAAATGAAATTTAAAAATTAAATAGAATTTCCCCCATGTATCTTTTATTAAAAAATATCTTATTTATTTGAGAGAGCAAAAGAGGGGAAGAGGGAAAGAATGGGTATTCCATTCTGCCATTGCAAACAAACTCCAGATGCATACACCCCCTTGTGTATCTGGCTTAGGTGGATCCTGGAGAATCGAACTGGGATCCTTTGGCTTTGTAGGCAAACACCTTAATGGCTAAGCCACCTCGCCAGTCCAGCCTTACATATTCTTGGACAATGGAACACTCAGACTCATGACTACCCCTGTTGTAGGTTTTCAGTATCAGGGATGTATTCCCTCCCATGCAGCGAGCCTCCAGTCCAATTAGAGAGCAGTTGGTTTCCCCCATAGCAGACATGCCACTATTGGACCTGTTGGCTCATTTGGCCTGACTGACCAAATTTAAGGCGTGCAGTGTCCACTGTTCAATATCTCCACTGGTGATTTCTTTCCCATTGAACTGCATGTAACGTAGCTTTTTCCAACTTTCTGTCAATAGGATTTCTCAGTGACCTTGCAGCCCAAGTATGTGGAGTCTTCAACAATAGGGTCTTACCATCAATTCCTGGTGGGAAACCAAGAGGCTCAGCAATGGCCTGTACTGTTTTGGGGGTATGAATGTCCTCCCTAGCCAACAATTCACTGGAAGATATCCCATCCCTGGCACTGAAAATTTTCTAGCAACAATCTATGGCTTCTGAATGTTCCATTGTCCAAAAAAGAAGGTTTCCAGGGCTGGAGGGATGGCTTAAGGGTTAAGGTATTTGCCTGCAAAGCCAAAAGACCCAGATTTGATTCCCTAGGACCCACGTTAGCTGGATGCACAAGGTGGCACGTGCATGGAGTTCATTTGCAGTGGCTGGAGGCCTTGGCATGCCCGTTCTCATTCTCTCTATCAAATAAATAAATAAAAATAAAATATTTTTAAAAATTATTTATTAAAAAAAGGTTTCCATATGACTTATTTATAACCTCTTAGATTTTGATTAGCCCTCCCTCCACTGTTCCTTTACTTAATCTCTTCCCCTAACCTCACTTAGGCCTTTTCACCCACATTAATCTGTTCTTCTACTTACATACATACAACACCATCCTATTAAGTCCTCCCTCCCTCCTTTTCTATTCCCTTTATATCCCCTTTCTAGCTTACTGGCTTCTGCTGCTGAGTTTTATTTTTACTCACATAGAAATCCAATCAGTTGTAGCTAGGATACACATATGAGAGAGAACAAGTGATTTTTGGCTTTCTGGGCCTGGGTTACCTCACTAAGTATATAATCCTTTCCAGATCCATCCATTTTCCACAAATTCATAACTTCATTTTTTTTAAATTTTATTTTTTTATTTTTTTTTATTGACTTTTAATCTTACATACCAAAAAAACCCCACCTGATATTTCCCTCCCCTCCCCCATTCCACTTTAGAACTCCGGTCTCCATCATATCCCCTCCCTTTCTCCATTAGGTATTGCTAGGCACTGCAAGCTCATGGATATCAAGGCCAATTTCTGTCTGGGCAGCTGCATAGTAAGAGGTCATATCCTTCCTTTGGCTCTTCCATTCTATCCGCCCCCTCTTCCGCAATGGTCCCTGAGCCACTGGAGGGTGTGACAGAGGTGTTTCAGTGCTAGGCACTCCTCCATCCCTTCTTCTCAGCACTATGTTGCCTTTTGTGTCATCCCAGTGGTCATCACCATCTGAAAAGAGAAGCTTCTCTAGCCAGAAGTGAGAATAGCGTTAATATGTGGACATGAACATTTAGTGTAGTGTCCCCAGGGCAGCTTGGTGGGAATAATATATACATTTAGTCAGACATGAGCAGGCTTATACCCCCAAGGCTCATGACCTCACCTACCATAGACTTTTACTTAGGTTTTTCAGTACCGGGTATGTATTCCCTCCCGTAGAGAGGGCCTTCAGTCCAATTATGGAGCACTTGGTTACCCCAAGAGTAGACACGCCACTATTGCACCCGTTCAGTCCTTGGGCCTGTCTGGCCAAGCTTGAATATTCAGCATCCACTGTTTTCATTGTTGATGGCTTCTGTCTCCCATACGCTGCGTGCAGTGCAGCTTTTTCCAGCTCTCAGTTGGCTGGTCTACAGGGAGAAGGTTTTCTGCTCAGCACCAGCTTGCTTTCTCAGTGTCCTTGCCTCTCAGGCATGAGATGTCTTCAGCAATAGGGTCTTACTATCTATTTCTCTAGGGAAACCAAGGGCTTTGGCAAAAGCCTTAATGTTTTGGAGGCTACCGGGACCTCCTTGGCCAACATCTCACTGGAAGGAATTCCATCCCAGGTACTGAAAATTTTCTAGTAAAAGTCTACATCTTCTAGACGTGCCCTTATTCAAAAAAGTAATTTTACATATGTCTTATTGATAATATCTTGAGTTTAGATTGTCCCTCCCCCTGCCCTTTTTGTATGCATTCTCTTCCCATGGCCTCGCTTAGGCCATTCCCCTCCCTGTACTCAGTTCTTCTACTTACATATGTGTATTACCATACACTTAAGTCCTTCCCTTTCTTCCTCCCCCTTATAGCCTTTTACCCGCTTACTGGTTTCTGGTACCTATTTTTGGTTCCAGTTCATACACAAGTCTATACATTGGTAGCTAGGATCCACATATGAGAGAGAACATGTGACGATTGGCTTTCTGAGCCTGGGTTACCTCACTAAGTATAATCCTTTCCAGATCCATCCATTTCCTGCAAATTTCATAATTTCATTTTTCTTTACTGCTGAATAGAACTCCATTGTGTAAATGTACCACAACTTTATTATCCACTCATCTGTGGACGGACATCTAGGCTGCTTCCATTTCCTAGCTATTGTGAATAGAGCAGCAATAAACATGGTTTTGCAAGTATCTCTAAGGAAGTGAGAAGAGTCCTCTGGATATATGCCTAGGAGTGCTATAGCTGGATCATATGGTAAATCTATTTCTAGCTGTCTCAAGAACCTCCACACTGATTTCCACAGTGGCTGGACCAGCTTACATTCCCACCAACAGTGTAGAAGTGTTCCTGTTTTTCCGCATCCACGCCAACACTTATTGTCATTTGTTTTCTTGATGGCAGCCATTCTGACAGGAGTGATATGGAATCTCAAAGTGGTTTTAATTTGCATTTCCCTGATGGCTAAGGATGTAGAACATTTTTTTAGATGTTTATATGCCATCTGTATTTCATCTTCCGTGAATTCTCTATTTAGTTCCGAGCCCATTTTTTTAACTGGGTTGTTTGAGTTCTTGTTATTCTGTTTTTTGAGTTCTTTGTATATTCTGGATATTAATCCTCTGTCAGATGAATAACTGGCAAAGATTTTCTCCCATTCTGTAGGTTGTCTTTTTGCTCTATTCACAGTGTCCTTTGCTGTACAAAAGCTTTGTAATTTCATAAGGTCCTAGTGGTTGATTAGTGCTTTTATTCTCTGAGCAATTGGAGTTATATTCAGAAAGTCCTTGCCTATTCCAATATGTTGAAGAGTTTCCCCTACTTTTTCCTCTAGCATTTTCAGAGTTTCAGGTCTGATATTAAGGTCCCTGATCCATTTGGACTTGATTCTTGTGCAAGGAGAGAGACAAGGATCTATGTTTATCCTTTTACAAACAGATGTCCAATTTTCCCAGCACCACTTGTTAAAGAGGCTATCTTTTCTCCAATGAGTATTTTTGGCGTTTTTGTCAAAAATCAGGTAGCTGTAGCTGTCTGGATTAATATTTGGGTCTTCTATTCTGTTCCAATGATCTACCTGTCTGTCCTTGTGCCAGTACCATGCTGTTTTTGTTACTATGGCTTTGTAGTATAACTTAAAATTGGGTATGGTTATACCACCTGCCTGATTTTTGCATAACTTCATTTTTCTTTACCGCTGAGTAGAACTCCATTGTTAATGTGCCACATCTTCATTATCCACTCATCAGTTGAGGGACATCTAGGCTGGTTCTATTTCCTAGCTGTTGTGAATAGAGAGGCCATAAACATGGTTGAGCAAGTATCTGTAAGGTAGTGAGATGAGTCCTTAGGATACGTGCCTAGGAGTGGTATAGCTTGGTCATATGGTAGATCTATATTTAGCTGTCTCAGGATACGCCACACTGATTTCCACAATGGCTGGACCAGATTGCATTCCCACTAACAGTGTAGAAGGGTTCCTCGTTTTCCACATCCTCGCCATCATTTATAGTCATTTATTTTCATGATGGTAGCCAACCTGACAGGTGTGAGATGGAATCTCAATGTAGTTTTAATCTGCATTTCCCTGATGGCTAGGGCTGTAGAATATTTTTTTAGATGTTTATACGCCATCTGTATTTCTTCTTTTGAAAACTCTCTATATTTAGTTCCATAGCCCATTTTTTAATTGGGTTGTTTGATTTCTTATTATTTAGTTTTTTGAGTTCCTTGTATATCCTAGATATTAATCCTCTGTCAGATGTATAGCTGGCAAAGATTTTCTCCCATTCTGTAGGTTGCCACTTTGCTCTGTTCATTGTCTTTTGCTGTACAAAAGCTTTGTAATTTCATGAGGTCCCAGCAGTTGATCTGTGGTTTTTTTGTGTATTTTGTTTTCTTTTGTTTTGTTTTTGTTTTGTTTTGAGAGAAAGAGACAGAGAGACAGAGAGAAACAGGAAGAGGCAGAGAGAGAGAGAGAAGGTCATTTCAGCCCCTGTGAACAAATTCTAGATTTGTGCGCCCCCTTGTGGGCAAGCGCGGTATTGCACACTTGTGTCACTTGTGTCTAGCTAACCATGGGACTTGGAGAATTGAAACAGGTGTTCTTAGGTCTGGCAGGCAGGCATGTTAACCACTAAGGTATCTATCTCTTCAGCCCTGATCTGTGGTTTTATTTCCTGGGCAGTTGGGCTTATATTCAGAAAGTCTTTGCCAAGACCAATATGTTGAAGGGTTCCCCATACTTTTTCCTCTAGCAGTTTCAAAGTTTCAGTTCTGATATTAAGATCTTTGATCCATTTGACTTAATTCTTGTGCATGGAGAGAGATAAGGATGTTTTCCCAACACCATCTGCTGAAGATGCTGTCTTTCCTCCAATGAGTATTTTTGACTTTTTTTTTTTTTTTTAATTTTTGTTTTTCCTTGTAGGGTCTCAATCTGTCCAGGCTGACCTGAATTCACTTTGTAGTCTCAGGCTGGCCTTGAGCTCACTCACCTGCCATTTCTTCCATTGTTAATGTGCCACATCTTCATTATCCACTCATCAGTTGAGGACATCTAGGCTGGTTCTATTTCCTAGCTGTTGTGAATAGAGAGGCCATAAACATGGTTGAGCAAGTATCTGTAAGGTAGTGAGATGAGTCCTTAGGATACGTGCCTAGGAGTGGTATAGCTTGGTCATATGGTAGATCTATATTTAGCTGTCTCAGGATACGCCACACTGATTTCCACAATGGCTGGACCAGATTGCATTCCCACTAACAGTGTAGAAGGGTTCCTCGTTTTCCACATCCTCGCCATCATTTATAGTCATTTATTTTCATGATGGTAGCCAACCTGACAGGTGTGAGATGGAATCTCAATGTAGTTTTAATCTGCATTTCCCTGATGGCTAGGGCTGTAGAATATTTTTTTAGATGTTTATACGCCATCTGTATTTCTTCTTTTGAAAACTCTCTATATTTAGTTCCATAGCCCATTTTTTAATTGGGTTGTTTGATTTCTTATTATTTAGTTTTTTGAGTTCCTTGTATATCCTAGATATTAATCCTCTGTCAGATGTATAGCTGGCAAAGATTTTCTCCCATTCTGTAGGTTGCCACTTTGCTCTGTTCATTGTCTTTTGCTGTACAAAAGCTTTGTAATTTCATGAGGTCCCAGCAGTTGATCTGTGGTTTTTTTGTGTATTTTGTTTTCTTTTGTTTTGTTTTTGTTTTGTTTTGAGAGAAAGAGACAGAGAGACAGAGAGAAACAGGAAGAGGCAGAGAGAGAGAGAGAAGGTCATTTCAGCCCCTGTGAACAAATTCTAGATTTGTGCGCCCCCTTGTGGGCAAGCGCGGTATTGCACACTTGTGTCACTTGTGTCTAGCTAACCATGGGACTTGGAGAATTGAAACAGGTGTTCTTAGGTCTGGCAGGCAGGCATGTTAACCACTAAGGTATCTATCTCTTCAGCCCTGATCTGTGGTTTTATTTCCTGGGCAGTTGGGCTTATATTCAGAAAGTCTTTGCCAAGACCAATATGTTGAAGGGTTCCCCATACTTTTTCCTCTAGCAGTTTCAAAGTTTCAGTTCTGATATTAAGATCTTTGATCCATTTGGACTTAATTCTTGTGCATGGAGAGAGATAAGGATATTTTCCCAACACCATCTGCTGAAGATGCTGTCTTTCCTCCAATGAGTATTTTTGACTTTTTTTTTTTTTTTTTTTTTTTTTTTTTTTTTTTCAAGGTAGGGTCTCACTCTAGTCCAGGCTGACCTGGAATTCACTGTGTAGTCTCAGGCTGGCCTTGAGCTCACGGCAATCCTCCTACCTCTGCCTCCCGAGTGCTGGGATTAAAGGCGTGCGCCACCACGCCTGGCTTATTTTTGGCATTTTTGTCGAAGATCAGGTGACTATAGCTACCCGGACTTGCATCTGGGTCCTCTGTTTTGTTCCATTGATCTACATGTCTGTTTTTGTGCCAGTACCATGCTGTTTTTGTTACTATGGCTCTGTAATATAGGTTAAAATCAGGTGTGGTAATACTACCAGCCTTATTTTTGTTGCTCAAAATGTTTTTAGATATTCAAGGTTTTTTGTGCTTCCAAATGAATTTTTGGATTGTTTTTTCTATTTCCATAAAGAATGCCATTGGAATTTTGATGGGGATTGCATTAAATGTGTGGATTGCTTTTGGTAAGATTGACACTTTCACAATATTAATTCTTCCAATCCAAGAACAAGTATATCTTTCCATTTCCTAGTGTCTTCTGCAATTTCTCGCTTGAGTGTTTTAAAGTTTTCATTGTAGAGATCCTTCACTTCCTTGGTTAGGTTTATTCCAAGGTACTTTACTTATTTATTTTTTTGATGCATTTGTGAATGGGTCTCCGTGTATCTTCTGTTTGAAGACTTTGACACAACATATACAACAGGAATGTTGCTTGATTTAGCCAAATGGATTTTTCAAGAAACATTTAACTCAGATTTAACTGTTGTTTTAGGTGCAAAGTTTCCAATCAAATGGACAGCTCCTGAGGCTGCATTGTATGGTCGATTTACAATAAAGTCGGATGTCTGGTCATTTGGAATTCTACAGACAGAACTGGTAACAAAGGGGAGAGTGCCATACCCAGGTAAGCTTGCCTGCCTGCCTTCTTTTTTATTTTTTTTGGTTAATTTATTTGCAAGGAGAGGAAGGGAGGGAAGGAGGATATGAGTGAATGGGCGCACCAAGAGCCTCTTGCCACTGCAAATGAACTCCAGATACATTACCACTTTGTCAGGCTTTGTAAATAAGCACTTTTAACCACTGAGCCTTCTCTCCAGCCGTTTTTTGTTTTTTCTCTAGGCAGGCAGGATCTTTTTTTTTTTTTTTTTTTTTTTTTTTGGTTTTTCAAGGTAGGATCTCACTCTGGTTCAGGCTGACCTGGAATTCACTATGTAGTCTCAGGGTGGCCTGGAACTCACAGCACTCCATACGCCACCATGCCCAACTTTCTAGGCAGGATCTTACTCTAGCTCAGGCTGACCTGGAACTCACTCTGTCATCCCAGGCTGACCTGGAACTCACAGCAATCCTCCTCTTTCTCTGTTTTTATTTAAATATTTCTTTTTAATTTATTTACTTGAGAGAGAGTGTGTTTATGGGCATGCCACAGCCTCTTGCCACTGCAAAGGAATTCCAGATGCTCATGCTACTTTGTGCATCTAGTTTTATGTGGGTCCTGGGAGAATTGAACAATTGTTTTGCAAGCAAGCTCCTTTACCTGCTGAGTCATCTCCCCTGCTATAAGCTAGTATTTCTTTAGCTTTTTAAAAGCCTATCATTGGCTTTAAAGGGAGAGAATTCATAGCAAAAATATAAGGGATAAGTTCCACATGCAAGATCTAGAAGGCAGAATTCAAGAAACGAAGGAGCCACAGTGAAAGGAAAGAAGACAAAGCCAGGAGAGGGTTGAGGTATAGCTGTGCATTTCCCTGCACAAAGCCTTGAGTTTGATCCGTAGCATAAAAACACAAAAAAACAGTAAAACGGAATAATGAGAAATGCTTGCTTAATCAAAATAAAAAGAAAAACAATAGATAGGACAGATAGCAAATAAATAATAGGTTTATACTTAAAGTTTATACCCATAATTACATCATATGTAAGTACACTAAACATTGCAGTTAAGACAGATCAGATCAGATTTAGATAAACACATGTAAGTGCTGTAGTACTGTTTGTAAGAAACATACTTTAAATGTAAGATGTACAAAATGATTAAAATTAAGAGAGTGAGAAAAGATGCACTATGCAAAATGCTAACCAAAAGAAAACCTGTGTAGCAGTGGACTTCATGACAAGAAATACTACTAGAGGGCTGGAGAGATGGGTTAGCAGTTAAAGCACTTGCCTGCAAAGCCAAAGGACCCAGGTTTGATTTCCTAGCACCTGCGTAACACCAGGTAGCACATGCATCTGGAGTTCATTTTGCAGTGGCTAGAGGCCCTTGTGCACCCATTCCTTATCTCTCCCTGCTCCCTCAAATAAATAAATAAATAAATAAATAAATAAATAAATAAATAAATAAATGCTACTAAAGAAAAAAAAGGGGGACATTTCAGGCTGGAGAGATGGTTCAGCGGTTAAGGCACTTGCCTGCAAAGCCCAGGTTCAGTTCCCTAGTGCCCATGTAAAGCCAGATGCACAGTGGTGCGTGTGTTTGGAGTTGTTTGCAGCAGCTGGAGGCTGTCATGTACATTCTCTCCTTCTCTCTCTCTTCTCCCTTTTCTCTATCACTCTCTGCTTGCAAATAAATAAAATATTTTTTGAAAGGGACATTTCATAATGATAAAAGTGTCAGCTTAACTGTGAAACAAAAACCCAAACTGAGGGCTGGAGACATGGCTTAGCAGTTAAGGCACTTGCCTGCAAAGTCAAAGGACCCAGGTTCAATTCCCCTGGACCCACAAAAGCCAGATGCACAAGGTGGCACATGTGTCTAGAGTTTGTTTGCATCCACTGAAGGCTCTGTGCCCATGCCCATTCATTCATTCATTCATTCATTCATTCATTCATTCATTCTCTCTTCTTTCAACAAATAAATAAAAACTTTTACTTATTATTTTTTGGTTTTTCGAGGTAGGGTCTCACTCTGGGTGGCCTCGAACTCTCAGTGTTCCTCCTACTTCTGCCTCCTGAGTGCTGGGATTAAAGGCGTGCACCACCACGCCCGGCTAAATAAAAACATTTTTAAAAATCCAAAATGAGTAAATAGCGAACTACATAGATGCAAAATAAGTAATATAATACAAAATTAATATGTTTAATATATCTTGGTTAAGTGTAGTGTTTGGATGAGAATCAAACTATAAGCAATGTAAGCCAGGTGTGATGGCACACACCTTTAATCCCAGCACTGGGGAGGCAGGGGTAGGAGGATCGCTGTGAGTCTGAGGCTAGCTTGATGACTAAATAGTAGGCTAGAGTGAGACCCTATTTGAAAGCACCTCCCAAATATATATATATAAACAATGCATAGATTGCCAGTCTTTTCTATAGGGAGGGGTGTTGCTGTAGTAGGGTGTGCTAAGCCCATAGCTACCACTGAACTTTCCTCCCCACCCCAGAAGGCCAGGCTTTGACCACTAAAGAGGACTCACATCAAACACCAGCAGCTACTGTGTGTTAGTCTTCAGGCCAATGCAAACAAGTAGGAAATATTTTAGTGTATCGGCTAAGTGGTTACCGTTTGATTTTAGTATCACAGGGCTTACAATCTTTCTGTCTCTATTTTTGTTTCTCTGTTTTTTGTTTTTTGTTCCTCTGAGGTAGGTCTCTAACTCACAACAATCCTCCAAATGCTGGAATTAAAGGTGTGCACCACCACCACACCTGGCTGCTACTTCTTACTTTTATTTTTATTTTTTACTAAGGAGTGGGAGGGACCTGACTCCTACTGTGCTAGGGAGTTGTCCATCTCATTCAGAATCACAGAGGCACCTTGGACAGAAGTGATTCTCTTCTTGAAGATCAAGAGTGTTTCTACTGGAGGTCATTGATACTGTATTTTACTTCCATAACTGACAGCGTGAAATGATCCAGTAGTCCTGGGTATCAGAAATTTTGAAGGGTCAAGCTTTTTAAAAAACTAATTAATTATTGATTTATTTATTTGAGAGAGAATGGGTGCATCAGTTCCTTTATTATCTCTGTGAGTAAAATGTATTCTCTCTCTTTCTCCTTTTTATGTCTTTAAAATTAACCATCTAAATACACTTGAAACTACAAAAATAACTTTATAAGACCAATGTCTACCCCCTGCCCTTTTGTTGCTGAATATTGAATCCAGGATCCTGCGCATGCTAATTACTAATAAAATATGTCATTCAAGGGAAAGATGGCCACTGCAAACAAACTCCAGACACATGTGTCACCTTTGTGCATCTGGTTTACGTGAAACCTGGAGAATTGAACCTGGGTCCTTTGACTTCACAAGCAAGTGCCCTAACAGCTAAGCCATCTCTCCAGCCCACGGTCAAAGTTTTGCTTGTTTGTTTTTTGTTTTGTTTTGTTTTTTTTGAGGTAAGGTCTCGCTGCAGCCCAGGCTAACCTGGAATTCACTATGTAGTTTCAGGGTAGCCTCGAACTCATAGCGATCCTCCTACCTCTGCCTGCTGAGTGCTAGGATTAAAGGTGTGCACCACCATACCTGGCTAGGGTCAAATTTTGAATGACATATATTTTTTTTCCTCTCTCTTTTGGTTTTTGTTTTGTTTTGTTTTGTTTTGTTTTGTTTTGTTTTGTTTTCAAAGTAGAGTCTCACTCTAGCCAACGCTGATCTAGAATTCACTATGTAATCTCAGGTGGCCTCAAACTCACAGCAATCCTCCTACCTCTGCCTCCTAGGTACTGGGATTAAAGGCGTGTGCCACCACGTCTGGCTCTTTTTTTAAAAAATATATTTTATTTATTTATTTATTTGAGAGAGAGAAAGAGGTAGAGAGAGAGAATGGGCTATGCCAGAGCCTGTAGCCACTGCAAACAAACTCCAGATGCATGTGCCTCCCCCCTTGTGCATCTGGCTTATGTGGGTCCTGAGGAATTGAACCAAGGTCCTTTGGCTTTGCAGACAAATGCCTTAACTGCTAAGCCATCTTCTCCAGCCCCCAGCTCTTTTTTTAAAATTTATTTGAGAGAGAGAATGGGCAAGCAAGGCCCTTCAGCTGCTGCAAATGAGCTCCAGATCTGTGCACACCCTTGTCCGCATGTATGACATTGCACACTTGTATCACTGCATCTGGTTTATGTGGGACCTGGAGATTTGAACATGAGTTCTTAGGCTTTGCAGGCAAGCACCTGAACTACTAAACCATCTTTCCCTTGAATGACATATTTTATTAGTAATTAGCATGCGTAGGATCCTGGGTTCAATATTCAGCAACAAAAAGGGCAGGGGGTAGGCATTGGTCCTATAAAGTTATTTTTGTAGTTTCAAGCATATTTAGATGGTTAATTTTAAGACAAAAAGAGAGAGAGAAAATACATTTTACTCACAGAGATAATACCTTCTACTAGAATAAAAATGCCAGAAAACTTCTTTTCCTGTAGTGGACCCTAAAATAATAGTCATGCAGCCCCTTGTTTTTGTTTGTTTGCTTTGATTTTCATGGTATGGTCTTGCTGTAGCCCAGGCTGACATGGAATTCACTGTGTAGTCTCTGGGTGTCCTCAAACTCACAGTTATCCTCCTACCTTTGCCTCCTTAGTGCTGGGATTAAAGGTGTACAACACAGTTTTTTTAGTTTTTAAGTGTTTTTGAGGAATCCTTTATTCTTCATACTGTCAACTAAAAATAGAAATAATTCATCCTGGCCTGGAGAGATGGTTTAGCGGTTAAGGCATCTGCCTGCTAAGCCTAAAAATGCCCCTTGGATTCTACAGGTCCCACATTTAGCCAGACGCAAAATGACACAAAGGTGCAATGCCACACTTGCCCACAAGGGGGCGCACGCATCTGAAGTTCGGTCACAGCAGCCGAGAGGCTGCTGGTACACCCTTTCTCTCTCTTTCTCTCTGACTCTCAAAAAAAAAGAAAGAAAGAAAAGAAAGAAAGAAAGAATTCATTCCTGTTACATTGTTTTAAAGAAATCAGTAGTCAGAACAAAACCTTACTGCTGGTGTTCAGTGTAAAATCACAGAAGAGATGATGTAGCCTAACTTGTGTACAGAAAAATTAATATAGGAGATGGGAAGGGTTTTGGGTTTGCTGGCTTGGTAAGGCTGTGTCAGGAGAATATGGAAAACTAGGCCTTTTAAAATATATATTAGGGCTTGAGAGATGGTTCAATGGTTTAGGTGCTTGCCTGCAAAGCCTAATAACCCATTACTCATATAAAGCCAGATACACAAAGTGGCACATGTTTCTAGAGTTTCTTTGCAGCAGCTAAAGGTCTTGGCCTGCCTATTCTATCTCTTTCTCTCTGTCTCTCTCCTTACAAATAAATAAGTAAAAATATTAAAATAGGGCTGGAGGGCTGGAGAAATGGCTTAGTGGTTAAGGCGCCTGCCTGCTAAGCCTAAGAATGCTGGTTCCAATCTCCAGGTCCCACGTTTAGCCAGATGCAGTGATGCAAGTGCACAATGCCACACTTGCTCACAAGGGGGCACACACATCTGGAGTTTGTTCAGAGCAGCTGAGAGGCTGCTGGTGCACCCGTTCTCTATCTGTCTTCCTCTCCCTCTCTCTCTGTCTCTCTCTGTGTCTCTCTCCATAAAAAAAAAAGGGGGGGCGCTGGAGAGATGACTTAGCACTTAAGGCATTTGCTTGCAAAGCCAGTGGACCCAGGTTTGATTCCCCAGAGCCCACATAAACCAATAAGCTAGATGCACAAGGTGGTGGTGCATGCGTCTGGAGTTTGTTTGCAGTGCTGGAGTCCCTGGCACACCCATTACTTCCCTCCCTCCCTCCCTTCCTCCCTCACTCCCTCCCTCCATATATATAGATACAGACACACACACATGTGTGTGCATACATACATACATACATCTGCCCCTTTCTCTCTCTTAAATAGAAAAATAATTAAAAATAAGTATTTGTTAATTTGTTCACACCCATGTGTGTGTGTGCATGCTACTTTTTGCATCTGGCTTTACATAGGTGGCTGGGGAATTGAACCCAGGACTCTCAAGCAAACACTTTTAACTACTTGCCATCTCCCCAGCCCCCCAAAGAGGCCTTTTTTTCTGGCCTTGGGCAACATACAGTGAGCTGGCAGTAGTAGTGAGATGGGGTTCTCACGGAGGTAAAGGAATGAACATACAGTGGGCTGGCAGTAGTGAGATGGGGGTCTCACGGGAGGTAAAGGAATGAACATACAGTGGGCTGGCAGGTGAGATGGGGTTCTCACGGGAGGTAAAGGAATGAACATACAGTGGGCTGGCAGTAGTGAGATGGGGTTCTCACGGGAGGTAAAGGAATGAACATACAGTGGGCTGGCAGTAGTGAGATGGGGGTCTCACGGGAGGTAAAGGAATGAACATACAGTGGGCTGGCAGTAGTAGTGAGATGGGGTTCTCACGGGAGGTAAAGGAATGAACATACAGTGGGCTGGCAGTAGTGAGATGGGGTTCTCACGGGAGGTAAAGGAATGAACATACAGTGGGCTGGCAGTAGTGAGATGGGGTGAGATGGCAGGTGAGATGGGGTTCTCACGGGAGGTAAAGGAATGAACATACAGTGGGCTGGCAGTAGTGAGATGGGGTTCTCACGGGAGGTAAAGGAATGAACATACAGTGGGCTGGCAGTAGTGAGATGGGGTTCTCATGGGAGGTAAAGGAATGAACATACAGTGGGCTGGCAGTAGTGAGATGGGGTTCTCACGGGAGGTAAAGGAATGAACATACAGTGGGCTGGCAGTAGTGAGATGGGGTTCTCACATACAGTGGGCTGGCAGTAGTAGTGAGATGGGGTTCTCACGGGAGGTAAAGGAATGAACATACAGTGGGCTGGCAGTAGTGAGATGGGGTTCTCACGGGAGGTAAAGGAATGAACATACAGTGGGCTGGCAGTAGTGAGATGGGGCGGGAGGTAAAGGAATGAACAGTACAGTGATGGGGCTCCACGGAGGTAAAGGAATGAACATACAGTGGGCTGGCAGTAGTAGTGAGATGGGGTTCTCACGGGAGGTAAAGGAATGAACATACAGTGAGCTGGCAGTAGTAGTGAGATGGGTTCTCACGGGAGGTAAAGGAATGAACATACAGTGAGCTGGCAGTAGTAGTGAGATGGGGTTCTCACGGGAGGTAAAGGAATGAACATACAGTGAGCTGGCAGTAGTGAGATGGGGTTCTCACGGGAGGTAAAGGAATGAACATACAGTGGGCTGGTAAAGGAATGAACAGTGAGTAGTGAGATAAAGGGAACATACAGTTCAGTAGTGAGATGGGGTTCTCACGGGAGGTAAAGGAATGAACATACAGTGGGCTGGCAGTAGTGAGATGGGGTTCTCACGGGAGGTAAAGGAATGAACATACAGTGGGCTGGCAGTAGTAGTGAGATGGGTTCTCACGGGAGGTAAAGGAATGAACATACAGTGAGCTGGCAGTAGTAGTGAGATGGGTTCTCACGGGAGGTAAAGGAATGAACATACAGTGGGCTGGCAGTAGTAGTGAGATGGGGTTCTACAGTGGGCTGGCAGTAGTAGTGAGATGGGGTAGTAAAGGAATGAACATACAGTGGGCTGGCAGAGATGGGGTTCTCACGGGGAGGTAAAGGAATGAATGAACATACAGTGGGCTGGCAGTAGTAGTGAGATGGGGTTCTCACGGGAGGTAAAGGAATGAACATACACAGTGGGCTGGAACATACAGTGGGCTGGCAGTAGTGAGATGGGGTTCTACAGTGGGCTGGCAGTAGTAGTGAGATGGGGTTCTCACGGGAGGTAAAGGAATGAACATACAGTGAGCTGGCAGTAGTGAGATGGGGTTCATCAGTGGGCTGGGAGGTGAGAAGGAATGAACATACAGTGGGCTGGCAGTGATGGGGTTCTCACGGGAGGTAAAGGAATGAACATACAGTGGGCTAGTAGTGAGATGGGGTTCTCATGGGAGGTAAAGGAATGAACATACAGTGGGCTGGCAGTAGTAGTGAGATGGGTTCTCACGGGAGGTAAAGGAATGAACATACAGTGGGCTGGAGTAGTGAGATGGGGTTCTACGGGAGGTAAAGGAATGAACATACAGTGGGCTGGCAGTAGTGAGAGTTCTCACGGGAGGGGGTTCTCAGTAGTGGAGGTAAAGGAATGAACATACAGTGGGCTGGCAGTAGTGAGATGGGGTTCTCACGGGAGGTAAAGGAAAAGAACAGTGGGAACATACAGCAGTAGTGAGATGGGGCTGGGAGGTAAAGGAATGAACATACAGTGGGCTGGCAGTGAGATGGGTTCTCACGGGAGGTAAAGATGGGGAATGAACATACAGTGGGCTGGCAGTAGTGAGATGGGGTTCTCACGGGAGGTAAAGGAATGAACAACATACAGTGGGCTGGAACATACAGTGGGCTGGCAGTAGTGAGATGGGGTTCTCACGGGAGGTAAAGGAATGAACATACAGTGGGCTGGCAGTAGTGAGATGGGGTTCTCATGGGAG
The DNA here is from genome assembly GCA_036365145.1 of Orientallactaga sibirica. Classification (NCBI taxonomy): domain Eukaryota; kingdom Metazoa; phylum Chordata; class Mammalia; order Rodentia; family Dipodidae; genus Orientallactaga; species Orientallactaga sibirica. Next base: position 26,947 of record JAEOAD010000049.1, read on the forward strand.
GTAAAGGAAAGAACATACAGTGGGCTGAACATACAGCAGTAGTGAGATGGGGTTCTGGGAGGTAAAGGAATGAACATACAGTGGGAGGTAAGATGGGGGAATGAACATACAGTGAGCTGGCAGTAGTGAGTGAGATGGGGTTCTCAGTGAGCTGGCAGTAGGAGATGGGGTTCTCACGGAGGTAAGGAATGAACATACAGTGAGCTGGCAGTAGTAGTGAGATGGGGTTCTCACGGGAGGTAAAGGAATGAACATACAGTGGGCTGGCAGTAGTGAGATGGGGTTCTCACGGGAGGTAAAGGAATGAACATACAGTGAGCTGGCAGTAGTAGTGAGATGGGGTTCTCAGTAGAGGTGAGAGGAAGGAACATACAGTGGGCTGGCAGTAGTAGTGAGACGGGAGGGGTTCTCAGTGGGCTGGCAGGGAGGTAAAGGAATGAACATACAGTGAGCTGGCAGTAGTAGTGAGATGGGGTTCTCACGGGAGGTAAAGGAATGAACATACAGTGGGCTGGCAGTAGTAGTGAGATGGGTTCTCACGGGAGGTAAAGGAATGAACATACAGTGAGCTGGCAGTAGTAGTGAGATGGGTTCTCACGGGAGGTAAAGGAGGAACATACAGTGGGCTGGGTAGTAGTGAGACAGTGAGGGAGGTAAAGGAATGAACATACAGTGGGCTGGCAGTAGTGAGATGGGGTTCTCACGGGAGGTAAAGGAATGAACATACAGTGAGCTGGCAGTAGTGAGATGGGGTTCTCACGGGAGGTAAAGGAATGAACATACAGTGGGCTGGCAGTAGTAGTGAGATGGGGTTCTCATGGGAGGTAAAGGAATGAACATACAGTGGGCTGGCAGTAGTGAGATGGGGTTGAACTCAGTGGGCTGGCAGTAGTAGTGAGATGGGGGGAGGTAAAGGAATGAACATACAGTGGGCTGGCAGTAGTGTGAGATGGGGTTCTCACGGGAGGTAAAGGAATGAACATACAGTGGGCTGGTTCTCATGGAGGTAAAGGAATGAACATACAGTGAGCTGGCAGTAGTAGTGAGATGGGTTCTCACGGGAGGTAAAGGAATGAACATACAGTGGGCTGGCAGTAGTGAGATGGGGTTCTCACGGGAGGTAAAGGAATGAACATACAGTGGCTGGCAGTAGTAGTGAGATGGGTTCTCACGGGAGGTAAAGGAATGAACATACAGTGGGCTGGCAGTAGTAGTGAGATGGGGTTCTCACGGGAGGTAAAGGAATGAACATACAGTGGGCTGGCAGTAGTAGTGAGATGGGTTCTCACGGGAGGTAAAGGAATGAACATACAGTGGGCTGGCAGTAGTGAGATGGGGTTCTCACGGGAGGTAAAGGAATGAACATACAGTGGGCTGGCAGTAGTAGTGAGATGGGGTTCTCATGGGAGGTAAAGGAATGAACATACAGTGGGCTGGCAGTAGTAGTGAGATGGGGTTCTCACGGGAGGTAAAGGAATGAACATACAGTGAGCTGGCAGTAGTGAGATGAGACGGGAGGGGGTGAACATACAGTGGGCTGGCAGTAGTAGTGAGATGGGGTTCTCACGGGAGGTAAAGGAATGAACATACAGTGCTGGCTGGGGCGGGAGGTAAAGGAAGTACAGTGGCAGTGAGATGGGGTTCTCACGGGAGGTAAAGGAATGAACATACAGTGAGCTGGCAGTAGTAGTGAGATGGGTTCTCACGGGAGGTAAAGGAATGAACATACAGTGATGGGGCTGGCAGTAGTAGTGAGATGGGGTCTCTCAGCAGTAGTGAGATGGGGGTAAAGGAATGAACATACAGTGGGCTGGCAGTAGTAGTGAGATGGGGTACACACGGGAGGTAAAGGAATGAACATACAGTGAGCTGGCAGTAGCTGGCAGTAGTGGGATGGGAGGTTGAACATACAGTGAGCTGCTGGCAGTAGTGAGATAAGGTAAAGGAATGAACATACAGTGGGCTGGCAGGATGGGGTTCTCACGGGAAAGGAATGAACATACAGTGAGCTGGCAGTAGTGAGATGGGACGGGGGTTCTCAGCTGGCAGTAGTAGTGAGATGGGTTCTCACGGGAGGTAAAGGAATGAACATACAGTGAGCTGGCAGTAGTAGTGAGATGGGGTTCTCATGGGAGGTAAAGGAATGAACATACAGTGGGCTGGCAGTAGTGAGATGGGTTCTCACGGGAGGTAAAGGAATGAACATACAGTGGGCTGGCAGTAGTGAGATGGGTTCTCACGGGAGGTAAAGGAATGAACATACAGTGGGCTGGCAGTAGTGAGATGGGGTTCTCACGGGAGGTAAAGGAATGAACATACAGTGAGCTGGCAGTAGTAGTGAGATGGGTTCTCACGGGAGGTAAAGGAATGAACATACAGTGGGCTGGCAGTAGTGAGATGGGGTTCTCACGGGAGGTAAAGGAATGAACATACAGTGGGCTGGCAGTAGTGAGATGGGGTTCTCACGGGAGGTAAAGGAATGAACATACAGTGGGCTGGCAGTAGTGAGATGGGGTTCTCACGGGGGTAAAGGTAAAGGAATGGGAACATACAGTGGGCTGGCAGTGATGGGGCTAAAGGGCAGTAGTGAGAGTGAGATGGGGTTCTCAGTGGGCTGGGAGGTAAAGGAATGAACATACAGTGGGGCTGGAACATACAGTGGGCTGGCAGTAGTGAGATGGGGTTCTCAATGGAGGTAAAGGAATGAACATACAGTGGGCAGTGAGCTGGGGAGATGGGGTTCTCATGGGAGGTAAAGGAATGAACATACAGTGGGCTGGCAGTAGTGAGATGGGGTTCTCACGGGAGGTAAAGGAATGAACATACAGTGGGCTGGCAGTAGTAGTGAGATGGGGTTCTCATGGGAGGTAAAGGAATGAAGGAATGAACATACAGTGGGCTGGCAGTAGTGAGATGGGGTTCTCACGGGAGGTAAAGGAATGAACATACAGTGGGCTGGCAGTAGTGAGATGGGGTTCTCACGGGAGGTAAAGGAATGAACATACAGTGGGCTGGCAGTAGTGAGTGAGATGGGAATGAACATACAGTCTCACAGTAGTGGATGGGGTCACGGGAAAGGAATGAACATACAGTGGGGGAGGTAAAGGAATGAACATACAGTGAGCTGGCAGTAGTAGTGAGATGGGGGGAGTAAAGTACAGTGAGATGGGGTGAGATGGGGTTCTCACGGGAGGTAAAGGAATGAACATACAGTGGGCTGGCAGTAGTGAGATGGGGTTCTCACGGGAGGTAAAGGAATGAACATACAGTGGGCTGGCAGTAGTGAGATGGGGTTCTCACGGGAGGTAAAGGAATGAACATACAGTGGGCTGGCAGTAGTGAGATGGGGTTCTCACGGGAGGTAAAGGAATGAACATACAGTGGGCTGGCAGTAGTGAGATGGGGTTCTCATGGGAGGTAAAGGAATGAACATACAGAGTAGTGAGATGGGGTGAACATACAGCTGGCTGGTAGTAGTGAGATGGGGTTCTCACGGGAGGTAAAGGAATGAACAGTGGGCTAAAGGAATGAACATACAGTAGCTGGAGATGGGGTTCTCATGGGAGGTAAAGGAATGAACATACAGTGGGCTGGCAGTAGTGAGATGGCAGTAATGGGAGGGTAAAGGAATGAACATACAGTGGGCTGGCAGTAGTGAGATGGGGTTCTCATGGGAGGTAAAGGAATGAACATACAGTGAGCTGGCAGTAGTAGGGATTCTCACGGGAGGTAAAGGAATGAACATACAGTGGGCTGGCAGTAGTGAGATGGGGTTCTCACGGGAGGTAAAGGAATGAACATACAGTGGGCTAGTAGTGAGATGGGGCATGGGAGGTAAAGGAATGAACATACAGTGGGCTGGCAGTAGTGAGATGGGGTTCTCATGGAGGTAAAGGAAGGAATGAACATACAGTGGGCTGAACAGTAGTGAGATGGGCTGCTGGCAGTAGTAGTGAGATGGGTTCTCATGGGAGGTAAAGGAATGAACATACAGTGGGCTGGCAGTAGTGAGATGGGGTGGGAGGTAAAGGAATGAACATACAGTGGGCTGGCAGTAGTAGTGAGATGGGGTTCTCACGGGAGGTAAAGGAATGAACATACAGTGGGCTGGCAGTAGTGAGATGGGGAGGTAAAGGAATGAACATACAGTGGGCTGGCAGTAGTGAGATGGGTTCTCACGGGAGGTAAAGGAATGAACATACAGTGGGCTGGCAGTAGTGAGATGGGGTTCTCAAAGGAATGAACATACAGTGGGCTGGCAGTAGTGAGATGGGGTTCTCACGGGAGGAGGTAAAGGAATGAACATACAGTGGGCTGTACAGTGGGCTGGCAGTAGTGAGATGGGGATGGGAGGTAAAGGAATGAACATACAGTGAGCTGGCAGTAGTGAGATGGGGTTCTCATGGGAGGTAAAGGAATGAACATACAGTGGGCTGGCAGTAGTGAGATGGGGTTCTCATGGGAGGTAAAGGAATGAACATACAGTGAGCTGGCAGTAGTAGTGAGATGGGGTTCTGGAACATACAGTGGGCTGGCAGTAGTGAGATGGGGGTAAAGGAATGAACATACAGTGGGCTGGCAGTAGTGAGATGGGGTTCTCATGGGGGAGGTAAAGGAATGAACATACAGTGAGCTGGCAGTAGTGAGATGGGGTTCTCACGGGAGGTAAAGGAATGAACATACAGTAGTGAGATGGGGCATGGGAGGTAAAGGAATGAACATACAGTGAGTGAGATGGGGTTCTCACGGGAGGTAAAGGAATGAACATACAGTGGGCTGGCAGTAGTAGTGGCAGAGATGGGGTTCTGAACACAGTGGCTGGGAGTAGTGAGAACGGGGAATGAACATACAGTGGGCTGGCAGTAGTGAGATGGGGTTCTCACAGTAGTAGTGAGATGGGGGAGGTAAAGGAATGAACATACACAGTGCTGGCAGTAGTAGTGAGATGGGGCAGTAGTAGTGAGATGGGTGAGCTGGCAGTAGTAGTGAGATGGGGTTCTCACGGGAGGTAAAGGTGAACAACAGGAATAGTGAGATGGGGAATACAGTGGGCTGGTAGTAGTGAGATGGGGTTCTCACGGGAGGTAAAGGAATGAACATACAGTGGGCTGGCAGTAGTGAGATGGGGTTCTCACGGGAGGTAAAGGAATGAACATGAAGAGAGCCAAATAGGTAATGTTAGGTAAGGAAACTGTTTAGGAAAGTGACTTGTTACAAAGTTCTTTACTGATTGTATTTTGCAAAGCCAGGAACTAGAATTTTTCCCTCTAAATTCCTCTTAAGCCATAGTCTTAACACCATTCCTCAGTAGCTCACGTTGAGGTCATTAGATGATAATACAGAAAGTAACACTACCTCAGGATGAACTCTCATTTCTTAGTCGTCACAGTAGACTGGCTTATGAAGGTACTGTGTTAAAAATGCAAGTTTAGCCAGGCATGGTGGTGTTTGCCTTTAATCCCAGCACTCAGGAGGCAGAGGTAGGAGGATTGCTGTGAGTTTGAGGCCAGCTTGGGTAGCCTCAAAAATATATATATATTTATAAAAGAAACAAATAAATAAAAAATAAAAGTTTAAGCGAGAGATTGGGAAGATAGTTTAGCAGTTAAAGGCCCTTGTAATTTTAAAATGTTTCATGGAAAATTGGACATATTAAAATATAGATTAGCATTTTCTAAGCTTCTCTTGACATAATCTTATATTTAAGTTTGTTCTTAGTTGAAAGAATCTTTTCTCTTAGCTTAACATGTCTTTAGTTTGGCCAGGCATGGTGCCACATACCATTAATCCCAGCACTTGGGAGGTTGGTAGGATGATCACCTTGAGTTAGAGGCTACCTTGAGACTACATAGTGAATTCCAGGTCAGCCTGGGCTAAAGCAAGATCCTACCTCAAAAAAAAGAAAATTATAGTTCATTTAAAAAGAAAAAGAAAAAGGGATGGGGGGATGGCTTAGTGGTTAAGGCATTTGGCTGCAAAGCTAAAGGACCCAGGTTCAATTCCCCAGGACCCACGAATTTTGTTTCTTTAAAAAAATTTATAAACTGCCCAGACAGAAACTGGCCTCGATATCCATGACCTTGCAGTGCCTAGCAATACCTTCGCAAAACCCTCAAAATAGAAGAAAAAGATGATGACATCAAATTAAAAGAGAGACTAATGGAGAGAGGGAGGGGATACGATGAAGACTTGAGTTCTAAAGTGGAATGGGGGGAGGGAAGGGAAATATCAGGTGGGTTTTTTTTTTGTATGTAAGTATAAAAGTCAATAAAAAATAATAATTAAAAAAATATATTATATATATAGTTAGTTAGTTAGTGGCGAGAGGATATCTTCTGTTTGCTGCTCATGGTTTAGACCGTTGCTTCTGTGTTTGAATCTTATTGTTAGGGATGGTAAACCGTGAAGTGCTGGAACAGGTGGAACGAGGATACAGGATGCCCTGCCCTCAGGGCTGTCCGGAGTCCCTCCATGAGTTAATGAATCTTTGTTGGAAGAAGGACCCTGATGAGAGACCAACATTTGAATATATTCAGTCCTTCTTGGAAGACTACTTCACTGCGACAGAGCCACAGTACCAACCAGGAGAAAATTTATAATCCAAGTAGCCTGTAGTGTGCACAAATCTGCCAAAACATACTGAATGTTTGTTGAGTTCCTCACAGACAGAAATCAGGAGAAGATAATCTTCGCTTTGCATGTTTTTAATGGTAACTGGAATTCCAGACATGGTTGCACAAAACCACTTTTTCCAAACCCCAAGTGTTAAACTCTATAAAGTACCAGTGATGCATTTTCCAACTTCTTTCAGGGTCCAGAGAAAGTAGAGGTAAGACACTATTTGTGTGGTTGAGAGCATGGCAAGAAAGAACAAGACTACTACTGTCAACAAGCCACTTCCTTTCTCCTCTTCCCCAAACTCAGAATTGTTAAAAAAAAATTATTTATTGTTACTGACAAAATTTAGGAGGTTATGCCACAGTAAAATCTAAAATTAGGAATCTTGATGGGACCAAATAATTCCATTCCAAGTTTTTAAAATGTCTTGCATTTGTCTTGAAGTTTTTTTCTGTGTTGAACAGTCAACATGCAATCTTAGTACTGCCTCCTTCTGTGTGGAAATGGGCCAGGCTTTCCTAAAGCATTTAAATGTGATTAAATGTTAGACCACAGCTGTGGTATTTGAAAGTATAATGCACTGTTCATACTCATATTAATAGAACTGGAAAGTAGAAAAAGAAATTTTTGACTTCAGTCATATTTTGAATTGTTCAATGTAGAATAATGAAGGCAACTAGAAAGTTAATCTTTTGTAAAGTTGCATTGATTTTTTTGAAGGCAGCATAGAATTGAAAATATACTATCCAATCTAAGGGGAAATCTCTTAATTTTTAGATAGCATGAAAGGTAAACCCAGCATTTAAGCAGACCATTTTAAAAAATAGACTTGGTACTGTGAGATGTTGCTGATAGGTTCTTTTGGTGACGGGTGCCACAAATAGAAAGTGTCACTAGATCAGGGACTTGAATGCACTTTTGCTTGTTTTTGAATATAGAGTAGGAGAGAGGAAAATGTATTTAAAAGAATTATGAGAAAAGAAAATGTGAAAGTTTTACAGGTAGAGGGATGGAATATAATGTTTAATGTTGATATGGACTGGCAACATGGTCTTGCTGGCACTCAAAGCTCCTCACTCGGCTGTTTGCTTAGACTTTAAGAGCTATCAGGTATGACTGTCATACTTAACTTTTCTTACCATACACACTACATGAATGTTACATCCTCAAAATAGTGAAGGGAAGGCTTTACACTAATTCCAGTGACCCAGCTTTTATACAGAACCTTTTCAGAACTCCAGTTTTCAAAACCCTGTTTGAGTCTGCCCTTCTGTCTTAATGGTTGTCCTCGTTCCCTTGTAGAATGGAGCAGATTTGAGGAGGTAACCCTACTCTGAATAGCAGTAACGTAGAAGGGGGAAATATTGGTCAATTTTAAATTCACTGGTTTTTCTGACTAAGAAATTCTGAAATAAATTTGAATAGTAGCATTAGTGTTTTAAGATTTTAGCAAAGTACAAAATGAAGTCTAGTATTTATGTTTAAATGCTGTGTTTATAACCACACTTTAAAGCATTGTCTAAAGTTCCCATGTTCTCAGCCTATGATTTTTAACTACTATCACTTGAATCCTTAAATTTAAAACACCTGTGTCATGGCATATATGTTCAAATTTAAACCTTTTAAAATGTGACATGTGAACTTCATGCAAGTTGGCAAAAGTTCTGGTACTAAAGATTATACTTGTTTCTTCTTTTAACATAACCTGTTTAGTATTGAATCCTCTACCAAGAGGGTCATCCTAAGACGAGTCACGTCATCATTTGCCCTAATGTCTACAACCTGTGATAGGAGTTTTTTAAAGGGCTTCATGTGAACTATATTGTATTGTTTTTCTAAGTATTTTTTTAAAGGTAACAAAGTTGTGTTTATGTACTAATTCTGATCAGAAAAACCAGGAAAAGTTGATGGTATTCATTAGGTTTTGATGAAATGGATGCGTTTCTTTTAACCCTTGTATAGTAAGGATAAAACACTAACTTGATGTGTATTCAGTTTAAATTGTTATGTATTTTTTAATTGCCAAGAAAATAAACAGTTTTGTACATTTGAGGGTTTTTTCCCAGCAGCCTCCATCTTTATTGTCCTACTGCGGAGCTTTCCCGTACCAAAAAGAATGTTGGCAAAAGCAGCCTTCAGCACAAACACTTTTTTAATGAATAATGGTAGCCTAAAACTTAATATTTTTATAAAATATTGTAATATTGTTTTGTGGATAATTGAAATAAAAATCTCATTGAATGAATCTATATAGCTTTTCAGTTGCTAATCATATTTGCTCATTATTTTCTTTCTTTTCTTTTTCGTGTGTGTGTGTGTGTGTGTGTGTGTGTGTGTGTGTGTGTGTTTTGAGATAGGGTCTCACTTTAGCCCAGGCTGACCTGGAATTCACTATGTAATCTCAGGTTGACCTTGAACTCACAGTGATCCTCCAAGACGCCCTCTAGTGCTGGGATTAAAGGCATGGGCCACCACTCTTCTCATTAATTTTTTTAAAAATGATGAGTTTAGCCGGGTATAGTGGCGCATGCCTTTAATCCCAGCACTCAGGAGGCAGAGGTAGGTGAGACCCTACCTTGAAAAACCAAAATAAATAAATAAATAAATAAATAAATAAATAAATAAATAAGATGAGTTTAATTTTTCCATTGGAAAGAATGTTACTTATAACTTTTGAACAGTTATTAAATCAATTCTTTATTAAATTGAATACACTATTGAATTTATTCTATGTAGTTAATTTTCAGTGTCCAGCGATACCTCTTTTCCTAAAATTATATTAGCAAATACAGTCAATGCACCACATAGAAAAACCAGTAACTTGAGTGCAGCTGTTCACAAGAAGTGTGCATGAAGAATGTAGAACAGAGTAACCACTCTTGACCATCAGGGACTTAATTTTCTAAAATTGTACACATATGTCTGTGTGCTTTATATTTCTCTTATTAAGTGGCCAGTAAAATGTTTTTGTGATTTTCAGTACTGTAATTTTGCTAATTTATTAATTACTTTTTGCTGTTACATCATTGATACTTCTTGACCTTTTTCTGATTTCCAAAAAATAGTATGTAATGAAAATACATGCTTCTTTTAAATTTATTATTTTTATAGTGTAGTACAAGTGTCTCAGTCTAAGAACGTTTTTCTTTTTTCATTTTTGTTTTTGTTTTTCGAGGTAGGGTCTCACTCTAGCTGAGGCTGACCTGGAATTCATATGTAGTCTCAGGGTGGCCTTGAACTCTTGGCAGTCCTCCTACCTCTGCCTCCCCTGGGATTAAAGGCGTGCACCACCACGCCCGGTTTTAAGAATGTTTTTCTACTTTGCCTTTTGACGTTACATGTACTCTTTGATGTTTAAATTGTGCATTTGTATTTTGTCAAATCAATTCCTGTTTTTATGCTTAGAAAGCACTTATCCACCCCAGCATTAAATATTTCATGCCATGTGATTCACAGCTTATGCTTTTTGTTGTTAATATTCCAACTCACTGAAAGTTATTTGAGTGTAAAATATGTTTTGAGAGTCTAGTTTAGTTTTTTTCCTAATAGTTAATTTTTTCAGCACATTGATTGGCTAATTCATTCTCACCTCATTGGTTTGAGTTCCTTCCTTTATTATACACACATCTGTTTCCTCAAAGTAAGTTGACATTTTTTTAAATGTATTTTTATTTATTTATTTGCAAGTAGAGATAGAAGAGAGACAGACAGAATGGGCATTCCAGGGCCTCCAGCCACTGCAAATGGACTCCAGATACATGTGCCACTTTGTGCATCTGGCTTTACGGGGATACTGGGGAGTTGAACTTGGGTTGTTAGGCTTTTCAGACAAGTGCCTTAACCACTGAGCCATCTCTCCAGCCCCATAATTTGACATTTCTGCCATTAACATAACACCTTTAATTGTACTTGATAATTATTTTATCAACATGGTAAGTTCCCTTTTCTATTCCTTTTGTTATTCTTTTGTTTTCTGATCCTAATAACCTAACAAAGTCTTAAAGTGTATATTTTATTTTCCATTTTCAAAAAACAGATTCAGGGATGGGAGATAGCTCAGGTTAAAGGTACTTGCTTTCAAAGTCTTCAGGTTCAGTTCCTCACTGCCCATGTAAAGATGTAAAGCCAGATATACAATGTGACACATGGCAAGAGGCCATGGTGCACCCATACTTTGTCTCTATCAGTCTGTCTCAAAGAGAGAGAGAAAAAAAGAAAGAGAAAGAAAATTTAAAAAGCGGGTTCAGATGAGAGGTGCGTTGTGCTTGTAAAGTACTGTGGTAGGAAGATGCACCTTCCAGATCAGACTCCCTGTCCTGTCAATGCAGCTCTTTCTTCCCTTGGACTATGTAGTATAGTAAGTAAGACCTTGTCTAACCCTCTGTGGAGCTAGAGAATGACTTGTCTTGGATGTGATCACACTGTTCTTAGGATGCCACTTCAGGGCTGCTGGAGACCAGATTCCCATTTTGTTACAGAAAAACAATGTGCCCAGACAAGACCAGCTTTTATTTCCTTTAAACCAGCTCTGCCCTGCCCTGCCCTTCCTCTCCCCCAGTGTCTTTTCCTTACCTTTTTATTTTATTTATTTGAGAGAGGGAAAGAGGCAGAGTGAGAGACAGAATGGGCATGCCAGGGCTTCCAACCACTGCAAATGAATTCCAGATGCATGCACCCCCTTGTGCATCTGGCTTACGTGGGTCCTGGGGAATTGAACTGAGGTCCTTTGGCTTTGCAGGCAAGCGCCTTAACCGCTAAGCCATCTCTCCAGCCCTTCCTTACCTTTTGTTTATACCAAGACTCCTTGAATTTTCTGCACTCATGACCCCTTTTTGCAAGAGATTTGGAGTGCATGTGTGTACGTACATATGTGTGCACTTGTATATGGAAGCTAGAGGTCAGCACCCAATGTCTTTCTCAGTTGCTCTTCCTGTTATTACTATCAACAACTTCTTCCCCTCACTGAACCTAGAGCTTGCTAGTTGGGCTACACTATCTAGCCAGTGAACCCTAAGGATTCTCTGTCTCTGCCCCCTCAGTGCTGGAATTACAGGCACAGCCCCCACACCTAGCATTTTATGTGGAGCTGGGGATCCAAACTCAGATGCTTAGGCTTGAAGAGCAAGCACTTGACCCACTGAGCCAGCTCCCCAGCCCCTGCACTTAGTTAGACTGTCAGGTTGTTACCTTAAGTAAGCTGCACAACTTTGAGAATCCAAAGCCAAAATTTGCCTCTAGCCTAAATAAAAATAGGGATGAGAAAAATGAAAAGCACACGTGTGCATTTGCAGTTGGTTAGAAAAATTGACAATGGAGCCTCGAGAGATGGTTTAGCAGTTCAGGGGCTTGCTTGCAAAGCCAAAGGACCCAGGTTCAATTCCACAGTACCCACGTAAGACAGATGCACAAAGTGTGCATGCATCTGGAGTTCATTTGCAGTGGCTAGAGGCCCTGGCATGCCCATTCTCTGTTTATCTCCTCTCTCTCTGCTAAGAAAAGAAAAAAATTGACAATGATCTTGATAAAAACTGACATTTAAAGTGATGTATACCTTAGCCAGCCATGGTGGCACATGCCTTTAATCCCAGCACTCTGGAAGGCAGAGGTAGGAGGATTGTCTACAGTTCAAGGCCACCCTGACTACATAGTGAATTCCAGGTCAGTTTGGGCTAGAGCAAGACCCTATCTCAAAAAACCAAAATAAAAAAAGTGACATGTCCCTTACAGATTAACTTCCATTTATCCATAACCAATAATTGCAGCATGCTGAAAGAAAACACTGGCCTCCTAAAACACTGAGGAATGAGGTGACAAGCAAGGCACGTACTTACCTTCCTACTGCAAACACCCAGAAGTAACCAAAGCTCTGGGTTGTTGGTTTGGCTGGTATGTACATATGTATGCATGCATGTGAGAATGGGCACACCAGAGCCACTTGCCACTGTAAATGAACTCTAGATGCATGTGCCACTTTGTGCATCTGTCTTTAAATGGGTACCTGGGTCATCAGGCTTTTCAAGCAAGCAGCTTTTCCTCCTGAGCAATCCCTCCAACTTTGGCTGGCTTTTTTTTAATTGACAACTTCCATAATTATAAACATAAAACCATGATAATTCCTTCCCTCTCCCATTTCCCCTTCACAAATCCACTCTCCATCATATCCCCTCCCTTTCAATCAGTCTCTCTTTTATTTTGATGACATCGTCATTTTCTCCTATTATGAGGGTCTTGTGAAGGTAGTACGAGGCATTGCGAGGTCATGGATATCAAGGCCAATTTTTGTCTGAACAATTGCATTGTAAGCAGTCAAACCTTTCCTTTGGCTCTTAACATTCTTTCTGCCACCTCTTCTGCAATGGACCATGAGCTTTAGAAGGTATGATAGAGATGTCTCTGTGCAGAACACTCCTCTGTCACCTCTCACAGCTATGGTGCCTTTTGGGTCATCCCAGTGGTCACAACCATCTGAAAAGAGAAGCTTCTCTAACCAAAAGTCAGAGTGCGGGAGGCAGAGGTAGGAGGATCACCCTGAGTTCAAGGTCACCCTGAGACTACATAGTGAATTCCGGGTTAGTCTGAGCTGGAGTGAGACCCTACCTTGATAAACCAGAAAAAAAAAAAGCATTAATATATAGGTATGAATGTTAAGAAAAAGGCTTATAGGGCAGTTTGGTGAGCATAATATGTGCATTTTGAGCTGGTTATTTTAGTGGTTCCTACCATTGCTAGAAAGGTAGAAACAGCTTTCAGTGGTAGAGTTCTTGCCTACTGTGCACCAGGTCCATATTCTATTCCTAGCTGTCTCTGTATACATGTACAAGGAGATTAAACAAGCTGGTATTACTCCATCAAGCTTTATTTATTCATTGTGCATCTGGCTAACGTGGGTCCTGGGGAATCGGACCTGGATCCTTTGGCTTTGCAGGCAAATGCCTTAACCACTAAGCCAGCCCTCAAGCTTTATTTATTTATTTGCTTGTTTATTTATTTTGAGGTAGGGTCTCACTCTAGTCCAGGCTGGCCTGGAATTCACTATGTAGTCTCAGGGTGGCCTTGAACTTAGGATGATCCTCCTACCTCTGCCTTCCAAGTGCTGGGATTAAAGGCATGTGCCACCACACCCAGCTCAAGCTTTATTTATTTTTTTTTATTTTTATTTTTATTTATTTATTTGACAGAGAAAGAGGGGGAGAGAGAGAAAGAGAATGGGCACACCAGGGCCTCCTGCCACTGCAAATGCACTCTAGACACGTGCGCCTCCTTGTGCATCTGGCTAACATGGGTCCTGGGGAATTGAACCTGGGTTTTTTGGCTTTACAGGCAAACGCCTTAACCGCTAAACCAGCCCTCAAGCTTTTTTATTTATTTGTTTGTTTATTTTTATTTTATTTTACTTTATTTGGTTTCTTGAGGTAGGGTTTTTCAGCTCACTAGCTCAGCTCACTAGCTCAGGGTGGCTGACCTGGATCCTCCTACCTCTGCCTCCCGAGTGCTGGGATTGTAGTCTCAGGGTGGCCTTTATTTATTTATTTTGACATAGGGGACTCTAGCCCAGGCTGAGCGATCCTGGCCTACCTCTGATCACCTCTCTCTCCCAAGTGATGGTATTAAAGGCATGCACTACCACACCTGGCCAGAAATTTTTTCATAGCTTTCAGTGTACCAATCTTGTATCTTTATTAAACTTGTCCTATTTCATATTTTCATTTAAAAAAATAATTTATTTATTTGAGGGTGGGGAGGAAGAGGCAGACAGAGATATGGGTGCACCAGGGCCTCTAGCCACTGCAAAGGAACTCCAGATCCATGCGCCATCTTGTGCAGCTGGCTTATGTGGGTACCAGGGAATTGAACCTGGGTCCTTAGGCTTTCCAGGCAAGTACCTTAACCACTAAGCCATCTCTCCAACCCCTCCTGTTTCAGTTTTATGCAGTTCTTTTGCATAGTTATGAGAGGTTTAAAGGGGAAAAAAAGGCATGAATTGAGTTGGAGAGGTGGCTTAGTGGTTAAGGCACTTGTCCTCAAAGCCTAAGGACCCAGGTTTGATTCCCAGGACCCACGTAAGCCAGATGCATAAGAAGGCACATATGTCTGGAATTCATTTACAGTGGCTGGTGGCCCTGGTGTGCCCATTCTCTCTCTCTCATAAATAAATATTTTTTTTCTAAAAAGGCATGGATCAGTGTTGAATTTTATTAAATAGCTACCCCTGCTTGCTTTCAACTTGTGCCAAATATGGTCTATCTTTGTCCTCTCTCAGATTATTTGTGTCGCTATAACCAAATACCATAGACCAGGAAATTATAAAGAACATACATTTCAATCCCAGTGCTCGGGAGGCAGAGGTAGGAGGATCGCCGTGAGTTCAAAGCCACCCTGAGAGTACATAGTAAATTGCAGGTCAGCCTGAGCCAGAGTGAGACCCTACCTTGAAAACCCCCATTCCCCCCCACCCACCCCTAAAACAAAACCACATTTCCTTCCTCAAAGTTCTGAAAGCTAGAAAGTCTTAAGATCAGTCAGGACCTGGTCTCTCCTAAAATGCCTCCTTGAGCGATAGGCCCTCAAAGGGGAAAAGATACGTGCTGTTTCTTTCCTCATTGTTGAAAAGTTAGTGATCACACTGAGGGCAGACCCTTCATAACATAACAGCCTTTTCATCCTTTCTAATAATACTATAGCATTGGTAATTAACTCACAACCTGAATTGGGGGAGGGGACACGTTCAGACCACAGCACCATCCACTTTTCATTGTAAGTCTTTTGGACAAATGGGTTCTCATTCTTCTTTTCCTCCTCTTCCTCCTTACTATCACTCATTCTCACTGTTTTTAAGGGTTTTTTGAGGTAGGGTTTGGCTCTAGCCCAGGCTGACCTGGAATTCACTATGTAATCTCAGGCTGGCCTCAAGTGCAAAAGGATCCTCTTACCTGAGCCACCTGAATGCTGGGATTAAAGGCATGCGCCACCACAGCAGGCTCGCTCTCACTTTAAATTAGCACACAAAGTGGCAGGTTTCCCTGTGGCTTTTCCATACATAGTTTTTGATTTGGATAAGAACATCTCTTACAGACATCATAGCATGGACCAGCATCTCTACTAATCCATGCATTTAGACCACTGGTGTTCAAGGTGATTATTAATAGGATTGGGCTAATATCTCCTATATTATTTCTTTTCCTTTTGTTCTCATTATTTATCTTCCATGCTTTTTCTGCCCTTTGTGATCTTGAAGGTTTTATGTGATATTGTCACTCTTTTTGTAGCATATCAGTTATACTTTTCTTTCCCAAACTTAAAAAAATATTTTATTTTTATTTGTTTATTTGACACAGAGAGAGAATGGGCACACCAGGGCCTCCAAGCCACTGCAAACGAACTCCAGACGCGTGCACCCCCTTGTGCATCTGGCTATTGTAGGTCCTGGGGAATCGAACCTGGGTCCTTTGGCTTTGCAGGCAAATGCCTTAACCGCTAAGCCATTCTTCCAGCCCTCCCGCACTTTTTTTTTAAGTGGCTGCCCTAGAATTAGTTGCAATATACAACTAATACATTTGCTCTTCTGGATCTTTCCTTTATTATCTACAAAATGGAGTAAATTATCCCTGCTTGCCTTCTAGGGATTGTTGGGAGGGTTGGATAAAAGACATATAGGGTCTCATCTGGTTTATTAACTATGTAGTCTCAGAGTGGCCTGAAATCCTTATCTGCCTCCCCGAGTGCTGGGATTAAAGGCGTGTGCCACCATGCCCGGCAAGACATATCCATCTTTATACTGTGCTATTGAAATTATTCTAAGAAAACCTTTGGGCACTTTCAGCCATCAATTAAAACTTAGGAAGTTTTTGCTATTTCATTTGTGTGTGTGTGGTCTTTTGAGGTAGTGTCTCGCTCTAGCCCAGGCTGACCTGGAATTCACTATGTAGTCTCAGGGTGGCCTCAAACTCAATGCGATCATCCTACCTCTGCCTCCTGAGTGCTGGGATTAAAGGCATGCGCCACCATACCCGGCTTCATTTTTGAGAAGGTTTTTGTTTAGAGCATTTTAAAATGTTATGTAAGGGGGCGGGGTGGGACTTGATCAGGGCTGGAGAGATGGCTTAGCAGTTAAGTCGCTTGCCAGCCAAGCCAAAGGACCCAGCTTCAATTCCCTAGTACCCACATAAAGCCAGATGCACAAGGTGGCTTGTGTGTGGAGTTCATTTGCAGTGGCTAGAGGCCCTGATGTGACCATTTTTTCTCTCTCTGCCTCTCTCAAATAAATAAAATATTTGAATAAAAAATACTTGATCATAGAAATTACCTTCAAGATGCTGAGGCAAATATAACTGATGATATTCAAGGGGTTAGTTTTCTAGGGGAAAAATCCAGGCATGGCAAAGTAGGCAGCCACCAAGCCCTAGGATCCATAGAAACTGGCCTGCCTACACAGGGTTTTAAGAGAAAAATTGTTAGATGATAATTTGTTTTATTTAGGCAAGCCAAACAGACTTTTTTTTTTTTTTATGAGAGAGAAAGATAATTGGCATACCAGGGCCTCCAGCCACTGTAATTGAACTCCAGATGTGTGTGCCACCTTGTGCACATGTGTGACCTTGAACATGCATCACCTTGTGTGTCTGGCTTACATGGGATCTGGGGAATACAACATGGATCCTTAGGCTTTGCAGGCAAACACCTTAACTGCTAAGCCATCTCTCCAGCCAAGATGATAATTTTGAGAAAACTACATAATTTGGGCTGGAGAGATGGCTCAATAGTTAAGGCACCTGTCTGCAAAGCCTAAGGACTTGGGTTCAATTCCCCAGTACCCATGTAAAACTAGATGCACAAATTGGCTCATGCATCTGGAGTTCGTTTGCAGTGGCAAGAGACCCTGGCATGCCCATTTTCTCTATCTGCCCCCCCTCAAATAAATACAATAATTTTTAAAATTTTTTTTATTATTTTATTTATTTTTGGAGAGAGACACAGAGACAGACAGACAGAGAGGGAAAGGGAGACAGAGATGGGCGCCAGCAGTCTCTCAACTGCTGTGAACGAAATCCAGATGTGTACGCCCCCTTGTGGGCAAATGCGGCATTGCATCCTTGCATCACTTTGCATCTGGCTAAACGTGGGACCTGGAGATTGGAACCGCTGGAGATTGAAACCAGCGTTCTTGGGCTTAGCAGGCAGGCGCCTTAACCGCTAAGCCATCTCTCCAGCCCAAATAAAATAATTTAATCCTAGCATTTGGGAAGCTGAGGTAGGGATGATTGCTGTGACTTTGAGGCCATCCTGAGATTACATAGTGAATTCCTGGTCAGAACATTGTTTTTTTGTTTTTTGTTTTTGTTTTTGTTTTTTTTTGAGAGAGACAATGAAAGAGACACACACAGAGAGAGAATGGGCGCGGTGAACGAACTCTACACGCGTGCGCCCGCTTGTGGGCGAGTGCGACATTGCACCCTTGCATCACTTGTGTCTGGCTAAACGTGGGACTTGGAGGATCGAACTGGCGTTCTTAGGTTTCGCAGGCGGGCGTCTTAACCGCTAAGCCATCTCTCCAGCCCCAACATTGTTTTATTTATTTATTTTCATTTATTTATTTATTTGAGAGGGAGGTAGATAGCATGGGCGTGCCAGGGCCTCTAG
Organism: Orientallactaga sibirica; assembly: GCA_036365145.1. Lineage (NCBI taxonomy): Eukaryota > Metazoa > Chordata > Mammalia > Rodentia > Dipodidae > Orientallactaga > Orientallactaga sibirica. Next base: position 45,202 of record JAEOAD010000049.1, read on the forward strand.
CCATGCAAACGAACTCCAGATGCATGAGCCCCTTGGTAGGGAGAGGTAGGAGGATGGCTGTGAGTTCAAGGCCAGTCTGAGACTACTTAGTGAATTCCAGGTCAGCCTAGGCTTGAGTGAGACCCTGCCTCGAAAATACCAAAAAGAAAACAAAATTTAACACACACATATAATTTATTTATTTGCAAGGAGAGAGAGAGAATGGACGCACCAGGTCCTCTAGCCACTGCAAACGAATTCCAGATACATGTGCTACTTTGTGCATCTGGCTTTATGTGAGTACTGAGAAATCGAACCCGAGTTGTTAAGCTTTGCAGGCAAGCTACTTAACCGCTGAGCCATCTCCCCAGACCCAAAATTAACTTTATTGACCATACACTTTTGTGCCAATAAAACGAAGTGACCTCCCTCCCGTTCGTGCAGGATTAGGCAGACATCAGGTAATGATTTTAAGCACTTTGGACATGTGAAGGGTGTGATCCACGGTGGCCTGCCTCGAAAACGCTGAGTGCCCTTGCAAGCATCCTAGGATCGTCCACGGCGGTCTCGGACGCTAGGCTCGAGTATCCTGCTTACATTGTGGTCAGCAAGGCCGGTCACTTCCCGAGTCCCCAGTCCTGGAGGTAGGAGCCATCGGGTTCAGAGTTAACGACCCGCACGCCTCCCTCCAAGCCCGAGGTTCTCAGCGGCGGCCACGCGAGCCCCAGCGCCCGTGGGTCCAAGTCCAGGCGCGCGGCCACGCCCCGCGGCCAGCCGACCAATCAGCGCGCGGCTTCCCGCCCCGCCCCGTCCCCCGCCCGGGGCCCTGCGGCGAGGGGCTTGGGGACGCGGGCAGCGGAGCTCGGGAGACATGGTGCGCGGCAGGATCTCGGGGCTCACGGTCCACGACGTGCGCTTCCCCACGTCGCTCGGGGGTCACGGCTCCGACGCCATGGTAAGCGCGGCGGGGAGGTGACCACCCTGGTGCTGTTCTGTGAGAGGCGACGAGCCAGAAGCTCCCCACCCTTTTCCTCTTCTTCTTTTTTTAAGCTTTTAATATTTATTTATTTATGAGAAAGAGAGAGAATGGGCACTCCGAGACCTCTAGCTATTGCAAACGAACTCCAGATGCATGTGCCACCTTGTGCCTCTGGCTTTACCTGGGTCTTGGGGAATCGAACCTGGGTCCTTTGGCTTTGTGGGTAAAAGCATCTTAACCGCTAAGCCATCTCTCTAGCCCAATACTTACTTACTGAATTATTTATTTGAGAGAGAGAGAGAAAGAAAGAAAGAAGCTGAGTATTTATTTATTTGAGAGAAAGAGGCTGAGAGAGAGACCACAAGTGGGCCAGGGCCTTCAGCCACTAAGAGCAAACTTAAACATCTGATTACCTCAAGAGAAGCTTAGAAAATGCTAACCTATATTTCATTTTATTTATTTATTTTATTTACTTATTAGAGAGAGAGAGAGAATGGGAGCGCAAAGGCCTCTAGTCACTTCAAACAAACTACAGAAGCATGCAGCACCTTGCACATCTGGCTTTCGTGGGTCCTGGGTAATCGAACCAGGGTTCTTTGGCTCTGCAGGCTAGCGCCTTAACTGCTAAGCTATCCCTCCAGCCCTTTTGTTTCATTTTAAAAGACATTTATTTGTTATTTAAGAGTGAAAGAGTTAGATGAGAGAAGACAAGAGAAAAGAAGAAAGAGAATGGGCATGCCAGGCCCTCTTGCCACTGCAAAGAAACTCTAGACGTATGTGCTATTGTGCATCTGGCTTTACATAGGTACTGGGGAATTGAACCTGGGTCCTTAGGCTTTGCAGGCAAACACCTTAATCACCGAGCCATTTCCCCAGCCCTCCTTTTTCTTCTCTCTCTCTTTTTAATGTGTTTTTCTTTGTCTTCATTTTGCTTTTGCGTTTTCCTGGGAAGGGTCGGCGGGATGGTACGCAACAATAGAAGAGCTTTGTTGGTTCACAGCCAAGAGACTCTAGAACTCAGCACCGGTGCTTCTGCACATGTTAAGGTTCTCAGGGCTGGAGACTGGCGCCCCAGGGCTCAGAGGTTGGAGTGCTGATCCTGACTCTGCCACAACTCCCTGTGTGACTTGAAGAAGACTTAAACCTCTCTAGGACTCTTTGGCCTGTCCATGCATTGAAAGTGTCACTGGGGCTGGAGAAATGGCTTAGCAGTCAAGGCACTTGCCCCCCAAACCTAACAACCTGGACTTTATGCCCCAGTACCCAGTTAAAGCCAGATGCACAAAGTGGCATATGCATCTGGAGTTTGTTTGCAGTGACTGGAGACCCTGCATGCCCATTTCTCTCTATCTTGTCCTAGATGTGTGTGCCACCTTGTGCACATGTGTGACCTTGAACATGCATCACCTTGTGTGTCTGGCTTACATGGGATCTGGGGAATACAACATGGATCCTTAGGCTTTGCAGGCAAACACCTTAACTGCTAAGCCATCTCTCCAGCCAAGATGATAATTTTGAAAACTACATAATTTGGGCTGGAGAGATGGCTCAATAGTTAAGGCACCTGTCTGCAAAGCCTAAGGACTTGGGTTCAATTCCCAGTACCCATGTAAAACTAGATGCACAAATTGGCTCATGCATCTGGAGTTCGTTTGCAGTGGCAAGAGACCCTGGCATGCCCATTTTCTCTATCTGCCCCCCCCTCAAATAAATACAATAATTTAAAAAATTTTTTTTATTATTTTATTTATTTTTGGAGAGAGACACAGAGACAGACAGACAGAGAGGGAAAGGGAGACAGAGATGGGCGCCAGCAGTCTCTCAACTGCTGTGAACGAAATCCAGATGTGTACGCCCCCTTGTGGGCAAATGCGGCATTGCATCCTTGCATCACTTTGCATCTGGCTAAACGTGGGACCTGGAGATTGGAACCGCTGGAGATTGAAACCAGCGTTCTTGGGCTTAGCAGGCAGGCGCCTTAACCGCTAAGCCATCTCTCCAGCCCAAATAAAATAATTTAATCCTAGCATTTGGGAAGCTGAGGTAGGGATGATTGCTGTGACTTTGAGGCCATCCTGAGATTACATAGTGAATTCCTGGTCAGAACATTGTTTTTTTTTTTTTTTTTTTGAGAGAGACAATGAAAGAGACACACACAGAGAGAGAATGGGCACGGTGAACGAACTCTACACGCGTGCGCCTGCTTGTGGGCGAGTGCGACATTGCGCCCTTGCATCACTTGTGTCTGGCTAAACGTGGGACTTGGAGGATCAAACTGGCGTTCTTAGGTTTCACAGGCGGGCGTCTTAACCGCTAAGCCATCTCTCCAGCCCCAACATTGTTTTATTTATTTATTTTCATTTATTTATTTATTTGAGAGGGAGGTAGATAGAATGGACGTGCCAGGGCCTCTCGCCATGCAAACGAACTCCAGATGCATGTACCCCTTGGTAGGGAGAGGTAGGAGGATGGCTGTGAGTTCAAGGCCAGTCTGAGACTACTTAGTGAATTCCAGGTCAGCCTAGGCTTGAGTGAGACCCTGCCTCGAAAATACCAAAAAAGAAAACAAAAATTAACACACACATATAATTTATTTATTTGCAAGGAGAGAGAGAGAATGGACGCACCAGGTCCTCTAGCCACTGCAAACGAATTCCAGATACATGTGCTACTTTGTGCATCTGGCTTTATGTGAGTACTGAGAAATCGAACCCGAGTTGTTAAGCTTTGCAGGCAAGCTACTTAACCGCTGAGCCATCTCCCCAGACCCAAAATTAACTTTATTGACCATACACTTTTGTGCCAATAAAACGAAGTGACCTCCCTCCCGTTCGTGCAGGATTAGGCAGACATCAGGTAATGATTTTAAGCACTTTGGACATGTGAAGGGTGTGATCCACGGTGGCCTGCCTCGAAAACGCTGAGTGCCCTTGCAAGCATCCTAGGATCGTCCACGGCGGTCTCGGACGCTAGGCTCGAGTATCCTGCTTACATTGTGGTCAGCAAGGCCGGTCACTTCCCGAGTCCCCAGTCCTGGAGGTAGGAGCCATTGGGTTCAGAGTTAACGACCCGCACGCCTCCCTCCAAGCCCGAGGTTCTCAGCGGCGGCCACGCGAGCCCCAGCGCCCGTGGGTCCAAGTCCAGGCGCGCGGCCACGCCCCGCGGCCAGCCGACCAATCAGCGCGCGGCTTCCGCCCCGCCCCGTCCCCCCGCCCGGGGCCCTGCGGCGAGGGGCTTGGGGACGCGGGCAGCGGAGCTCGGGAGACATGGTGCGCGGCAGGATCTCGGGGCTCACGGTCCACGACGTGCGCTTCCCCCACGTCGCTCGGGGTCACGGCTCCGACGCCATGGTAAGCGCGGCGGGGGAGGTGACCACCCTGGTGCTGTTCTGTGAGGCGACGAGCCAGAAGCTCCCACCCTTTTCTCTTCTTCTTCTTTTTTTTTAAGCTTTTAATATTTATTTATTTATGAGAAAGAGAGAGAATGGGCACTCCGAGACCTCTAGCTATTGCAAACGAACTCCAGATGCATGTGCCACCTTGTGCCTCTGGCTTTACCTGGGTCTTGGGAATCGAACCTGGGTCCTTTGGCTTTGTGGGTAAAAGCATCTTAACCGCTTAAGCCATCTCTCTAGCCCAATACTTACTTACTGAATTATTTATTTGAGAGAGAGAGAGAAAGAAAGAAAGAAGCTGAGTATTTATTTATTTGAGAGAAAGAGGCTGAGAGAGAGACCACAAGTGGGCCAGGGCCTTCAGCCACTAAGAGCAAACTTAAACATCTGATTACCTCAAGAGAAGCTTAGAAAATGCTAACCTATATTTCATTTTATTTATTTATTTTATTTACTTATTAGAGAGAGAGAGAATGGGAGCGCAAAGGCCTCTAGTCACTTCAAACAAACTACAGAAGCATGCAGCACCTTGCACATCTGGCTTTCGTGGGTCCTGGGTAGTCGAACCAGGGTTCTTTGGCTCTGCAGGCTAGCGCCTTAACTGCTAAGCTATCCCTCCAGCCCTTTTGTTTCATTTTAAAAGACATTTATTTGTTATTTAAGAGTGGAAAAGAGTTAGATGAGAGAAGACAAGAGAAAGAAGAAAGAGAATGGGCGTGCCAGGCCCTCTTGCCACTGCAAAGAAACTCTAGACGTATGTGCTATTGTGCATCTGGCTTTACATAGGTACTGGGGAATTGAACCTGGGTCCTTAGGCTTTGCAGGCAAACACCTTAATCACGAGCCATTTCCCCAGCCCTCCTTTTTTCTCTCTCTCTTTTTGGTCATTTTTTCTTTGTCTTCATTTTGCTTTTGCGTTTTCCTGGGAAGGGTCGGCGGGATGGTACGCAACAATAGAAGAGCTTTGTTGGTTCACAGCCAAGAGACTCTAGAACTCAGCACCGGTGCTTCTGCACATGTTAAGGTTCTCAGGGCTGGAGACTGGCGCCCCAGGGCTCAGAGGTTGGAGTGCTGATCCTGACTCTGCCACAACTCCCTGTGTGACTTGAAGAAGACTTAAACCTCTCTAGGACTCTTTGGCCTGTCCATGCATTGAAAGTGTCACTGGGGCTGGAGAAATGGCTTAGCAGTCAAGGCACTTGCCCCCCAAACCTAACAACCTGGACTTTATGCCCCCAGTACCCAGTTAAAGCCAGATGCACAAAGTGGCATATGCATCTGGAGTTTGTTTGCAGTGACTGGAGACCCTGCATGCCCATTCTCTCTCTATCTTGTCCCTCATCTCTATCTCTCTATGCTTACAAATAAGTAAATAAAATATTTTTTTTTTCGAGATAGGGTCTCACTCCAGCCCAGGCTGACCTGGAATTCACTATGTAGTATCAGGGTGGCCTCGAACTCATGGCAATCCTCCCAGCACTCGTGAGGCAGAGGTAGGAGGATCGCCTGAGAGTTCGAGGGCCACCCTGAGACTACATAGTTAATTCCAGGTCAGCCTGACCAGAGTGAGAAATAAAATAAAATAAAATACAATAAAATAAAATAAAATAAAATAAAATAAAATAAAATGATTAGTGCAAGCATCTGGCATTCCTTTGCAGGGGCAAGAGACCCTGGGACACGTGTGCATGTGCATACACACAAATAATTTATGTTAAGATACTATGGTAAATGACTTTTAAGCTCCAGTCACAATCCTTCCTAATGCACATTTACATAATCTTGGCAACTCCAAACACCTAAGTGCAATTACCTTTGCCCCTCTGAAATTTAGCAGCTAGGGAAAAATACATAATCTTTCCAAACCTAGATTTTATCATGTGTAAAGTGGCTGCAACAGTAACTACTTTGCCCATATACATGTGGTGCCTGGGAAAATCCTGACACAGAGATGCCCCCCCCCACCAGAAGTTGGCTGTCATTACTGTAATTTACAGTTGAGTTAACTGAAGCAGGAGGGACTCTGACCTGACTTTGAGAAGTGTTAAGATAGCCTGGTTTATCGTAGGAGAGTTGAAGACATGGAATGTGTTTCTGGGCCAAGTGGTGTGTGAACTCAGGGTGAGGAGACATTATCTGATATCTTGCAGACCTAAGCAGTTTTCGGCAGGAGATAGGGTGGACATTGCTATTCTCAGCAGTGGCTTTGGTTGCCACCAGGGAAGCCAGACTCCTGAAGGAGCCCTGCAATTGTCCTCACCATCTTATGGATGCAGAAGTGTCCATGATGGGGCTGGAGAGATGGCTTGGCGGTTAAGGCTCCTGTCTGCTAAGCCTAAGTACACCTGTTTGATTCTCCAGGTCCCACGTTTACCTAGACGCAAAGTGACGCACGGGCGCAATGCCACACTTGCCCACAAGGGGCGCATGCATCTGGAGTTCGTTCACAGCAGCTGAGAGGCCACTGGCACGCCCATTCTCTCTCTCTCTCTCTCTCTCTCTCTCTCTCTCTCTAGCTCTCTCTCTATCACTCTCAAATTTTAAAAAAGTGTGATGATAGCAGAGAGGCCTTGAGAGAAACCCGGAATACTGAAGCCTGCATGTGTTTGCTCATTTCTTGCCCCAGCTCTTCACAGTGGAGTGATGTCCACAGCCGCGACTGCCCACTCCAGCCGCTCCCTTGGGACCTGCACCAGTGCTTCTGCTCTTCTTGGCTCACTTGGAGCTTCCTGCCTCTTTGGCCTCTGGCCCCTAGGCCTGGCCTGTTCCCTCAGCAGTGAGAGACAGTGCTTTACTGAGAAGCCTGAAGACAAATGTCATCTTGGCCCCGTCTCTATCCTTTGGTCTCCAGATAATTCTCCCTTTGTTCTCTTACATGCCCTGCTTCAAAGCTAGTCCCCAGTGTCCTTACACCTCCCTTCTTCATGTCTGCAGCTCCATTCTTGTCCCCTCACCCTCCACCATTCCCTTCAGTCACTGTTTTTTTTTTTTTTTTTTTTTGGTTTTTTTTGAGGTAGGGTCTTACTCCAGCCCAGGCTCTCAGGCTGACCTGGAATTCACTATGTATTCTCAGGGTGGCCTCAAACTCACAGCGATCCTCCGACTTCTGCCTCCCCAGTGCTGGGATTAAAGGCGTGCGATACTGTGTCCGGCTCAGAGTCTTGTCTCTCTCTCTCTCTCTCTCTCTCTTTCCTTCTTTCTTTCTCTCTCTCTTTCTTTCTTTCTTTTTCTCTTTCTTTCTTTCTTTTTCTCTTTCTTTCTTTCTCTCTTTCTTTCTCTTTTTCTCTCTTTCTTTCTTTCTTTCTTTCTTTCTTTTTTTTTTTTTGTTTTGTTTTGTTTTTCAAGGTAGGGTCTCACTTTAGCCCAGGCTGACCTGGAATTCACTAAGTAGTTTCAGGGTGGCCTCAAACTCACGAACTCACAGTGATCCTCCTACCTCTGCCTCCCGAGTACTGGCATTAAAGGCATGAGCCAAGCCAGGCGTGGTGGCACACGCCTTTAATGCCAGCACTCGGAGGCAGAGGTAGGAGGATTGGCATGAGTTCAAGGACACCCTGAGACTACAGAGTGAATTCTAGGTGTAAGGTTCCGGAGTGATCACGACCACGCAAACCACTCTGAGGCAAAGATTTTCGCTTTATTCGGGAAAAGCGAGAGCTGCCAGGGCTGGAATCACAAGAGCAGAGCACAGGCCCACCTGAGTTCCTCAGGTAGTGGGCTTTATAGAGCTTTCACTTGGGGGAAGGAAAGGAAGAGCTCAGGGGAGATCTGAGATAGCCAAGGTGTGACACCAGAACCGGTTGATTTGCAAAATAAAGGGACAGGAAACCATGACTTGGGTTCATTGTAGGCAAGGAGGGGATAATGGCTGGATAATCCACTTCCTTATGTCTCTGTCTCCATCCTGCTGTCCTTGGTGACTCCACATTGGGGCCTGTCAGACCTAACATTAGGTCAACCTGGACTAGAGCAAGACCCTACCTCACAAAACCCAACAATAAATAAATAAATAAATAAATAAATAAATAAATAAATAATAAAGGCATGAGCGACCACTGCCTGGCTATCTGTCTCCTTTTCTAATGATTCTTTTCCATCCCACGTGGTCAGCGTGTCCCACCTTTTTTTTTTGGTTTTTCTAGGTAGGGTCTCACTCTGGTCCAGGCTGACCTGGAATTAACTATGTAGTCTCAGGGTGGCCTCGAACTCTCAGTGATCCTCCTACCTCTGCCTCCTGAGTGCTGGGATTAAAGGCGTGCGCCACCACGCCCGGCTTTTGTCCCACTTTTTACATGAGCCTGTACTTGACCCAATTCCTCTCTGACTCCCTTTGCTTTACCCCTGGTCACTTCCTTCCTTACTGCTTTGGACATCTTGCCTGTCTTCCTTCCTGTTCTAAAACCCAGTTTCCCTCTCCTGACAATTGCCCTTTGTCATGGGGTCTGCTGTCGCACAAGTAAGACCATCTATTCAGAATATGAGGCAACGTTTTATTAGGTTAAAAAAAGAAAGAAAAGAAGCCGGGTGTGGTTGCACATGCCTCTAATCCCAGTACTCGCCTTTAATCCCAGCACTCGGGAGGCAGAGGTAGGAGGATCGGGAGGGAGAGGTAGGAGGATCGCCATGAGTTTGAGGCCACCCTGAGACTAATTCCAGGTCAGCCTGGACTAGAGTGAGACCCTACCTTATGTGCCACTAATGCACTGGTGTGTAGTTGATCTTATAGTTTGCAGTGCTTGTTCATGCTGTTGGGGTTCATCATCCCCCAGCAGTTTGCATAGCACTTTACAGCATTGTGAGAGCTACCTAGCAGGGAGCTAGCTTCCATCTCCATTCCAGTGTGATCTCTCAACGCCCTTGAACAGTAGTTTGTGGTGTCTTCGGCAATAGGGTCTTACCATTTCATCTGGTAGGTCACTAAGTGCTTAGGAGGCCTCATGGCCCTGACCAACAATTCTGGCACTGGGATTTACCAGCAGCAGCCTATGGCTTTAAGATAAAGCTTTCTCCACCCCTGCAGGGTGCTTCTGTCCAAATTATCCCACCTTCCTTCCCTACCCTTCTCTCATTAAAAGACTTAGAGCTTTTAATTAGCTAACCAAGAGGAAGGGTTCTATGGTCCTGATTCATGAGAGACATATGACGTACCCCAGAGAAGACAGGGGAGCTCCCAGTAAGAGATCTAATATGACGGAACACTTGATGTACCCCAGAGAAAACTGGGGAGCTCTCAATAAGAGATCCAATAAGACAGAACAGTGGACGTACCCCAGAGGAGACAGGGGAGCTCCCAGGAAGATATCCAATATGACGGAACACTGGACGTGCCCAAAAAAGACAGGGGAGCTCTTAGTTCACTGAGCGCTCTCCCATCTTCTCAGGGCACGCCCAGTGTTCCATCTGATTGGCGCTCTTGCATTTCCATGTTGTATTATTTTTCTTACATGCCATTCTTGGTTATTTCGTGGTTTCTCATGTTTGCATTTTGGGTGGTGGGCCCCTTTCCTACAGCACACAGACCCTGACTACTCAGCTGCCTATGTTGTCATCGAGACGGATGCGCAGGATGGACTCAAAGGCTATGGCCTCACTTTCACTCTGGGGAAAGGCACCGAAGTCGGTGAGTGTCCAGAGTGCTTCTTTTTCACTTGGATTTCACTTCCGACTTGATCTGTCTCCCTCTTGTATTCACACTGCTCAAAGGCAGTTAAAAACAATGCTTTGGGCTGGAGAGATGGCTTAACGGTTAAGGCGCCTGCCTCCTAAGCCTAAAAACGCCGGTTCCAATCTCCAGGTCCCACGTTTAGCCAGATGCAGTGACGCAAGGGCGCAATGCCGCACTTGACCACAAGGGGGCGCACGCATCTGGATTTTGTTTGCAGCAGCTGAGAGGCTGCTGGTGCGCCCATCTCTATCTGTCTTCCTCTCCCTCTCTCTGTCTCTCTCCAAAAAAAAAAAAAAAAAAAAACAACAATGCTTTTGGTTTGTTAGCCACACTGCTGGGAAAAATGAAAAAGTGGCCAGTCTCTTTTTTGCAGTCATTTCTAGCCTGCTAGAAACCGTTTGAATATGGACCCATTTCATTTTGTCAAATGATAACGAACAGGGTGTTACTCACAGCTATTGTAGAGCTTTTAAAAACCTAATGTAGGCAAGGAGCTAAGGGCAAGAGGGGAAGCTGACATGAGCTCAGGCAGCAAGGCTCACAGTAATGTACGCTGTAGTTCACAAGCCACACCAAGTTGATTTCACAAACATTCTTTTTGGGTACACTTTGAGCTATGTATATGTCTCCCTTCCGATTTCCTAAAGACAGAAGAAATGTGACCTTTCTCAGAGCTGGACAGGATCTCCGTGGTGATGTTGAATCACCTCATTTTTTTTTCCTTCTCTAGCCTAGTCTGACCTGGAACTCACTGTGTTGTCCAGGCTGGCCTTGAACTCAGTGTGATGCTCGGTCCTCAGCTTCCAGGGAGTTGGGATTAAAGGTGTGAGCCACCATGCTGGGCTGTTAAACCTCCTCATTTTTTAGAAATAAGCAAAGTAAAGCCCAAATCACTACTTGGTGATGGTGGGACCTGACTTCCCAAAGCACTTATTCTGTAGAACACCACAGCTGTGTGTGTGTGTGTGTGTGTGTGTGAGTGTGTGTGTGTGTGTTGTGTGTTATATGGTCATGAGAAAAATAGAATAAGTACAAAACCATGACCTTTGCTAGATCGAATTCTTCTTTTATTAATTTTTTTATTGACAACTTCCATAATTGTAGACAATATCCCATGGTACTTCCCTCCCTCCCCCCACTTCCACCCTTGAAATTCTACTCTCCATCATATCCCCTCCCCCTCTCAATCAGTCTCTCTTTTATTTTGATGTCATCATCTTTTCCTCTTATTATGATAGTCTTATGAAGGTAGTGTCAGGCACTGAGAGGTCATGGATATCCAGGCCATTTTGTGTCTGGAGGAGCACATTGTAAGGAGTCCTACCCTTCCTTTGGCTCTTAATTCTTTCTGCCCCCTCTTCCGCAATGGACTGAGCCTTGGAAGGTGTGTTAGAGATGTTTCAGTGCTGAGCACTCCTTTGTCACTTCTTCTCAGCACTATGGTGCCTTCTGAGTCATCCCAAGGTCACCGCCATCTGAAGAGAGAAGCTTCTCTAACCAAAAGTGAGAGTAGCATTAATATATGGGTGTGGACACTAAGAGAAGTGCTTACCGAGCAGTTTGGTGAGTGTAGTATATACATTTAACCAGACACCAGCAGGTGTTACACCCCTAGGGCTCATGACTACCCCTGTTGTAGGTTTTCAGAATCAGGGATGTGTTCTCTCCCATGGAGCAGGCCTTCAGTCCAATTAGAGATTGGTTGGTTTCCTCCATAACAGACATGCCACTATTGCACCCCTTGGCTCATTTGGTCTGGCTGGCCAAATTTAAAGCTTGCAGTGTCCACTGTTGAGTATCTTCACTGCTGATTTCTCTCTCTCCCATTGAACTGCATGCAGCGTAGCTTTTTCCAGCTTTCTGTCAGCTTGTCCCCATGGAGGAGGCTTTCAGCTCAGCTCCATCAGGATTTCTTAGTGACTTTGCAGCCCAAGTATGTGCAGTCTTGCTAGATCAATTTCAATGGATCATTAAGGCCTAAAGCCAAATTATGATAGGTTGAAGTATAAGGGCCAGGGAAGGGTAAAACAGAGTTCTGACGGCAATATGTATTTCTCTCATAGATATTTGCACTGTCAGCCCTCTCACTAGCTGTGGGATAAAAGTCTTGCCTTACTGAAAGATTTTAATATTGTCAAGCAGGTAAAAGAACACTGTGTGTGTGTGTGTGTGTGTGTGTGTGTGTGTGTGTGTAAATGACAGGGAACCTTTCTCAAACTGACTTTGGATACCACCAAGGTGGCCACCATTGCAATTCCTCCCAGGCCACCCAGCAAGTCATACATGTCCGTAACCCTTTAAGTCAGTCTGTCCTGCAGACTTGCTTGAGCAGCTGCTATGGATTCAGTGATCTTCAGGGTACGGGAGAAATAAATTTTTTTTTTATTTTTTGAGGTAGGTGCTGGGGTTTTCCCTCCACCACCGGCAGGTAGAGCAGAAGAGAGAGAGCCGGGCCAGCCGCTTCTCTTGAGGCTGAGCGAGAGAAGGCGGGTGTCCTGCTCAGCCCCTCCCCAGACTGGGGGAGAAAAACCACATTGAGTCGCGGAGACTGTCTAAGGTGGAAAAATCTCCGTTTATTGTCAGTGTATTTATATCTTGAGGAAGGGAAGAGGGATGGAGAAATAAGGGCCAATAGTTTTTTTGAGGTGGAGGCAGTTTCATCTTAGGTGCCCAGCTGACCTGAAATTCACTCGACTAGTCTCAAGGTAGCCTTGAACTCATGCAGCCCAGGCTGACCGATCCTCCTAGCCTTGAACCGATCCTCCTACCTCTGCCTCCCAAGTGCTGGGATTAAAGGCGTGCACCTGGTTTGAGAAATAATTTTTTAAAATTTATTTATTAGCGACAGAGAAAGGGGGAGAGAGAGAGAGAATGGGTGCACCAGGACCTCCAGCCACTGCAAACGAACTCCAGGAGCATGCACCACAATGTGCATCTTGTTTACATGGGTCCTAGAGAATCGAGCCTTGAACCAGTGTCCTTAGGCTTCACAGGCAAACGCTTAATCTTAAGCTAAGCCATCTCCCCAGCCCTCAAGAAATAACTTTTTTTTTTTTTTTTTTTGGAGAGAGTCAGAGACAGAGAGAGAGAGACAGACAGAGAATGGGCCTCTCAGCCATTGTGAATGAACTCCAGGCGCGTGCACCCCCTTGTAGGCAAGTGGAGCATTGCGCCCTTGCATCACTTTGCATCTGGCTAAACGTGGTGCCTGGAGAATTGAGTGAGCATTCTTAGGCTTCGCAGGCAGGTGCCTTAACCACTAAGCCATCTCTCCAGTCCAAGATATAATTTTTAAAAGGTAAGAGAATACAGAGTCCCACATATGATGAGTACACATACTTACCGGGAAGACAGACAGAGAAGGCAAATTCATAGTGCAGTGTGATGACCATTGTCCCCCCCCCCCCGAGGTAAGCTCTCAATCTAGCCCAGGCTGACCTGGAATTCGCTCTGTAGTCTCAGGGTGGCCTCAAACACATGGCGATCCTCCTACCTCTGCCTCCCGAGTGCTGGGATTAAAGGCATGCGCCACCACACCTGGCTCTTTTTTTTTAAAAAGTGTGTATAAGTTGCATAGACAGGAGTTCCTTCCCTTACCCAAAGGTTTGGGAAGGGCCTTGAAGCAGAGTAACAGAACTCGGCCAGACCGCCAGAGGAGGGGACCAGATGAGGAGGCGTCTCCTCCCCACCCTCCACCCTTTCTGTTAGCTGGAGCATTTCCTGTAAACCGTAGATGTAAGGTCGATTTGGAGCTGGTTCAGCCTCTCGACAGCTTTAATTGTGCCTGGCTGTGTATTGAGCACTTTAAGAAGCTGCTGTCCTTACCCACGCTACACTCCACACAGCACAACCCCTGGCAGGATTCACAAACCACACAGTGAGCTCACAAACCACTGTGCAGGACATTGGAACCACTCAGTTAACAGCAGAGGGACCTTGAGCACTTAAACAGATGGCATGCCATTCTCACAGGCTGTTATGACAGTGGCAGTGGAGGTCTTGGGGCAGGGATCAATAAACACTTATCTCCTTGTGACTTTAAGACATGGCTCGTTGGTGCTGAGGTGGACTTCTGTCTTTTACAGACCACAGCATGACATAATCCATTTGAACTTTGACCTTGCTACATATTTTATTTCACATGGCCCACTGCAGCCTCAGTGTTTGCACAGTACTCACACCAAAGATGAAAAATTCTATTTTAAAAAAATTCTGTTAGCGCATCCTGGTTCTCCCTGCAGCCTTTATCAACCTACTACTTATCTAGTCATTCTTTGGGGATCAAGACAAAGGGGGGTGGGTAATGTTTTCCTCATTATGGTGAAAAAAGTGCTTGTGTGTTTGCCCAAGACATAAGGAAGTCAAGTTTTATGCTAATATATATCGTAGAAGATGGAAGATAGTGTCATTTTTGTTGTGTTTTTGTTTGTTTGTTTTCCCCCCGTTGAAGTCACATCTCACAGGAGAAAACCCTTGGGTTTAGTCACTAAAAAGCTGCCTTTAAGACCATTTTTTTTTCCCTAGATGAATTTCCCATCACACATGCAAACCTGAATTTCCACGCCGGAGTCAGAACACCACAACCCAAATTTCTATGGGATACAGCAATTTTTAGTTAACTTCTTGCGGCACCCTTACATTGAGCAAGGAAAATCCGCATATTGGGACTGTAGCTTGCCTGTCTCCTAGGGTTGTAAAAGATGAGATCATCCTGAGCTTTTGTTCGATGCATTTGCTCTTCTGATGCAAACCACAGGCTGCTTCACTCAGTGATTTATGGCACCGACCAGGCCACAAGGCCAGGATTTGTTGCAGATAATAATATAGCACAGTGTGAGTCACGCTGACTTACTCCTTAGATGGTTTTGTAAAATACAAGAACATCAACCAACAAGGACCGAGGAGGATTCTATCTTCTTACAATAGCGGAACTGGAATGACTGTGTTCCCAGAACCCCAAATGGCTGGTTCAGCCCTAAATGCTACACTGGTCAGCAAATGTGCAGTCGTTGGAAAGCTTAGCCACTCAGAGGCCGGGCACATCCTGAGAACATGAGGTGCTGCTTTCAAAATGTCTTTTTTTTTTTTTTAAGGTAAGGTTTCACTGTAGCTTAGGCTGATCTGGAATTCACTATGGAGTCTCAGGGTGGCCTCAAACTCACAGCAATCCTCTGCCTCCCTGGTGCTGGGATTAAAGGCATGTGCCACCACACCCAGCTTTCAAAATGTCTTTGTCACTGGTTCTGGTTGACAGGAAAAAACTGCACCCCTGCAACTATTGTATTAAATGACCTAATGAGTGCTATGGAATCAATGCAACACCAAACAAGTTTATCAATTTTTTTAAAATTCATTTATTTATTTGCAAGCAGATAGAGGAGAGAGAGAATAAAGGGTAGTATGGGGATGAGTGCTCCAGGGCCTCCTGCCACAGCAAACAAACTCCAGACGCATGCATCTGGCTATATGTGGATACTGGGAAATCAAACCTGGGCCGTCAGGCTTTGCAAGCAAGTGCTGATAACTGCTGAGCCATCTCCAGCCCTCAGAATGTTTTATAATGAATTAGTTGCTTTGGGATGTTGATGATGTGATTATTTTAGTCAATGACACAAAAAAACTAAATGTTTTTTAGAATAAACAGTGGGTAGAAGAGTCTTGGCCATATTTACACACACTAGACAAATATTCTGTCACTGAGCTATACCCCAGTCCCTTTTCATTTTATGCATGTGTGTGTGTGTGTGTGTGTGTGTGTGTGTGTGTAAGAGAGGGGAAGAGGGAGAATATGGATGCCTCCTGCCACTGCAAGTGAACTCCAGGCACATGCACCAGTTTGGGCATCTATCTTTATGTGGGTACTGGGGAATTGAACCCAGGCCATCAGGCTTTACAAGCAAGCAAGCACCTTTAATCATTGAGCCATCACTCCATCCACCCCCCCTTTCTTTTTCTTTTTTTTTTAAATATATTTTATTTATTTATTTGAAAGAGAGAAAGAGACAGAGACAGAGAGGGAGAGAGGGAGAGAATGGGCACGCCAGGGCTTCCAGCCGCTGCAAAAGTACTCTAGGTGCATGTGTCTCCTTGTGCATCTGGCTTACGTGGGTCCTGGAGAATCGAGCCTCGAACTGGGGTCCTTAGGCTTCACAGGCAAGCGTGTAACTGCCAAGCCATCTCTCCAGCCCCACCTCTTTTCATTTTAAATAATATAATGAAATATAAAAAGCGGGGCCAAGGAGATGATTCAGTGGATAAAGTGTTTGCTGTGCAAGCATGAGGATGTGAGCTCGGATCTCCGGAACCCATATAAAGCCAGACACAGTTAAGGAGCTCTAGCACCTGTAATGCCAGGGCTGCTACAGCAAGATGGAGGTAGACGCAGGAGAATCTCCAGAAGCTCAGATGACAACCAGCCTGCTGCTCACAGCAATAGACAAAGAGACCCTGTCTCAAGGTGGACACGCAAGGTTCTCTTCTGCCTACGTACACATCATACACACAAATATCAAAAATATAGCTGGGATGGGCTGGAGAGATGGCTTAGCGGTTAAGGTGAATGCCAGGTCCCACGTAAGCCAGATGCACAAGGGGGCACACGCATCTGGAGTTCGTTTGCAGTGGCTAGAAGCCCTGGTGTGCCCATTCTCCCTCTCCCTCTCTCTCTTTCCCTCTGTCTCTAATAAATAAATTTAAAAAAATATAGCTGGGCATGGTGGCACACACCTTTAATCCCAGCACTCAAAGGCAGAGGTAGGAGGATTACCATGAGTTTCAAACCACCCTGGGGCTACACAGTGAGTTCCTGGCCATCCTTGGCTAGAGTGAGACCATGCCTCAGGAATAAATAAATAAACAATAACTGATGATAATGCTGACTCAAATTAAATTAACCTTCAAACTACTTATGAAAAATGTAGTATAAGTCAATATGAAGTTTGGTGTTACGGAGATGGTGTTGTTACATTTTTTAACATTTCATCTATAAGGATGATGCTATATCCAAATCATTTCATCCTTAATAGTGTATGATGTTGTGAGTCAAGGCATTTTTCTATACTGCCCAACAATTTAAAAACTTTTTTTGTTTTGTTTTTCAAGGTAGGATATATATATATATATAGTGTGTGTGTGTGTGTGTGTGTGTGTGTGTGTGTGTTTGGTTTTCCAAGGTAGGGTTTCATTCTAGCTCAGGCTGACCTGACATTCACTATATAGTCTCAGGGTGGCCTTGAACTCTTGGCAGTCCTCCTACCTCTGCCTCCCATGCACCACCACAACTGGCTATATATACTTTTAAAATATTTTATTTTTATTTATTTGAGAGAGAAGAGAAAGAAAGAGAGAGGGAGAGAGAGTGAATGGGCACGCCAGGACTTCCAGCCATTACAAACGAACTTCAGCTGCATGCACCACCTTGTGCATCTAGTTTATGTGGGTCCTGGGGAATCGAACTGAGGTCCTTTGGCTTTGCAGGCAAGTGCCTTAACCACTAAGCCATCTCTCCAGCCCTAAAAATATTTTTTTATTTATTTGAGACAGAGTGAGGTGTTCCAGGCCTCCTGACACTGCAAATAAACTCCAGATGCTAGATGCATGTGCTGTTTTGTGCTTCTGGCTTTACCTGGGTACTGGGGATTAGAACCTGGGTCATTAGGCTTTGGAAGCAAGTGCCTTTAACTGCTGAACCATCTCTTTAGCCCTAAAAACATTTCTTTAAAGTTCTGTAAGTCAGATGTTCTTTTGCCTTTGGAATAATAAGTTAGAAAGGGTTGACTGTCTAGGGCTGGAGAGATGGCTTAGCAGTTAAGGTGCTTGCCTGTGAAGCCCAAGAACCCAGGTTTGATTCTCCAGAACCCACATAAGCCATGGTGGCACATGCATCTGGAGTTCATTTGCAGTGGCTAGAGTCCCTTGTGCACCCATTCTGTCTCTTCCTCCCTCCCTCCGTCTCTATATAATAAATAAATTAAATAAATAAATAAAGCCAGGTGGTGGTGGCACGTGCCTTTAATCCCAGGACTCAGGAGGCAGAGGTAGGAGGATCACCATGAGTTCAAGGCCACCCTGAGACTACATAGTTAATTACAGGTCAGCCTGGCCAGAGTGAGACCCTCCCTCGAAAAACAAAACAAAAAAAACCCATTTTATTTTATTATTTACTTGAGAGAGAGAGAGACAGAGACGGAGAATGGGCAGGCCAGGTCCTCCAGCCACTGCAAACGAACTCTAAACACATGCACTCCTTTGTACATTTGGCTAATGTGGGTCCTGGGGAATCGAACCTGGGTCCTTTGGCTTTGCAGGCAAACGCCTTAAGGGGGGAGATTTTTGTTATTTTCATGTATTATTGTACTGACTGCCTATTACACATGAGCAAGACTGAAATTCTGTTTTGTTTTGTTTTTTTTTCTTTTTTCTTTTTGGAGAGAGACACAGAAAGAGACAGAGAGAGAGGGAGAGGAAGACAGATCAAGAATGGGCATGTCAGCAGCCTCTCAGCTGCTGTGAACAAACTCCAGATGCGTGCACCCCCTTGTGGGCAAGTGAGGCATTGCGCCCTTGCATCACTTTGTGTCTGGCTAAACGTGGGACCTGGAGATTGGAACTGGTGTTCTTAGGCTTAGCAGGCAGGCACCTTAACCGCTAAGCCCTCTCTCTAGCCTGAAATTCTGTTTTAATAGTTGTCTGTGCTGTGAATGCCCTTGCCCACCACGTGCTGCAGAAGGACCTGGGGGACATTGTTGGTGACTTCAGAGGCTTCTACAGGCAGCTCACAAGTGATGGACAGCTGAGATGGGTAAGAGATCTGCTTTGTAAAACTTATATAAATAATATTGCTAAGGTCTATGATGTCCTTTGATTGCAACAAATGTGAAAATAGACATAGGCTTACAATTTGGTTTTATTTTATTTTTGGTTTTTTGAGGTAGGGTCTCACTCTAGCTTAGGCTGACCTGGAATTCACTATGTAGTCTCAGGGTGGCCTCAAACTCACGGCAATCCTCCTACCTCTGCCTCCCGAGTGCTGGGATTAAAGGCATGTGCCACCGCACCTGGCGGCTTACAATTTTAGAGTAAAACATTTCATTCAGATAAGTTAAGGTTTGAGTCATTTAGACAATCAGTGCTTTGAGGTAATCGGCTTCATTTTACAAGAGTTAAATCTGGATTCATTTGGACCCTGAGAGAGTTCAGCTTTTAGTACCACACTGCCATCCCCCTGGATTGGAAAAAAGTGTTCCAGCTATGCATGGTTGTGATTCACACCTGTTATCACAGCACGTTGGAGGCTGAGGCAGGAGGCGCACTGTGAGTGTGAGAGTTTGAGGCCAGCCTGGACCACAGAGTGAGAACCTAAAAAGCTAAAACTAATAATAATAAATTTTATTGGTTTTTTTTTTTTTTTTTTTGAGGTAGGGTCTCACTCTAGCCCAGGCTGACCTGGAAATCATTAGGTAGTCTCAGGGTGGCCTTGAACTCTCGGCAATCCTCCTACCTCTGCCTCCCAAGTGCTGGGATTAAAGGCGTGCGCCACCACACCTGGCTTAATAATAAATTTTAAACAAAAGCTAATTGTTGAGGGGAATGATCTAAAGAAGAAAGGAGGGCCGGGCGTGGTGGCGCACGCCTTTAATCCCAGCACTCGGGAGGCAGAGGTAGGAGGATTGCTGAGAGTTCAAGGCCACCCTGAGACTACATAGTTAATTTCAGGTTAGCCTGGACCAGAGTGAGACCCTACCTCGAAAAACCAAAAAAAAAAAAAAAAGAAGAAGAAGAAGAAGAAAGGACAGAACAGGCACTTTGGGGGTGGGTGGAGAACATGAGTAATGCTGGTGTTCGGGCAGGAGGTTAGTCATAATCAATTTAAAACAAAAGCTAAGGGGCGTGGTGGCACACGCCCTTAATCCCAGCACTCAGGTGGCAGAGGTAGGAGGAGAGAGAGTATGGGCACTCCAGGGCCTAGTGCCACTGCAAATGAACTCCAGGTACATGTTCCACTTTGTGCGTCTTGGCTTTACTTGGGTACTGGGGAATTGAACCAGAGCTGTCAGGCTTTGCAAGCCAGTGCCTTTAACTGCTGAGCCACCTCTCCTGTCCACGACCTAGGTATCTAAGACATACTGTCGCACTTTGCTTCCCAACCAGATTGGTCCAGAGAAAGGTGTAGTGCACCTGGCCACGGCAGCCATTCTGAATGCGGTGTGGGACCTGTGGGCAAAGCAGGAGGGGAAGGTAATGATCTCAGAAACACACACGGGGCACAGGACACTGACGGTCTCTGCCAGCAGTCCTCTCAGGACTAAAGACGACGTACTATAGGTCCAAAAGAAAGCAAAAAGTCAATTTGATATTTTTGTGCTCTGAGAGGTATTAGCAGATAGAAATTCATAGTGGGTTAGAAAGGACCCAGGGAGAGGGAAGGGACAGTAAAAATGAAAAGCCAGTCATGGGGGAGCAGAAGGAGGCATGGGGTGGCAAGTGAACCACTGGGAATTCACATCAGGACAGAATTGGGTGTTTTGCATATATGTTTTACAAATGTTTTTTTCCCCCCATCAAGCCTCTGTGGAAGTTGCTTGTGGACATGGTAAGTACATTCCCTAATATTACAGTTGTTTATTGTTTATAAATGAGAGCGAGTTTGTGGACTACTTGGCTCCTTCTGATAACCAGTAAATGTATTCAAGACCAATCTCTTGATCCCTTTTGATAGTAAATGTAAAATACTGTACTTCAGAGCAGGAGAGATGGCTTAGTGGTTAAGGCGCCTGCCTGCCAAGCCTAAGAATGCCTGTTCGATTCTCCAAGTCCCATGTTTAGCCAGACGCAAAGTGACGCAAGGGTGCAATGCCGTGCTTGCCCACAAGGTGGCGCATGTATCTGGGGTTCGTTCACAGCAGCTGAAATGGCCCTGGCTTGCCCATTCTCAGTTAAGGTTTGAGTCATTTAGACAATCAGTGCTTTGAGGTAATCGGCTTCATTTTACAAGAGTTAAATCTGGATTCATTTGGACCCTGAGAGAGTTCAGCTTTTAGTACCACACTGCCATCCCCCTGGATTGGAAAAAAGTGTTCCAGCTATGCATGGTTGTGATTCACACCTGTTATCACAGCACGTTGGAGGCTGAGGCAGGAGGCGCACTGTGAGTGTGAGAGTTTGAGGCCAGCCTGGACCACAGAGTGAGAACCTAAAAAGCTAAAACTAATAATAATAAATTTTATTTTTTTTTTTTTTTTTTTTTTTGAGGTAGGGTCTCACTCTAGCCCAGGCTGACCTGGAAATCATTAGGTAGTCTCAGGGTGGCCTTGAAACTCGGCAATCCTCCTACCTCTGCCTCCCAAGTGCTGGGATTAAAGGCGTGCGCCACCACACCTGGCTTAATAATAAATTTTAAACAAAAGCTAATTGTTGAGGGGAATGATCTAAAGAAGAAAGGAGGGCCGGGCGTGGTGGCGCACGCCTTTAATCCCAGCACTCGGGAGGCAGAGGTAGGAGGATTGCTGAGAGTTCAAGGCCACCCTGAGACTACATAGTTAATTTCAGGTTAGCCTGGACCAGAGTGAGACCCTACCTCGAAAAACCAAAAAAAAAAAAAAGAAGAAGAAGAAGAAGAAGAAAGGACAGAACAGGCACTTTGGGGGTGGGTGGAGAACATGAGTAATGCTGGTGTTCGGGCAGGAGGTTAGTCATAATCAATTTAAAACAAAAGCTAAGGGGGCGTGGTGGCACACGCCTTAATCCCAGCACTCAGGTGGCAGAGGTAGGAGGAGAGAGAGTATGGGCACTCCAGGGCCTAGTGCCACTGCAAATGAACTCCAGGTACATGTTCCACTTTGTGCGTCTTAGCTTTACTTGGGTACTGGGGAATTGAACCAGAGCTGTCAGGCTTTGCAAGCCAGTGCCTTTAACTGCTGAGCCACCTCTCCTGTCCACGACCTAGGTATCTAAGACATACTGTTGCACTTTGCTTCCCAACCAGATTGGTCCAGAGAAAGGTGTAGTGCACCTGGCCACGGCAGCCATTCTGAATGCGGTGTGGGACCTGTGGGCAAAGCAGGAGGGGAAGGTAATGATCTCAGAAACACACACGGGGCACAGGGCACTGACGGTCTCTGCCAGCAGTCCTCTCAGGACTAAAGACGACGTACTATAGGTCCAAAAGAAAGCAAAAAGTCAATTTGATATTTTTGTGCTCTGAGAGGTATTAGCAGATAGAAATTCATAGGCGTGGGTTAGAAAGGACCCAGGGAGAGGGAAGGGACAGTAAAAATGAAAAGCCAGTCATGGGGAGCAGAAGGAGGCATGGGGTGGCAAGTGAACCACTGGGAATTCACATCAGGACAGAATTGGGTGTTTTGCATATATGTTTTACAAATCTTTTTTTCCCCCCATCAAGCCTCTGTGGAAGTTGCTTGTGGACATGGTAAGTACATTCCCTAATATTACAGTTGTTTATTGTTTATAAATGAGAGCGAGTTTGTGGACTACTTGGCTCCTTCTAATAACCAGTAAATGTATTCAAGACCAATCTCTTGATCCCTTTTGATAATAAATGTAAAATACAGTACTTCAGAGCAGGAGAGATGGCTTAGTGGCTAAGGCGCCTACCTGCCAAGCCTAAGAATGCCTGTTCGATTCTCCAAGTCCCCACGTTTAGCCAGACGCAGTGATGCAAGGGTGCAATGCCGTGCTTGCTCACAAGGTGGCGCATGCATTTGGGGTTCGTTCACAGCAGCTGAAATGGCCCTGGCTTGCCCATTCTCTCTCTGCCTCTTCCTCTGCCCCTGTTTTTCTCTGTCCCCTCTCTCAAAAAAAAAAAAAAAAAAAAAGAAAAAAAAAAAAAAAACAGTACTTCATTTTTTTTTTTTTGAGGTAGGTTTTCATTCTAGCCCAGGCTGACCTGAACTTCACTATGTAGTCTCAGGGTAACCTTGAACTCACGGCAATCCTCCTACCTCTGCCTCCCGCGTGCTGGGATTAAAGGTGTGAGCCACCCTGCCCAGCTTCATTAAAATTTTAAAAAAGAAAATTTAGCTGGGCAGGGTGGTGCACGCCTTTAATCCCAGCACTTGGGAGGCAGAGGAAGGAGGATAGCGCTGTGAGTTCGAGGCCACCCTGAGACTACATAGTGAATTCCAGGTCAGTCTAGGCTAAAGTGAGACCCTACCTTGAAAATCCAAAAACTAAACAAAAAAAATTTTTTTTTGTTTCTTTTATTTCTTTATCTATTTGTTGATTGATTGATTGATTTTTTTTGCCATGCTGTGGATGAATTTAGGGCCTTGCAGGTTAAGCAAGCATGCTCTGATGTATATTCTTTTTTTGTTGTTGTTTGTTTGTTTTTTTTTGAGGTAGGGTCTTGCTCTAACCCAGGGTGACCTGGAATTCATTATGTAGTCTCAGGCTGGCCTCGAACTCATGGCGATCCTCCTACCTCTGCCTCCCCAGTACTGGGATTAAAGGCATGAGCCACCATGCCCAGCTTGATGTATATTCTTACCTTAGGATAGCTGGGCTCATGCAGGCAAGTTGGTAAGGATGGGAGGTAGTGAATTTAGGTCCTGACGTTCCCCCTTAGGGTCTGTAGCCCATGATGCAAGTTATCTGAGTCCCTGTTGCTTGAGAACATGGACCACTAGGATCCTCATAGAATTATTTTAAGACCAAAGGAGAAAAGAACTCCATAAACATTGCAAAGCCACACATTATGACTAAGACATCCCGTGGCGGCCTCTTTCACTCCAAAAGCAAGGTCAGGTCATGACAGTTTCCACGGTGCAGTTCCAGCAGGGCAAGCAGCGTAACACTGATTCTAAAAACACCCACTTGGCTGTGTTCTTTCTCCTTGACCTATTTATAGTAGGAATGAGCACCTGGCTGCTAGGGAGAGTAAAGAAAAAAAGTAAAGGAAATTGCGCCAGACATGGTGGCACACGCCTTTAATCCCAGCATTCGGGAGGCAGAGGTAGGAGGATTCCCATGAGTTCAAGGCCACCCCGAGACGACATAGTGAATTCCAGATCAGCCTGGGCGAGAGCAAGACCCTACCTCAAAAAAAAAAAAAAAAAGGAAATCTCTGGGCAAGTTACAGGGGAGTGAACTTCAGAGTCAGGCAGACCTGGTTTGAATGCAGTCATCGCTGCTACATAGCTGAGCCACCCTGAGCAAGTTGCTTATGCATTGTGAACCGCAACTGGCCTGGCCAACGCCTGGGGACCCACAGATGAAGACCCTGCTATTGTTTGGCTGCAAAAAGGAAGAAAACGCAAAGGACTTTGAAGACTATTGGGTGAGGGAGCCTTGCTCCTCCTCTGGGAGCAGGTAAAGCCAGGAGGCTCGTAGGTCTTCTCTGGTACAGGTTGAGGATGGAGCGCAGGGTGGCTGTTTGTTGGAAAGGTCACCATTTCACAGCCATGGGGTTGAAGGTCACCAGAAGGATTTGTAGCCCAAACAGAAAGGGCCTGGGGTCTCCCCTGAGGACTTTGTATCTTTTGGGTCACGTTTCCTATCTCAATCCTGCTTCTCTCACAAGAAGTGAAGTGTCAGGCTGGAGGAATGGCTTAAGCAGTTAAGGTACTTGCTTGCAAAGCCAATGGATCCAGGTTCGATTCCCCAGGGCCCACATAAGCCAGATGCAGAAGGGGGCGCATGTGTCTGTAGTTTGTTTGCAGTGGCTGGAGGCCCTGGTATGCTCATTCTCTATCTCTCTCTCTCTCTCTCCCCTCTTTCTCTCTGTCAAATAAATAAAAATAAACATAATGTGTGTGTGTGTGTGTGTGTGTGTGTGTGTTATTTTTTTTGGGGAGGGGTCCAAGGTAGGATCTCACTCTAGCTCAGGCTGACCTGGAATTCACTATGTAGTCTCAGGGTGGCCTCAAACTCACAGCGATCCTCCTACCTCTGCCTTCCAAGTGCTGGGATTAAAGGCATGTGCCACCATGCCCGGTCAAAATATATTTTTTAAAAAGAGGCAGAGTCTCTGGGATGAATGAGCTTCTAAGAATTTTCAAGGCATGAGAATCCAAGGGTTCATCGTGGCGGCGGTGAGCCGCAGAGGGACGCCACACCAAGAAATGGCAGAACCAGATGCCTTCACACAAACCCCAAAGGCCCCTTTACTTCTATGGTTTTTTATTTTATTTTATTTTATTTTATTTTATTTTATTTTATTTTATTTTATTTTATTTTATTTTATTTACTTGAGAAAGCGAGAAAGAGGCAGACAGAGAGAGAGAATGGGCATGCCAGGGCCTCCAGCCACTGCAAACGAACTCCAGATGCATGTATCCCCTTGTGCATCTGGTTTACATGGGTCCTGGAGAGTCGAACTGGGATCCTTTGGCTTTTCAGGCAAACACCTTTAACTGCTAAACCATCTCTCCAGCCCTATTTCTATGGTTTATTACTCATCACTGTGATCAGTTTCCCCATGACTGAGTGTTCTCTGGGCGTGGGATGAGGCACCAGTATGAAGGCCAGCCGCCACCACGTTAAACAGGGAATGAGCGTGGGAACAACACTGACAGTGCAGTGTCAGCATTGTCCAGGAAGGCCAGTGCATATTCCTATCCCGTCCTTCCTGTCAGTTATGCCCGCTGTCTAGGAGAGGAGGCCCAGAGGGTCTGAGGGCTCCTTGGGGGCAACAGTGAGCCTCTTAAGAAGGACTCCACACAGAGGAATGACAGGACCAGACCCTCAAACAAATCCCAGAGGCCCCTTCCTGGAAAGGGTGAGCACACACGTCAGTGTAAATGTCTTCTTAGATGAATAATCTGCCTACAAATTGATCCAGGCCTTTCCCTTCCTGTCTTGCCACCAGGAACCACAGAAGCTATTATCCTGCGTCGATTTCAGGTACATCACTGATGTCTTGACGGAGGAAGAAGCCTACGGTGAGTCCTCGTGCTCGCTGACACAACAGTCACAGGCTCTGGACAGAAGGACTGAGCGATGCTTTTTTTATTTGTTTTTTTTTTTTTTTTTTTCAGAAATACTTCAGAAAGGTCAAGTTGGCAAAAAAGAAAGAGGTGGGTTGTGAGAAAATTTCCTCCCCTGTTTATGTCATGTTTATGTCTGTTTTAAAAAATATTTTATTTATTTATTTGAGAGAGAGAGAGAATATGAATATGGGTATGCCAAGACCTCCAGCCACTGCAAATGAACTCCAGATGCATGCACCACCTTGTGTATCTGGCTTATGTGGGTCCTGGGGAAATGAACCTGGGTCCTTAGGCTTTGCAGGCAAGTGTCTTAACGACTAAGCCATTTCTCCAGCCCTGGATGTTGACTTCTGAGCAACCCTGTCCTCTGGAGGTGCTCGTGCTTCTTGCTCCCAGATGCCCTGCACCACACAGTACCCCCTCAGTCAGATAGGTGGGTCTGGGTGAAGAAACCAGCTTGGGACTTGGTTTAGTCACTGGTCACCAAAGGTTTGGCTTTAGTGTTGCATGGTGAGTGGGGGAGTCTTGGGAAGTGGGCATTCAGAGGTACTCACCATCCGGGCTTGACACCTCCAGGGGGTGGAGGGGGCACCCAGGAGGTGTGTGTGAAGGGCGCCCAGGAGGACACCTGGATTTTCTGTAGGCAACAGTTTAGCTCCCAGTAATTCAGATTCTGAAGTTCCCTGGAAAGTTCCATAGGTTGACGAGTGTTTTGTTTTCCAGAAGAGCAAATGTTGCTACATGGCTACCCTGCCTATACCACGTCATGTGCCTGGCTGGGGTACTCAGACAGCATGCTGAAGCAGGTAAGCTTTTTCTTTTTCTTTCTTTCTTTCTTTTTTTTTAAAAATGTATTTTATTTATTTATTTGAGAGAGAAAAAGAGGCAGGGAGAGAGAGAGAGAGAGAGAGAATGGGTGTGCCAGGGCCTCCAGCCACTGCACACAAACTCCAGATGCATGTGCCCCCTTGTGCATCTGGCTTACGTGGGTCCTGGAGAATCAATCAAATTGGGATCTTTTGGCTTTGCAGGCAAGTGTCTTAACCACTAAGCCATCTCTCCAGCCCCAGATAAGCTTTTTCACCTGATTTTGCAGACAGGCCAAAGGAGGAAAAGTAAACGTTTGCTTTTCCTTCTGTGCCCGTCGCTGCCACCACACTTCACTTCCGACGTCAGGTGCGTAGGTGTTCCCCAGCCAACCGGTTCTCCAGTCTCCTTGGATACCATTTGTGTGTCCTGCAACGCAATTCTGACACTGTCTACCAGGAATTAGAGAGACCCTGCAGGTAAAGGGCTCAGTCTCCAAGAGCTGGCCCACTTCACCTGCCAGTCACACAAGTATGTCACCTAAGCTCCAAGCCAACACCAGCTAGGGACAGATTTCAACATCCCACTGCCTTGAGTTTTGTCATTCACTAGAATGGCTCTGGGGACACTCACCCCATGTTACCGGTCCATTATGAAGGGTGTAACTTGGGAATCTCTAGGCAGAGCGTGTGTACACAGCAAGGTGTGTGCTTGGAAGTGTGGAGCTTCCGTGTATTTCTTGGGCGTGCCCAGGTACAACAGGTTCAACAAGCCTGAAGCTCTCTAGACTCTGTCCTTCCTTCAGTGTGAGGGGTTTTTGTGTTTTTTTTTTTTTTGGAGTATGTGTGTGTGTATGTAGAGTGGATGTGTGGTATGTGTGATATGTGGTATGTGCACATGTGTGTGCATGTGGAGGCCAGAGAACATTGAATGCCCTCTTATCACTCACTCACTCACTCACTTATCCAGAAATTTCTTTGGGGCAATGTCTCTCCCTCAGCTGGGAGCTGTCGTCAGTCAGTAAGCCCCAGAGATTCTCCGGTCCCACCCTGCCCCCACTGAGCTTATAGAAATGCATGGCCATGCCCCCACTTTTTACGTGGGCTCTGGAGAGTCAAATTTGGTTTCCAGCCCAAGAGACCCTCCTGCTTAAGTATAACAAGCACTCTTAAGTGCTGAGTCATCTTCCCAACCCTCCTCTTCTGGGTTTTCCACAGAGGATTTATTAATAGCCATGTTGATTACATGTTGGCTGTTGTTAACTGGCTCAACTGTCAACCCTTCTGCCCTTTTCTAGCGGTCTCAGGGCGTAACATCCCAACCCCTTCATCATGGCTTGGTCTTCTGGTGGCCAGCTGAGAAGACACTTTCTCTAGAGGCATTTTATTGATAAACAAAAGGCGCTCGTCGGGTGTGGTGGCGCATGCCTTTAAGCCCAGCACCCGGGAGGCAGAGGTAAGAAGATCATCATGAGTTCGAGGCCAGCCTGAGACTACATAGTGAATTCCAAGTCAACCTGGGCTAGAGTGAGAGTGAGACCCTATCTTGGAAAACCAAAATAAATAAATAAATAAATAAATATAAATTTTAAACGCCTGTCATCACTCAGGAGATTCCAAGCGTTTTATTAGGATATCAGGACCTGTGTGCTAGGAAAGGGCACACAAAGGTGGAGTGGGGAGGGGCAAACAGCAGGTCTGTGTTCCTTATACCACATGGGCTTTGTGGGAGACATCTACGACTGCTCACCAGTCTTCCTCCATCCTTCTGGATCCAAGGCCTTAGACACAAGCCAGAGGAAAGCTGGTGTCACTGGATGTCCAGGCTCCGGTTTAGTGAGTCCCGTATTGAGCTCCAGAAGGTGACAGCCTAGATTTGATTCCAGGCAGACCCACCCATGTAACACTGTGCAAGTCACTAAGCCATGCTGAGCCTCAGATTCCCCTCTGTGCAGAAGAAAAATCATATTCCGTCTCTCTTGGGGCAGTTTTGAGGATTCAGATGAAAGCTGTAGGTTGTCACACCACGGTTAGCAACTGGCACGCAGCCAGCACATGGCTCATTCATTACTATTTTTTTTTTTTTTTAGAGAGAGAGAGAGAGAGAGAGAGAGAGAGAGAGAGAGAGAATGGGCATGCCAGCAGCCTCTCAGCCACTGTGAACAAACTGCAGATGCGTGCGCCCCCTTGTGGGCAAGTGCAGCATTGCGCCCTTGCATCACTTTTTATGTCTGGCTAAACGTGGGACCTGGAGAATCCAACGGGCGTTCTTAGGCTTAGCAGGCAGTCGCCTTAACCGCTAAGCCATCTCTCCAGCCCTCATTACTCTTTCTTATCATGTGGTATTTTGTTAACCTACACTCTCACATGTGCTAGGCAAGCACTCTACCATGAGGCTCCTTTTTCTTTTTATTTGTTTATTTGATAGAGAGAGAGGGGTTAGGGTTAGAGAATGGGCATGGCAGTGTCTCTAGCCACTGCAAACAAACTCCAGATGCATGCACCACCTCGTGCATTTGGCTTTACATGGGTGTATTAGGGAAACAAACCTGGGTCATTTGACTTTGCCGGCAAGTGTCTTAACCACTGAGCAATTTTTCCAGCCCCCCTCCCTCTTTCTTCTATTGTATTCACTTAAAGCCATCACAAAGGAGACAGACACAAAGAGACAGAAGCTGTCTCCTGTTTCTTGCTCTCATGTCCATTAGTCTGTGGATGGCTCCACAGTTATAGGCACTTGCTCGCAAAGCCTGTTAGACTGGATTCAGTTCTCCAGCCACCCATGTAAAGCTGGACACAAATACTGGTGCAATTGCATCTGGTGTTTGCAGTGGCAAGAGACCCTGGCACATTCGTGCACACAGCCACACATGTGTGCGCACACGTGTGCAAATAAATAATTTTTTTTATAAAAAGAGGGTTATTCATGCTACATTCCCCTTCCAGGAATGCTGTGACAATTAAAGAAATGATAAAAATAAAAAGAAATTGTTCCCATGGAGACGAGGAAATAAAGCTGCCCCACAAGTAGAAAGAATGATGCTCTGTTGGCCACGCTGTTTCTGTTGTTAATTTCTTTTTTTTGGGGGGGATGGGTTTCAAGGTAGGGTCTCACTCTGGCCCAGGCTGACCTGGAACTCACTGTGTAGTCTCAGGGTGGCCTTGAACTCACAGCAATCCTCCTACCTCTGCCTCCCAAGTGCTGGGATTAAAGGCATGTGCCACCACGCCCAGTTAATTTCTTTTTATTTATTTTATTTATTTGATTTTTCAAGGTAGGGTTTCAGTCTAGTCTAGGCTGACCTGGAATTCCCTATGTAGTCTTGGGGTGGCCTTGACCTCAGGGTGATCCTCTTACGTCTGCCTCCTGAGTGCTGGGATTAAAGGCGTGCACCACCACGCCCAGCTCTGTTCTTAATTTCAATGACACATGCATGTTCCTCTGGTTTATGCTACAACCATGTTTGTGAAGCCCAGATCAGGGGCCAGGGGAGCCTGGAGAGATGTGTTAAACCATAGTGAGCAGCACACCCTTTCTCCACAGCTCTGTGCAGCGGCACTGAAGGACGGCTGGACCAGGTAAGCTGTTTGTACAACAGTACTTGACCTTCCCAGTGAATAGCGCGAAGACTCAGTCTCTGGAGGGGAGCCAGGGCTTAGACGTCCCCAACAAGGCCTGAAGCAGTCTGGCTGGCATGTAGTGACACAGGCATTTCACCCGAGGCCAGGCTCATTGTCTAAGGCAGATGGGAGTTCTCTTTAGAGTTCTAGAATATCACACATGTAAGATACTTTGGAGAATGCCTGCTTCGAGCACCCATCTAGAATATCTAGAATAAAAACCCATTCTTTTTTTCTTTTCTTTTTCTTTTCTCTTTCTTTCTTTCTTTCTTTTTGAGGTAGGGTTTCACTCTAGTCCAGGCTGACCTGGAATTCACTATGTAGTCTCAGGATGGCCTTGAACTCATGGCAATCCTCCTACCTCTGCCTCCTGAGTGCTGGGATTAAAGGCGTGCGCCACCACACCCAGCTCTCTTTTATTCTTTCTCCTTTTTCTCTTTTGTGGAACTGGAGGTTGGAACCCAGGGCCTTGCACACACTAAGCAAGTGCTCTACA
Organism: Orientallactaga sibirica; assembly: GCA_036365145.1. NCBI lineage: Eukaryota > Metazoa > Chordata > Mammalia > Rodentia > Dipodidae > Orientallactaga > Orientallactaga sibirica. The sequence goes on from JAEOAD010000049.1 coordinate 76,086, forward strand.
CCCCCCCAAGCTATAATCCCATCCAAAGACTGCATTTTATTTTATTTTTAAAAATATTTTATTGTTATTTATTTATTTGAGAGAGAGAGAGATACAGAAATAGGCAGGTAGAGAGAGAAAGGGAGAATGGGCGTGCCAGGGCCTCCAGCCACTGCAAATGAACTCCAAATGCGTATGCCCCCTTGTGCATCTGGCTTATGTGGATCCTGGGGAGTTGAACCTGGGTCCTTTGGCTTTGCAGGTAAGCGCCTTAACTGCTAAGCCATCTCTCCAACCCCAAAGTCTGCATTGTAATAAGGCAGTGCCCCTTCCCCCTTCTGTGATTTTTCATTTGCATACCCAAGTTTCTTGTCAACTCCTCAGCTACGTTGAGGAGACATGGAAAGAGCTTTGGCACCTGACAGAGTTACAATGAAAGCTTGCCCTTTTCCATCATTCCTTTACAAGAATTCTTACAGATTGTTCGACCTGTCTGGACCACATATTCTTTTTCTATGAAATGGAAAATAAGGGCTAGAGAGATGGCTCAGCAGTTAAGGCGCTTGCCTGCAAAGCCTAACGACTAGGGTTCAATTCTCCAGTACCCATGTAAAGCCAGATGCCCAAAGTGATACATGCATCTAGAGTGTGTTTGCAGTGGCTAGATGCTCTAGTGAGCCCATTTTTTCTGTCTGTCTCTCTTCTATATTAAAAAATAAAAATTAAATTTAAAAAAAAGAAGCCGGGTGTGGTGGTGCACGTCTTTAATCCCAGCACTCGGGAGACAGAGGTAGGAGGGTTGTTGTGAGTTCAAGGCCACCCTGAGAATACATACTGAATTCCAGGTCAGCTTGGGCTAGAGTAAAACCCTACCTCAAAAAAAAAAAAAAAAAAAAAAAAAAAAAAAAGGAAAGGAAAGAAAGAAAAAAAGAAATGGAAAATGAAACCAGGCGTGGTGGCACACACCTTTAATCCTAGCACTTGGGAGGCAGAGGTAGGAGGATCGCCGTGAGTTCAAGGCTGCCCTGCGACTACATAGTGAATTCCAGGTTGGCCTAAACTAGAGTGAAACCCTACCTTGAAAAACCAAAAAAAAAAAAAAAAAGCCGGGCGTGGTGGCGCATGCCTTTAATCCCAGCACTTGGGAGGCAGAGGTAGGAGGATCGCCAAGAGTTTGAGGCCACCCTGAGACTACATAGTTAATTCCAGGTCAGCCTGGACCAGAGTGAAACCCTACCTTGGAAAAAAATAAAAAGTTGCTAAAGCTGATGAGGACCAGCCCAGGGTAGATTCAGAGTAGATATTTGGTAGGGAGGCTGAGGAGTAATCTAGTGAGTGAGGAAGGCTCCAACAAGACTCCTGAGCCTCCTCTTTCTCTTCTTTCTGTCCAGCCACCTCTTCTCTGCAGTACCAGGGACCTTGTAGCTGTAGAAATGTCTTTGGGGTTTAGCGCTGAGTGGAGGGAGACAGGATAAGTGGGTACCTGAGTATGTACAGTTTCTGTGAGCTGAGTGTGCCTGTTCATAGGCAGGAGGATTGGGCTCTTTGGGGAGTAGAGAGAGGACCGCAGACAGGCGCACGCTCTGCTGGAATGGCGGCCCACAGCCATCGCTGCCCCCAAGTGCAGTCCTGATATTGACTGAATGTGGCAGAGAGGGCTGTGAGGGAGGGAATACATGCGGCTGGTGTCCTCTCTTCTACTGACAGTGACAACACTGGGTCAGTGGTACTCTCTTCTTCAGAGTCACAGGTCACATGGGCACTGTGTCTAGAGCACAGCTGGACATCAAGACAGGTTACACATTTTTCTATGCTTGTCGGCAACTTAAAAACATTTATTTTTAAAAATTTATTTGACACAGAGAGTGAGGTGTTGCAGGGCCTCCTGCCGCTGCAAACGAACTCCAGATGCATGCCACTTTGTGCATCTGGTTTTACCTGGGCATTGGGAATTAGAACCTGGGCCATTAGGCTTCGCAAGCAAGTGCCTTTAACTGCTGAACCGACTCTCTAGCCCTAAAGATCATTTCCTTTTTAAAAAAAAATATATTTTATTTATTTATTTATTTATTTGAGAGAGAAAAAGAGGCAGAAAGAGAATGAGAATGGGCGCGCCAGGGCCTCCAGCCACTGCAAACAAATTCCAGATGCATGTGCCCCCTAGTGCATCTGGCTTACGTGGGTCCTGGAGAATTGAACTGGGATCCTTTGGCTTTGCAGGCATACGCCTTAACCTCTAAGCCATCTCTCCAGGCCCCTAAAATCATTTCTTTAAAATTCTGCAAGTCAGATGTTGTTATGCCTTTGGAATAAGTTAGAAAGGGTTGACTTCAAATCTGTGTAGGTCTGGAGAGATGGCTTAAAGATTAACCCACCTAAGCCAGATGTACATGGTGGCACATGTGTCTGGAGATCCTTTGTAGTGGCTAGGGCCCTAGTGCACCCATTCTCTCTCTCTCTCTCTCTCTCTCTCTCTCTCTCTCTCTCTCTCTCTCTGTGGCAGGAAGGAGACCTCTGCAGGGAGCTATAGGCTATATTCTGCTTCTGCTCCTCGGGTGTGTGACCTTTCTCTTCCCAAGCCTCAGGCCCTGCACCACAGGGAACAAACTAGCCAGTGGTTTTTCTCCCACTGGGCTGGTTGAAGACAAGCCCTCGGTGCAAAGGACTATCAAATATACAGACTTTGGATTGGGGATATATTGGAGTGGCTCCATGGGCCTGCCTTGCCAGCCCCACTCTCCAGTTCAGATCTAGGCCTGTTTGTTTTTAATTGCTTTTTGTAACACAGCAGCAACTCTGTTGTGTTAGAAATCTAATTTTCAGCCGGGCATGGTGGTGCATGCCTTTAATCACAGCACTCGGGAGGCAGAGGTAGGAGGATCACCTTGAGTTCAAGGTCACCCTGAGACTACAGAGTGAATTTCAGGTCAGCCTGGGCTAGAGTGCTATCCTACCTCAAAAAAACAAAAACAAAACCCTCACAAAAAAAGGAAATCTAATTTTCTCTCTGATTTAAGTACAGTTCAGCATGTAATTGAGTCATCGTCCTGATACAGAATAAAGACCTGCAGTTTGCAGGCTGTCAAGTAATTTGTCTAAAGGTTGACTGGGAGAGAACAAGAGGTTACCAGAAAATGTGATCTGTGAATCATTGACAGAAGAGGGTCACTTCTGTGGAAAACTGGTGTTCTTGACACGTCAGAGACCATCTAAACTCAATGTCTTCATAGGTTCAAAGTCAAAGTTGGGGCTGACCTCCAGGATGACATGCGTAGGTGCCGCCTCATCAGAGACATGATCGGACCAGAGAACACCTTGGTAAACATCCTCTGACACCCCTGAGCAGGGGGAGCCCTGTATGGGGCTGTTCACAATGTAGCAGATTGAACCCAGGGCTGTGTCCATGTTAAACAAGTACTTCACCATTGACTTACATCCTCCAGCTGAAAGGCTTTTCCCAGGGCCCAGAACTTGTTTCAGGCAAAGATTAACAAACATTTGCAATTTTAAAATTTATTGTCAGAGGATGAATGGCACATTGTTCTTGTGGCAGGTGAACTCAAAAAAATGTGAGGTCAGGGCTGGAGAGATGGCTTAGCAGTTAAGGTGCTTGCCTGTGAAGCCTAAGGACCCAGGTTGGATTCCCCCAGTACCCATGTAAGCCAGATGCACAAGATGGCTCATGTGTCTGGAGCTTGTTTGCAGTGGCCAGAGACTCAGATGTGCACATTTTCTCTATCTGCATCTCTCTCTCTCTCTCTTTCTTTCTTTCTCTCTCTCTGTCTCGCTCAAATAAATAAAGAAATAAATTTTTTTAAAAAATCTTTTTAAAAACTTTGGGGCTGGGCTGGAGAGATGGCTTAGCGGTTAAGGCACCTGCCTCTTAAGCCTAAGAACGCCAGTTCCAATCTTCAGTGGTTCCAATCTCCAGGTCCCATGTTTAGCCAGATGCAAAGGGCGCAATGCTGCACTTGACCACAAGGAGGCGAAAGCATCTGGATTTCCTTTGCAGCATCTGAGAGGCTGCTGGCGCACCCATCTCTATCTGTCTTCCTCTCCCTTTCTCTCTGTCTCTCCCCCCCCAAAAAAAAAACCTGTGGGGCCGATTGTTTTTAGGTTTTATTTATTTTTTAATTCTACAAAGATAATTACATTTTTTTCAAATTTCTAAAAAAATTTTTTAGAGAGAGAGAGAGAACAATAAAGAAACAGAGAGTGAATGGGTACACTGGGCCTGTTGCTGCTGCAAATGAACTCCAGATGCATGTACCATTTTGTGCATCTGGCTTTTCATGGGCACTGGGGAATCAAGCCTAAACCAACAAGTTTTGCAAGCAAGCACCTTTAACCATGGAACCATCTCTCCAGCCCTTCTCCCATCATTTCTTTCTTCTTTTCTTTTTAATTTTTAAATTTTTATTTATTTATTTATTTGATGGAGAAAGAGGGAGAGAGAGAGAATGGGTGCACCAGGGCCTCCAGCCACTGCAAACGAAGTCCAGATGCATGCAACCCCTTGTGCAACTGGGTAACGTAAGTCCTGGGGAATCGAACCTGGGTCCTTTGACTTTGCAGGTAAATGCCTTAATGGCTAAGGCATCCCTCCAGTCTCCCATTATTTCTTGCTAACAGGAATGAACCTCAACAAACAGACCTCCCACTGGCCCCAGCCTAGGGTGACAGTCATTAACCTCCCTTAAGTAGCTTGTCGGGAGGTGGATTTCAGAGAACCATTATTAAGGTATTCGAACTGGCTGAAATGATGGTAAGGGTTGGTCATTCCTACATGTTCTTAGAAAACTTTTGATTGTGCATTTTCAAAAAGGAAAGTCACAATCAGATGCTTTTATGAAGGTTTTCTTTTTTCTTTCTTTCTTTCTTTTTTTTTTTTTTTGGTGTTTTGAGGTAGGGTCTCACAATAGCCCAGGCTGACCTGGGATTCACTATGTAGTCTCATGGTGGCCTCAAACTCACGGCGATCCTCCTACCTCTGTCTCCCGAGTGCTGGGATTAAAGGTGTGCGTCGCCATGCCGGCTTATGAAGGTTTTCTTTATGAGGAGGTCTGCTTAGTGAGTTAAAATTCAAGCGTGGAGTCCTTGGTGCATGATTCAAAGCCCCATTATTTATACATGAACTTATAGTGCTTTTGTTTCATGAGCTCATCTGATCCCAATAATTGATGGTAAAAATTGATTTTGAGCCTTCCATCCTGTGGTCCCTCAGAGTGTACTATGAGGCAGCTCTTCATACTCAGCACAGTCTATAGATTCCCCTGTCCCTGTCTGCCTTCTGTAGAGAGCCCTGTTTCTAGCTCTGTACACCCAGCGCCTCGCGCAGGGCCTGGACTTGAACTCACCATTGACTTGACTTACGGTTCTTGAGCAGCTTACTTAGCTTCTCCCTCATGCACTATCCTACGTATCAGACGGGCAGAATCCACTAAGTGCCCAGCGGAGCAGGTGCTTCATCAGTGGTCATTATTTATTCATGTGCCAGACACATGGTGGGCAGTAATCAATAAAGGACTACTGAGCATGGGAATTTTGCGGAAGAGGGGGCGGAAAGATTGTTAGAGCCATAAGTTGGGACATTTTACACGGAAACATTGCCTCTCCCCCTCCCAATAATGCATGACCCACAATTCCCATGGGATTGACCTGCATCCCCAACGAGGAAGGCCTCTTCAGAAAAGGGGCAGGAAACGGGAGAAATGGCTTAACGGTTAAGGTGTTTGCCTGCAAAGCCAAAGGACCCAGGTTCGATCCCCCAGGACCCACATAAGCCAAATGCACAAGGGGGCGCATGCATCTGGAGTTTGTTTTCAGTGGCTGGAGGCCCTGGCACGCCCATTCTCTCTCTCTCCCTATTTCTCTCTTTCAAATAGATAAAGAAAAAAAAATTTTAAAGAAAGAAAGAAAAGGGGCAGGGAGGAGGGAAAGGATGGTATCAACGTGTGTTGTTTGCATTCTAAATATGTCCATATCTAATTAAAAAAAGAGATAGGGCTCATATAGTTTTTTTCTAAATTTTGAAGAATATTGAGTTCTTTCCTTAGAAGGACATAACAGATGTTTTCCAAAAGTGACGTGTAATAGGTTCTTTTAAAACTAATCCCAGCATTTAGGCTATTTAAGGTGAAAGCTTCAGTCAGTTTCGACCATACTTTCATTTACTTATTTTTGGTTTTTCAAGGTAGAGTCTCACTCTAGCCCAGGCTGACCTGGAACTCACTGTGAAATCTCAGGCTGGCTTTGAACTCATAGCTAACCAACTACATCTGCCTTGTCAGTGCTGGGAATAAAGGTGCATGCCATTACATCAAGCTCAATGGTTTTATTATAATCAGCCCTCCTGATGATGTGAAAAATCACAGATAAAATGAAAAGGTTGCATAATAGGTCAAATTTTACAAATAGTTTTAAATTTTTTCAGTTTAACAGGGATGCCCTCAAAAGGAACATGTATTTGCCATAGATTTCTCCCTCACGCTAATGCTATCATTACATGGCAGGTAAAGGTGTAAGTCCAATGAAAATCATATTAAAGTGTTTCTAAAAAATGCAAGATGGGCTGGAGAGATGGCTTAGGGGTTAAGGCGCCTGCCTCCTAAGCCTAAGAACACTGGTTCCAATCTCCAGCGGTTCCAATCTCCAGGTCCCACGTTTAGCCAGATGCAAAGTGACGCAAGGGCGCAATGCTGCATTGACCACAAGGGGGCGAACACATCTGGATTTCGTTCACAGCAGCTGAGAGACTGCTGGCGCGCGCCCATCTCTGTCTCCCTCTCCCTCTCTCTCCAAAAAAATAATAAAAAATTAAAAAATTAAAAGTTTTAAAAATGCAAGAAAAAAAAGACTACTGAACAATCTCAGTGTTGACTGTGCATGTGACTCAGAAGATGACAAAATGGTTCCAACAAACAGAACTAATGCTGCAAGACATGTTTCTGGTTGGGGGAGGGGAGGGACATTTAAATGCAGACCTGGGCCCAGCTTCATGGCCAGCGAGCACTTCTCATCACCGTGCAAGGGCCCTTAAAGATATCACAATGTGGGCTGGAGAGATGGCTTAGCGTCTAAGGCAGTTGCTGGCAAAGCCAAAGGACCCAGGTTTGATTCCCTAGTACCCATGGAAGGCCAGATGCACAGGGTGGTGCAAGTAGCTGGAGTTCGTTTGCAGTGGTTAGAGGACCTCGTGCGCTCATTCTTTCTCTGTCTATCTGCCTCTCTCGCTCACTCGCTTGCTCTCAAATAAATAAAAAACTATTTTTAAAAAAGCTATCACAGAAGTTGGGCATGGTGGTGCACACCTTTAATCCCAGCACTCGGGAGGCAGAGGTAGGAGGATCGCCGTGAGTCTGAGGCCACCCTGAGACTACATAGTGAATACCAGGTCAGCGTGGGCTAGAGTGAGACCCTACCTCGAAAAAGAAAAAGAAAAAGCTATCATAGCTGTTCCATGAGGAATTTGCAATTCCTCATTTCTGGAATCAGACTTCTAGTCCCAGTGGCTGTTCCTTAGGTCCTTCAGCTAGGGCTGGACTTCAGCACTCAGTGGTACTAAATGACAGCACCTGCCATCTGGCAGCCACAGCTCTGCAGCAAAGGAAGGGTCTGTCCTTGCAGATGATGGATGCCAACCAGCGCTGGGATGTGCCTGAAGCAGTGGAGTGGATGTCTAAGCTGGCCGAGTTCAAGCCGTTGTGGATTGAGGAGCCCACGTCCCCTGATGACATCCTGGGGCATGCAGCCATTTCTAAGGTAGGAAAGCTGCTGCTTCTGCTGTCTCAGCCACTTGCTTTTTGTTGTTGTTGTTGTTTAGTTTTTCCAAAGTTGTCATGACAGATCCTAAAATTGCTTCACTTGCTCCCTTTTTTAAGTCCTTGTCGAGGTAGGTCCGTGATGTGGGATCAGTGCAGGCCTTGGAGGCCTGACATCCTTTCATCCATGACACTTGCTCCCATCTGTTACAGACTAATTAAGTTGCTACAAATTGAAAGGCTACCAGTAACTGTAAGATTAATAGACGTGATTCCCATACTTGGTTAAATAAGTACGTGACTCAACAATGGTCTAACATGACTTTTCCCCCACTTTATGAAGGTGAAAAAGTGATAGGCAGTCAGTAGAAACTGTCCTTTTTTTTTCCCCAAATATTTTATTTACTTATTTATTTGAGAGAGAAAGATGCAGAGAGGGAGAGACAGAGAGAATGGGTGCGCCAGGGCCTCTAGCCCCTGCAAACAAACAATAAACCATGGTAATTCCCTCCCACTTTCCCTTTGCAACACCACTCTCCATCATATCCCCTCCCCCTCTCAATCAGTCTTTATTTTGATGTCATCATCTTTTCCTCCTATTATGACGGTCTTGTGTAGGTAGTGTCAGGCTCTGCGAGGTCATGGATATCCAGGCCATTTCGTGTTTTTTTTTTTTTTTTCCCAAGGTAGGGTCTCACTCTAGCCCAGGCTGACCTAGAATTCACTCTGTACTCTCAGGGTGGCCTTGAGCTCATGGCAATCCTCCTACCTCTGCCTCCCAACTGCTGGGATTTATTTTTATTTATTTACTTATTTGAAGACAGAGAAAGAGTATGGGCGCACCAGGGCCTCTTGCCATTGCAAATGATCTCCAGATGCATGTGCCACCTTGTGCGTCTGTCTGGCTTTATGGTTGAATGTAGGTACTGGGGAACCGAACCCAAACTGGCAAGTTTTACAAGCAGGTACCGTTAACCACAGAGCCACCTATACAGCCCTACTTGTAACTTTTTCAATGACCAGGGCCCACGATTTCTAGGCTTCGGCTCTTCACACTTCTCACCTCTCCTCTCCCATGGTATCTTCCGTGGCCACTCTGGAATCTTCAGTTCCCTCCCTCATCACAGTGGTTGTAGGCGCTGCTCACTGTGCTTCACTGCCATTGCTCAGCCTGCTCTACTAATGATAAAGATCATGAACAGGCAAGGGGCTGGTGCAACATACTTGTCACACGGGCATGAAGGCCTGAACTTCAAACCACGCATCCACCTCAATGCCAGGTGGATTAGGGGCCCGCCTGTAATCCCAACACTCAGAAGGGAGAGACAGATCCCAGGGGTAAACTGGTTACCTCCATTGCTGAATCAGCAAGCTCTGGGTTCATGTGAGAGACCCCATCCCAATCAATAAGATAGAGAGCTATTGCGGAAGACACCCACAGTTGTTCCTCCACACGCACATGCAAACATATGTATGCACACATGTAGAAATATGCACATGATCATGCATACCATGTACACATATGCAAAAAAAAAAAAAAAAAAAAAAAAAAAAGAGCTGGAGGGATGGCTTAGCGGTTAAGACATTTGCCTGCAAAGCCAAAGGCCAAAGAACCCAGGACCCATGTTAGCCAGATGCACAGGGAGCACATGTGTCTGGAGTTCATTTGCAGTGGCTAGAGGCTCTGGCGCGCCTATTCTCTCTCTCTATCTCTCTCTCTCTCTCTCTCTGTCAAATAAATAAATAAATAAAAATTAAAATATGTATATTTTTAAAAAGAACAAGAAAGGCTAGGAGTGTAGCTCAGTAGCTCCACAGTAGCTCAGTGCTTGTTAAGCATGTGCTACATCCTAGGTCCATTCCCCAGTAATTCTCTGTCTCTCTCTCTCTCAATCACACACACACACACACACACACACACACACACACTCTAGGGATAGGTCTGTTATTAGGCCTAATGTTGCAGTTACCACCAGGGGGCTGTGGGCAGCACAGGAGGTTTTCTCCTGGCTGGCTCAAAGTCAGCAGAAGTCTGCCTATACAGCTAGAAAACTGTAACCAGGGTGTTTGCACCAATCACAGCATAGCTCCTTTTGTAGAGGAAGAACTACGTTTGCACCAATAGAAGGCCTTCTTGGCCGCAGGGGGACATGTCATCCTCTCCCCCCCCCCCCAGCCTGCGTGAAGTGGGTGTAGTGCCATCTAGGGTTCACCAAGCTTATCTTGCTCAGTGCTGCTGTCCAAGGCAGGTCGGGCTGCAGGGGGCGTGTCTTCAGCCCCCTGAGGTGCCTCAGAGTCATGGTAAAGTGCCCACAACAGCCTGGCTGCTGGGTACCTGGCTTAACAGGCTTCACTCAAGGTAGCCAGGGAACCAGGGAAGTGTCTAATTAGGGAGTCAGATGGCTCCCCCCGCCCATTGTGTGGTTTATTTAAGGAAAAAAAAAACATTCAAAGGGTACTTACATAAAGGCTTAGTATTAGCAGTAATAGTGATTTAACAGTATTCAGCAGTGTGCTAACAATGTTTAACTTCTGCCCCAGAATCACCACTGCAGGGGGTGACCAGGGATACAAGAAGGGAATAGAAGGAGCAAGAAGCACAGGAGGCAAAGGTTGAACCCAAGTCCACAAGGACCCACTGTGGAGTAACCTTGTCCTCCCCGTTTGTGGTGTTATGATGTGGGCCCTGGAATGCTCAGGGTCTGGATGCTCCGGAAGGAAGTGTGCAGAGCCACGGTGGGAAGGGAGCAATGGTCCTGCATGAGCGCAGGTCTTTTCCTCAGTGGACACGCAGCCCTCCCACGCAGACGCACTGGACACCCTTCTACCTTCTTTAAACTTTACATGGCTCAACCACAGAGATGTTTTGTTCTTCAGCTATAAATATTTTTAGACATTCAAAGTTGCAGTTCCGACATTGAAGAGTAACAGCAGGCTGTCCTTCTCTTGCAGGCACTGGCCCCATTAGGGATTGGAGTCGCCACAGGAGAACAGGTGAGTGACATGTCCTTGGTGTCACTCCACAGACCACTGGCAGTGGAAACAGCTATGCAGTAGGGTCCATCACATGCTGTATTTAGAATTGGGATATATATGTTTATCATCCTAGAAACTGGCAGATCAGTTAGTCAAAAGTTTGTGGCTTTAGGGCTGGAGAAATGGCTTAGCAGTTAAGGCGTTTGCCTGCCAAGCCACAGGATCCCGGTTCGATTCTCCAGAACCCATGTAAGCCAGATGCACAAGGGGCACATGCATCTGGAGTTCGTTTGCAGTGGCTAGAGGCCCTGGTGTGCCCATTCTCTCTGTGTCTGCCTCTCTCTCTCTCTCTCAATCTCTCTCTGCTTGCAAATAAATAAATAAAATATATTTAAAAAAAAAAAGTTTGTGGCTTTAGCCAGGAGTGGTGGTATCTGCCTTTAATCCCTGCACTCAGGAGGTAGAGGTGGGAGGATCGCTGTGAATTCGAGCCCAGCATAGGACTACAGAGTGAGTTCCAGGTCAGCGTGGGCTAGAATGAGATCCCGCCTCGAAAAAAAAAAAAACAAAAAGTTTGTTGTTTTTTCTGTCATTCACGTGACTTAGTTTTTTTTTTTTTTTTTTGGTTTTTGTTGTTTTGAAGTAGGGTCTTACTCTAGCCCAGGCTAACTTGGAATTCACAATGCAGTCTCAGGCTAGCCTCGAACTTAGAGTGATCCTCTGACCTCTGCCTCCTGAGTGCTGGGATGAAAGGTGTGTGCCAGGACGCCCAGCTCTTGTGACTCAGGTCACACGTATCAAGGCATTGTACTTTCTCCTTGCGGGGGCCGAATCCAGTCAGAAGCAGTTTAGGGAAAGAAAAGGGCTTATTCTGGTTTACAGGTTTAAAAAAATATTAAAGGGGCTTACCTGCCCAGGTTTGATTCCCCGGTATGCACATAATGCCAGATGCACAAAAGTGGTACATGCATCTGGAGTTTGTCTGCAACAGCAAGAGGTCCTGGTACACCCATTCTCAAATAAATAAACTATTAAAATTAAAGATAAGTTAAATCCTGCGTTAGGAGAGGGAGAGAAATACAGTCCAGGCTTTCTGAAGGCCACTGATGAGGAGCGAGCAGCGGGCATGGAATCCTCACCCCACGTGGCTTAGCTCCGCAAAGCCATGGCTGACTGTGCTGCTGGTGTCCTTGAATTCTATTTCCAGTGCCACAACCGAGTGATATTTAAGCAACTCCTCCAGGCGCACGCCTTGCAGTTTCTCCAGATTGACAGCTGCAGACTGGGGAGTGTCAACGAAAACCTCTCAGTATTACTGATGGCGAAAAAGTTTGGAAGTAAGGGGCGCTAGAGACGCCGCTTCCTCCCACGCACGCCTGCGCGGGTCCCCAGCGGGCGTGGCGACTGGGATCAGTCTGCAGCCTGCCGTGTTGATTGTTCTCTGGCTGCCATTTATCCCCAATCAAGGCGCCTGCTGATTTTTGTCTTGAAATTTCATTCCTAAATATTAATGAACGATGTAATCACTTGGGGACAGGAACAAAAGCCACAGGGTTCCCTCCCTCCTGTCTTGGCCGTGCTGCTGAACAGAAATGCCTTACTTCTAGTTCCTGTCTGCCCACATGCTGGTGGAGTTGGCCTCTGTGAACTGGTGCAGCACCTGATTATATTTGACTACATATCCGTCTCCACGAGCCTTCAAGACAGGTCAGTAAGATGGCGTGAGCTCACTGTCCACTGCAGGAGAATCCCTGTCCAACCAGAGCTTCAAAATTTCCGCTCTGGGGGGCTGGAGGGATGGCTTAGCGGTTAAGGTGTTTGCCTGCAAAGCCAAAGGACCCAGGTTCGATTCCCCAGGACCTACCTTTGCCAGATACACAAGGGAGCGCATGCATCTAGAGTTCTTGCAGTGGCTAGAGGCCCTGGCACGCCCATTCTCTCCCTCCCTCTCTCTCTCTCTCTCTCTCTCTCTCTCTCTCTGCTCTGGGGCAGGAGAGATGGCTTAATGGTTAAGGCGCTTGCCTGCGATGCCTAAGGACCCACATTGGACTCACCAGATCCCGTGTAAGCCAGATGCACAAAGGTGAGGCGAGCACAAGGCTGTACATGCCCACTAGGTGGTGCAAGTGTCTGGAATTTAAATGCAGTGGCTGAGGCTCTGGTGTGCTAATTCTCTCTCTCTCTCTCTCTCTCTCTTTCTAAAAAAAAAAAAAAAAAGCTGGGCGTGGTGGTACACGCCTTTAATCCTAGCACTTAGGAGGCAGAGGTAGGAGGATCGATGTGAGTTTGAGGCCATCCTGAGACTACATAGTGAATTCCAGATCAGCCTGGGCTAGAGTGAGACCCTACCTCAAAAAACTAAAATAATATATAAATAAATAAATAAATAAATAAATAAATAAATAAATAAAAAAATAGCTGGGCATGGTGCACACGCCTTTAATCCCAGCATTTGGAGGCAAAGGTAGGAGGATCGCCATGAGTTCAAGGCCACCCTGAGATTACATAGTGAGTTCCAGGTCAGCCTGGGCTAGAGTGAGACCCTACCTTGAAAAACCGAAAAAATGAAAAAATAAAATAAATAAATAAATAAAAATAGTAATAATAATAAATTCTGCTCTGATGACCAAACACTCAGAGCACCCTATTCATTGCTGAATGGATTTTATTTAAAAAAAAAATATATATATATATATAAAGGTTTTTCGAGGTAGGGTCTCACTCTGGCCCAGGCTGACCTGGAATTCACTATGTAGTCTCAGGGTGGCCTTGAACTCACGGCGATCCTCCTACCTCTGCCTCCGGAGGGCTGGGATTAAAGGCATGCGCCACCACGCCCGGCTAAAAATATTTTTATTTAAAGTCTGAGGGAAAGATAGAGGTAGAAGTAAAAAATATGGGCACAGCAGGGCCTCTTGTTGTTGCAAATGAATTCCAGACACATGAGCCACTTTGTGCATCTGGCTTTATGTGGGTACTGGGAAATTGAATCCAGGCTTTGCAAGCAACCTTTAACTTGCCCCAGAACGGATTTTAAAATGCCAGCTTCCAAACTGAATCAGCATGATGTGGTTCACCTTTTCTGCTTGTTAACTATAAACCAAAGCTGTAATTCAAGGCTGAGTTGCTTTAGCTTTGACTTCTCCACATGGGCCAATGGCAAGTCACCTTTCCAGCTAGAAGGGCCAGTTCTTGGTAGTTGACCCATTTGATAAGCACCTTAAAGCCCAGCTTTCCTATGTATGCTAGTCTGTACTTCTGTTCAGTTTCTTCTTCCTGACATTCCAGTTTTCCACCAGCTGGCCACATTTTTATTTCTCCAAATGCCCCAGGGGACTTTATTGATGGTCCTGGGGAATCAAACCATGTTTTGTGCATGCCAGGCAGCCACTAATCATTCTACCACTGAGCTGTATCCCAGCTCCAAAATGGATTTTTTTTTGTTTGTTTTTATTGTTTTGGTGTTTTGAGGTAGGGTCTCACTCTAGCTCAGGCTGACCTGGGATTCACTATGTAGTCTCAGAGTGGCCCCAAACTCATGGTGATCCTCCTATCTCTGCCTCCCGAGTGCGGGGATTAAAAGTGTGCGCCACCACACCTGTTTTTTTTTTCTTTCTCTTCTGTTTCCTTTTTTCCCTTTCCCTTTGTCTCTCTCTCTCTCTCTTTTTTTGTTTCCTGAGGTAAGGTCTCACTTTAGATCTGTCTGCCTCTCTTCTATCTCTCTCTCTCTGCTTGCAAATGAATTTTAAAAAATTAAAAAAGAGAAAGAAAAAAGACCATTCTAAAAAAAAAAAAAAAAAAAGGACTGTAAAGGTGCAGAAAGAATGTAAGAGCCAAAGGAAGGCTACGACTCCTTTACTATGCAACTGTCCAGACAGAAATTGGCCTTGAAGCCGAGCATGGTGGCGCACACCTTTAATCCTAGCACTTGGGAGGCAGAGGTAGGAGGATCACCATGAGTTTGAGGCCACCCTGATACTACAGTGAATTCCAGGTCAGGTCAGCCTGAGCTAGAGTGAGACCCTACCTCGAAAAACCAAAAAAAAAAAAAAAAAAAAAAAAAAAGAAAGAAAGAAAAGAAAAGAAAAGAAATTGGCCTTGATATCCATGACCTCAGAGTGCCTAGCAATACCTTCGCAAGACCCTCATAATAGGAGAAAAAGACGATGAATCAAAATAAAAGACTAACATAGAGAGGGGATATGATGGAGAGCAGAGTTGTGAAGGGAAAATGGGGGAGGGAAATATCATGGTTTATTGTCTGTAAGGACAGAAGTTGTCAAAAATAATAATAATAAAGATTGTAAAGGCTTCTCTCTTCAGCGGAGTGGTGAGCATACAGACATTTCTTTTGACTATGCCTAAGCTATTTCACACTGAAGTTTATGAACACTCATTGGAAGGGCCTGGGCCTTCTCGGTCCTGTGGCTGCCCACCAGTCCTTTGATCTCAAAGGAATACAATTCAAGTTGGAGCTAGAGCATTTTCCCCCCACACACCTAAGCAGCAGTCCCACTAGACCAGAAAGCCATTTAGATTCACTCTTCTTTTCTCTTCCACTTAAGACTGTCTGGTTCTGGACTGAAGGAACTTGACCTTGCTCAGTGACTCTACTTTTTGTGTGTCTCCTTTCAGTTCCTGCTTTCATGCCTAAGGGGAGGTTCCAACCAACCTTGGAAAAGTCCTACAGGTCCTGGGGGGATGAAAGAGGCCCATCTCAGTGCACCAGGGCAGTGTCCCTGGCAGTCACCCCGTGAGCAGTGCTGGTGCCTCATGCAGGCATTGCTGCCAGCAGACACCTCACTGGGCACTGACACTGTGTCCCCACTGCTGTCATTCAGATGCCTGTTCCCTTCTAGACCCTTGGGCCTCCGCATGTGGGTGGGTCTTTATCAACATTGTTCCTTACAGATGACACAGCACTGTGTACTGGAACCATAAGGTTCTGTTATCAGCTTGTGTGTAGCTAATGCAAGGTGGTGCACACACTGCCGATCATGTGCCTATCGGGTGACTAAAGTAAGGAAACAAGTTATGTATCTCCTCCCTTCTCCCCTGTGCCTCCAACAAACTAGGAAGTAGGCAGCAGAACGTCCACAGATTAAGAAAACCTGCATGCCTTATCTACAAAATTTGTTTAGCTAGAAGGATCCTCATTTGGAGGTTTTTTTTGTTTGTTTGTTTTTTTGTTTTTTTGTTTTTTTTGTTTTTCGAGGTAGGGTTTTACTCTAGTCCAGGCTGACCTGGAATTCCCTCTGTCTTCTCAGGGTGGCCTTGAACTCACAGTGATCCTCCTACCTCTGCCTCCCAAGTGCTGGGATTAAAGGCGTGCGCCACCACGCCCAGCTCTCATTTGGAGGTTTAATCTAGTTAACTTCTGGCTAAAGGCACTGAAATAATTCCAGCTATGTAGGGAGTCTGAATTGATTGGGGACCCAATAAAACCTTGAGCTACAAGGCCTTTCAATGCATGTTGCCCCTAGCTGCTTAGAGATGCAAGCACTCAGGGGCAATCACAGCTCAGCCTGGGTGGTGTATCCCGCCCCCCACCATTGCTGGCTTGAACCTCAGGCCTCACTCAAGCCAAATGTTCTGTTGCTGAGCTATATACCACCCCAGCTCCCATTTCTCAGGATAGTCTCCTCTTTGGCTTTCATGGTGAGTGACTGAATTATCTAATTAATTAATTAATTATCTTGTAGGATGTGTGAGTATGTGGACCACCTGCATGAACACTTCAAGTACCCTGTGATCATCAAGCGGGCTTCCTATCTGCCCCCCAAGGTAAGCAGCCTGGGTCACATCTTGGACATGCTGCCAGCAGCTACTGAACCCCTGAACATGGACCACAGAGCTTGAGTTGATTTTCAGTAAGAAACAGAGCATGAAATACATCCGTTCTGAAACTCTCAACTGTTTGCATTCCCTCTGTCCAAATCCCAGAACCTTCTACAAGTTGGCAACATAAAAGGTTAGTTGGGGCTGGATAGTTGGGTTGGCGGTTAAGGCACTTGCCTGCAAAGCCTAACGACCCTGGTTTGATTCCCAGGACCCACATAAAGCCAGATGCACAAAGTGGCACACACATCTGGAATTCATTTGCAGTGGCTAGAGGCCCTGGCATGCCCATTCTCATTCCTTCTCTCTCACTCACTCTCTCAGCTTGCAAATAAATAAAATTAAAAAGGTTTTCACTGTCCTTGTGTGATTCATGTACCCTGATCTTGTTCAGACGATGACTCAGCGTTCAACAGATGTTGAGCTCACCAGGAAGGTTTAGTTTTGCTAACTAATCTGGATAAGTAGCCAATAAAGCAAAGCCTGCCTTCTGTGTGCTTCCAAACCATCTGAAAACTCATCCTCTTAGATTTAAATACAATTCTAGGGCTGGGGAGATGGCTCAGTAGTTAAGGCGCTTACTTGCAAAGCCTGATGACCCAGATTCAATTCCTCAGTATCCATGTAAAGCTAGATGCACAAAGTGGTACATGCATCCAGAATTTGTTTGCAGTGGCAGGAGGCCTTTGCACATCCATTCTCTCTGCTCACAGTATCTTTTGTTTTTTATCCTGAGGTAGGTTTTCGCTCTAGGCCAGGCTGACCTGGAATTCAATATGTAGTCTCAGGCTGGCCTCAAAGCATTTCTCCTATCTCTGACTCCCAAGTGCTGGGATTAAAGGTGTGCGCACCACACCTAGTACTAAAAAAAAAAAAAAAAATTTTATTTTTATAAAGAAGCACCTCAGGGGGTTGGAGAGATGAGTTAGTGGTTAAGGTGCTTGCCTGAGAAACCTAAGGACCCATGTTCGATTCCCCAGTACCCACATAAGCCAGATACACAAGGTGGCGAAGTGTCTGGAATTCGTTTGCAGGGGCTGGAGGCCCTGGCATACCCATTCTCTCTCTTTCTCTGTCTGCATCTCTTTCTCTCTAATAAATTTTTTTTTTTTTTCGAGGTAGGGTCTACCTCTGGCTCAGGCTGACCTGGAATTCACTATGTAGTCTCAGGGTGGCCTCGAACTCTCGGCGATCCTCCTACCTCTGCCTCCCGAATGCTGGGATTAAAGGCGTGCACCACTACGCCTGGCAATAAATAAATTTTTTTAAAAAAAAAAAAAAAGCACTTCAGGTTGGAGATCAGTGGTTAATGCACTTGCCTACAAAGCCTAACAACCCGGGTTCAATTCCCCAGTATCCACATGAAGCCAGATGTACAAAGTGGCACATGTATCTGGAGTTCATTTATAGGTGCTGGTAGCCTTGGCACACCCATTCTCTCTCTTCTATTTTTCTCTGCTTGCAAACAAACAAAAAGCACCTCTAGGCACATCAGGAATAAATTACTGATTACTGACATGATTTAATTCATTGTCTCTGCCAGGATGCAGGCTACTCGACAGAAATGAAAGAAGAATCTGTCAAGAAACACCGATATCCAGATGGTGAGGTCTGGAAGAAGCTCCTTGCCGCTCAAGAAAATTAAACACTCAGTCCAAGTAAAAATGCTTAAAATATTTTGGGTAGTATGATAAAAATAGGAGAAAAAAATCCAACTTAGCTATAAGTCATATTGACCTTAGGAACTGCCTCGATCATTACTTGATTCTTGTAGCAAGCCAATCCACAGTCTTCTTAATTCTTAAGCAAATTTAATTCGTTGAACCCAAAGCCCAGGAAGATATTCTTAGAAGTTTTGCTGTACTTAGGTGTTAAACGCTACTTTGAAAATAAGCAACATTTTGCTTAACATGTTGGAACAATTTCCCCATTCTACTTAACACTTGTCATAAATTAATAGAATAAAAATAGTTCTGGTAGTGCAAGAAAGGGAAAAAGACTTCACTGATTAACTCTGAAATGGGTTTAGTATGCCTTTTGTTGGTCTAAAAGCATATTAGAGCATTCACACCATATTGAAACTAACATAAACAAATAATACTTCATACCTTTTTCCATAACTCTTACAAAGCTCTACCTTAGCCAGGCTGATGGCTCATGACCACAATCCCAGCATGTGGGAGGCTGAAGCAAGAGGATCACCAAGTTTGAGGCCAGCCTGGGCTACATAGTGAGTTCTAGGCCAACCAAAGCTACAAAAAATAAATAAATAAAAATAAAAATAGGGGGCTGGAGTGATGGCTTAGCAGTTAAGGCATTTACCTGTAAAGCGAAAGGACCCAGGTTCAATTCCCCAGGACCCACATAAGCCAGATGCACAAGATGGTACATGCGTCTGGAGTTCATTTGTAGTGGCTGGTTAGCCCATTCTGTCTGTCTGCCTCTCTCCCTGACTCTCAAATAAATAAAACTTTAAAAAAAAATCTTTTAAAATGAGGGCTGGTTAAAGGTGCTTGCTTACAAAAACTTAATTCAGGTTTGATTCCCCAGTATCCATGTAAAGCCAGATCCATAAAGTGGTGCATGCATGTGGGGGCACATTTGCAATGGCGAAGAAGTTGGCACACCCATTCTCTCTCTGCTTGCAAGTAAATAAGACTTTAATCCCAAATGCTGGGATTAAAGGCATGTGCCACCGCACCCGGCTCAAGACTATTTTTTAATTAAGCTGGTGTTGTGGTGCACACCTTTAATCCCAGCATTTGGGAAGCAGAGGTAGGAGGATGGCCATGAATTCAAGGCCACCCTGAGCTGACATAGTGAATTCCAGGTCAGCCTGGGCTAGAGTGAGACCCTACCTTGAGAAATGAAAAATAAATTAATTAATTTTTAAAAATAAAAATTTTAATTAAGACCCTGCCTCGAAAAGACAAAAGGAAAAAAATTAATTAAAATCCTTAAGTGGAGCTGAGTGTGGTGGCGCATTCCTTTTAATACCAGCACTTGAGAGGCAAAGGTAGGAGCTCAAGGCCAACCTGAGACTACATAGTGAATTCCAGATCAGCCTGGGCTAGAGCAAAACCCTACCTCAAAACATCAAAAAATCCGGGTATGGTGGTGCACGCCTTTAATCCCAGCACTCAGGAGGCAGAGGTAGGAGGATCGCCATGAGTTCAAGGCCACCCTGAGACTACAGAGTGAATTTCAGGTCAGCCTGGGCTAGAGTGAGACCCTACCTCGAAAAACAAAAAAACAAAAAAAAAAAAAAAGACCAAAAAAAGAAATCAACAAAAAAACCTTAAGTGGGCATTTTATCTTAATTAATATAAAATGCAACTAAAATGAGGTCCATCATGAAAAAATAGATAGAAACAGTTTAGTCTTCATTTCTAATCTAAGTAGCAGACCTGAGTTCCAGTGAATTCCAGGCCAGCATAGGTAAAGAGTTAAGACCAGATCTCAAAAAAGAAAAGAGCTAGGCATGGTGGCGCATGCTTTTAATCCCAACACTAAGGAGGCAGAGGCAGGAGGATTACTGTGAATTATAGGCCAGCCTGGGACTACAGAGTGAATTCCAAGTCAGCCTGGGCTAGAGTAAGACCCTCCTTTGAAAACAAAAACATACAGGAGGGCTCAGGTGAATCTGCTTCAGGCAGGAACCAAGCAGATAAATGGCATTAGCAGAGTGAAAGAAACAGATAAATGCAAAACAGTTCTTTATTACAACATATAAAAACAAATGTAACTTTAAATGTTTGTAACAAACCATATTGTAACTGATACGAAACTCTTCAGTGGCCGTCTTCACGCAAACGCGGTATTGAAATGCCTGTCTATGTTTGGCTAGGAGTATGTGAATTTTCACTATGTCCATAATCACGCTTCATTACTAAAAGAAACAGCGGTTCAATCTGCCAGTGACAGATTTTTGACCTACTACCCTGCCTTTCCTTAAGACCAAAGACCCTTCACCTGGTCCTCAGGCCCAGCACACAGTGATGTTGACAACATCCCCGCAGCTTTGGGAGCACTCTAAACAGCCATTTCCATTTTAATCGTTGGGTGTGGATTGTATCCCTCGATCTGAAAGTCTTCCACTTTGAAGTCATCAATTGTGCCAACTTTCCGGAGGATTTTGAGCTTTGGGAAAGGTCTGGGCTCACGCTGAAGCTAAGAACAGAAACCAGATAGTCACTTTGCAGTATCTGTGCAGCCTGCTTTAATTCTGCCCTCCACGTTTCTTCATGTATTTTATCAACTAAGTACTATTTCACAGGGGTGTGATAAGCTATAGCCCAGCCCCCTCCCTTTTTTTGTTTGTTTCTTGTTTTTTTCGAGGTAGTTTCTGGACTCTTCTGTCTCTGCCTCCCTTTTTCCTGTACACACATTGGGATTCCAGTGCCCAGTTTTATGAGTTCTGTGGATCCAAACAAAAGACACTCGCGCTTGCAAAGCAAGTACAGAGCCATCTTCGTAGCCCCAGTCATTTGCTTTTCCCTGTGGCTCAGGATTCCCGGGATGAGCACATGGGGGCAGTTAGGATCGGGCAGTTAGGATCAGACATATGGTAGGATCAGACATATGTCATGACCTCATGCTATTGGGTCTAACTTGACGGAAGCAGCCAGCCAATGGGGTGCAGCGGGACAAGCTTAAAGTCACTTTCTACTCAAGAAGCCAGGCTTCACAAAGGAGCGCAAACCTAAGAAGGGGCCAAAGGGTTTCAATTCTGATTATTTAGCTTGGGGCTCAAGAAGTACACACATAGTTCAAATCATCTGTTCACACCTTAGGGACTTGAACAGACGGGCTTTTGAATGTTCAGACCTAAGTTTTTTTAAAATATTTTTATTTATTTATTTGAAAGAGGGAAAGAGGCAGAGAGAGAGAGAGAGAGAGAATGGGCATGCCAGGGCTTCCAGCCACTGCAGACAAACTCCAGATGCATGCGCCTCCGTGTGCATCTGGCTTACGTGGGTCCTGGAGAATCAAACTGGGATCATTTGGCTTTGCAGGCAAACACCTTAACCGCTAAGCCATCTCTCCAGCCCAAGACCTAAGTTTTTTATTTGGCATAAAATTAAAGGCAAGCATTTGTATTTCAATTCAAGTACAAAGATGAGTTAAAATGTCAACTCTGGCTTGCTCACATGCACTCTCTCTCTCTCCCCCTCCCTCTCTGGGCTGCCTGACCTCTGATGAACCTCTAGTTTCTGGAGTTTCTCCTCATCTCTGCCTGGCTGGGCCAAGGTGCAGGGCGAGTCCCCTGACCCTGCTTTCCACATGGCCTCTTTACATCCTCCTGTCCTCCACGTGGCAGGAGTGCTTTGAACTTTCTTTTCTGTCCTCTCTATGGTTTCTCCAGGCCTATGTGACCTGAGAGGCTGTGTGGGAGTATTCATTTTCCTTCCATTGGTTCTGTACTTCCCTAAATAAATATAATAATTTAATAATTAAAAAAAGCCGGGCGTGGTGGTGCACGCCTTTAATCCCAGCACTCGGGAGGCAGAGGTAGGAGGATCGCAGAGAGTTCGAGGCCACCCTGAGACTACATAGTTAATTCCAGGTCAGCCTGGACCAGTGAGACCCTACCTCGAAAAACCAAAAAAAAAAAAAAAAGCCAGCCGGGTGTGGTGGCGCACACCTTTAATCTCAGCATTTGGGGAGGCAGAGGTAGGAGGATTGCCATGAGTTTGAGGCCAGCCTGAGACTACAGAGTGAATTCCAGGTTAGCCTGGACTAAAGCAAGATCCTACGTCAAAAAAAAAAAAAAAAAAGTCAGGCTGGAGAGATGGCTTAGCGGTTAAGGTGCCTGCCTGCTAAGCCTAAGAACCCAGTTCCAATCTCCAGGTCCCACGTTTAGCCAGATGCAAAGTGACGAAAGGGCGCAATGCCGCACTTGCCCACAAGGGGGCGCACGCATCTGGATTTCATTCACAGCAGCTGAGACACTGCTGGCGCACCCATCTCTATCTGTCCTCTCCCTCTCTGTCTGTCTCTCTCTAAACAATAAGTAAAATAATAAAAAAAAAAATTTTTTTAATGTTAAAAAAAAAGTCAACTCTAGGAAGGTCCTGGTTCCCTCACCAAATGTGGCTCTTCTCTCTCCATTGGTGCTCAGCACCTTACATTACAGCACCCACCATGTTCAGTACTTGTGTTACCATCCCTGCCCACCTCCCATCTCTGAAGGGAGGGCTTGCAGTTTGAGCATGTCACTTTTATCTTGGACACAGAACCAAACAAGGAACCTGTGACACAGGAATGTCCTGTAAATCAGCCTTTTGTCAAGAGTAGGTCCCAAGCTCAAAGGAGTATAACAGATAGAATTCTTACCTGAATTTTCAGCGGCTCCACGTGATTCAGGTAAATATGCGCGTCTCCCAAAGTGTGTACAAAGTCACCTGGCTGAACAGACCCACCGGAGAAAAGAAAGCAGTCATGTTTTAGTTTCCTTTCTTTAAAAACACATTTAAAGAGAGTTAGACAGTATGGAGACAGCCCCAGGCTTTTCAGAAGAATAATTTTACTAATGTAGCTTCTGAGAAGTTACTTCACAAAGGTTGTAAATGGGGTGTGGTGGCTCAGCTCATGCCAGAAATCTCAGCACTCAGGAGCATGAAGCAGGAGGATCACTATGGGTTCAAGGCCTGCCTAGGCTACAGAGTGAGACCCCGTCTCAACAAAACACAACACAAACAGCCTTTATGAAGCTGTTTATAGAGGCCATAAAGGCGGGAAAGCTTTATGGAGACTTACAAAGTGAGTTCATATCTTGTTTACATATCACATTTATTTTACTTTATTTACTTACTCTTTCTTTCGTTAGTTGGTTCTTTCTCTCTCTCTCGCTCTTTTTTTTTTTTTTTTTTTTTTTTTTTTTTTTGAGGTAGTGTCTTGCTTCTAGCCCAGGCTGACCTGGAATTCACTATGTAGTCTCAGGGTGGCCTTGAACTCACAACAAATCCTCCCACCTCGGCCTTCCCAGTGCTGGGATTAAAGGCATGCACCACATGCCCGGGCCCATCTGTCAGATTTTAATATTGATCAGACTGAATTCCCTGCCATGAGCTCAGTGTACTGGGCTGGCTCTCGCTGTCCTTTCCAAGAGCAGCCCACCTTCAGGCCTGTGATGTGTGCGATCATGTAGGTGAGCAGGGCATAGCTGGCGATGTTGAAGGGCACGCCCAGGCCCATGTCTCCTGACCTCTGGTACAGCTGGCAGGACAGCTCCCCATTCACCACGTAGAACTGGCAGAGGGCATGGCAGGGAGGCAGCGCCATCAGAGGAAGGTCTGAGGAGCCAGCAGAGGAAAACGAGGGGAGACTTTAAGGAACATAGCCGTGAACAAGGAAAACCAGGAGAGTAATAGGAGCCGCCAAAGCAGCACCCGCAACATGCCCAGATCAGACCAAACCTCACCAACCCACGCAGCAGTGGTCCAAAGCTGATGGAAACATGTCCACCAACATCTCTGCTGAGGTACATTTGTGCTGAAACAATGCTTTTCCATCTGAGCTAAATTAAAGATTGTTTAAAATATATATTTTATTTTTATTTATTTGAGAGAGACAAATAGAGAAAAAGAAACGATGGGTGTACCAGGGCCCCAGCCGCTGCAAACAAACTCCAGACACATGCGCCACTTTGTGCATCTGGCTTACGTAGATCCTGGGGAATTGAACCTTAGTCCTTAAGGCTTTGCAGGCAAGCACCTTAAACTGCTAAGCCATCTCTCCAGCCTGGATTTTGGTGCCTTCAATAGCACCAAATACAAGGGAAATTGCCACTTGCAGGGGCCGCAGGAAACTAGTATCTCAGCCACCACCTTCTGTATCAAGTCTCTTGTCACAGATGCAAATATCCTATCCTGGGTACTGAATAGCCAAGTTTCAGGGTTACAATGTAGTAGTTAAGTGTTAGCAATAAGGAAGTTAAGAGTGAGTGACCTAAAAATTGTAGGTGTTATTTTCTCAGGCAAGTAAAAGCACTTTCTGGAACAAGAATGAATATAGATGCGTAAATTAAGATCATGTGGACCCAACCCCACAATATGGAGGTGAAAATGGAAAAGGACACGTGACTTACCAAGGTCACACAACCAGGCAGCCATATAGCTGGGAGCAATGGCCCAGCACAAGGCCATCTGGCCTCACCTTTGGCTAAATACACAGTTCATACCAAGGACACTGGGATGCTTTCTACCTTTTGGGTTCCAGGCACACATGATGATTCGTCTGTCGTCAGGGTTGGTTTTGATGGTGTCAATTACTTTTTGCAGCTGGTCCACTCCTTGTCCTGAGTAATCTGTGGAATGGTCACGAGAGGACACATACAAATGACTAGTCACAGCCTCTCATGAGGTGGCTCTGAGGGCGTCTCTCATAGCATGTGACCCTTGATACACAGCTAAGACACACAGTATATTTTGCACATTTCTCAGGTCTCGCTGGATTGAGTTCAAGACCTTTTTCTGAGCCCCTTTACTCACCTTTTCTGGAGCTACAAGGGCTTAAGTTCTTTTCTATACAGGGGTCTGTTACAATGTCCCTTCCTCTCCTAACCTCTGCCCTATTGCCTTGGTCTGGCTATGGTTTGAGCAAGCCAAAGCCTGTTCTGTTGAAACTAAATCTTCAGCCGGGCGTGGTGGCCTTTAGCCCCAGAGGCTGAGGTAGGAGAATCATTGTAAGTTTGAGGCTAGCCTGGGGCTACAGAGTGAGTTCCAAGTCAGCCTGGGCTACAGTAAGACCCTGCTTTAAAAAAATATGGGCTGGAGCTGGGTGTGGTAGCGCATGCCTTTAATCCCAGAACTTGGGAGGCAGAGGTAGGAGGATAACGGTGAATTCAAGGCCCTGAGACTACACAGTGAGTTCCAGGTCAGCCTGGACTAAAGTGAGACCCTACCTCGAAAAACAAAAACAAAACAAAAAAATATGGGCTGGAGAGATAGCTCAGAGGTTAAGGACCCAAGTTTGATTCTCCAGTACCCATGTAAAGCAAGATGCACAAGGTAGCACATGCGCCTGGAGTTCATTTGCAGTGCCATATGCATCTGGAGTTTGTTTGCAATGGCAAGAGACCCTGGCATGCCCCCCCCCCCCACAAATACTTTTTAAAAGAATGCTATTAAAGCTGGGTGTGGTGGTGCACACCTTTAAAATTCAAGCACTTGGTAGGCAGATATAGGAGGATCACTATGAGTTCGAGGTCAGCCTGAGACTACAGAGTGAGTTCTAGGTCAGTCTGGGCTAGAGTGAGACCCTACCTCTAAAAACAAAAACAAACAACAAGATACAATTAATCAGCATTAGGTACACTACAGTGCAACATCACACTCTCTACCCACTAATGTTAACTTTCCACTCGCCCCCCCCAAACCTCTAGCAATCTCTCCTCTACTTTCTGCCTCTACCAATTTGCCCATTCATGGTCCACACGGCAGTGTACAACTTCTGGAAGTTGCCAAACATTAAAAAGACCTTACGGGAGCCTGGCATGGTGGCACACGCCTTTAATCTCAGCACTCATGAGGCAGAGGTAGGAGGATCACCATGAGTTCGAGGCTACCCTGAGAATACAGAGTGAATTCCAGGTCAGCCTGGGCTAGAGTAAGACCCTACCTCGAAAAAACAAAACAAACAAACAACACACACACACACACAAAAGCCTTATGGGGCTGGAGAGATGGCTTAGTGATTAAGGCACTTGCTTATGAAGCCTAAGGACCTGGTTCGATTCCCCAGAACCCACATAAGTGAGATGCACATGGTGGCGCATGCATCTGGAGTTCATTTGCACTGGCTAGAGGCCCTGGTGCACCCCATTTTCTCTATTTCTCTCTCATAAATAAATATTTTTTATTTTATTTTATTTTATTTTTATTTTTGGTTTTTTGAAGTAGGGTCTCACTCGAGCCCAGGCTGACCTGGAATTCTCTCTGTAGTCTCAGGGTGGCCTCGAATTCATGGCGATCCTCCTACCTCTGCCTCCCAAGTGCTGGGATTAAAGGCATGTGCAACCACGCCCGGCAATAAATATTTTTTAAAAGACCATATGAGTGTACGTAAATGCAGTTTTAGGCTTTAACTGAAAATGTGGACACTAGGCCCAAACTCTTCCCTTTGGATGAAAAGCATGCTGTCCACGTTGCAGGCCAGTGAATTGTTACTTCTGCACACACAGAAGCCGCCCTAGAGAACAGTAGACCAAGGAAGCGGTAAAGGCTGGGAGCTGGGTTCTGTGGCACTGCCAAGACAGAGGAAGATGCCAGTCTTAGAGATGTCTTCTTTTTCTGTCCTCACAAAGCAAGGGGTGACGCAGGCACTGCATGATGACACCAATGACACCTAGTGTGCTAGTGCCTCAGCCTTGACAAAGGGAAGCAGTAGACACGGCAAGGCAATCCTTACACCTTATCCCAGATCAGCTCCCTTCCTACCCTATTCTGCGACACAGGTGTAGTAGAAAGTTCTAGGCATCCAATGAGTGCCCAACAAATGCAGATCAATAGGAGTGTGAGTTGGCCTCCATGATGTTATATTTTGGCTTCTGCACTTTAAGCCCCGCACAGCCTCTCACAATGTCAATGTTATGCATCAGCTCCCTTGGCTTGGACTTACCTCTCCCCTGTCCTCGATTTTACAAGGGCTCAGACTCATGCAAGGAAGAATACAGGAAATCTTGAGACATCTCTGTCTCCTCACCTGAATGCATGTCTTTGTAGTCCGCCCCGAAATGCCTCCACTGGAAACCATAAACTGGGCCCAGGTCCCCTTCTTGTCGCGCAGAGAATCCCAAGTTGTCTAGAAATTCTCGGGACCCATTAGCATCCCAGATCTTCACTCCCTTGGATGACAACTCTTTTGCATTTGTGGATCCCTGCAAGAGATGAGTAGAGTAGAACAGGAACCTAAGGGGATCCTGAGCTCTCTAGGTGGAAGCCTTGTACCAATCTGACCTCCCTTCTATGATTGGACTGGCTATTTGACTATGCAGAACCTATCTTTAAGCAGGCCTATCCCAGTCTGCTTCTGGTCAGATTGACTGAAAGAGGTCCAAATTCAGTGAGAGACTGTCTCAAAGAAACAAGGTGGGTGCACTATATTCACATCTGGTCTCTGTATACAAGCTACGTGCACAACTGCACAGACAATATGCCAAAACTTTTTAAAAAGAAGTCAAAACAAAATACCCAAGTACTGCCCCAAGACAGGCTAGATACCAATTTCAACAGTTTCTAAAATGGATAAGCATGCTGGAGAGATGGCTTAGCAGTTAAGGTGCTTGCCTGCAAAGCCTGAGGACCCATATTCAACTCTCCAGATCCCATGTAAGCCAGATCCACAAAGGTGAGGCAAGTGCAAGGTCACATATGCCCACTAGGTGGCGCAAGCATCTGCACTTCATTTACAGTGGCTAAGGCCCTGGCACACCAACTCTCTCTCTTTCTAAAAAAATAAATAAATAGGGCTGGAGAGATGGCTTAGCGGTTAAGGCACCTGCCCCCTAAGCCTAAAAAATGCTGGTTCCAATCTGTCTCCAGGTCCCATGTTTAGCCAGATGCTAAGTGACGCAAGGGTGCAATGCCGCACTTGACCACAAGGGGGCACACTCATCTGGATTTAGTTCACAGCAGCTAAGAGGCTGCTGGCATGCCCATCTCTATCTGTCTTCCTCTCCCTCCCTCTCTCTCTCCAAAAACAATAAAATAAATAAATAAATAAATAAATAAATAAATAAATAAATAAATAAATTAAAATAAATAAAATGGAGGGGCTGGAGAGATGGCTTAGCAGTTAAGGCACTTGCCTGCAAAGGACCCAGGTTTGACTCCCCAGGACCCATGTAAGCCAGATGCACAAGGGGGCGCATGCATCTGGAGTTCGTTTGCAGTGGCTGGAGGCCCCGGCACACCCATTCTCCCCCTCTCTCTCTACCTACCTATTTCTGTTTTAAAACCCCCCCAAAATAAAATGGATAAGCAGTCTTGGGTCTGGTTGGTCCAAGACCATGTGGCAAAGCAAGTGCTCTATAGCAGGAGTCCCAACTACAGCATAGCCCAGAACTGAGCCTGTCTCCCTGGGTACTGTCAGCCAGCACCGAGCACCAGGACACAAATGAGGAGGAGCTTAGGGTTGCTCCCACCTGTCATCACAACTCTCCAGTCCTTACTCAAGGTACCTACAGGACCCTTAGGGAATCTACTTAGCAACCAATAAATGCTGAGTGTCTATCATGTGGCAGGCTGCTACCCTAGACCTTGGGGATACAATAGCAAGTAAAAGAAATAGATTCTTTGCCCTTGGGAAGTTTACAGGACATTTTACCTACTTATCCCCTACCCTAGGAAAAGAGGAAAGGGCTGACATTACATTCTGGCGGATGAAGTTTCCCTATGAAGAAAAATAAAGGGAGCAAGGAGGAGGGAGGAATCACACTACATGTGGGGGAAGAAGGTTCTAGGGAGTGGGAGTGGCAAACATCAGAAGCTTGGGGACAGAAATATCCCAGGCCAGAGCCAGGTACTTGCTGAGTGAGACGGGAATCGCTAAAAGCTGTAGGCTGAGGAGTGGCGTGACTTCTAGAAGTTCTCTGATGGCTGTTGTGAACAAGACTAGCAACTTCTTTACCTTGATAAACCACAGCAACTCCTCCAAAACACCCTTCCAGAATACACGTTTGGTTGTGAGCAGAGGAAATTCATCTGAAAAAACAGTTGGCCTCACAGTTAACACCATGCCACCACCCAACTTCCTCATTGCAGGGACAAAGTACCAGACCAGAAGCAATGTGGAAGGAAAGGGTTTATTTTGGCTTACAGGGTTTTTTGTGCTTTTTTTTTTTTCTTTTTTAAAAATTTTTCGAGGTAGGGTCTTGCTCTAGCCTAGGCTAACCTGGAATTCACTATGTAGTCTCAGGGTGGCCTCGAACTCAAAGCAATCCTCCTACCTCTAGCCACTGCAAACAAACTCCAGATGCATGTGCCCCTTTTGTGCATCTGGCTTTATGTGGGTACTGGACAATCTGAACTCGGGTCATTAGGCTTTGCAGGCAAGTGCCTTAACCACTGAGCCATCTCTCCAGCCCGGCTTACAGTTTTGAGAGGAAGTTTCATCGTGGAGGAAGGCATGGCAGGAGTGGGGAGATCATGTCGTCACATCAGCAGGGAAGAAGGAGAGACAAGAATTCTGTATGCTCAGCTAGCTTCCTCCCCTTTATTTATTTTGCTTGTGTGTGGTGTATGTGCCTGTGTGACACACCCTTTGCCTTTGCCTGCAATGGGGTATGCTTGTATGTGCTGGCTGGAACAGAACATCAGGTGTCCTGCTCCCTCACTAAACTGCCCGTTCTTTTTAAAAAACATTGGGCTAGCCAGGCGTGGTGGTGCACACTTTTAATCCCAGCACTGGGGAGGCAGAGGCAGGAGGATCACAGTGAGTTCAAGGCTACCCTGAGAATACAGAGTGAATTCCAGGTCAGCCTGGGCTAGAGTGAGACCCTACTTTGAAAAACCAAAACAACAACAACAAAAAAAAATTGGGCTGGAGAGATGGCTTAGCAGTTAAGGCGCTTGCCTGCGAAGCCTAAGGACCCAAGTTCAATTCTCCAGATCCCATGTAAGCCAGATGCATGTGGTGGCATATGCATATGGAGTTCATTTGTAGTGGCTAGAGGCCCTGGTGCACCCATTCTCTCTCTCTAATAAATAAATAAAAATAAAATTTAAAAATATTTTAATATTTACTTGCAAACAGAGAGAGGAGGAAGATGGTGAGAGAGGACAGGCACACCAGGGCCTCTCACCACTACAAAGGAACTCCCGGTAAATGGTCTACTTTGCGCCTCTAGCTTTATGTGAACCGCATTATTATTTGAACCCACGGCCATCAGGCTTTGCAAGCAAGAGCCTTCAACTACTAAGTCACCTCTCCAGGCCTCTTCTGCCCACCGCATTTTTTTTTCTTCGAATTTTTTGAGGTAGGGTCTTGCTCTTGCCTAGTCTGATCTGGAATTCACTATGTAGTCTCAGGGTGACCTCGAACTCATGACGATCCTCCTACCTCTGCAGCCCTAGTGCTGGGATTAAAGGCGTGCGTCACCATGTCCAGCTTTCTGTCCATTCTTAGGTTGAGCTGGAGTCTCTTGGGGATCCCTTACCTTGCTCGTTTCCTTTTGGGGGGGGGGAGGAGGCTTTGGCAATTCTTGGGTCTCTACTCCCCTACAGGACTGAGTATAGAGACATGTGTGGCCATGCGCAGGTATTTATGTGGGTCCTGGGAATTGAACCTGAAGCCATCTCTCAGGTTTGCACAGGAAGTGCTCTTAACTGCTGAGCCATCTCTCCAGCCCTTTCTGTCTCCTTTTATCCAGTCCAGGAACCTAGCCCATAGGAGAGTGCTGTCCTTAGTCAGGGTGGGGACTTAACCACCTTAACTAACCTGGTATCAGAGATTTGTTTCCATGGTGATTCTAACCCCAGTCAAACTGTCAACCAGAGATCCACCATCACAAGACACAAGACTCTGGAGTGACCTGCTTCCTGCCTGGCTGCGAGTCAGTGGGTGACTCAAGTCAGCCTTGGTGACCCCAAGATACAAAAGTTCCATACAATGAAATGGGGAGGGGCGGCCCAGTGGAAAAGACATTACTCCCTCCCACCCACTACTCAGTGTGAATCCTATCACTGAGAAGATGACACCCCAAATTTACCCAAGGCCACAGCACTAAAGCTCCCCCACCAGTTTCCACCCTGCCAGAGAAAAGGGACTCACCTGGCAGAAAGACCACACTGGTGAAAACAGTATTTTTAAATACTGGGAAGCAAATTGCCCCCTACTATTTTTAGCATGTCAAACCCATTAACCAGGGAAGCGCTTCATGGCTCAAAATAACCCTCCTGGAGGGAGCTTCACCCCCATCTTCAGGCATCAGGAGGTAATGCTGAAGTATGCCCAGCTTAAGAGGAAAGAAAAGGAATATGGTTTAAGCCATAGAAAAGTTCAAGTGAAATCAGCTGGGACTAGTGGCATGGTGTGACTAATCGAGCACCTTTAACACATGGAAAACTGAAGGAACATGAGTGAGATGAAGTAGCCTGTCCACAAAGAGGGTGGATTAAAAGTGGGTCAGTGGGTTGGGCATGGTGGTGCACACCTTTAATCCCAGTACTTGGGAGGCAGAGGAAGCAGGATCACCGTGAGTTAGATGCCACCTTGAGATTACACAATAAACTCCAGGTCAGTTTAGGCTACTTGAGACCCTACTTTAACCCCCCAAAAGGGGGCGTCAGTGGGACTGGAGAGATGGCTTGCCTGCGAAGACTAAGGTTCTATGATTCCCTAGTACCCACTTAAGCCAGATGAGTTCGTTTACAATGGCTATTGGCCCTGGCAAGTCCATACTCTCTCTCTCTCAATAAATAAATACAAACAAAATGTTTTTTAAAATGGGTCAGTGCCCCAGAACGGTGGATTTCTCTGCTCAGGAACTGCAGTCGTTACTGTAGTTTACAGATGTGGGATAGCCCCCTCCCCACTCAAAAACACTCCATAACCTGCATCCAGATGCTCCTTCGCTTAGCCTACAAGGTCAACGTCATGCCAGGCTTCAACACCATGGAAGAGTCCCTTCCTCCAGGAAGCAGCTCAATCCTGGTGTCTTTCCCAACCCGGAGTTAGGTCCCTAGAAATCCCTGTGCCAGCAACCCCGAAGGGGACGCTTCCCCCACCCCCACCCCACTCCAAAGGCCACCCGGTAGTTAATGGGGGAGGGAGAAGCAAGAATTAGGCGACCCTCTCCATTCTACCCACACTGAGAGAAAAGGTGGGTGTTGGGAAACCCTAGTTCCCGTCCAGACCATCCCTTCTCTCCCCGCCAGTTCCCCCCTCCGCCGGCCCGCCCACATCACTTTCGCTTGTTTTGAAACTTTTGAAAAAATTAATTTATTTGAGAGCGAGAGAAAGAGGCAGGCAGAGAGAATGGGCGCACCAGGGCCTCTAGCCACTGCAAACGAACTCCAGATGCACGTGCCACCTTGTGCATCTGGCTTATGTGGATACTGGGGAGTCGAACCGAGGTCCTTTAGCTTTGCAGGCAGGCAAACCGCTAAGCCATTTCTCCAGCCCCCTTTTTTTTTTTTTTTTGGTTTTGTTTTGTTTTGTTTTTCGAGGTAGGGTTTCACTCTAGTCCAGGCTGACCTGGAATTCACTATGTAGTCTCGGGTGGCCTTGAACTCACATGCGCCACCACACCCGGCTCAGCTTTGAAACATTTAGCAAAGCGCCACAGCCATCATGGGGAAGGAGAAGTGAAAAAGTCAGAACCTCTGGGACAAGCTTGGTCAAGTGTGGACAGATCTCTCCCGCGCCCTAAGGCCGGGCATCCACCGCTGGGACATGCCCACTTTGTTGGGGGGGGAGGGGCAGCAAAACTGGGGGAGAGAAGTAAGATTAAGAAAAAGTCAGGGTTGCCGGGCGTGGTGGCGCATGCCTTTACTCCCAGCACTCGGGAGGCAGAGGTAGGAGGATCGCCGAGAGTTCGAGGACAGCCTGGGACTACATAGTGAATTTCAGGTCATCGTGGGCTAGAGTGAGACCCTATCTCGAAACAAACAAACCAAAACAAAAAGTCAGGGGACCCCTTGGAACCTGGTTTGCCAAGGTTCATTTCTCTCCTCTTGGAACCTGGTTTTCCAAGGAACAAAAAGTCAGGGGTTCCCCCTCCCCCCTTTGCAACCTGGTTTACCAAGGTGTGTCATTTCTCTCCCCTCCAGCCTCGGTTCAGGGGGTATGCAGACCCTCCCCGGTTGGGGGCTAACGGTGGCCCGCCCTTCCTCCCCGCCGCCTCCCCCGGGTCCCGCCCCGGTCTCCGGGGGGCGGGGTGGTCACCTCGGAGGCTGTAGCGCGCCTGCATGCCGAACACCGACAGCGTGCCGGTGCCCGTGCGGTCCTCCTTCCTGAAGCCGCAGCGTAGGATGTGCTCCACCTGGCGCAGGTACTGCAGCTCCCCGTGCGCCGGGGGCGCAGCGCCCGCCTCGGGTTCGCAGCCGGCCTCGGGCATGGTGGGGAGCAGAAAGGCGGGCGAGCGGCCAAGGGAGACGCCCCGCTCCCGGTTCTTCCGCGCGCTTTTTTCTCTTCCTGCGCTGTGGCGCTCCTCCTCTTCCTGCAGGGGAGAAAGAGTCTCGCCGCCCAGAACCGGCCCACCCTGCCCCCCGCCCGGCCTCGCGGCCCAGGCGCGCGCACCTTCCCTCCCCGCTGGCACCTCGGCAGTTAATAACCTCTGTCACCCCTATCACTTGGGAAGCTGAGGCAGGAGGATCAGGAGTTCAAGGCCAGCCTCAACGACATACCGAGTTCGAGACCAGCCTGGGCTACAGGAGACCCTGTACCGAAATCACATCATCATCATAAATAATAAAAAAAAAAAAAAAAACAAGGGACTAGAGAGATGGCTCAGCTGTTACGGCGTTTGCCTGCAAAGCCAAAAGACCCAGGTTCGACTCCCCACTTTAGCCAGATGCACAAGGGGAGCACGCATCTGGAGTTCGTTTGCAGTGGCTGGAGGCCCTGGCACTCTCATTCTCTCTCTCTCTTTCTCCTTCCCTCTTTCTCTGTCAAATAAATAAAATATTTTAAAAAATAAATAAATGTTTTGGCGAGATTAGCGAGCTCGCAGGCCCTGCCTCTTGGTGCAAAAAGTGTGGCATTCTCTAGCCACTGCAAACAAACTCCAGCTGCACACCAACTTGTGCATCTGGCTTATGTGGGGACTAGGGAATTGATACTGGGTCCTTAGGCTTTGTAGCAAGGGCCTTAACCACTACGCTTCTCTACAGCCGAAAAGAGTGGAATTCTCTAATCCAGGAAAGAGCCTGGGATAGCCTCTATTTGTAAAAGTCAAAACAAACAAAAATCTGTTACTTGGGGCTGGAGGGATGGCTTAGGTGTTAAGGTGCTTGTCTGTGAAGCCTAAGGACCCAGGTTTGATTCCCGAGGACCCATATAAGCCAGATGCACAAGGTGGTGCATGCATCTGGAGTTCTTTTGCAGTGGCTAGAGGCCCTGGCATGCCCATATTCTCTCTCTTTCTAACAAATAAATAAATATTTTTTTAAAATCTGTTTCTTGCCTGGCGTGGTGGCGCATGCTTTTAATCCCAGCACTCGGGGAGGCACAGGTAGGAGGATCGCCATGAGTGTGAGGCCACGCTGAGACTACATAGTGAATTCCAGGTCAGTCTGAGCTAGAGTGAGGCCCCACCTCGAAAAAAAAAAAAAAAGTTACTTTATATTTCCTACAACTAAGAAGTACCGCCAAGCATTTTCTTCACATTTCAGTGTCTCAGCCTAGCTGAAGGCCAGCCTCTGGAGCAAATGAAGCAGAAGGACGCAGAGTTTTTTCCTTAATGATGGCCTTTCAAGTTTTCTTTTTTCTTTTCTTTCTTCTTCTTCTTTTTTTAAATGGGTTTTCGAGGCAGGGTCTCACTCTAGTCCAGCCTGACCTGGAATTCACTATGTATTCTCATGGTGGCCTTGAACTCATAGTGATCCTCCCACCTCTGCCTCCCGAGTGCTGGGATTAAAGGCATGCGCCATCGTGCCTGGAGTCCTTTCAAGTTTCAATGCCACTTTTTTTTTTTTTCTGTTTTAGTGAAGGGGTTATAAGGTAAATATTGGTCAGTAGGAACTGTTTGATTATAAATTTATTTTTATTTTATTTATTTGAGAGGAGAAAGAAAGTATGGATGCAGCAGTCTGCTGCAAATGGACTCCAGATGCATGAGACACTTTGCACATCTGGCTTTATATGGGTACTGGGGAATCAAACTCAGGTAGAAACAATTTTCAAGCAAGCACCTTTAGCTGCTGAGTCATCTCCCCAGCCCTGATAGTATATTTAAAATACACTAGTACATGTGTTGTACATACAGCAAACAGTTATCAGCATCTTTATTGACTACATTGTAAATGTCCAATTTATTTATTTATTTATTTATTTATTTATTTATTTATTTGACAGAGAAAGGGAGGGGGGGAGAGAGAGAGGGAGCACCAGGGCCTCCAGCCACTGCAAATGAACTCCAGATGCCTGCATCTCCTTGTGCATCTGGCTAACCTGGGGGATCAAACCAGGGAAATTTTAAATTTTGGCTGTGTCTGAGGATATGAAGAATTGGATATGGGCTTTGATGAAACATTAAATGCCGTTTACTTTTGTGGGGGGTAGTGATGAAAACTGAACCCAAAGCCTCCTTATGGATGCCTATAATCTATCATTGAGCTCAAGTCCACGTTTCATTTGTTTTGTTATTTATTTGAGAGAGAGAGAGAGAGAATTGGCACACCAGGGCCTCCAGCTGCTGCAAATGAATTCCAGATGCATGTGCCACCTTGTTCATCTGGTTTATGTGGGTCCTGGGGACTCAAACCAGGGTCTTTTAGCTTTGCAGGCAAATGCCTTAACCACTAAGCCATCCTTCCACCCTCTTTTTAAAAAAAATTATTTTACACTCGGAAGGCAGAGGTAGGAGGATGGCTGTGAGTTTAAGGCCACCCTGAGACTACATAGTGAATTCCAGGTCAGCCTGGACTAGAGTGAAACCCTACCTCGAAAAACCACACACAAAAAAATTTTTTTTAAATGTTTTACTTATTTATTAGAGAAAGAGATGGAGAATGGTTGTGCCAGGGCCTCTAGTCACTGCAAATGAACTCCAGATATATGTACTACTTTGTACATCTGGCTTTACATGGACACTGAGGGATCCAACCCAGGTCCTTAGGCTTTGCAGACAAGCGCCTTAACTGTGGCGCCATCTCTCCAGCCCACGTTTATCTTTAGCTGTGAGTTAAAGACTTGGTCACAGGTATGTGGTGCTGTTACTGGTATTGCAGATTTTGAGTGATGAAGCCTCTCTCGGTCCACATGAGCTGGCCTTGAGTGACTAAGGCTCTGAAGGAGTTCATGTGGAATGCCAAAGGGAAATTAAGGAATGTGGACAAGGTGAGAGGGTACAATCTGACTTTATTAAGGAAATGACTCCAGAGAGAAGAGGAGGGATTGAAGGATCAGGGGCTTGAGGATGGGAATATAAAGGTGGAAAAGGCCCACAGTGTCAGGGCAAGCATGCCCAGTATTTCCATCTGCATCCAACGGAAAGACATGGGGAAAAAAGTTACACATTAGAACTCAGATTAGTGGGCAGGTTCTGCATTGAGTCTGTGAACCACTAGGGGGTTGTATTAGTCAGGGTTCTCTAGAGGAACAGAATGGACAGAATGAATTGTATTAAAAGGGAATTTATTGGATCAGCTTACACAGTCCAGCAATAGCAGGTTGCAGGTCCGAGAGTCAAGAAACCCAGTAGCTGCTCAGTCCACGAGGCTGGAGGCCTCAGCAGTCCCAATCTGGCACTGAAGGCCTGAAGGCTTCCTGGAGAGACGCTGCTCTTCAGTCCACCCTGGTCTTCAGTCCACACTGGAGAGCAGCAACACCAAGCAGCAAGTACCAAGCGGAAAACACCAAGCAGCAAGTACCCAGTGGCAAGCTGCTAGAAGCACCGGCAGCCAGGTGGGAGAGAGAGAGCCTTTCTTCCCAGAGCTCCTTTTTATCAACCAGCCCCCTCCTCCAAGAGGGGCCGCCCACTCTGAGCCGCCCACTCTGGGGGAAGGGCTTACCCCTGGGGGAAGGATTCTTCCTTTAGTTAATCCTCCCTAGAGGCAGCCTCAGAGACACACTTATGAGGAATGTCTGTGGATTCCTAAACAAATCAAGTTGATACAAACTTAACCATCACAGGGGTATAGTACATTTTGTCATCAATTGACTATTCCTCCCACCCTTTTCGCATGTCTGTGGGTGATCTATTGGTGCAACATAGGGGAACCTTGAAGGCATTGTGCTGAGTGAAATATGCCAGTCACCAAAGAACAAATACTGGACGTTTTCCACGCAGGTGTCGTTAAAGCAGTCAAATGCGTGGACACTAAAAGAAGAGTGGTTGCCAGGGCTCGGTTGGCTGGAATGGGGAGCTAGTGGGATAGAGTTGTACTTTGGGAAGATGAAAATATGTGAAGATGGCTGGTAGTGACAGTTGCACAATGTCAATACTTAATGCCCCATAACTGTGCGCTTGTTAAAATGGCCCAGTGTAGTGGTGCACACCTTTAGTCCCAGCACAAGGGGGCGTAGTAGCACACACCTTTAATCCCAGCACTTGGGAGGCAGAGGTAGGAAGATCACTGTGAGTTCCAGGCCAGCCTGGAACTACAGAGTGAGTTCCCCCAAAATAAAGGTTAAAATGGTAAATTTCATAGTATGTGTATTTTACCACAATAAAAAAAAGAGAAAACTATGGAGAAACTATTAGTTTTATCTAAATAAAGGACCGAATAGCACATTTTTTTCCTTAAGAAAAGCCAATTATAGGATACTTAAAATTCAAATACAAACTGAAATAAGAACCTTTTATGAATTAGAAAATGACACATTTGCGGAAGTAACAGAACATAAACACCCAGGTGATTTACTATTTATTTTAATATGCAGAACTCTTCATGACTCATAGTATATAGTACATATGTATATTTTACTTATTTGCTAGCAGACAGAGAGCGAGAATGGGCTACCAGGGCCTCTGACACTGCAAATGAACTCCAGATATGCACACCACTTTGTGCATCTGGCTTTACGTGAGTACTGGGGAATTGAACCTGAGTCATTAGGCTTTGCATGCAAGTGCCTTAACTGCTGAGCCATCTTTCCAGCCACTGCAAATGAACTCCAGATACATGTGCCACTTTGTGCATCTGGCTTTCCGTGAGTACTGCAGAATTGAATCCAGGTCATTAGGCTTTTCAGGCAAGTGCCTTAACCTCTGAGCCATCTCTCCAGCCCATGTATTTGATTTTTTAGGAAAAAATTTTCATTGTAACTCAGTCTGGCTGGCTATTACATTGCCATTTGACACAAGTACATTAACAGTCCTTCATAACACAGGGTGAAAATATTTTCCTGCAACGAGAGTTATTGCATTAGTTTGCACTCTATCTTTGGATTTGCAGGTCTCAGATGAAGTGGTATGTTACTAGATATAAGATATTTTAGCTCCTCTTACCTTTAAAAAAATAGCAATAGCCAGAGATGGTGGTACATGCCTTTAATCCAAGCACTTGGGAGGCAGAGGTAGGAGGATCGCTTTGAGTTCAAATCCAGCCTGAGACTACATAATGAATTCCAGGTCAGCCTGGGCTAGAGAGAGACCCTACGTTGAAAAGCCAAAAAAAAATTTTTTTAAAGTAGGAATATTTAGAGTACTGATTAATTTTACTTATAGACTGTGTATTTTTTTCTTGGAATAAGTTCATAATAGATAATTTAACAAAATTAAAATATAGCAAAGGCCGGGCATGGTGGCACACGCCTTTAATCCCAGCACTCGGGAGGCAGAGGTAGGAGGATTGCTGAGAGTTCGAGGCCACCCTGAGACCTGAGACTACATAGTTAATTCCAGGTCAGCCTGGACCAGAGTGAGACCCTACCTCACAAACCCCCCCAAATATATATATATATATAGCAAAGAAATGGAAAATACACACTTGAATGTTCTTTTAGGATTTTATTAGTATATATTAATTGTATTTTCATACATGCATAAAACATGTTTGACTATTACATTCTCTATTATCCTCACTTACCCTCTCCTCCCCACCTCCCCATCTCCTTCTTCTCTAATTGTCCCTTACCACTTTCAGGTTCTCCCCTCTCTTTCTCCCCCCTCCCTTCTCCTCTTCTTCTTTCTCTCTCCCTCTCCCTTCCTCTTTCTTTTTTTTATTTAAAAATTTTTTTAAAAATAGGGGCTGGAGGGACAGCTCAGTGGATAAGGTGCTTGCCTGCAAAGCCTAATGACCCAAGTTCTATTCCCCAGTATCCATGTAAAGCCAGATGCACAGGATGGCACATGTGTCTGGAGTTCTAGCCCATTCTCTCTGTCTCTCTCCTTTCTATCTCTCTCTCTCTGCTTGCCAATAAATAAATAAAAATATTTTTTAAAAATTTGAAAATATTTAATTTATTTGTTTGAGAGACAGAGAGAGAGAGAGAGAGAGAGAGAGAGAATGGCACTCCAGGGCTTCCAGCCACTGCAAACGAAATCCAGATATGCATGCGCCACTTTGCGCATCTGGCTTTCCATGGGTACTGGGGAATGGAACCTGGGTCCTTTGACTTTGTAGGCAAGTGCCCTAACCTCCAAGCCATCTCTCAGCCCTCTTCCTCTTTCTTTTTCTCTTTCTCTCTTTAGATTCATGTATGGATTATTTTTCTGAAATAGTGTCATGTAGTCAAGGATGACCTTGAACTTCTAATGTTCTTGCTGGGATTAGAGACGTGTGCCACCAAGTCTGGTTTATGTGGTGCTGGGGATCAAACCCACGGCCTTGTGTGTGCCAGACGAGTACTCTACCTACTGAACTACATCTCCAGCTCCTAGACACTATGGTTCTTTTTTGCTTCTTTCTTTCTTTCTTTCTTTCTTTCTTTCTTTCTTTCTTTCTTTCTTTCCTTCTTTCTTTCTTTCTTTCTTTCTTTTTTTTTTTTTTTGGTATTTTCTTTCTTTTTCTTTTTCTCTCTCTCTCTCTCTCTCTCTTTTTTTTTTTTTTTGGTATTTTCAAGGTAGGGTCTCACTCTAGCCCAGGCTGACCTGGAATTCTCTATGTAGTCTCAGGGTGGCCTCAAACTCACAGCCATCCTCCTACCTCTTGAGTGCTGGGATTAAAGGCATGCACCACCACGCCCGGCTATTTAGGGATGTTTAAACTAGTTTTGTTCTTTTGATAAATCATCTATCCTGTCGACAAAGCATTCCTAATCAGGCACTCTTCTTACCACGTTTTAAAATGTTCCTTAAAATGCTGTAGCACTTTCGCTAACACATAGTTCATGAAATTCGCGTCCTCAGTACTTTCTTGGAGCGGGATCTTGGGTGTAAAATCAGGGGAAGAATTTCCTTCACGCGTGCTTGGCACTGGCTGGAGAAGAAGAAAGCAGTCAAAGGCTTATTAAATCCCAGTCTACATTCAAAATTAAGAACACTGGGCTGGGAAGATGGCTCAGTGGTTAAGGAGCTTGCGTGCAAAATTAAGAACACATTAGTCAGGATAGGTTAGGCAGTGCTGAGGTAACAAGTGAACCCCAACATTCCACTGGCTTCATACAACAAAATGTTCCCTCCTGCCCATGCTATGTCACCATTACAAGGGGGTTCCATGCTGTGTAGCATCCTGAGTGACCGAAGTGAACCCTCTCATAGACACGGGATGTGACCTGAACACCTGGCCTTCCGTTGAGTCCTTGGCAGAGGAAGACAATGGGTAAATACACATGGCCTGTTGACATTTTTTTTTTTTTTTTTTTTTGAGGCAGGGTCTCACTCTAGCTCAAGCTGTTCTGGAATTCACTATGTGGTCTCAGGCTGGCCTCGAATCTCTTCACTTATGTTATCTTGGAAAGAATCCTGCTCATTTTTGCTCACATTTCATTGGCCACAACTTGCCAAACGGCAGCATGGATGTGCAGGGGAACCCGAAAACACAAGAGAGATTTGGTGAGCCCTCACTGCTATTTATTCCACAGACGTTAATGTGGAATGCCAAGTTTGGGAGTTTTCCCAGGAAATTTACAACTTATGGCTATATGCCTGATTTTGGCAAAAACAGACAAATGACACCTCCCTCTCTCCCTCTGTTTCTTTTGAGAAAGGATCTTGCTAAATATGCCAAGCTGGCTCAAACTCACAATCCCCCTGCCTCAGCTTCCTGAGTGCCATGATGGCAGGTATGTGTTCCTAAGCCTAGCTTGGGTACTCCTAACACATTCCTAAGCACATATACTTTAATTTTCGTCAGTTAAAGGAAATATAACTGACATGTAACTTCTCATTCTAGCCCAGGCTGACTTAGAATTCACTATGGAGTCTCAGGATGGCCTTGAATTCATGGCGATCCTCCTACCTTTGCCTCCCGAGTGCTGGGATTTTTTGTTTTTTT
The DNA here is from genome assembly GCA_036365145.1 of Orientallactaga sibirica. Classification (NCBI taxonomy): domain Eukaryota; kingdom Metazoa; phylum Chordata; class Mammalia; order Rodentia; family Dipodidae; genus Orientallactaga; species Orientallactaga sibirica. The sequence goes on from JAEOAD010000049.1 coordinate 117,682, forward strand.
GTTTTGTTTTGTTTTGTTTTGTTTTTCGAGGTAGGGTCTCACTCTAGCCCAGGCTGACCTGGAATTTTCTATGTAGTCTCAGGGTGGCCTCGCACTCATGAACACTTTCTTTACATGATGAAATATGAGATGCTTGGAGAAAAACTTTTTTTTTTAGTCAGGGTCTCACTCTAGCCCAGGCTGACCTTGAACTCACAGCAATCCTCCTACCTCAGCCTCCCATGTGTTTGGGACTCAAGGCTTGAGAAAAATACCCCCTTTGAGTTTGCACTCTGGGTCTCATGGTGACTGGCGGTGCAGCTCATACACGTTGCTCCTTTATGTCTCATCTGAACATTGGGAGCCTGACACAGCTCACCTGCCACGGTTAAGGGTGTGATTTGTCTCCTCGAAAACTCATATTGAAATCTGATATTCAGTGTAATGTCATCAAGAGATGGCGGGCCCTTTAAAAGGTGATTAGGCCTTACTGGAGTGAGCCAGTTACCTCCAGAGCAGGTTTACAGACCGAGCCTGGTGCCTCCCCTCTGGACCACCCAGCAGCCTCTCTCACACAGGTGTTCTTTTTCTGATTTTTGTTTTTTCCAGGTAGGGTCTTGCTCTAGCTCAGGCTGACCTGGAATTCACTATGTAGTCTCAGGGTGGCCTTGAACTCACGGCGATCCTCCTACCTCTGCCTCCCGAGTGCTGGGATTAGAGGCGTGCGCCACCACGCCCGGCCACACAGGTGTTCTTTATACACACACACACCTGATTCCCCTTCCCCTGTAATCAGAGAGTAACACGTGGCTCTCCGCAGAAGCAAAGCAGATGCAGGCACCAGGATCTCGGAGTTCTCAGCCTCCAGAACAACAGTGAGCTCTTTTCTTTTTAAATGGTTCAGTCTGATATTTTCATGTTCTTTCTCCTCCTCTCTTCCCTCCCTTCCTCTTCCCTCTCTCTCCCCCTCTGTCCTCTCCTCCCTCCTTCCCCCTGGTGTTAGGGATGGCACACACAGATAAGCAAACACTCCGGCACTGAGCCATGGGCCTAGCCTCGGCCTCCTGCACTCTGTTAGAGTAAATCTCACTGAGGACATTTATTGGTCTGATACATATAGAAAAAGTCCGTAGGACACTGTGGCACATGGTACGTGCTTCAGTGATAATCATTAGTATAAAGACGTGTAATATAAAACCATGTTTACTTGATAGGGAGTTTTTTTTTTTTTTTTTTTTTTTTTTTTTTTGGTTTTCCGAGGTAGGGTCTCACTCTAGCTCAGGCTGACCTGGAATTCACTATGTAGTCTCAGGGTGGCCTCAAACTCTTTGGCGATCCTCCTACCTCTGCCTCCTGAGTGCGGGGATTAAAGGCGTGCACCACCATGCCCAGCGATAGGGAGGTTTTATATAGTGATTGATGTCTTTGCTACCAGTAAACGAAGTTTTTGTTTGTTTTATCCAGGTAGGGAACACCCTAACCCAGGCTGAACTTGGATCTCACTCTATCGTCTCAGGCTGGCCTTGAAACTGCCAGTAATCCTAACTCTGCCTCTCGAGTGCTGGGATGAAAGATGTGAGCCACCACGCCTGGCAGTAGAACAAACTGTGGATAAATCAGTTACCCCTTCTCAGAGACACTAGAGCAGGGGCAAAATGAAGTATAGGAAGGAGAAGAAAAGTGACGATGACAGAAACCAACGTGGGCTGTAGGGTTTTTTTTTTTTTTTAATTTTTTGTTTATTTTTATTTATTTATTTGAGAGTGACAGACAGACTGAGAGAGAAAGAGGCAGATAGAGAGAGAGGGAATGGGAATGCCAGGGCCTCCAGCCACTGCAAACGAACTCCAGATGCGTGTGGCCCCCTTGTGCATCTGGCTTACGTGGGTCCTGGGTAATTGAGCCTCGAACCGGGGTCCTTAGGCTTCATAGGCAAGCGTTTAACCGCTAAGCCATCTCTCCAGCCCATGTAGGGTTTTTTTTTTAATGTTTTTTTTTGTTGTTGTTGTTTCATTTTGGGTTTTTGTTTGGGTTGGGTTTTCTTTGGAAGAGAGAGTGAGTTTGTATTTGTGTGTTTGAGACAGAGGGTTTCACTCTATAGCCAAGGCTGGTTTACACCTCACCATGTAACCCAGACTGGCCTTGAACTTGCAGCAATCCCCTTGCTGCTCAGTATCCCCATTCCAGGTGTGAGCCACCATGCCCAGCTTGTTTTGTTTTTGAGACACAGTCTCACTTTGTAGCTCAGTCTTGAACTCACAGTCTTCCTACCTTGGACTTCTGAGTATTGAGATTAGAGATTTACACCAACACACCCAGCTTGGCTATAGCTTTCTAAAGGTTGACACATTGTTAAAAGTTTTCTCTTTTTTCATTTATTTATTTTTAAAGATTTTATTTTATTTTATTATTTGACAGGGAGGGAGAGAGTGAGAATAGGCGTGCCAGAGCCTCTAGCCACTGCAAATGAACTCCAGACGCATGCGCCACCATGTGCATCTGGCTTATGTGGGACCTGGAGAATTGAACCAGGGTCCTTAGGCTTTGCAGGCATACTCCTTAACCACTAAGCCATCTCTCCATCCCTTTTTTTGTTTATTTTTATTTATTTATTCGAGAGCAACAGACAAAGAGAGAAAGAAGCAGAGAGAGAGAGAGAGAGAGAGAGAGAGAGAATGGGCACATTAGGGCCTCTAGCCACTGCAAACAAACTCCAGATGCATGCGTCACCTTGTGTATCTGGCTTACATGGGTCCTGGGGAATTGAGCCTCTAACCGGGGTCCTTAGCCTTCACAGGCAAGTGCTTAACCGCTAAGCCATCTCTCCAGTCCCTAAAATTTTTCTTAAAATCTCATGGTGGTATAGCTGGGTGTGGTGGCACACACCTTTAATCCCAGCACTTGGGAGGCAGAGGTAGGAGGATCGCTGTGAGTTCGAGGCCACCCAGAGACTACATAGTGCATTCCAGGTCAGCCTGAGCTAGAGTGAGACCCTGCCTCAAAAAAAAAAAAAAAAAAATTCTCATAGGAGGATCAGGGGTCTAAGGCCAGCCTTGGCTACATAATGAGTTTGAGATCAGCCTAGGCTACATGAGAACCTGTCTCAAAGCAAAACAAAAACGTTTTTTTGTTTTGTTTTGTTTTCGAGGTAGGGTCTTGCTCTAGTCCAGGCTGACCTGGAATTCACTATGTAGACTCAAGCTTTGCAAGCAAGCACCTTGAACCACTGAGCCATCGCTTCACCACTTTGCTTTTGCTGTGCCACTCTGAATGTACTGTCAAGCTTTGCACAAGCTGTAACTTTGTTGGTTGACCAAGTGTTGGATTACAGAATGTCATGGGTGAACTTTCTTTAAGCAGAGACCAAGATCCCAACAGGAGTGCTTGCTAGAGGGTTGCTCCCAGGGGAAACCCTGAAGGGGATGAGGAAAGCAAACTAGAAAAGAGGAAGGCTTGGAGCAAGGACATGTCTTCAGGGCACCTCTGGCCCCAGCCTGATCCTATGGAGGGTTCTGTGACACAATGGCCCCTGGCAGAAGCTGCTAGCAGGGATCTGACTAGGGTACTAACCTCATATGCTACACAGAATATCTTCAGTTGCTATGCTCAGTGGTTTTTGCATCTAGGCCTTTTTTTTTTTTTTTTTTTTTTTTAAGAGAGACAAAGAATTGTCATGTCAGGGCCTCAGCCACTGCAATTGAGCTCTGGACACTTGTGCCACCTAGTGGGCATATGCGACCTTGCGCTTGCCTCACCTTTATGCATCTGGCTTACATGGGATCTGGAGAGTCAAACATGGGTCCTTAGGCTTTGCAGGCAACTGCCTTAACTGCTGAGCCATCTCCCCAGCCCTAACAATATATATTTTAAGTGATGTTTAAGTTTTTTAAAAATTATTTTTATTTATTTATTTGAGAGAGTAAAGAAAGAGAAGCAGAGAGAGAGAGGGAGACAGAGTGAGAATGGGTGCACCAGGGCCTCCAGCCATTGCAAACGAACTCCAGACACATGTGCCACCTTGTGCATCTGGCTTATGTGGGTCCTGGGGAATCGAACCTAGGTCTTTGGCAAGCGCCTTAACTGCTAAGCCATCCCCAGCCTGTGATGTTTAATTTTTAAAGTAGGTTACTATGTAAAAAAGCAATACTTTTCAGGGCCTTTACTTTGTTTAAGGGGCTTATAGCACTGGATTTCATAACACTTTAAGTTGGTTACCCTCATTCGCATTTTACTTATGGGAAACCTGAGGTCTAGAAAGGTTAAGGAACTTTTCCAAGCTGTTAACTTTAGAGTCAGTTTTTTTTTTGGTTTTATTTATTTATTTATTTATTTATTTATTTGACAGAGACAGAGAACGAGGCAAAGAGAGAGAGAGAGAGAGAGAGAGAGGAGGGAGAGAATGGGGCACCAGGGCCTCCAGCCACTGCAAAAGAACTCCGGATGCATGTACCATCTTGTGCATCTGGCTTATGTGGGTCCTGGGGAATCAAGCCTTGAACCAGAGTCTTTAGGCTTCACAGGCAAGTGCTTAATTGCTAAGCCATCTCTCTAGGCCCTAGAGTCAAATTTTAAACTCAAATTACTTTACTTGTAAATCATCTCTTTTTTTAAAGTTTGCATTGGGCAGTTTTCTACGAGGTTACTTTTATCAGTTACAGCCCTATAACAATGAGAATTAGCCATTTCAGTACTGGAGGTTAAACCCAGGACTCACAAATTCTAAGTAAGTTCTCTATCACTAACTTATACTGTCAGCCCTCACTTTTTTATTTATTTATTTATTTATTTATTTATTTATTTTGAGCTAGAGTCTCACTCCTAGACCAGGCTGACCTAGAATTCACTATGTAATCTCAGGATGGCCTCGAACTCATGGTGATCCTCTAAGGTGTGCGCCACCACTCCCAGCCTAGCCCCCATTTTTTATTTTTCATCTTGAGATACCACTGTGGTGGTTTGAGTTAGGCATCCCCCATAAACTTGTGTGTTTTGAATGTTCGCTTCCCAGCTGATGGCAATTTGGGAGGCGGAGCTTGAGGAGGTGTGCCCCTTGGGGGGGATGGGGGTGGACCTGGAGGTTTATTCACCCCTAGTTTGCCAGTGTTAGTCCGCTCACTCTTCTGCTGCTGTTGTCCACCTGATGTTGGCAAGGAGGTGATGTCCAGCCTCAGCTCTGCCCTCTTTCCCCTGCCGTCATGAAGCTTCCTCTGGAGATTGTAAACCAAATACAAAAACTTTCCTCCCATCAGCTGCTTTGGTCGTGTGCTTTATCCCAGGCAAGGTAACTACGAGGCATCACTAAGTTGTCCAGGCTGACCTGGAACTCACTATGTATTCCAAAGTGACCTTTAATTCACTTTGTATCCCAGAATGCTGTCCTGTCTCAACCTTCTCAACCTTCTCTGGGTTTATAGGTAAACCACCATGCCTTACTTTACATCAATTTTATCTTACCTTATTTTTTTTTTTTTTTTTTTTTTGGTTTTTGAGGTAGGGTTTCACTCCGGTCCAGGCTGACCTGGAATTAACTATGTAGTCTCAGGGTGGCCTTGAACTCTCAGTGATCCTCCTACCTCTGCCTCCCGAGTGCTGGGATTAAAGGAATGCGCCACCACGCCCAGCTTCTTACCTTATTTTTTGAGGAAGGGTCTCACTGTAGCCCAGGCTGACCTGGAACTCACTATGTAGTCTCAGGGTAGCCTCGAACTAATGGCTATACTCCTACCTCTGCCTTCCAAGTGCTGGGATTAAAGGCATGCACCACCACGCCTGGCTTCAATTTTTTTTAATAGACTATGAATTGCATTAAATCAAGTGAGCCTGAATGCAATCGCAACGGAGATCTTTTCCAATTCAGATGTAATCAGTAAGTCAATTAGTAAAGTAAGATCCTGCACCTCACCGTTACCTTTGTTGAATTAAAAATGTTCTCGGCTGCTGGAGTCTGGCTTGCCAGTTCAGACACCCAGGCAAACTGCTCTCTCATCTGCTCCATCAGATACGTGGTGTCCTGCAGGTGATACTGGGTCATCTGGACGATTTGGTCATACTGCTGACTGGAAACGTTGACCAATCTCAGGGCCTCGAGGAATTCTATGTGCAGTTCAGGAACATCAGGACAGTCTAGCACAGATGGAACACAGGGAAGAAAAGTCCAGGAAGCTGGGATGTGAGTTACGTGGGCTTGAGTCCCAGAGTGCTACCAGTTAATGCCTGTTGCTAACGGTGATTCATGTTGCCCGCATCAGTTTCAAATGAGGTCCAGTTTAGTCAGTTAATTACATGGTTTTACAGACCAGAAACTGGGCTGGATACAGAACTTGTGTCACTGGGTATGGTGGTGCCCACCTTTAATCCCAGTACTTGAGAGGCAGAGATAGGAGGATTGCAATATTTTTATTTATTTATTTATTTATTTATTTATTTATTTATTTATTATTTATTTATTTCAGAGATAAAGGAAAAAGGCAGACAGAAAGAGAGCACACCAGAGCCTTTTGCCACCACAAACAAACTCCAGGCACATGTGTCACTTAGTGCATCTGGCTATAAGCAGGCACTGGGGAATAGAACCCGGACAGGTAGGTTTTGCAAGCAAGTGCCTTTAACTGCTGAGCCCCTACACTTATATTTTTTGGAAAGGGAGGAGGACTTGGGGTGTAGCTCAGCAGTAGATCACCTGTATAGCACGTGTTGTGTTTAGCTCCCCTCCTCCAAATTACTATAGCAAAGGAAGTTCCTGCCACATTTCTTCCATAGTGTCCTCAAAAAGAAATTACTCTTTTAATTTTAATATATATGTCCAATAGCAATCATTGGTAAAAGAGAAAAAAGAATTCCTTGGATCTGGAGAGATGGCTCAGTGGTTAAAGGCATTGGCTTGCAAAGGTTTGAATCCCCAGTGCCCATGTAAAGCCAGATGCATAAATGGCTCATGCACCTAGAGTTCATTTGCAGTGACAAGAGGCCCCGGTGTGTCCATTCTCTTTCTCTTTTAATATTTTAACTTTATTTATTTGAGAGAGTGAGAGATAGAGGCAGATAGAGAGAAAGAGAGAATGGGCATGCCAGGGCCTCTGGCCACTGCAAATGAACTCCAGATGTATGTGCCTCCTTGTGCATCTGGCTTACACGGGTCCTGGGGAATAGAACTAGGGTCCTTAGGCTTCGCAGGCAAATGCCTTAACCGCTAAGCCATTTTCTCAGCATCCCCTCTCTTTTTTTTTTTTTTTTTTTTTTTTTTTGAGGTGGGGTTTCACTCTAGCCCAGGCTGACCTGGAATTCACGATGTCATCTCAGGGTGGCCTTGAACTCACAGCAATCCTCCTACATCTGCCTCCCAAGTGCTGGGGTTAAAGGCATGTGCCACTACGCCGGGCTTTCTCTCCCTCTCTCTGTTTGCAAATAAGCAGGAGAATTCCCTATAATGTACTTAAAATTAGGACAAAAATATATAGAAAAAATAATGAAAAACATTTGTTTGGAAAAATATTTTATATTTGTTAAATATAAGTATAATTATAGCTTCTGGATTAGTCTTAGAACAAAGAATAAAGTACTGATGGAGGAAGCATTTGTTTTTTCAACAGGATCTCAATAGGTAGCCCAGGCTGGCCAGGAATTTGCTATGTAGACCAGGCTAGCCTTGAACTTTCTATCCTCTTGCCTCTGTCTCCCAAGTGCTGGGAGACATGCATATAAGCCACTGTGTACTGCTCAAGTTTTTTTTTTTTTTTCAAGTTTGTTTGTTTATTAATGAGGAAGAAGAGAGAAACAATGGTCCTGCCAGGGCTTCTTGCTACTACAAATGAACTTCAGATGTGTGGGCCACTTTGTACATCTGGCTTTATGTGGGTACTGGGGAATTGAACCCAGACTGCTAGGCTTTGCAAAAAGTGCCTTTAACCCCTGAGTCATCTCCTCAGCCTTAAGAGTAATTTGTTTATAATAGCAAAGCTTTGGGGGAAAAAAAACTCATGCAGGGCATGGTGGTGCACACCTTTAATCCCAGTACTCACTCGGGAGGTAGAGGTAGGAGGATTGCTGTAAGTTTGAGGCCACCTTGAGACTACATAGTGAATCCCAGGTCAGCCTGAGCTAGAGTGAGACCCTACCCCAAAAAAACAAAAAACAAACAAGGGCTGGAGAGATGGCTTAGCAATTAAGGTGCTTGCTTGCAAAGCCTAAGGACTCATGTTCAACTCTCCAGGTTTCACGTAAGCCAGGCACACAAGGTGATGCAAGTGTGCAAGCTCGAACATGTGCACGAGATGGTGCATGCATCTGGAGTTTAATTGCAGTGGCTGGAGGCCCTGGCATGCCAATTTTCTCACTCTTGCACAAAACAACAACAACAACAACAACAAAAAAACACCTCAAAGGTTCATCAGCTAGAGAATGGATGGACTGTGATATGCCTACACAGATCAATATATCATGGTGAATTAATGAACTAGAACAAAATATTATTTACATGGCTGAATCTCACAGATTATACTAAATGAAGATAAATAAGTAAGCTGGGTGTGGTGACTCATACCTTTAATCTGGAGGGAGAGGTAGGAGGATCGCCATGAGTTCAAGGCCACCCTGAAACTGCCTAGTGAATTCCAGGTCAGCCTGGGCTCTACCCAGACTCTACCTTGAAAAACAAAAACAAAAACAAAATTAAAAAAAAAAAATTATAAATATATATATATATAGGGCTAGGGTTAATATATGTATAATATATTTAATATATTATAAATATTTATATTTTAATTTATATTTTATAATATATAATTTTATAATTTATAATATATAATTAAATAAGTAACATTTATATTGTCAAGAAAAATTATCCAGAACTTGGGGGAAAAGCAAAAGAATTCTTCACGTTCTTCTAATGCCTGGCTACTAACTAGTTTTCTTTTGTCTTGCTTTTCAAGGTAGGGTCTCACTCTAGCCCAGGCTGACCTGGAGCTCACTCTGTAGTCCCAGGGTGGCCTCAAACTCATGGTGATTCTCCTACCTCAGAGCTGGGACTAAAGGCATGCGCCACCACTCTGTGGCATAAGAGCTACATTTGTTGCGAGTCACACACTTTGGGAGGGCTGAGGAGAGAACGTTTGAAGGTTCAGACCATCCTGGTGGGAAGGCCGTGGTGGCAGCAGCATTGAGGAAGATGGTCACATTGCCCCCACAGTCAGAGATGAGAGTGCTGGCAAGTCAGCATTTTTATTCAGCCAGGGCCTCAACTCTTGGGGTGTTTCCACCCACATTTAGGATGAGTCTTCTCTCCTCAGTTAAACTTTTCTGGAAACACCTTCCTAGTCTTACTCAGAGGCATGTTTCCATAGTGATTCTAAATCCATTCCAGATGAACCATCACAGTCCTAGACAGTGACACTGATTTGTTTGGTGTCATGACCAGTGTGGGGGTCATTTATCAAGACACTAATTCACATTGTTCTCACTGCAGTGGGGGTCATTTATCAAGACACTAATTCACATTGTTCTTACTGCATCCTTCAACCCCTTTCTTTAAGCCATTTTCTTCCCAAAGGCTTTATTGAGATAAAATTTAAAAGCTCATCTGGTTGGTTTTTTGTTTTTGTTTTAAATATATTTTATTTATTTAAGAGAGAGAGAGAGAATGGGTGCACCAGTGCCTCTAGCCACTGCAAACGAACTCCAGACGCATGCACTCCCTTGTGCATCTGGCTTACGTGCACGTAAGGTCCTGGAGAATTGAACCGGTGCCCTTTGGCTTTGCAGGCAAATGCCTTAACCACTAAGCCATCTCTCCAGGCCAATTGTTTTTGTTTTTTGAGGTGGGGTCTTGCTCTACCTCAGGCTGACCTGGAATTCACTCGGTAGTCTTAACATGGCCTTGAACTCACAGTGATCCTCCTACCTCTGCCTCTGCTGGGATTAAAGGTGTGTGCCACCATGGCTGGCTGTTTTTGTATTTGGTTTTTTATTAGAGAGAGAATGGGTGCGGCAGGGCCTTCAGCCACTGCAAATGAACTCCAGACGCTTGTGCCCCCTTGTGCGTATGTGTGACATTGCACACTTGTGTTACTGCACCTGGCTCATGTGGGACCTAGTGATTCGAACATGAGTTCTGAGGCTTCACAGGCAAGCACCTTAACCACTAAGCCATGTCTCCAGCCCATGGGTTGTTGTTGTTGTTGTTTGTTTGTTTTTGGTTTTTTGAGGTAGGGTCTCGCTCTAGCCCAGGCTGACCTGGAATTCACTATGTAGTCTCAGGGTGGCCTCGAGCTCACGGCAATCCTCCTACCTCTGCCTCCCGAGTGCTGGGGTTAAAGGCGTGTGCCACCACACCCAGAACTATTGATTATTGAAAACAATAATTATTTACCTTCAGAAAGGTAATCTTGACATTTCTGGCATCTTTTGTGAAATTTGAGACATCCGGTTACATTCTGGTCAAGTTCCTCACACAGTCCTCTGTCCTGTTCAGGTGACATCTCTGAATTCGGAACTCCTTGGTACAGGCCTACAGGGAGTGCAAGATTCGCACCTTAGTGTGTCAGACTTTCACTGTACAGAGACAATGCGATTTCTGCTTCTTGCCAGTGCTTTCTACGTCTTTCTCCTGTATTTAAACACAGGAGCAGTGGTGCAGTCACTTGCTCAGGTGATTGGACATTTATTCAAAATAGCACACGTGCACTGGGGATGTAGCTCAATTGGTAAACTGCTTGCTTAGTGTGCATGAAGCCCTGGGTTCGATCCCCAACACCACCTAGATTAGGTGTCAGGCTTGGTGGTGAATTCCTGCAACCCCAGCACGGCACTTGTTCTCTGAATAAACAGGGATTTGGCTAGTAGAAATTTACTATTAGAATTGGGAAGAATAATGAGGAATAGAGACTGTGTAAAGGGCAGCTTTTGCTTATTTTGTTTCTTTGTAACTTGAATTATTTTAAATATTTTATTTTCCTTTATTTATTTGAGAGAGAGAGAGAGAGATAGGCAGGGGTAGAGAGAATGGGTGCGCCAGGGCCTCCAGCCTCTGCTAAGGAACTCCAGATGCATGTGCCCCCTTGTGTGCATCTGGTACTAGGGAGTCAAACCTGGGTCCTTTGGCTTTGTAGGCAAGTGCCTTAACCACTAAACCATCTCTCCAGCCCCATAACTTGAATTATTTTAAAGTTTTTGTATTTAATTTTAATCAATATTAATTCTGGCATCAGTAGGACTAAATGATTACAAGCCATGTATAACCAGGGCCTCTAGCCACTGCAAACAAACTCCAGAAGCATGTGTCACTTTGTGCATCTGGCTTACATGGGTCCTGGGAAAATGAACCTGGGATCTTGGGCTTCACAGGCAAGTGCCTTAACTGCTAAGCCATCTCTCCAACCCCAATAAGATTATTATTATTTTTGGGGGGGGTGGTTGAGGTAGTGTCTCGCTCTAGCCCAGACTGACTGGAATTCACTCTCTAGTCTCAGGGTGGCCTCAAACTCACGGCAATCCTCTTACCTGTGCCTTCCAAGTGCTGGGATTAAAGGCGCGTGCCACCACACCTGGCACAAGATTATTTTTTTAAAAAGCAGTGGAAACCACATGCAAATGCCCAATGGCTCCTGCCTAATTCTTCTTGACAAACAATACACATTTGCTCATCTGGGATGGGACATCTCCTGTCCTCTCTGTTGAGTTTGCTGTGTGCGGTCTGTCCAGGGGAGGGATGCTGGAGACAAAAGAGGCTCTTTCCTTTGTGTTCTACTGTTACGTTTTCTTGAGGAGGGGACCCAGGGCCTTTCATGCTAGACAAGTATTTTGTCACTAAGCAACATTCCCAGCACTGTTTCATTCTTTCTTTTGGCTTTTCGAGGTAGGGTCTCACTCTAGCCCAGGCTGACCTGTAATTCACTCTGTATTCTCAGGGTGGCCTAGAACTCACAGCAATCCTCCTACCTCTGCCTCCAGAGTGCTGGCTTGTTTCATTCTTAGTATGTGCATTTACAGGGAGCCTGGACACCCAGAGCAGGGACTCATGAGCCTGCAAAGAGTGGGGAGGGGCGAGATGTGTGAATGAGAAAGACCTCACACCTGCCAGGAGGGCTTTGCAGTGGGTGGGAAATCATCCAGGTTTTAGCGTTTCTGTATCTCTCCCAGTCCTGTGCACGTTTGAGTGTGTGTTTAAGGCTGCTGCATGGTGTTCTAATGTTTACATTCCAAACAGTTTTCCAAGACAGCTGATACCTGCTTAAAAGGCCAGGCAAGGGCTAGAGAGATGGCTTAGTGGTTAAGCTTAAGGACCCTGGTTCGAGGCTCAGTTCCCCAGGTCCCACGTAAACCAGATGCACAAGGTGGCACATGCATCTGAAACAGGGCTGGTAAGTCTAGGGCTGAGGATGTGGCTCAGTTGGTGAAGCACTTACTGCTCAAGTGTGAGGCCCTGAGTTCAGATCCCCAGAACGCACATAAACACAGGCTGAGGCTTTCCAAATAAATTAGTTATTATCTTATTGATAAATGATAAAATTAATTACTATCTTGTTCATAAATAAATGGAGAGTGGTTGAGGAAGATTGCTGATGTCAACAACTGGCCTCCACATGCACATACACATGTGGCCACACACACACACACACACACACAGCACACACTCACACAAGGATGGACTTGGCTCACACTTGTAATCCTAGCACTTGGGAGGTGGGGACAAGAGAATCTAGAGTTCATGGCCAACCTGGACTACATAGCTAGCAAGACTGTCTCTGAAAGAAGAAGAGAGGAGAAGGGAGGAGAAAGAACAGAAGAAAGAGAGAAACTCATACTGGCCTTTATCTTGTTTCCACGGTTCCTCCATTGCATTCAGCGTCTTGGCAACCGTTTCCCGGACTCTTCCGTAAACGGAGAGACTAAAATTGCAAAACAGCTGGAAGAAGTTGGGAATGCCCCACCTCTGTCCATGATCCTCCTCGGTTAGCTCTTTGGATGAAGCTGGAGAAAAATGAGTTTCCATAAAGTCTAAATCCGACATGAAATATGATTGAAAAGCCTGGTCAAATTCTTGCTGCATCTGTTTGAAGACATGAAGAGTTCTGTTGAAGAGCGATTTCACATCCACAGTGAGCCGCCTGAACACGTCCTCCATCTGGGTCACTTGTAAATCTTCCTCCGTGAGCTTTTCACTCGCAGGGATGTCATCTATGACTTCCTCAGGAGGAAAGAGAAACTGATAGATCTTCCTGAGAAACTGCTCAACCTGCTGGGTGGAGTAGGGGAAGAAAAGAAATAAAGGTGTGTTTTTCTTTCTGCCCATTTCTTATTACAAATTTAAAACAAAAATTTTAATTATATATATATATATTTGACAGAGAAAGAGGGAAGGAGAGAGAGAATGGGTACACCAGGGTCTCCAGCCACTGCAAATGAACTCCAGACGCATGCACCCCCTGGCTTACGTGGGTCCTGAGGAATTAAACCTAGGTCCTTTGGCTTTGCAGGCAAATGCCTTAAAGGCTAAGCCATCTCTCCAGCCCTACTCTTCCTTTTGTCATCTCTTAATTAGTCCATGAGGGGCAGGCAGATGAACATATCTTCCCTGAACTGTAGATGCTGGATATGGCTGAGGGACATATGTTAGCTTACTTAGCAATGATTACATATTATCAGTGGTCAAAATCCTGCTTGTTATAGTCAAAGAAATGAAAACCCAGTCGTAGAATTATGAATACCATTCAGTGGAAGATTGCCCAAGTAGTCACACTGAGTGACATCTAAGTCTGAGCAGACCATACTTGTCCTTATATGATAGCAGTGGGATGTATTGAATGTTATCAACTACTGAATATTATTTCTTTTTTTATTTTTTATTGTTGTTTTTTTGAGGTAGGGTTTCACTCTAGCCTGGGCTGACCTGGAATTCACTATATTCCTATAGCAACATTCCTTGCTGTTCACAAAATTCTCTGGGAATCTATAGATTTGTGACTTTTCTCATAACGTAATCTGGATGAATTGCCTGCATTTACTTCTGCTAGCTTTTGTTTACTTGATTCCTACCACAAAATCAAAAGTTTAATGCTGGGCAAAGGGGAAGGATCATTTGGGTCCAGGAGTTTGTGCCCAGCTTGGACAGCATAGCAAAACCCTCATATCAAGAAACAAAAATAGCCAGGTGTGCTGTTGCATTTTTTATCCCAGCACCTGGGAGACAGAGGTAGAAGGATCACCATGAGTTCAAGCCACCTTGAGATTACATAGTGAATTCCAGGTCAGTCTGGGCTAGAGTGAGACCCTGTCTTGAAAAACTGATAAAAATAAAGGAAACAGGGCTGGAGAGATGGCTTAGCAGTTAAGGCGCCTGCCTCCTAAACCTAAGAACGCTGGTTCCAATCTCCAGGTCCCACATTTAGCCAGATGCAAAGTGACGCAAGGGTGCAATGCCGCACTTGACCACAAGGGGGCACATGCATCTGGATTTCGTTCGCTGCAGCTGAGAGGCTGCTTGTGCGCCCATCTCTATCTGTCTTCCTTTCCCTTTCTCTCTGTCTTTCTCAAAAAAAATAAAAAATAAATAAATAAAGGAAACAGTAAATAAATAAACAAATAAGTAAAAAAATAAAGGCAACAAATAAATAAAAAAATTCAAGCCCCAAGAAATTTTCGTATGATCAAACATCTGGTCCAAATGGAGATGACCCCTAAGTCTCCTGATTTCAAGTGATTATTCCACCATGTTCCAGTGCATTAGAGAGTGACAGTGGCTATAAACATAGACCAGATGTAATTAACAGGGGCATCAAATGAACTTGGCACTTTCCTTATCCTAGAGGCTGCTCCTTTGTCATTGAGGGCCATATGGTCATACCAAGAACGCACTCTAATTAGCACACACACTATATGGAGAGTGAAATTCCATCCTATTTCATATTCAGCTCACTTCTTGAGATAGAGAAAAATCCAGGCCAATCAGAGCTGGCACATGGGGAAGAGCTTATTGTAGGTAGGTCACCACCTTCTGTGACTCCCTCTGCCTACAAAGAAAAGCCAAAGGGGATGGAACAGAAAGCATGCCAGGCCTACAGGACACACAATGGGTAGAACGAAAGGGGATGGGAAGGCATGAGGGTGTAAATGCACAGGTGTATATGTGTTACATGGGAAATAATATTGAAAGAGGTGGCATGATGGTACACACCTGTGTACCTGGCACTAGAGAGGGAGGACCACAGATTCAAAGCCAATCTAGGTTCATAGTGAAACAGAGAGGAAGGGAGGGAGGGAGAGAATGGAGAATGAATTTAAGAAAAAAAAAATTTTTTTTTGAGATAGGGTCTCAGTCTAGCCCAGACTGACCTGGAATTCACTAGGTAGTCTCATGGTGGCCTCGAACTCACAGTGATCCTACCTCTGCCTCCTGTGTGCCTGGCTCGAATTTAAGAAATTTAAAAAGGCCGAGAATGTCTTCAAATATGTGGCCTCCAGGAGAAAAAAATTTAAAGATTGAAATCAGACACTGTAATACTACAATTGACAATGTGGTTAGACAAACATTTATTTGACACCTGCAGTGTTCAAAGACAAATAAGATATGATCCCTGCCCTCAGAGAGCTTACAGTCTAGTAGGAACATGTCCATGGGCATCACATAATGAAGCAGAGTCAGGAGACTCTAAGGAAGTTACATGCAATATACTTAAGCAGAGGAATAAACACTGAATAGATGTTCTCAGTTGCAAATTATGCACTCACAAGTGTTGACGTTAACATTAATGTTACATTCGATGTCATAGTCTCTCTCTTTTTTTTTCGAGGTAGGGTCTCTCTCTAGCCCAGGCTGACCTGGAATTCACTCTGTAGTCTCAGGCTGACCTTGAACTCACAGTGATCCTCCTATCTTTGCCTCCTGAGTGCTGGGATTAAAAGTGTGCGCCACCATGCCTGGCTAATGTTAGATTCTAGATCCCCAAAGATCAATAGCAGATCATCATCTCTGTTGTAAAGATTAGTATAATTAATAAAAAATAAAAAGCAACGTGGCCTAGAGGCTCTAAGGACCCTGAGATGCCGAGCTCTCTTTTCCTCTTACCGTATTTTTCACAGAGGACCAGCCAGGCTGGCAGGTTGAATAAAATCTCATGCAGTTACTTTCCAGGCAAGATGTGCACTCGTTCCAGGAATCTACAGAAGAAACTTGGCATAACTTTTCTTCTTCTTCCAGATGTTCTTGAACTTCATTCATAAGTTTCAGGGCCTCCTAATTAAAAATTAGAAACACAAGTCCCATTTCCATTCCATGATTTATCTATCTATCTATTTATTTATTTATTTATTTATTTATTTATTTATTTATTTATTTATTTATTTTGTTTTTCAAGGTAGGGTTTCGCTCTAGCCCAGGCTGACCTGGAATTCACTCTGAATTCTCAGGGTGGCTTCAAACTCACAGCAATCCTTCTACCTTGGCCTCCTAAGTGCTAGGATTAAAGGTGTGCGCTACCAATCCAGGCCTTTGTACTTTCTTTAAAAATATTTTTTTAAATTTATTTATTTGAGAGAGAAAGATACAGAAATAGGCAGGTAGAAAGGAGCCTGAGGATAAACCTAAGAACCAAGGTTCCAGCCACTGCAAAGGAACGCCAGATGTGTGCGCCTCCTTGTGCATCTGGCTTATATGGGTCCTACGGAATGGAATGGAGACATCTGGATTTCGTTCAGGCAGCTGAGAGACTGCTAAGCCATCTCTATCAGCTCTCCTCTCTGTCTTTTTTTATTTTTTCTTTTTCCAAAAATAAATAAAAAAAGACAAAAATTAAAGGGAGGGGGCTGGAGAGATGGCCAGCTGTGTCTCAGCTGCTGCATGAACAAAAGCCTAAGGACCCTAGTTGAATCTCAAGGTCGGCATTGTGCCCTTGCATCACTGCATCTGACTGGCGCGTGGGATCTGGAGTTGTGGAACAGTGGTTCTTAGGCCCTGGGATCCATTCTCACTCTCTTTCTCCCTCTCTCTGTCTCTGATCCATAATTTTAAAAATTTTTAAAATATTTTTTTTTTTTAGAGACAGAGAAAGAGGGAGAGAGTGAGAATGGGTGTGACAGGGCCTCTAGCCATTGCAAACAAACTCCGGATGCATGTGCCACCATGTGCATCTGGCTTACGTGGGACCTGGAGAATCGAACCTGGGTCCTTAGGTTTCACAGTCATGTGCCTTAACCATTAAGCCATCTCTTCAGCCCTGTTTTTGACTTTTTGATTGGCATGTCTAGCCTGTGAAGGATGTGGAAGGTGGCTTCGATGCTTCTTCCTTTCATCTATGTCCTTTAAGTACCGTATGTACTTAAACACTGAAAGAAAGTGCAACTATCTACTGAGTTAGATTTTTTTTTTTTTTTTTTGGTTTTTTCAAGATAGGGTCTCACTCTAGCCCAGGCTGACCTGTAGTCTCAGGGTGGCCTCGAACTCAGGGTGATCCTCCCACCTCTGCCTCCTGAGGGCTGGGATTAAATGAAGGCGTGTGCCACCACGCCCAGCTTGAGTTAGATTCTTATCTCACTCTGAGCCAGCCTCCCTGTGGTGCTGGCTGTATTTGGCCAGGCCCAGCTCCTGGTGATAAGGAATGTAGCAGTGGCACTTGTCCCTGGGAGCCAGGCTGCCCCTGAAGGTCCCCACAGGCTGTGACCTTGACAGCACAACAGGCTTTTATTCTTGTGTCTCTGCCTAGATCCCTGGTCTCTCTTCTAACATTTCTAAGACTGACCCCTCTGTGCCGAGTTGGAGTTTGGGGGAGTGAGAGATATGGGGCCTCAGAGTAAATAAAGGTGACTCTCATAGGAGAAAAATGCATGGGAGAAAAGTTTCTGTTATTAAACTGGGCGTGGTGGCACACTTCTTTAATCCCAGCACTTGGGAGGCAGAGGTAGGAGGATCACCGTGAGTTCGAGGCCACCCTGAGACTACATAGTTAATTCCAGGTCAGTCTGGACCAGAGTGAGACCCTATCTTGAAAAAAAAAAAAAAAAAAAAAAAATTCTGTTCTTAACATCAATTTATTGCAGTTTTGTTTGTTTTCTGAGATAGAATCTCACCCTGAGCCCAGGCTGGCCCCCATCCTCTTGCCTTGGCCTCTCAAGGGCCGACACTACAGAGGAAGAGGAAATCACGGAAATCATGCTTCTGCGATGCTCTTGCACATGTCCTCTGCCTGGCAGGGGTTGTTTACTTTTGCCCATTGCAGATTTCTGATGCTAAGGCAGCTAGGGGATCTGTGTGGGAAGAGTATGTGCACTTGTCCTTCAGGCTTTATGGACAGTATTGGGACCCTAGAGCTCAAGATTGGGTATTTGAGGGCTGGAGAGATTGCTTAGCAGTTAAGACACTTGCCTGAGAAGCCTAAGGACCCATGTTCTGCTCTCCAGATCCCAGGTTAGCCAGATGCACAAAGGTGAAGTAAGTGCAAGGTCACACACAACCACTAGGTGGTGCAAACGTCTGGAGTTTGAGTGCAGTGGCTGAGGCGCTGGACTACCAATTTTCTGCCTCCCTTCTCCCTGCATCTGTGAAAATAAAAAATATTTTGAGTGCAGTGGTGCATGCCTTTAATCCCAGCACTTGGGACTACCAATTTTTCCACCCTGAGACCCTTCTCCAGGTCAGCCTCTCCAGAAAAGAAAAAAAAAAAAAAAAATATTTTTAAAAAAGGATGGGTATTTGAGCGGGTGTGGCGGCACATTCCTTTAATTCCAGCCCTCGGGAGGCAGAGGTAGGAGGATCACTATGGAGTTTGAGGTCTGCCAGGGACTACGTAGTGAATTCCAGGTCAGCAAGGGCTAGAGTGAGACCCTACCTGGACAAACAAAACAATACAACAACAAAAAGAATGGGTATTTGATCCTAGCAGACAGAGCCCCTCCTGGGATTTCCCAGTGCATTCCGGTCTTGAATATTTTGCTGATTGCCCCCCCCCCATACCAAATTCTCAATATTCTCAGTTCTGGCCATGGTCACTGTGTCCCCTTGGGCTAATTACTTAGCACATCTAAGCCCCGGCCTCCTCATTTGCACCTCGGAATAACAGCTTTAGGCTTTTGTATTCAGTGCAGTTAAGAAGCATGATAATTCTCAGACTTACTTCCGCTCAGCCCCACAGAGCAAGACAATGACCACTGACCAAATCACCCGCTGCGAGTTTTTGAAGTGAAATGTTGCCATGGACGGAGCAGATCCCTGGCGTGGGAAAGTCCCGTGCTGTCCCTGTTTCCTCTAAGGATCCCACCCATGCACAGAGTCCATTCTCTCTATAGTTTGTAGCTCATCCAAACATGTGAACTGGATTTGACCCAAGGGACAGGGCATTGACTATGGCCTAGGGTTTTCCATTTTAGTAAAAACAAATGTCAGATGTACTTTGATATGGTAAACACCTGCAATCCCAGCGCTTGGGCGGTGGAAAGAGGAGGATCAGGAGTTCAAGGCCATCCTCAGCTACATAGTGAGTTCAAGGTTAGCCTGGGCTACATGAGGCACTGTCTCGAACAAAACTGGTGTTATCAATACATATTAATGAGGAAGGGATGAAGTGGATGAAGGTGGGTCATTCAGGATGGATGTTGCTTAGAACTGGGAGAATGGCTGTGTTAACCCCATGCTTGCCAATTTATAATTTGTGTCAGCTGACCCCTTTTTAATATGACATAACAACATTTTAAAAATATTTTATTTATTTGGGAGAAGGAGGGGGAAGGATGGGCACCTCAGGGCCTTTAGCCACTGCAAATGAACTCCAGACCACATGTGCCACCTTGTGCCTTTGTGTTTTTTCATGGGTGCTGGGGAATTGAACCTTGGTCCTTTGGCTTTGCCAGCAAGCCCCTTAACCACTATATTTGCAAGCAGAGAGAGAAAGAGGCAGAGAGAGGGAGAGAGAGAATGAGAATGGGTGCACCAGGGCCTCTAGCCAGTATAGACAAACTCCAGACATGTGCCCCACTTTGTGCATCTGGCTTACGTGGGTACTAGGAACTGAACCAACGTGCTTAGACTTCACTGGTAAGCACCTTACCCGCTAAGCCATCTCTCCAGCCCCCCCCAAAATATTTTTAAAAAGATAATTAAGATGTAATCGGGATTGGGGCTCACTGGTAAAACATGTGCTTAGCATGTGAGTGGTCCTAGGTCTCTAAAACTAATAAATAAAAGGATAAGAGAAAATTTTGTATTTTATTTTGCCGCAATTTAACAATTGTTTTAAAACACAAAAAAGTTGCCAGGTGTGGTGGTGCATGCCTTTGATCCTAGCGCTCAGGAGGCAGAGATAGGTGAATCACTGTGAGTTCAGGGCCAGCCTGGGATTACAGAGTGAGTTCCAGGTCAGCCTGGGCTAGAGTGAGATCCTACCTCGAGAAACCAAAAAGCCCAAACAACAACAATAACAACAACAAAAACCTAAAAAGTAATTTACTGTTAAAATCTTAAATATTTTCCAGATTATTTTTATTACTATGTTGTGTTTTACTTTGAAGCCCAGGCTGGCTTTGAACTTCTGGCAATAATCCTGTTTATTAGCATCCTGAATGCTAGGATTATAGGCATGAGCTACCAAGCCTTACTTTTCCGAATTATTTTGTTATAATTTGAGTTCCTTGTTGTTTAAGGGTAATGTTGGAAAATGGTCTTTTAAAAAGTGCTCACTTTGGCCTGGTGTGGTGGTGCACGCCTTTAATCCCAGCACTCGAGAGGCAGAGGTAGGAGGATCGCCATGAGTTCGAGGCCACCCTGAGACTACATAGTTAATTCCAGGTCAGCCTAGGCCAGAGTGAGACCCTACCTCAAAACAACAAAAAAAAAAAGTACTCACTTTGAGTGCTATGGTAATTGTTAATGTTAGTAAACTATGAGGTATGTGGTGTCTATAATTTGAAATTTTATTGAGCCTTATAATGTACCTTTTGAACTGTTTTTCACATCTTCAAGGACATTTGAATATAATTGTGTTCTCTATTAGGAAAATATAGTTTGAGGGCTGGAGGGCTGGCTTAGTGGTTAAGGCATTTACCTGCAAAGCCAAATGATCCCAGTTCAATTCTCCAGATCCCATGTAAGCCAGATGCACAAGGTAGCGCATGCATCTGGAGTTTGTTTGCAGTGGCTGGAGGCCCTGGCATGCCCACTCTCCCCCTTCCCCACCCTCTCTGACTCTAATAAATAAATAAATAATCAGAAAAAAAAACATAGTTTGAACTATAGCTATTATGTAAAGCTATTTGGTGGCTTTTGTTGTTGTTGTTGTATGTTTCTTCATGAAGGTAGCACTGAAGCCCAGATTGACCTGGCACTCACTCTGTAGTCCCTTGAACTCACGGTGATCCTCCTGCTTCTGCCTCCTGAGTGCTGAGATTAAAGGTGTGTGCCAGTTATTTGAGTGATAAAATGGATTTGGGACATGCCGCTCATGGGGGTACTGAGCACCTCAAAATAGAAGAATGAAAAGATCCAAGTGGGTGTACATAGCTCAGTGGTAGAAACCCTTGTTTGGATACCCAGCATTGCAGAAAATAAATAAAATACATTGGGCTCGAATGTGAACTGTTCAATAGTCACTAGAACTCTGTTGAGGTGCTTATGTCAGCCATTCCACGTGACCACCTGCCTGTGAGGATCCTGAGGCAAAGGGTCCCTCACCATTCTATAAGCAGTGACCAGGGATTCCCACCTTCTGTTCACTTGTATAATGAGTTTCCTTCTAATTTTATTTTCATCTACTTATTACCGGACTAACTCTAGATAAATGGATAAGAGGCTAGGCGTGGTGGCTCACACCTTTAATCCCATCACTCCGGAGGCAGAGGTAGGAGGATCCCTGTGAGTTTGAGGCCAGCCTGAGACTACATAGTGAATTAGTGAATTCCAGAATTCCAAGTCAGTCTGGGTTAGAGTGACACCCTACCTTGAAAAGCAAAAAACGAAAAAAAAAAAAAAAAAAAAAAAAAAAAAGAAAAAAAGCTTCTTGGAAAAGAAACTTAGAAAATTCAAGCCTCAAGCCTTTGAACATTGTAAGCTCAAGTGGTCAAGAAACACTTGCCAGACAGACAGTCTTCATTAGGAACTCTTTATTGGTCATGTGACATGAAAGACTAATGATCTGATCAGATCTGGCAAGTCAACTAAAAATTTCAAAATAGTGCCAGGCGTGGTGGCGCACGCCTTTAATCCCAGCACTTGGGAGGCAGAGGTAGGAGGATCACTGTGAGTTCGAGGTCAGCCTGAGACTACATAGTGAATTCCAGGATGCCTGGCCCCTAAACACCATTTGACTTAATATCTTAGAACAGACTTGAAAGTAAAGCATTTTTGAGAAAGTGCTGTAGGTAACACTTCTCACACTTCTCAAACAGGGATGAATTCCTGAAATTCTTGTGTTTGAATTTAATGCAGAGGCCCATTGACAACAAATGTTCTTTGAAGATATTTAAAGCTTCTTTCAAATTTTTCTTCCAGTAACTGCTCTCCCCAGAAAAATGTAAGTAAATCACCAATTGTGCAATGTTTGTCATCCTGATAAGCCTAAGGATGGGGATTATTTTCCATCCTGGTACCTGCTTTTCTTCTTTGCACTTCTTCAAGGTTTTCATCAGTTTGGCGTGTTCCTCCTCTCTTCTCTCCATCATGATTTTCATCTGCTTAATGCCAATCAAAGCCTTCTTCACCTCGCCTTCGGTGTTTATCTCCCCCGCCCCTGAGAAACCTACAAGACATGGTGTAGACTTGTTTTCAAGCTGCTCACATTACCAAGCGTCTTTCATGTCCCCTAAAGAGAGGCTTAACTAGCCTTTTATAGCCTCGGGCCCTGAAAGCAGATCACACCGAATTAGCTGTCAGCTGCCACTGGAAGCTGTCTTCGCTTCCCCGCTTCTGAGCTCCAGAACTATCAGGGCTTACGTAGCCTCCTTCTTGTCATTTATCCATGTTTTTTTTTCTTTCACTGAAGACTCAAGTATGTTTATGTTAGACACCATTTTGAATTTTATTTATTTAATTAAAAAAATTTTCTTGACAATTTATATGAAATGCCCACCTGAAATTTTTAAACACAGTGAACAGTTTCCCACTTCAGTTTTTTTTTTTTTTTTTTTTTTTTCGAGGCAGGGTCTTATTCTAGCTCTGGCTAACCTGGAATTTAATATGTAGTGTCAGGGTGGCCTCGAACTCACAGCGATCCTCCTACCTCTGCCTCTAGAGTGCTGGGATTTAAAGGTGTGCGCCACCATGCTTGGTTTTTATTTTGTTTTTTTCGAGGTAGAGTCTCACTCTAACTCAGGCTGACCTGGAATTCACTTTGTAGTCTCAGGATGGCCTTGAACTCACAGTGATCCTCCTACCTCTGCCTCCAAGTGCTAGGATTAAAGGCGTGCCCCACCATGCCTAGTTAAGTTTTTTTTTTTTTTTCTGAGGTAGGGTCTCACTCTGGTCTAGGCTGACCTGGAATTCACTATGTAGTCTCAGGGTGGCCTCAAACTCATGGCGATCCTCTTACCTCTGCCTCCTGAGTGCTGGGATTAAAGTCGTGTGTCATCACGCCTAGCAGTTTTTTTTTTTTAAATAAATTAAAACTTTTCTTTTATTGCTGCATAATATTTATAATTCATAATGTTATTTAGTTCTTTGTCTAGTTTTGGCTGTTACAAATGATGCTTCAGTAAACCTGTGTCTCCATGTGTCGTATCTTACCGTCTACTTAGTTCCTTCATGGTGATACTCATGAGTGGTTGTCAGAGAACACACACATGTCCTAAGTCCTGAATTTCATTAGCCAATTGTTTGTCAAGAGCATTGTGCCAACTTCTGTTAATTCCAACAATTGCTGTTTGTCAATTTTACTAAAAATATCTTGTGCTCATCTGCTATTGGGTGGTTTACTTATTTTAAATTGATTATGAACTTTGTTGTATGAACATATCTCATGTTGGTCATAGTCTCACCAGGTTTTACTCTTATATCCCCTCTTCCCTGCCCCCATTCCACTGAGGGTCCTCCTTAGTGGGGTTATTTGTATTCACTACAGGATTTCCCCCTTTTTTTTTTTTTTTTGAGGTAGGGTCTCACTCTGGTCCAGGCTGACCTGGAATTCACTATGTAGACTCAGGGTGGCCTCGAACTCTCAGCGATCCTCCTACCTCTGCCTCCCACGTGCTGGAATTAAAGGTGTGCGCCACCACACCCGGCCAGGGTCCCTTTTTTATTTAAATTTTTAAGTTTTTTTTTTAAATTTTCTGAGGTAGGGACTCACTCTACCCCAAACTAACCTTGAACACTGTAGCTCCAGGCTGGCCTCAGAACTCAAAGTGATCCTCCTGTCTCTTCCTCCCAAGTGCTGGGATTAAAGGCCTGTGCCACCACGCCCAGCCACCCCCATTTTTTCAGTTTTAATTACCTTCCAAGAAGTCATCAATCCAAGAAAAGCATCACTTAGAATACAAGACTCCTTAATAGCTCAGTAGTTGTCTCTTTTGTACCTTTAATGCCATTGTCATTCTCTCTTCTTAGTACCCAGTGTGGTCTTTTGGGGAGTTCATTCTTGCCTCTGAATTTAATTATAACAATCTTTTTTTCTAAGGCTTAAGCACCTAAAACCTCTATCAACCACATAGATCACAAGTTAATGGGCACAAAATCAACCAGATTCACTGCCATTGTAACGCACGCCTTGAGTAGTTTAAGAATAATTACGTGGGGCTGGAGAGATGGCTTAGCGGTTAAGGCACCTACCTGCTAGGCCTAAGAATGCTGGTTCCAATCTCCAGGTCCCATGTTTAGCCAGATGCAAAGTGATGCAAGGGTGCAATGCCACACTTGCCCACAAGGGGGCACACACATCTGGATTTTGTTCACAGCAGCTGAGAGACTGTTGGTGCGTCCATCTCTACCTGTCTCCCTCTCCCTCTCTGTCTGTCTCTCTCTCTCTGTGTCTCTCTCCAAAAATAAATAAAATATAAAAAAATTTTTAAAAAGAATAATTACATGGATTACTCTAATGGTTAAATTTTTTAAATGCTAGGAAAGAATGTCACTGTTCATTAAAGATGTGCTGAGATGACACCAACCATCTGGGGAATACAAAAGAAAAATGCAGTAAAAAAAGTTGGCAAGTTTTATCTGCATGATAGCAAACATCTGGATGTGTGCATGCTAGCTCCCAAAGACTTGATTGGAATTTTCTATTTTTATCCAGATGTTTGCTCCGAGGGTTTGGCTTAAGGGCCTAGCAACCTTTGCACTGTGAAATGGAACGAACATGGTTATCTTTCAGCTGTGAGTCACTTTGCTACACACACACACACACACACACACACACACACACACACACTATACCTGCTAGCACATGCAAACGGGACCCAGCACAAGCACAGCTCAGAAACCAAAACATACCCTTCAGGTGTCCACCCATAGCAGTTTTGTCCTTCCAAGTAGGTGCACAGTGACCATCTTTCAACCACAGCAGATACGCAATAAACACCAAGAGTGGCAGCTTCATGTTCCCGCTGTTCCTGCAAAGGACCTGTAAACCTGCATTAAACGCCTCCTTTAGGCCAGCCCGATGTGGGACTCAACTGCAAACACATGGTGCTTCAAAGCACTTGTCTGTCAACTTTTCTTTACAACTTTAGACACTTGACATTATTATGCCTGGGACGTGAAGAAACTTCAACCATAAGTTAAAAAGCCAAACAAACTATTTAGCGCCTGTTTAGTTTATGTTCCTCATGACAGTTAAATGGGGTCATCAGGCTGGCCATGGCTGCACACGTCTATATATATAATCCTCACACTTAAGCTGGGGTAGAAGGGTCTGGAGTTCCAGGCCAGCCAGGGCTGCATAGTAAGATTGCTAATAATAATAATAATAATAATAATAATAATAATAAATTACAACAGGCATCACACAAAGTTGAAAATCATTGCATGGATAACAGACACATAAAGTCCAAGCTTTTTATTTCCTTGTAAATATACCTAAAAGCAATTTGAAAATGTTAGGGAGATGTTCTTCCTCAAAAATTCTGAGTCTTGATATGTCCTCAAAATCTGAAAGTGTTATAACCATCGCCCAATCATACTTGTCACTGTTACCCAATAAAATTCTATTCCAAAAGTGCCCTGGAAAAAAAAAAATTCTGAGTCTTCAACTGGGTGTGGTGGTGCACACCTTTAATCCCAGCACTGGGGGAGGCAGAGGTAGGAGGATCGCTATGAGTTCAAGGCCAGCCTGAGACTACATAGTGAATTCCAGGTCAGCCTGAGCTAGAGTGAGGCCCTACCTTGAAAAACAAAACAAAAAATTCTGAGTCTTTTGGTTTTTGTTTACTTTTTTAAAAATGAAAAGCAAAAACAGTCTTATTCATTATTCTCATTATTTTTCTGTTGTGGTGCTGAGCCAGCCTTATACTTCTCATATGAACTTTCAGGTTATATGAACAGCTACATTTTTTTCCTTCCCAGATAATGAATTTTCTTTTAAATTTAATTCGACTTACATTAGTCGAGTTATAAATCTCCCAAATACCGATACTTAAAACTTTCCTAAGACAAGATAATTTTAAAACAACTGTATGCTTTATAAAGTTACATTTATCAAAATTTAGCAGATTATCTCAATTTCCTACAAGAGGTATTTGTCACCTGCATGTATATTTGCTATAAAAAAAAAAAATTATCTAATGAATATTTGAAATGTCTTTTTAATACAATAATAAAATAATAGCTGTACTCATAGTTAGATAGCTTCACATGCCCTTTGAACTTTTTTCTTTCCATTCACACCCAGTTTACCAAAAATAACTTTTAATATGGTATATTTACCACTAACTTTGCAGTATGTCCCCAGAGACGTGGTCACTAGCTTCTGGCAGGACCTTCACTTTTCTCTGATTTAGTTTTCACCTGTGTAGGGCTTTAATCTTGTTCTGTTAGTTTGACGACACAGTTCTTAATCCTATTAAACCCATATTTTCAGATTAAGACTATGGCTTAACATTCGGTTGTGTTTAAAATCAGACACTAGGGGGCAAGCTGGGCACACCATCAAGACCAGTGACCTCGGCTGCTTTATTTTACACAAATGTATTGTTTTTTTGGTTTTTGTTGATTTGTTTTATGGCTGTTTTACTTTTTAAATTTTTTTTGAGATAGAGTCTTAGGTAGCCCAGACTGACCTTGAACTTGAAATATGGCTAATAGCTGAGAATGACCTTGAACTCTTGTTCCTTCTACTTCTACCTCCCAAATGCTGGCATTACATACAGGCAGGTGCCATCAGGTGGCCTGATTGCTTAGCCTCTGTGGACTACAATGTGATGTGATAAAAACCTAACAAATAAATGGTTTGTAAATGGTCATTTGCTTGTTTTGAGACAGGATGTCATACTGTCACCCAGGATAACTTTGAACCATGTCTGTCCTCTTACTTTAGCCTCCTCAAGGGCTAAAATTATAAGTGAGTATCACTACCTCCAGTTAATATAATAGTTGAGTATTTCAGGCTCACTACAATTTAGTAATCGATGAGCTGAACTGAATGCCTTGGGGTAGCTCATTTGAAAACAATTTAGGGAGCTATTAGAGTAGCCAGCTCTGGAATCTACAGTGATCATCTCTCAGGCTACTGAAATTGTGAGACCATCTCCAGCCCCTTTGAAAGCTTGAGAAGCCAACTAATAAGTATTTTTTAAAATTTATTTTTATTTGTTTGAGAGCAACAGAGAGAGAGAGAGGGAGAATGGGTGCACCAGGGCCTCCAACCACTGCAAAGGAACTCCAGATGCATGCGCCACCTTGTGCATCTGGCTTACGTGGGTCCTGGGGAATTGAGCCTTGAACCGGGGTCCTTAGGTTTCACTGGCAAGTGCTTAACTGCTAAGCCATCTCTCCAGCCCCTAGTCAGTATTTAATATGTGCTCAGTACTTTTCTAAGGTAGTAGACCTTGTCAGTTGTGAACCAGCTCACTTGCCTTTTGGGCACCCTTAGAAGTTGGTCCTCAAAGGACTGGGAATGTAATTATTGGTTCAGTGTTTGCTCTGCATGTACAAGGCCTTGGGTTGGATCCCTAGCACCACACAAACTGGGTGTGATGGTACACACCTGTAAACCCAACTCTCCAGAGGTGGAGGCAGGAGGATCAGAAGTTCAAAGTCATCCTCAGCTACACAGTGACATTTGAGGCCATTGGGTTGCATGAGACCCTGTCACAAACAAAAGACAAACAACCTGAAGCCGATCATAATGGCACATACCTTTAGTCTCAGCACTTAGGAGGCTGAGGATGGAGGATCATTGTAAGTTTGAGACTAGCCTGGAGTGAGTTCCAGGTCATCCTGAGTAAGATCCTGCCTCAGAGAAAAAAAAAAAAAAAAAAAAAAAAAAAAGCAGAAGTTGGGCAAAGCAGTTTATCTATGGTCTGGTTAAGCACAGGGTATGTATGGGCAATTATAGAACACACACTCAAATTCCAGCCCACACCCCATTTCAGCTGCCAGAGCCCCTTCGCTCTTTCCAGAAGCAGGTCAACTCAAAGCAAAACTCTGGTGGACTAATGTCACTTTTGAGCACCTACAATCCATACTTAGGAACAGACAAGTCCTGTCCTGAGGGGACCAGCTGGCCACTGGAGGAAGTAGCATGATGGGTATTTTTCTCAGGAAAGAGCAGTTTACAAATGTCTATCTTAGGAAATTGTCCGTTTCCACGATGACTGTACGCCTTTGTTCGTTCAGTACACGGTCAGGGCTATTTGAAAGCATGGCTAGAATCTGCACATTTCAGTGATTCCATTTTTTTAAAAATGAAATCAGCGATTCACCCTCTTGTAGTAGATTTTTTTTCTTTAGTCTATTTCCCTCTTTATGTGTAATTCCTGAGAACAGAACTTCATTGCTAACTAGTACTAATTACTTAAAAAACTCTATGAAAGTTCCTCCTTGAATTACTTCATCTGTTTTCACAGCTGCCATTTGGTTTTTAAAATTAAGCAGTACTTCATCTGAATCTGATTACCTTCCTAATTATGACATCATTATGCTTAGCACTTAAGTGGGTTATAAAATGTTGTCAATAACTGGTTGGTAATTAAAGAGACCAAGAAGTAAAGTCATTTTTATTTATTTATTTGAGAGAGATACAGTGGGTATAGGCACTCTAGGGCCTCATACCCCTGTGAATAAACTTCAGATGCATGTGCTACTTTCTGTACCTGGCTTTACATGGGTACTGGAGAATCAAACATGGTGTAAAAAAACACCTTTAACCACCGAGCCATCTCTCCAGCCCCCAAACTAACTCATCTTGATTAATAAAGCTAAGAAGAGAATTCCCATGTTAATGTTATCACCAGAGAAATAGAAGATCGACTTTGACAGTAAACTTAATTTATCAAGTTGAAGCTTAGATAAAATTGTGCCCCCACGATGTCATATTTGAGTTAGACTTCTCCACTGCTTCCCGCACCTGTATCCCCAGGGTTCATGTGTTAGAAACTTGGTTCTCAGTATGATGGCAGTGGCGGGGAGACCCTGAACTCACAACGATCTTCCTACCTCTGTCTCCTGAGTTCTGGGATTAACGGTTATGCCACCATGCTCACCTCCTCTGCTTCCTCTTGATAGAACAAGTAGAGGGCTGGAGAGATGGCTTAGCGGTTAAGGTGCTTGCCTGCAAAGCCTAAGGACTCATGTTTGCCTCTCTAGGTCTCATGTAAGCCAGATACACAAAGTGATGCCAATGTGCACTGTCACACACGCCCACAAGATGGTGCATGAACCTGGAGTTCGATTGCAGTAGCTGGAGGCCCTGGTGTGCCAATTCTCTCTCTCACACTCTCTTGTATAAAAAAAGACCAGTCTGCTGGGCTTGCCAGAGTGGTGGCACAGGCCACCAATCCCAGCTACTCAGGAGGCAGAGGCAGGAGGATCACTAATTCAATGTCTGCTTGAACTACAGAGTGAGTTAAAGGTTATCTTGGGTGTCTCAAAAAGTACAAAGAGGGAGTAGCTCCAGGGGTGCAACACTTGCCCCGCATGCATGTGGCCCTCGGGTCAATCCCGAACACCCTCTCCCACACACAAACGAGATACAAGGATCACTGACTTAAGAGACCAAGTTCAATCACAATCCAAATCCTGCCGACATGTCTTGTGATGCTGTGCTGGACCTTAAAGTCCTCATCTACAGATGGGGCTTTTGGAAGAAATAATCTCAACTGTTACTTCTAGCTCTCAAGTGTTGTAATTATTCCTTATTCTCCACAAGTTTTAACATAGTTGGAGAATAATAAGGAATCTGATCTGTAAAATGATGAACTGCAGCCACCTTCACCTTTCCTATTGAGTTGCGGAGCCTATCAAATTAATACAAATGAAAATATTTTGTTGAACCATAAAGTGCAAAGTAATTGGAAGGTAAGCCAATGATCTCTGAAAATCTTAGACTAAACTCAACTCATTATTTTATGTTCATAGGACATAGGGAGCAAATGTAGATACTGTATCCACGCTTGAACATCTTTGATGAAAAGAATTCAAGTTTGAATACATTATAAGGAAATTATACCCCACCCTACCTCATTATAAAACCAAAACCTATCTATTTATACCAGTACTACATCAATATAATTACTGATCAAGAGATCAACATTTCAACTTATGAAAAATACTGAAAATATTCCCCCCATTACACCAAGCATCACTTCCAAAAATAAATATTAAAAAAGAAATAGGCATTAAAATATTTTATTTATTTGAGAGGGGGAGAGAAAGCATGAGCAAGCATGCTAGGGCCTCTTGCGACTCCAAATGAGTTCTGGATGCATGCTCCACTTTGTGCATCTGGCCCTACATGTGTACTGGAAAATCAAACTAAAGCTGGCAGGCTTTATAAGCAAGCACCTTTAACTGTGGGGCCATCTCCATAGCCCCAAAAGTAGAGTTTTTTTTTTGAGTGACATAGGATTGTTTTGGAAGTTTATTACAAAGAGCAGGATAAGGGCTGGAGAGATAGCTTAGCCATCTGGTGAGATTGCCTGCTAAGCCTAAGAACTCCAGTTTGATTCTCCAGGTCCCACCTTTAGCCAGACACAAAGTGACTCAAGGACACAATGCCACACTTGCCCACAAGGGGGCGCACATGTCTGGAATTCATTCACAGCAGCTGAGAGGCTGCTGGCACACCCTCTCTCTCTCTCTCTCTCTCTCTCTCTCTCTCAAAAAAAAGGTAGGATAAGATAGGATTCATTGCCTTTAAGTGACAATCATGGCTGTCCTATGAAGAGTAGATTATAAGGAAGTAAAGTAAAAGGGTGATGTTTCCATTACTAGAAAAGAGTTGGACAGTGAGAAGTGACCAGATTTGGAATTTATCTCGGAGGTGGGACTGGACTGTGAGCTATCAGAAAGAACATAGCAGCTGGTGTTTTGTTTTGTTTGTTTGTTTTTGTTTTTTAAATTAATTAGAAACTTCGTTGAATGGGCAAATCATGTGTTAGCCCCATTCCCCTCCTCTTTGTCCCCCTTCCACTGAGGGCCCTCCTCCCTGGGGTTATAGTATTCACCATGGGGTTGTGGGTTATAAGTTATGAGAGCAGCAGTCAGTCATTGTGAGGGGGGCGGGTACTGCCTTTGGGCACTCCTTCCCATCCTGTGGCTCTTACAATCTTTCCACCACCACCCCCAATGTTCCCCGAGCCACAGTGGGCTTTGTTATAAGTCTGCTTTAGTGTTGAGCTCTCAGAAACTTCTGGAGTTCTGCTTTAATATTTAAATATTTATTATTATTTTTTTATTAAATATTTTTATTTTAAAATGATTTTAACTTTTATTTACTTATTTGAAAGGGGGGGGGAGATAGGGATAATGGTTGCACCAGGGCTTCTAGTCACTGCAGATGAACTCTAGATACATGTACCACCTTGTGCATCTGGCTTACATGGGAATAGAACCTAGGTCCTTTGGCTTTGCAGGCAAGAGCTTTAACCACGAAGCATCTTTCTAGCCCTTTGTTTAAAAATATATTTTTATTTACTTATTTGAAAGAGAGAGGGCAGATAGAATGGGTTGGTATGTTTTGAGTATCCTTACTGTCTATCTTCACCATCTCTCTGAGGCAGGTTGTCAGGCTTGCCGTGAGAGCAGTGCTCTTGCTTAACTCACCAATTCCCCTGTGATTTCACCTGGACCCTGGCTCATGTGCAACAGGTAGCTTACCTTGTGATAGGGAGTCAGCTCTCTTTTCTTGTCACACTGGCAGATTTTTGTGTTTCCCGATTTTCACTGCCTTCTGTAAAAGAGGAGACATGTGTTAAAGGGGATAAGCATTGTTAATTAAGAGGTTGATGGGTGTAGTCTCTCTTTTGACCAAAGACTAGTGGGAGCTTCTTATTGGAGTTGGTGACCCTGGTCTCCACAGGATTTGAACTTGGTTCCCACTACCAGCCATGAGCTCCTTTCCACTGAGCAGAGCTCTTATCCAATCAGAAAGCCATTGGCTGCCCACCTAGGCTGAGTGCTATTACTGCACGGGTGTGTACATCTTGTCTGGCTGGTCAGTTTTGTCTCCTGCAGAATCCCCTGCTTGTTCACATCGTTGGTGGCCATTTCCCCCCATGTAGCATGTTTTAATATTATGAGGGTGATAGCTGCTGGACTTTTGCTGGGATTAAAAGTGTGTGCCACCATGCCAGGGTATCATGTTCTTCTTCTTCTTTTTTTGGTTTTTAGCGGTAGGGTTTCACTCTAGCCCAGGCTGATCTGGAATTCACTCTGTAGTCTCAGGGTGGCCTTGAACTCATGGCAATTCTCCTACCTCTGCCTCCCAAGTGCTGGGATTAAAGGCGTGCATCACCACACCCGGCTCTCATGTTCATTTAGATTTATATATATTTGGTTTTCCGAGGTAGGGTCTCACTCTAGTTCAGGCTGTCAGGCTGTCCTGGAATTCACTATGTAGTCTCAGTCTGGCCTTGAACTCACAGAGATCCTCCTACCTCTGCCTCCTGAGTGCTAGGATTAAAGGTGTGCACCACCACGTCCAGCTTCATGCTTCATTTTTTTTTTTTTTTTTTTTTTTTTTTTTTAGTTTTCTGAGGTAGGGTCTCACTCTAGCTCAGGCTGACCTGGAATTCAGTATGTAGTCTCAGGGTGACCTCAAACTCACAGTGATCCTCCTACCTCTGCCTCCTGAATGCTGTAATTAAAGGCGTGCCCCACCACGCTGGGATTTTTTTTTTTTTTTTTTTTTTTTTTTTTGTCTTTTTGCCCGCACAGTCCATAGGGATCTCGGGTCAACAGCTCCAGTCCAGCTTTTTCTCCTCAAACTCACACTGCCATATCCCCCTGTCACCAGATCCAGACATTTGGGAATCTTCCCAACTTTTCTTTCTCTCTCCCTCAGTCCAGGGGCTAACCCATACTGACTGCCAGATGCTTTGCATCCAGGCCATACTGCAGAAAGGTGTATGTGAGCCAACAGCTTTAAGAGGGCGGAGCTTTATTCCTGAGCAGGCAACCACATGGAGAAATCTGTAAAGTGATACTTAAAAGTCAAGGTTTGGGGCTGGGCGTGGTGGAACACACCTGTAATCCCAACACTTAAGAAGTTGAGGCAGGAGGATCACAAGTTCAGTAATAGTCTCGGCTACATAGTGAGACCCTGTCTCAAAAAGAATTTCAAGTTTTTCTTTGAATTCTGGCTGCATTGTTATGACACTGGTAAGTGTATTTTAATTCGCTTCTTTTAAAATAATTTTATTTATTTGAGAGAGGAGGGGATAGGCATGCTAGGGCCACTTGCTGCCCCAAATTAATTCCAGATACTTGTGCATCTGGCTTTATGTGGGTACTGGGGAACTGAACCCAGACTGCCATACTTTGTAAGTAAGTGCCTCTAACCTCTAAGCTATCTTTCCAGCCCTTAATTTGCTTCTTAATCTCTGTTACAACAAGGTAGCAAAATACTTTAGATACTTGATAATAATTATTGCCTAAGGTCTATAGAGGAATAAATAAATCCTTCTATCAGTTATTGAATGGCATTTCAGTCTCACCTTGTGATTAATAATTGTACGAGCATTACAAGTCTAAATTAAAAAGTACTAACAGGAGCGTATCACATTATGTTAATAGACTTGCTAAATGTATCCTGAATAAATCAGACATTCTGTATATCAAAAGAAAAAATATTCTTTTTTGGATTGGAGAGATGGCTTATCGGTTAAGGCACTTGCCTGCAAAGCTTAAGGACCCAGGTTTGATTTCCCAGGACCCATGTAAGCCAGATGCACAAGGTGATGCAAGCATCTGGAGTTCAACTGTGGTGGCTGAAGCCCTGTTATGCCAATTCTTTCTCTCTCTAAAATTAAAAAAAAAAAATAGTTCCAGGCTACTCTGAGCTACCTACTAAGACCTTCTCTCTCTCTCTCTCAAAACAAAAAAAAAAAAAACCAGGACTGGAGAGATTAAAGCATTTGCCTGTAAAGCTTAAGGACCCATGTTCTACTCGCCAGATGCACAAGTTGCACATGTGCACAAGGTCGCCCATGCTTACAAGCTGGTGCATGTGTCTGGAGGCCCTGGCATGCCAAAATTCTCTCTCATAAAAAAATTACATAAAAAGCAAAAAGAAATCCCAACCAACAAATAAGTAAAATAATACTGATAATGAAAATGTCTTTATTATTTTTTATATTTTTTAATCAAAGGTTATTTCATTTTTTAAAATTTATTTATTTTATTTATTTTGAGAGAGAGAAAGGCAGATGCAGAGAGAGAATGAGTGCCCCAGGGTCCTCAGCCCTTGCAGACAAACTCCAGATGCATGCTCCACCTTGAGTATGTGGCTTACATGAGTCCTGGGAAATCAAACACAGATCCTCTGGCTTTGCAGGCAAGCACCTTAACCTCTAAACCATCTCTCCCAGCCCTCTTTATGACCTTATACTGCATTGGCCATCCTGTGAGATACTTTATGTAGAATCTCATTTCTCCTTTCACCACTGTGATTCTTATTACAAACCCTTTCTTTAGGTAAATCAAATAAGGACTAGGGGAATGAAACAATGGTAGAACACTTGTCTAGCATACTCAAAGATCTGGGTTTTAGCTCTTGCACTTTGCCCTCAAAAGTAGATAAAGCAAGTATTAGAGAAATTAATATATCCAGTATCACAAAGCTATTAAGGTAGAGAACAAGAATTCTTTTTTTTTTTTTTTTTCTTTTCAAGGTAGGGTCTCACTCTAGCTCAAACTGACCTGGAATTCACTATGTAGTCTCATGCTGGCTTCCAACTCTTGGTGATCCTCCTACCTCTGCCCCCGAAGTGCTGGGGTTAAAAGTGTGCGTCACCACACCTTGGTGCGAGAACCAGAATTCTATTCAACATGTGTTTTTTCTACTATATCACATTACTATCTTAAATACAAAACTCAGTAAATGACATATAAAATAGTCTAATAACAATATTAGTTTGCTCCTCTCTGTAGTGTCACTGGCAAGCGTGAAGAAGGTAAATAAGTAGTTTTATATGGCATTATGAAATCTCCTAGAGTCATGCTTTTTTTAATATGGCGTTATGAAATCTCCTACAGTCATGCTTTTTAAAAATATTGCAGATATATTTGTACCATTAGAACTTGTTGAATTGGTACTTTCTAATTGTTCTTATTTTGTTAATACACTTCAATTTCTAAAATAGTTGCCAAAAGCTGTTAAAAGAGAACAATGGGTGTATTTTAAAATTCAGTAACTCAAAACAGCATGGGCACATGCTAAAGATTAATTTGGGATCATCTACATATATGGCATTCTGGGGTGGGGTGGGAAAAGAGTGTCTTTGTGTGTGTACACAGAAAAAGGAATGTAACCTATTTCTTGCAAGGGCATAAGAGTGAATCTCATATTTTCCCATATGCTTTGTTTTCAAATTCTTGAAAGTACAGAAATTCTTTTAATTTAAAGGTGAGCCCGTGGAAAATCTGGACCAGCTGTAGAAAGGCATCCAGGACCCTGTGTCACAGCCACATTTTCAGTGGACACTGCGGGGGTGTGGGGATGGTATGTGACCCTCTGCTCAGCACTGTTCTGAATTATCAAAGAGAGAGGCACTTCTGTCCCCACAGCCACTGGAGAGATGTTTCCATGAAAGAGTCCGTCTCATTAGCCGATGCTGCCAGCAGGACACTGAGTGTAGCAAAAACTCCGCAGCCCTGAGAGCTAGAGAGGCTCAGGCTGACCCAGGAAGACAGGCACAGGGTCTGAACTCAGATCACTGAATAGTAAGGACTAGGGAGTCAGATGTAGTGCAATGCACTAGGCTGGGCGAGGTGGCTCACAGCTTTAATCCCAGCACTTGGGAGGCAGAGGTAGGAAGATCTCCTTTGAGTTTGAGGACAGCCTGAGACTACATAGTGAATTCCAGGTCAGCCTGGGCTAGAGCAAGACCCTACCTCGAAAAAACCAAACCAAACCAAACCAAAAAACCAAACCAAACCAAACCAAAACAAAACAAAACAAAAAAACCAAAACCAAAACCAAAACCCCCAGATCATTATGACTTTTTTCAAAGTCATACAAAGTTTAAGTGATTTCTCATACATTCCCTGTCCCTTTCCAGGGATTCATTTCCTGTGCTAGCTCATTGTCATTTCTGTATTTATGGCATTTAAAAAAAATTAGGTAACTACACTTTGTGTCTTCTTGGTAAGTGTTCTGCCACGTATTTCTGGAGACTTTCCCTGTGACTTTCAGGGACTGAGGGGTAGCATCAGTGATGGCAAGAATTTGACAATCCTGCTCTTTTTAAAAAAATTATTTTTACTTATTTATTAGAGACAGAGAGAGGGAGAATGGACACGCCAGGGTCTCCAGCCACTGCAAACAAACTCTAGATGCACGCACGCACCACCTCGTGTATCTGGCTTACGTGGGTCTTGGGAAATCGAACCTGGATCCTTAGGCTTCGCAGGCAAGCGCCTTCACTGCTAAGCCATCTCTTCAGCCCAACAATCCTGCTCTTGAGACCGGCAGCTGAAATCGCCTGTGTGATCTCAACATCCAAAGGAAAAGTCCCGGTGCGGAGAAGAGAGACGGCAGGCATCAGAGCATCGTTGCTGGGCACCGGCGATATCTCAGCATCCTCGCAAGCAGACTAACCAGCGAAGGCAAGCGGCTTCGCGAACCAGGAAGAGAGCGGGCAGCGCTCCGCCTGCTTAACCCGTGCACCCAGGACCTCCCAGGACCGAGACAGCCCGTGGTGTGCATCCACGGCTTCCGGAATGATGGATGGATGGAGGATGGATGGATGTCGCAAGTTAGGCTGAGAATTAAATTCGGCATCAACCCCGATTCTTTCACTGCTTGCCAGTGTTTTGTAAGCATCGCGCATCTCCTTTTTTTTTCTTTCTCCCTTCCCAGCTTTTCTGGGGGGAAAAAAAAGCAAGATACACACTGGAATAGCTCCAGAAGTTTCCCCAGTTTTGCCAGCCTTTGCATTTATTTTTCATGGCGTTGTTCTGTCCACCCTGCCGGGGAAGAGCGATGTGCGTGGTGCGCCTTTCTCTACCTGGACAGGGATGATGCGCTGGAGTGCTGCCCTCTAGAGGCTGCAAGCTGGAGCCAATGTCACAGGGTGGAGACCTGACACACAGGGTGGGCAGGTGACACCAAGTGGCTGGGCACCCGGGGTCTGAGTTCCCTTGGCAGCAGAGCGAGTGTCTCTCTTCAGCTTAGTTGTACTTTTAAATGTATTTTTAAAAATATTTTATTATTTATTTATTTGAGAGAGAGAGAGAGAGAGAGAGAGAGAGAGAGAGAGAGAGAGAGAAAGAAGAGGCAGAGAGAGAGAATGGGCACGTCAGGGTCTCCAGCCACTGCAAAGGAACTCCAGATGCATGTGCCCCTTTGTGCATCTGGCTTACGTGGGTCCTGGGGAACTGAACCTCTGTCCTTAGGCTTCGCAGGCAAATGCCTTAACCACTAAGCCATTTCCTCAACCCACGAGCCTACTTTTGGAGGGTCATCCAGCTGCTTTTAAAGACAGTAATATGGCTGGGCGTGGTGGCGCATGCCTTTAATCCCAGCAGAGGTAGGAGTGCCATGAATTCAAAGCCACCCTGAGACTGCATGGTAAATTCCAGGTCAACCTGGGCTAGAGTGAGACCCTACCTCTAAAAAAACAAAATAAAACAAAACAAAACAAAACAAAACAAAGCACACCAAAAAACCCACTAAAAGACAGTAATATGGATATTTACCTGAATTTCCTGATTTTTGTTTTTACAGAAATTTAAAAAATCTCTCCCTCCTCCTTCCCTCTTTTCTTTCCTTCCCCCTCTACCTCTCTCCCTCCCTTGAGAAAGAGGCAGATAGAATGTGCATACCAGGACCTCTAGCCACTGCAAATGAACTCCAGACACATGCATCACCTTATGTGGGTAGTGGGGAATCGAACCTGGGTCCTTAGGCTTCTCAGGCAAGTGCCTTAAGCACCAAGCCACCTCTGCAGCCTGAAATTCCTGATTTTTTTTTTTAACTTGGCAGTCAGCGATGGTTTGGATAAGTATTCCCCAAAGGTTTGTGTGTTAAAGGATTGATCCTCTCGGGGAAACTATTGGAGGTGGTAGAACCAGTAGGAAATGGGTTCTAATAAGAGACTTTTAGTTCAGTGGGGGAAGGTCCTGGAAGGGGATTGTGGGTCCCACTCCTTTCTCTCCTGACAGCCTGCTGGCTGTTACAGTGCTCCCACTGGTATCTGTCTCCATGCAGTGCAGTTGAGAACTGACTCAATGCCAGGGCCAGGCCCTTGAACCTCCTGAACTGTAAGCTAAATAAATCTCTGTTTCCTAAGTATTTTGTTATAGTAACTCAAAGGTGACTGATGTGCAACCTCAGTTAAAAAACAAAAACAGGGGCCGGAGAGATGACCTAGCAGTTAAGGCGCCTGCCTCCTAAGCCTAAGAACGCCGGTTCCAGTCTCCAGCAGTTCCAATCTCCAGGTCCTACGTTTAGCCAGATGAAAAAGTGATGCAAGGGCGCAATGCTGCACTTGACCACAAGGGGGCGCACACATCTAGATTTCATTTGCAGCAGCTGAGAGGCTGCTGGCGCGCCCATCTCTATCTGTCTTCCTCTCCCTCTCTCTCTCTCTGTTTCTCTCTGTGTTTCTCCCCCCAAAAAAAAAGAAAAAAGGAAAAGAAAAACTGGCCTGGGGAATGGTTCTGAAGTTAGTGGTGCTTGCTAGCAAGTTTGCCAGCCTGAGTTCAACTCCCCAGCACCCTAATAGAGCATCTGTGATCCCATTGCCCCTACCACAAAGGGTCATGGAACCAGGAGAATCCAGAGGCTCCTGGGCTAGCTAGACAGATGCACAGAAAGCAAAGTGGAAAAATAAAATAATGTGGCAGACCCTCCTCAAGCAGTGTGAAGGGAGAGGACAACCACCCAGACCTCCACACGTGGGCCATGGCATGTGACTGCTTTTACACACATCATACATATTCACACATACATGTGTGTTTTGTCCCCACTAATTAAAATCATTTATTTATTTATTGAAGAGTGTGAGAAAGAGACAGATAGAGAAAAAGTGGGCACCCAGGGTCTCTAGCCACTGCACATAAACTCCAGACACATCAAATGTACCACCTTGTGCATCTGGCTTTACATGGGTACTGGGAAATTGAACTTGGATTCTTAGGCTTTTCAGGGAAGCTAAGCCATCTCTCCAGCTCCCAGGTTTTTTTTTTTTTTTTTTTTTTTTTTTTTTGGTTTTTCAAGGCAGGATCTCACTCTAGCTCAGGCTGACCTGGAATTCACTATGTAGTCTCAGGGTGGCTTCAAACTCATGGCGATCCCAAGTGCTGGGATTAAAGGCATGTGCCACCACGCCTGGCTTTGAATTTTTTTTTTTTTAAAGAAAAACATCATTGCAATGGCAAGACCTCAGGTCGTGTATCTAATACTTTGTACAAATTAGGGAAAAGTACCTCCCTGGGCAGATACAGCTGTGTGGAGGTGGGGAAGCAGTTAGTGCCTGTGTGCCATGTCAAGGGATCTTTGAGCAGTTGGTCCCAAGCCAGGACGCTGGACTTAATGAGTGGGTCATGGCTGGATTTCAGCTTCTGCTTGAGGGTTGGCTGGGCACTTCATGTAGAGACACCCTGCGCAGCTGCAGCTGCCCTGATGTTGCTGCCAAGTGGGGTCCTGTACAAGCCAGAGTCTGTCCCTGGGCCTCCTGCTCACAAGCTCTACATGATGGGAGAGGTAGCTGGAGAGCAGGAAGCCAGGACAAGTTTCAAAAATTACAAATTCACTCCTGCTAACTGGCCATAAAATTGAAAATATTTTCTCCCATTGTACCCCCAACCTTCTCCTCTCCTTAGGCCTGGATAGTGAATATGGAATCAGGAGGCATGTTTGTTTTAAGGCAACATTTTTTTTTCCTGAGGTTATTATAATCTCTGTGTGAGAAAGATATGTCCCCATTTTCCTACCTTCTCTTCTTTGGTTCACTTCATCTGTTATTTTGAATTATTATTATTATTATTTTGAATATCTTCTTTTTGATATATTATGTACCAGTTCACTTTATTTCTTTTAAAAATATATTTTATTGTTTATATAGTTGAGAGAGAGAGAGAGAGAATGAATGGGTGCACCAGGGTCTCTAACTGCTTCAAATAAACTCCAGATGCATGCACCACTTTGTACATCTAGCTTATATGGGTTCTGGAGAATCGAACCTGGTCCTTTGGCTTTGCAGGCAAGTGCCTTAACTGCTAAGCCATCTCTCCACCCTATTTCTTTCTTTCCTTATTTTTTTTTAACCTGTGCTCTGTGGCCACAGGTCTTTTTTTAAAAAAATATTTATTTATTTATTTGAGAGAGAGAGAAAAAAAAAGAGGCAGAGAGAGAGAGAGAGAGAGAGAGAGAGAGAGAGAATGGGCATGCCAGGGCCTCTAGCCACTACAAATGAACTCCAGATGCATGTGCCCCTTGTGCATCTGGCTTACGTGGGTCCTGGGGAATTGAGCCAGAGTCCTTAGGCTTCGCAGGTAAATGCCTTACCTGCTAAGTCATTTCCCCAGTCCTATTTCTTTCTTTTTTAAAAGAGAATTTTATTTATTTACTTACTTTCAAGGAGAGAGAAAATGGGCACGCCAGTTTCTCTAGCCACTGCAAACAAACTATAGATGCATGTGCCACTTTGTGCATCTAGCTTTACGTGGGTACTGGGAAATCAAACTCGGGTTGTTAGGCTTTGCAGGCAAGCACCTTACCTGCTGAGCCATTTTTCCAGCTCCCTATTTATTGTTTTAAAACTATTTTTATTGGGCTGGAGGGATAGCTTAGCGGTTAAGGTGTTTGCCTGCAAAGCCAAAGGACCCAGGTTTGATTCCCCAGGACCCCTTTTAGCCAGCTGCACAAGAGGGTGCACATGTCTGAAGTTCGTTTGCAGTGGGTAGAGGCCCTGATGCGCCCATTTTCTCTCTGTGCCTCTTTCTCTGTCAAATAAATAAATAAATAAAAATAAAATATTTAAAATGTTTTTATTTATTTGAGAAAGAGAAAGAGGCAGATAGAGTAGAGTACAGAGAGAGAGAGAGAGAGGAAGAATGAATGGGTGTATCATGGCCTCTATCCACTGCACATGAACTCCAGAGGAAAGTGCCACCTCGTGCATCTGGCTAACATGGGTCCTGGGGAATTGAACCTGGTTCCTTTGGCTTTGCAGGCAAACTCCTTAATTACTAAGCTATCTCTCCAGTCCCAGATAATTTTATGTCTAATTCTGACAATATCTTGACAGAGTGATATAATTTTATAGACGCTAAGGCTTAGAGAAGTCACCTTTCCCCCAAATAGGCCAGGAAATGGATGTGGGTGACTCCCACCCTGGTCTATGTCACCATGAAGTAGTTGTTACTTCTGCCTTGGATGGAGAAGTCTGTGACTGTCCTCTCTAATTTCATCTAATGAAGGTCTGTGTGGAGCATGAGAACCTCACATCTTTGCTTTCTCTCAACCGCCTTTTAACTTCTTGATGAATGTAATCACAGCTCTTTTACATTGCAAAGGGTGTGTTTGTAGAGAACTTTAAAAATAGCATCACCATGCAGGCATGGTGGCATATACCTTAATATCAGCATTTGGGAAGTTGAGGCAGGAGGATCAAGGGTTCTAGGTCATTCTTGGATACTGATTAAGTTTGAGGCCAGCTTTAGCTACATGAGACATTATTTATAAAACACATGAAGAACTAAAACTAACCCCCCCCCCAAAAAAAAGAAAGAGAAATCCACCAGATATACACACCCAGGGCTGGAGAGATGGCTTACTGGTTAAGGCGTTTGCCTGCAAAGCCAAAGGATTCCAGTTCGATTCTCCAGGACCCACGTAAGCCAAATGCACAAGGGGGCTCATGCATCTGGAGTTTGTTTACAGTGGCTGGAGGCCCTAGCGTGCCCATTCTTCTCTCTCTCTCTCTCAAATAAATAAATAAAATATATTTTTTAAAAAAGATATACACACCCAAGCAAATGTTGTTCCTTCAAAACACTGGGTTGCCTTGGTGATCAGAGGCTCATTCCAACAATTCTGCTGTTGGTTACTGCATTTCTGGTGCTGCTCTTTTCAAAGTACCTTCAAAGCCAGTTTACAACCCATTCAGAGAAATTAGGCTCACCAGTTCAATGACATTTTACTAATTTAAACCACAAATGTTAAGATCCAACTTTTTCAACCAGTGTCTTCATCATATTTAACTGTAAACAACTTGATATTGTCTGAAAAAAAAATCAAGCCTAGTCTCAATGGAGAAAAATTCCTCTTAAAATTGTTTAGAAGAGTATGCTAGAACTTTCTATGTTGTCTCCAAAAGATGAATTCCAAACATGTTCTAAGACCAGAAACACCATTGATGAAATGGGTGACCTTCGGAGGGGATACATTTATAGCCTGGACAGGTTTACAAATTAGGTAAGCTAAAAAAAAAACAAACAAACAAACAACAGGGCTGGAGAGATGGCTTAGTGGTTAAGGCGCCTGCCTGCCAAGTCTAAGAACACCCGTTCGATCTCCAGGTCCCACGTTTAGCCAGACACAAGTGAC
This sequence comes from Orientallactaga sibirica, assembly GCA_036365145.1. Classification (NCBI taxonomy): domain Eukaryota; kingdom Metazoa; phylum Chordata; class Mammalia; order Rodentia; family Dipodidae; genus Orientallactaga; species Orientallactaga sibirica. The sequence continues at coordinate 160,770 of JAEOAD010000049.1, forward strand.
ACAAGCATGCAATGCTGCACTTGCCCACAAGGGGGTAAATGTGTCTGGAGTTTGTGCATGGTGGCTGAGAGGCCACTGGTATGCTCATTCTTTCTTGCTCTCTGCCTCTTCCTCTCTGGCTTTGTCTCTCTCAAATAATAAAAATAAATATAATAATAATAATAATAATAATAATAATAATAATAATAATAATTAGGGTAGGTAGATAGCCACACTGGTTTTGTGTTTGGATTCTGGACTCAGACCTACTGGGTTCAAGTTCTAGCTGTATAACCTTTCACGAGTTGCTTAAACTCTCCATGCTTCAGTTTTCTTTTTTGTAAAGTGAAATAAGAATATGTAGATAATCCTAGGTGGTGCGTCATATAAGTGCAGTTTCAAGAGTTGTAGTAAATACCGTTATTTTTATTGTTTATGTGTGTGAGTGCACGTATGCATCACAGTGCGCATGTGGAGGTCAGCTATGTGCCTGTCCATCTCCTTTGGAGATGTGGCTTCTCACTCCAGATACTCATTCTGTTCTTTGTTGTGTTCATCATGAGCTTCTGGGAAGCTCCACCTCCCATCTGACTGGCAGCATCAGCATCTGCATGCTGGGATTACAGAAGGCGGCCAGGGCATCCAGTTTTTTATGTGGGATCTTGGGGTTGGAGCTTGAGCAGTGGATACGTTATCCATTGAGCCATCTCCTCGGCCTCCCTAAATACTATTGTTTATGTGTTATATTAGGCAATCTAATATAGTGAATTTCAGTAAGTTATAATCACTCATATCACCTTATAATATCATCTTGAATTATTAAAAAAAAAAAAAATATATATATTTTTTTTTTGGAGGTAGGGTCTCACTCTAGCCCAGGCTGACCTGGAATTCACCATGTGGTCTCAGGGTGGCCTCGGACTCACAGCGATCCACCTACCTCTGCCTCCCAAGTGTGGGGATTAAAGGCGTGTGCCACCACACCCAACTGAATTATTAATATATCAAGCAAGATCCAAATCAAGGTAGTCACATGTCCTATAAGTTGTCACCATCAACTGTTGTGGGAACATATTAGGTAGGGAAGTAGTTTTATATGAGCCTGTAGCCTCTCTACCTAAATCTATCCCATTCCATGTTACATCCTAGAAACCCATACTGAAATGAGGATGCCTGCTCTAGCATCACGATGATAGCTTGAATAAACACTCTTACCCAACCTATGCCTCTGAACGCTGAGCGCCAGGCAGGAGCGCCAGGCTGAGGCAGCACGTTCCGTCAATGGGCAGGGATGATTATTGAGAAGTCTTCCTGAAATTCCTTTCCCTATCTTCTTTCCCTGCTAGAAATCTCCTGGAACCCAACGGCTTACATCTTTGGAGGTCACATGCCTCCAGAGTCTTCTCTTTTCAGGACTTGTAATCTTTTTTTGCCAGGTAGGGTCTCACTCTAGCCCAGGCTGACCTGGAATTCACTATATAGTCTCAGGGTGGCCTTGAACTCATAGCGATCCTCTACCTTTGCCTCTCTAGTGCTTGTATGAAAGGCGTGCGCCACCACGCCTGGCCAGGATTTATAGTCTTAGTTCCCGTCGTATTGGTTACTTTTCTTTTATTGCTGTGACCAAAACCAAACAAACAAAAAACCTGGAAAAAGCAACTTAAGGTAGGAAGGCTTTATTTGGCTTACAGTTTAAGGGTGCAGTCCAACACAATGGGACAGCATAGTGACAGAAGCATAAGGTGGCCTATCACATTGAATCTATTAGTCAGGAAGCAGAGACATGAAATGTTATCACTCAGCGTTCTCAGCTTTTTCCTTTCTTCATTTTTTTTTTTTTGAGGTAGGGTCTCACTCTAGCCCAAACTGGCCTCAAACTCAGTGATCCTCCTACTTCTGCCTCCTAAGTGCTGGGATTAAAGGTGTGCACCACCATGCCCCACAGAGAGGGGTTGGGGAATGGGCATGCCAGGGCCTTTAGCCGCTGCAAAGGAACCCCAGATGCATGCACCACTTTGTGCATCTGGCTTTACATGGGTACTGGCGAATTGAACTCGTGTCATTAGGCTTTGCTGTCAAGCACCTTAACTGCTGAGTCATCTTTCCAGTCCTTGACCATTTATTTATATGATGATTCAAAGTTTAGTTATGATCAGAATATCTTATTCTGTATTATCTCGGTGTGTCTACTGTGTATTCACGAGGGCATTCATATGCACATGCTGTGCCATGGCCAGAGTCGGATGTCCCTGTGTCTATTGCTCTTCTGCCTTACTTCTCTGAGACAGAGTTTCTCCGTGAATCTGGGGCTCACCCTCACCATTTCTCACTTAAGACTGGCTGACTAGGAAGCCCTAGTGATCCTCCTGTCTCTGCCCCATTCAGTGCTTGAGTTACAGATATGCCCCTCCTGGCTTTCAGCATGAGTGCTGGAGATTGAACTTGCATCCTCATACTTATGCAGTGAGCACTCTTATGCAATGGGCCATTACCCCGTAACTTTCTCTTAGTGTTGCTTGTCATTCACCAAAAACTTCCATCTTGACAAAGATGTATTATTAAGATTTCAGATCTTCAGATATTCCAGGGTAAATATCTTCTTTCATTTCAGAATAAAGAAGGCTTAATCCAAGTGGCGTGGACATTCATGCCACAGTGAAACAGCTTACTGAGATTGGTAAAATAGACAACCACTTACATTCTAGATACTCCGACATTAAATATATATCAAAAGCGAACAAAATCCAGTGCCGAGAACCAAGAGGAACTAAGAATTTGTAGAGAGAGGCTTATAGCTGAGCAGTAATAAAATGCATGCAGTTAACCTTAGAACTCTTATAAACTAAAACATTTATTTGCCTTCTACATAACTACAATATAGTAAGTATACCTTAAAACAACTTCCTACACTAAGATCTTAAACTTGTACATATTCATTAGAAAAATCAAGCTGAGTGTAGTGGTACAGTGGCATCTGAGAGGCTGGAGCCGAAGGGTCTCAAGTTCAAGACCATCCTGGGCTATAGAATGAAAGAACATAACAAGGGCTGGGAATGTAGCTCAGTGGTAGAGTGCTTGCCTAGCATTTGTGAAATCCTGTGTTCAATCCTCAGTACTTCAAACAAATAAAAAGTCCCCAAAGTATAGTCTTGGCTTTGAGAAGTGTTAACTGCTTTAGCATATGCAAATGATTGTATACATAATTTGTTTGAGAGAAAGAGGCAGTTATATAGAGAGAACAGGCATGTCAGGGCCTCTAGCCACTGCAAACGAACTCCAAACGCATGTGCCAGCTTGTGCATCTGGCTTACTGGGGAATCGAACCTGGGCAATTGCCTTAACCACTAAGCCATCTCTCCAGCCTGCAAACAATTCTTAATTATCTACTGAGGATTATCCGGGGCCACTATGCAGACCTGGGCTGAAGAATTAGCATGTAATTTAGTTTTGACCTAATGAAAGTATAACCTGTTTAAGAGATTAAGGTAACTAATTGTTCAGCTCAGCAGGCCTATATATACAGTGTCTTTGCTGAATGCAAGAAGTATGTAAGTAGCCCCCTATTTCTGTTCAAGTGGTATTCTGTCAAGTGAGAAACAAATGGCAGGTTCAACCTCATTATGCTGGAACATTAACTTGAAGTTCAGGAATGACATGAAGCAAGGTCATTTGAAATCACTGGAGAAAAAGGGAACACAATTTCTCTGTTTTGATCCAGGAAAGCTATCCTGCCTGGGTTTTAGATTAATGGATGTTGTCTCTGCCCCATTCAGTGCTTGAGTTACAGATATGCCCCTCCTGGCTTTCAGCATGAGTGCTGGAGATTGAACTTGCATCCTCATACTTATGCAGTGAGCACTCTTATGCAATGGGCCATTACCCCGTAACTTTCTCTTAGTGTTGCTTGTCATTCACCAAAAACTTCCATCTTGACAAAGATGTATTATTAAGATTTCAGATCTTCAGATATTCCAGGGTAAATATCTTCTTTCATTTCAGAATAAAGAAGGCTTAATCCAAGTGGCGTGGACATTCATGCCACAGTGAAACAGCTTACTGGGATTGGTAAAATAGACAACCACTTACATTCCGACATTAAATATATATCAAAAGCGAACAAAATCCAGTGCCGAGAACCAAGAGGAACTAAGAATTTGTAGAGAGAGGCTTATAGCTGAGCAGTAATAAAATGCATGCAGTTAAGCTTAGAACTCTTATAAACTAAAACATTTATTTGCCTTCTACATAACTACAATATAGTAAGTATACCTTAAAACAACTTCCTACACTAAGATCTTAAACTTGTACATATTCATTAGAAAATCAAGCTGAGTGTAGTGGTACAGTGGCATTTGAGAGGCTGGAGCCGAAGGGTCTCAAGTTCAAGACCATCCTGGGCTATAGAATGAAACCGCCTCAAAAGAACATAACAAGGGCTGGGAATGTAGCTCAGTGGTAGAGTGCTTGCCTAGCATTTGTGAAATCCTGTGTTCAATCCTCAGTACTTCAAACAAATAAAAAGTCCCCAAAGTATAGTCTTGGCTTTGAGAAGTGTTAACTGCTTTAGCATATGCAAATGATTGTATACATAATTTGTTTGAGAGAAAGAGGCAGTTATATAGAGAGAACAGGCATGTCAGGGCCTCTAGCCACTGCAAACGAACTCCAAACGCATGTGCCACCTTGTGTATCTGGCTTACTGGGGAATCGAACCTGGGCAATTGCCTTAACCACTAAGCCATCTCTCCAGCCTGCAAACAATTCTTAATTATCTACTGAGGATTATCCGGGGCCACTATGCAGACCTGGGCTGAAGAATTAGCATGTAATTTAGTTTTGACCTAATGAAAGTATAACCTGTTTAAGAGATTAAGGTAACTAATTGTTCAGCTCAGCAGGCCTATATATACAGTGTCTTTGCTGAATGCAAGAAGTATGTAAGTAGCCCCCTATTTCTGTTCAAGTGGTATTCTGTCAAGTGAGAAACAAATGGCAGGTTCAACCTCATTATGCTGGAACATTAACTTGAAGTTCAGGAATGACATGAAGCAAGGTCATTTGAAATCACTGGAGAAAAAGGGAACACAATTTCTCTGTTTTGATCCAGGAAAGCTATCCTGCCTGGGTTTTAGATTAATGGATGTCCACCATTGCAAATGGTGAGCGTCCCAGTCTCAAGAGACCTGCTATTAACTTAGCTTCAGGTTCAGTCATCAGAGAATTAAAAACAAACAAACAAACAAACAAACAAACAAACAAACAAACACACACACACACACACACAAACAGGGCTGGATAGACGGCTTAGTGGTTAATGTGCTTGCCTGTGAAGCCTGAAGACCCAGGTTTGATTTCCCAGAACCCACATAAGCCAGATGCACAAGGTGGTGCATGCGCCTGGAGTTCATGTGCAGTGGTAGGGGCCCTGAGCGCCCACTTTCTCTCTCTCTCTCTTTTACTCTAATAAATAAATAAATAAATAAATAAATAAATAAATAAATAAATAAATTAAAAAAAAAACCAAAACAACAAAACAGAACTCAGGTAAACGAGCACTTTTAAAAACTGGTAACTGCTCTAGAGGTTTAGTAGCCACTCAAATTTGGAAGGGAGACAAGGACACAGCAGCTGTTCCCCACCCCGAAATTAACACTCGCAATTCCCCCCCACCCCCAAAAAAACAACCCCACAGAAGCAGGGGCCCCGGGCAGCCGCTCTCTGGGTCTCTCAGTAGATGTTGGTCTTCTTCATGATCTTCAGGAATTCCTCCTCGCTGACTTCGCCGTCCCCATCGCGGTCGGCCTCGTCGATCATCTCCTGCAGCTCCTCGTCCGTGAGGCTCTCGCCCAGCTCCTGGGCCACGCGCTTGAGGTTCCGGAACGAGATCTTGCCCGTGGAGTCGTCGTCGAACAGCCTGAAGGCCTTCAGGATCTCTTCCTTGGTGTCTTTCTCGGCCATCTTCTGAGTCATCACGGCCAGGAAGTCATTGAAGCTGATCTTGCCCGTGGCTTCCTTGTCCACCTCCGCGATCATCTTCTTGATCTCCTCCTTCCTGGGTTCGAAGCCCAGCGCTCTCATGGCCACCTTCAGCTCCTTCACGTCGATGGTCCCGCTGCCATCCGAGTCGAAGAGGTCAAAAGCTTCCCGGACTTCCTGCTTCTGATCTTCTGTGAGCTCGGGCTTCACACCCACCTTTCGCTTGTGGCCTGCGGACAGGGTGGCCTTCTTCAAGCCCGACGCTGCCATCTTTTGTGAATTCCTTAACGGCGAGGAGGGGGTGCTACTGCGCTTGCGCCCCGAGTTGGCTGCTACTACTACTACTGCGCTTGCGCTGCGTGGACTCGCTGCTACCGCGCTTGCGCTATGTGGCCTCGCTGCTACGCGCTTGCGCACAGTGCTCTGGGTTTACTGAGCTTTCAACCAGGCCCCAACCTGGTTCAGGACCCGGATTACATCGTTCAGAAGGCGATCTGATCCTGGTGTTGGGTCCCAGAGCTTGACCCACTCCATTCGGGCCCTCATTTATGATCAGTGCCTGGCTCCCTTGGTTTGTAGTCATATTTCCACAAGTTGTTATCCACACTGCCAAGAACTGCTTACAGCCAGCCACAGTCGTCGCCTGTACACTGGCACGTGCTGGGCTGTTCATTCCAGGTTGCTGGTTTGCAGCCCCCTCGCATCCCGTTTGCAGATGGGTTTGGAAGTTCTTCCCTGCCCCTTTTTCATTACTCATGGAAAGAACGTTCGTGGTTTGAGGGTCACCCAAGGGGCAGACTTCAGGTAAACCAGGAGTTGAGTTGGATCACTTGGCACTCAGTGTGGAAAAGGACAAGGAAGAGAGAATATTAAAAGTCACACCATGTGTTCCACTTAGACAGAAATGGGAAACAGACAAGATGGAAAAAGTTATGTATAGAATTTGTAGAAGTCTGTCTCCTGACATTACGCTCGACCATCATAAAAACTTTTCTGGCATTCTCTCAAGTATGCAGTATCCAAGTGGATGATTTACTTCTAGTGTTTCAATCTGGCCTCCTCCGTGTAATTGCACTTGAGTAATGGTCCTCATTTCATTCACCAGGCTGTTGGTTTGAACAGAGAGTAGTTGAAATACTGCACGCTGCTATGCCTGCGCATACCTTTAAAACTATCAGCATGTTCACGCGCAGTCTTTATCATCCAATCCGGGTTGTGCTGAAACCCATACTCTGATAGCATGAGCCACTAACTGAGAAATGTACCTTATGGACAAACTTTACTTAAAGGGGGGAAATCTGCTCTTTAAAAGATTGTTAGTGAGAGCTGGAGAGATGGCTTTATGGTTAAGGTGCTTGCCTACAAAGCCAAAGGACCCAGGTTGAATTCCCCAGGACCCATGTAAGCCAAATGCACGATGTGGTGCTTGCATCTGGAGTTTGTTTGCAGTGGTTGGAGGCCCTGGCATACCCATTGTTTCTCTCTCTCTCTCTCTTCCTCTGCCCTGTTCTCTCTCTTAAATAAATAAATAAATAAATAAATAAATAATAAATAAATATTTTTTAAAAAAGATTGTCAATGAATCTCCAAAGTTGTTCTTTTTAGTTTCACCTGAATTATTTGGAGACGAGGAAACAGCCAAGGTCTCCTAGAATCAACAGCCCATTATAATACTAGACAGGTCATGCTTGAAGCATCATGTCTACTGTCTTTCCTTATAAGCATGTGATCCATACCTTAAATTTGTCATCCTCAGAAATGTACAGCTTGGGCCTGGAGAGATGGCTCAGTGGTTAAGGCCCTTGCTGACAAAGCCAAAAGGACCCAGATTCGTTTCCATGGTGCCCACATAAAGCCTGATGCACAACTTGGTGCATGCATCTGGAGTTCATTTGCAGTGGCTAGAGGCCCTGTCACACCCATTCTATATCTGCCTCTTTCTCTCTTTCTCCAATAAATAGATAAAATTTAAAAATGGGTTTTTTTGAAGAAATGTATACATGGGCCTGGAGAGATGGCTTAATGGTTAAACGCTTGTCTGTGAAGCCTAAGGACCCCCGTTAGAAGCTCAGTTCCCCAGGACCCACGTAAGCCAGATGCACAAGGTGGCGCATGCATCTAGAGTTCCTTTGCAGTGGCTGGAGGCGCTGGCATGCCCATTCTCTCTCTCTCTCTCTCTCTCTGCCTCTTTGTCTGTCTGCCTGTCACTCTCAAATAAAATAAATAAAAATAAACCCCAATTTTTTTTTTTTGGAGAGAGACAGAGAGAGAGAGGGAGAGGAAGACAGAGATGGGTGCGCCAGCAGCCTCTCAGCTGCTGCAAAAGAAATCCAGATGTGTGCGCCCCCTTGTGGTCAAGTGCAGCATTGCGCCCTTGCATCACTTTGCATCTGGCTAAACGTGGGACCTGGAGATTGGGACCGCTGGAGATTGGAACCAGCGTTCTTAGGCTTAGGAGGCAGGCGCCTTAACTGCTAAGCCATCTCTCCAGCCCCCCCCCCAATATTTAAAAAAGAAAAAAAAGAAATGTTCACCTTACACTGAAATGTTCAGAAAGGTCCTGTGCCCCTACATGTACTTTCTTGTATAAATATGTACAAGCTCCTAAAATAAAATCTCCACACTTCCTTTGGAGAGAGCACGTGTAGATAACTCCAGAGCTCTCCTTATTTGCTGCACATAATCAATCTCCCTCCATTCTTTTCTCTTCCGGTGGTGCTCATTGCCTCTACACTCATCAAGAAGCGAGCTCACTGTATTTCACTTCTAGTAGCTTCTCTTGGACTGTGGACAGAGGAGATGATGAAGGACATGTGGGGACCTGAAATTTTCTCTTGGAAAGACAGGAGTTCTTCTGCAAACCAAAGGCGTAAGAGAAATATGGAAGCTTTTCGAGCTAAGAAGGAAGGAAGGAAATAAGCCCATAAAATACTGCCATTAGAATTGCTCTGAATTTTTTAAAATAGTTTTTTTTAAAGCAGCTGACTTAATTTTTAGCATCCTTTGCCAAAAAAAAAAAAAGTTTATTACTACTTCATCAGTTATAACAGATGGCTCTTGGAAGATGTTTTATTCAAGATTTTCTTTCTTTCATTCATTCTTTCTTTTGTTTTTTTCAAGGTAGGGGCTCTCACTAGCCCAGCACTATATAGTTTCAGGGTGGCCTCGAACTCATGATAGTCTTCCTACCTCTGCCTCCCAAGCGCTGGGATTAGAGACATATGCCACCAGGCTTGGCTCTTTGTTCAATATTTTCTATATCCCTAGCACCTAACACAGTGCTTGACACATTGTAGATTACTATTCAGTGCCTTATGAATGACAATGTTGGTCCTAAAATACCTTCTGAATCATTAAAATCAAGTAAGCAAACAAAAACTCCCAGAGATTAAATGATCCTAGGAGCATTTCACAAACTATTTTGCTTTGTTTTGTTTCAGTGTGGATCTGATAGCCATGATATGGCACATTAGGGGATTTTTGGGGTGTTTGTTTTTCCTGGCATAGGCGATCAAATCCAGGGCCTCACACAAGCTCTGGACGTGCTCTCTGCACTCAGCTCGAACTCAGCCCCATATGGCATGTTTAATTAGCCAAATCTTACTATCTGCTTCACTTGATATATGACTGTGGACACAGGGATGCAGGGTTTTAAAGGCCAAGCAAACTTACATGGGCCCTCCTTTCTCCTGTCTTCCTGGACTTGTTACAGACATTGTTGATGCAAAGGAGACTCTGGCCAGCAGCTGTGGCTCTCCCAGCATCCTCTTGCTCTTCCTTCAGGGTCAGAGAGCCAGGGATCTTCTTCCAAGTCTATGTATTATTGTCTTTGTGACCTTGGGAAAGTCACTTTACTTCCCAGACTCATTTGAAGCATCTGCCACAGGGCATAATAATAAAGCTCCCTAGAGCTGGCGGTGTGACTCAGCAGTTAAGTCCCTTGCATGCAAAGCTTAACAACCCAGGTTGAGTCCCCAATACCTACATAAAGGCAGACACACAAAGTGGCACATGCATCTGGAGTTTGTTTGCAGCACCTGGAGGCCCCGGAGCACTTGTGCTCTCTTTCCCTCCCTGCAAATAAATAAATAAAATATTTTAAAAAATAAAGCTCCCAAATTCACTTTCAGTGAAAGAATAGCCATGGGACAGCTTTCTAACTGGGGACCATATAGGGCTGAATAATTGCTAGTTGAATCTCCATTGCTCCCAGACTTTGTGTATTTCCTATCCCTCAGCTCAAATTCAAGCCAAGCAATGATGTGTTGGGGAAAACTGAAGGCCAGAAGCTGCATCAGACAGAGCTACACTGGGGCCAAGTTGAACTCAAAGCAAACCAGTTGTCATGGTTTCCAGATGTGTGCAATCAACAGACACAGCAAAGGGCCACCAAGGGCTCCCCTTCATCCAGTGCTTTCAAGACCAGCTCTTGGTGGGGAGCTACTTCATGTTCATGATCTAAACTCTGACTTGAATGGAAGAAAGACTTAGGTTTATTGTGTGCCTCATTCTGGGCTTGGGTCTCCCATTTATTACCCCAGTGGATCTTTGCAGTCATTTCCCATTTTGCAGATGGAAAAAAAAAATGAGACACAGGGCTGGAGAGGCGGCTCAGTGGTTAAGACATTTGTCTGCAAAGCCTAAGGACCTGGGTTTGATTCCTTAGTGCCCACGTAAAGCCAGATGCACAGGGTGGGCGCATGCATCTAGAGTTTTTTCTCAGTGGCTAGAGGCCCTGACACACCTATTCTTTCTTTATCTACCTCTCTCTTTCTTAAATAAGTAAAAATAATTTATTTTTTAAAAAAGAGAAGACATCTGTAATGCACACTTAATAGTACACAGCCAAAAATATGTGGCTCTGAGATTAAACCTTGGCCTTGATTGAACGCAACACTTAGGTTTTGTTTATCACACCACGCTGCCTTCTCTAACAATTGGGATTATTACCAAAACATAGAGCTGGGAAGATGGACCACTGATTTTCTTCCTTTAGGCTAACAACAATCAAGTCTTTTGTCTAGGAAGATTCGCTAGGAGCCTGGAGTGATGGCTGAATGGTTAGGTTGCTGCCTACACAGACATGAGGGCCTGAGATCACTAGAGGTCATATCTTCGGACCCCACGTAAAACAGCTGGGCATGGCCACGTACACCTGTAACCTCAAGTCGCACATGGGAGCAGAAACCCCAAAGTCCTTGGATCCCCCACAGGCTTTGGAATAAAAAAAAAAAGAGAGAGACGGACTCCAGCTCAAAACAAGACCAGGGGATGAGCTACTGGGTGGGACACCCAAGCAAACCCTGTAGCAGGCTAGTGTATGCAGCACCACACACACCCCACATGTACCATGTTACACACACACAGAGCAAATATGAGGCAAATTGTTAGCTGTTAAGTGAAGTCAGTACCTTTAGGGGCAAACTCCTGAACTTAGCAGGGAGAAAGCTACTAGTTCTAATAAAAAAGACTGCTAACTGGGCTGGACCTGTGGCGCATGTCTGTAATCACAGCACTTGACACTTTGGAATCTGGGCTAGACGTCTTCTGAGTTTGAGGTCAGCCTGAGCTACAAAACCTTGTTGCAGTCAGGTTTGCATTGCGGGTAGAAATCACCCAACCAGAAGCCGCTTTTGGGAAAAAAAGATTTATTTTGGCTTACAGACTTGAGGAAGCTCCATGATGGCAGGGGAAAATGATGGCATGAGCAGAGGGTGGACATCACCCCCTGGCCAACATCAGGTAGACAACAGCAACAGGAGAGTGTTCCGAACACTGGCAAGAGGACACTGGCTGTAATACCCGTAAGCTCGCCCCCAACAATACACCGCCTCCAGGAGGCGTTAATTCCCAATTGCCGTCAGCTGTGGAGACTAGCATTCAGACTACCTAAATTTATGGGGGACACCTGAATCAAACCACCACACTTGTCTTAAAAAAAAAGCCGCGCATGGTGGCACATGCTTTTAATCCCAGCTCTCAGTGAAACAGAGGTAGAAGGATTGCAATGAGGTGGAGGTCAGCCTGGGCTAGAGTGAGACCCTACCTGGAGAAACTAAAAAAAATAAAACAAAACAAAACCAAAAACCCAAACCAAAAAACAACCCAAAGCCCAAACCAGTGCATCTTTACAGTTGCTTTTTCTTTTTAAAAAATATTTTATTTTTATTTATTTGACAGAGAGAAAGAGAGAGAATGGGCACACTAGGGCCTCCAGCCACTGCAAACAAACTCCAGACACATGCTCCCCCTTGTGCACCTGGCTAATGTGGGTCCTGGGGAATTGAACCTGGGTCCTTTGGCTTTGCAGACAAACACCTTAACTGCTAAGCTATCCTTCCAGCCCTGTTTTTTCTTTTGTTTTAGCTAGAACTATGGAGAAATCCATGAAGAAGATCCCAAAGTCACCATATCACTCATTAATTCCTTTAGGAGACTGAGTAACCGTTGCTCATTATAATACTAATTTCTCTACCCAGATGTATTTGTGAAGTGAGCACACCAAGAAATGTCATGTATACGTTAAACTGAGTTAGCTCAGAAATATGCCTACTCATATAAATATTAGGAGCTGAAGTTCCCTGGGGGGGTGGGTGGGAACCCACTTGTGTTAAAGAATAAGGCTGCAAGGCTGATTAATTGACTAGAAGTTTGTGGTTGTGGAGCCAGAGTGTCACAGATCCAGAGTCAAATTACCTTTGGTTATTTTTTTAAATTTTTTTTTTTATTTATTAGAGAGAGAGAGAGAAAGTGAGAAAGAGGCAGATAGAGAGAATGGGCACACCAGGACCTCTAACCACTGCAAATGAACCCCAGATGCATGGATCACCTTGTGCATCCGGTTTTATGCGGGTACTGGGAACCTGAACCTGGGTCCTTGAGCTTCACAGGCAAGTGCCCTAACCGCTGAGCCATCTCTCCAGCCTGAGCAAGACAGGGTCTCTTGTTGAACCTGGAACTCATGAACTTGCTTAGACGAGCTAGCCAGCAAGCCCCAGGGATTTCCCTGCCTCTGCCTTCCCAGTTGTAGTGTCCAGCCTTATGTGAGTGCTGGGGACGTGAACTCAGGTCCTCATGCTTGGCACAGCAAGGACTTTACCCACTAAGCCGTCTCCCCAGCCCCTATCTTGGGATGTTTTTTATCCTCTTAATAGCTGTTCATTGTCCATCTGCGTCTTCCCTAACATCCTTGCGACTATCAGGTACAAGTTGTGACATGTTAACTTTGCAGAATGCTAGCTTCCACCAACCCCCAAACTAAGAATGTCACTGCGTAGCGTCTGGGTCCTATAGCGAAAAGCTTTCCCTGCTTCGCTGTAACCTGCCTGATGTTTGCATGGATGGATTTGAGAAATGCCTGGATTCATAGCGTTCTTTTGCTCTGCAACTGTAAAACTTCATGAAGCTATTTCTGCTTTGGAATGTATCACTTGAGGTGACGTAACTCTGTGTAGGGACCACGACCACTTACTGACTCAAGCTGAAGCTATTTCACCCCCACTCCGAGGTGTGTTTTGCACTGGCGAATGTGTACAGACTCCCAGTTAAATCCTTGCTCAGTCTTTGTTCAAAGAAAGCGCTGCTTTCCAGATGATTTCAGTGCTGCCGGCGACAGACCTCTGTATGCTTAAGTCCTGGTGGTTTTTTAACTTCTACACTCATCGAGACGTGAGTCTGTTGAATTCAGTTACAAAATCACTAGGAGAAAGGGTCCATCTGCCTCTAGTTTTTTTTTTCATTCCTGGCTTACTCTATTTTCTCTTTTTAAGTCCATGTACAAGGTCGTGGGAAGCAGTCTGCACCAAATCCAATGCCCTTTTAAAAAATTTCAAGTTGCTTTAAAAAAAAATTCGCTAGGCTGGGTGGTGGTGGCACACACCTTTAATCCCAGCACTCAGGAGACAGAGGTAGGAGGATCACTGTGAGTTTGAGGCCAGCCTGGGACTACAGAATGAGTTCCAGGCCAGCCTAAGCTAGAGTGAGGCCTCACCTCTTAAAAAAATAAACAACAGAAGGGCTGGAGAGATGGCTTGGTGGTTAAAGTATTTGCCTGCAAAGCCAAAGGACCTGTGTTCAATTCCCCAGGACCCACATAAGCCAGATGCAGAAGGGGACGCATATATTTGAAGTTCATTTGCAGTGGCTGGAGGCCCTGGTGTGCTCATTCTCTCTATCTGTCTCTTTCTCTCTCTATCAAATAAAAATATTTTTAAAAACTCACTTTTGTGCTTGTGCTTGCATGCACATACACACACGCCAGAGCCTCTTGCCACTTCAAAAAAGCAACAGACTCTTGATACCACTTTTTGCATCTGGCTTCTATAGGTGTTTTGGGAATTAAACCTGGGCTTGCTGGGCCATCTCCCCAACCCCACCCAATCCCTTTTAGTGTCAGTCCGTAGCCCATGTGCCAGTCAGCTTCATTATGTCAACTAACATATGCATCTTTTTGTTGCTGCTGGGTTTGTTTATTTTTATTTATTTGGTGGCGGAGAGGAAGGCTTTTGCACTTTTTTTTTGTTCGATGTATTATGCACAATCAGTTGATTGAGGAGAGGAGATGGTTGTTTAAATCTGGTCATGGAGACTTATTAACTGGAAGGAAGAAAAAAAAAGCATATTAGAATTCTACAATAGGTCAGGAGTCCGTTGAGCCCAAGAAAAAGGACCCATGCAGCTTGTTCATGCTCGGTATTTGGTTTTCCATTTGACTCCTGTGGCATGAAAAAGGTGAGGTTTGGGAGTCTATTAAAATGTTAGCTGCATTCAGCAGATTCAGCAAATTCCAGTGCCACCCAAGGCAGAAAACATGCATAATTAAACGTCCTTCCTGCTGCCGGTTTACTCCCCCATCCCCCCCAAAAAAATGTAGGACAGAGAAAATGCAAGTGTTTGACATGGCTCCTACGTACAGGAGCAGGACAACTGGACTGGGCCTGTGAGGGAGGAACTCCAAGATCACAAATACAGTGCTGGACTGTTTTATTCTTAAGTATGAAGTGCCACTTATAAGCAATGGCTGCAGTAGCAAAACTTTTACAATCCTGGTGGTCTCTGGATGGGATCATGAAATGAAGTCCAGTGACTCAACCCAAGTCCTTGTGGCAAGCCTAGGCACTAGTGTCCGGCCAAGGCTTCATGAATTCTCCTTCCATGAACTCCAAGAAAAAAAAATACTCCTTTCAGATATAAAACCAGACTGCTTTTTTTTTTTTTTTTTTTTTTTTTTTTTACAAATTGCTAGTATTTCAGGGATGGGGAGATGGCTCATCAGTTAAAGGCACCTGCTTGTAAAACCTGCCAGCCCAGGTTCGATTCCCAAGTATCCATATAAAGCCAGTTGCACAAATTAGTACATGTGTCTGGAGTTCATTAGCAGTGGCAAGAGGCCCTGGGACAGGTAAGGTTTGGGAGTGACCATGAGCGCTCCGAGGCAAAGATGAAAGCTTTTATTCAGGAAAAGCATGAACTGCCAGGGCTGGCTCACAAGAGGGGAGCACAGGCCACCTGAGTTCCTCAGGTAGTGGGCTTCACAGGGCTTTCAGTTGGGGGAAGGTGAGGATGAGAACTGCTTTGTACTCTACATTAACCGTTTCACCATGTGCATCTGGCTTATGTGGGTCCTGGGGAATCAAACCTGGGTCCTTTGGCTCTGTAGGCAAACGCCTTAACAGCTAGGCTATCTCTCCAGCCCACATTAACCATTTCAAAAGCTAGGGTGTGAGACCAGAACAGTGACCAGGACGCTCATGAGATAGCGGGGCAGGAAACCATGACCTGGGGGCATTGCAGGCAAGGAAGGGATAATGGCTGGCCGGTTCTTGAGGAATGTGAATAATTCACTTCCTTATGTCTCTGGTGACTCCATCTTGGGAGCCCATCTTGACCTTACAGTGTGCCCTTTCTTTCCTTCTCCCTGTCTCTCACAAATAAAAATATTTAAAAATATTTATTAGAGAGAGTAGGAGGAAGAGGAAGAAGAAGAGTGAGTGTGGATGGGAGTTCCAGGGCTTCCTGCCACTGCAAATAAACTCCAGATGTGTATGCCACTTTGTGCCTCTGGCTTTTTCATGGGTGTTGGGGACTCAAACCCAGGCAGTCAAGCTTTGCAAGCAAGCACCTTTAAACACTAAGCCATCTTTCCAGCCTCCACCCCAAAATATTTTTTTAAAAAACTGCCAGAATGTCACAGTTCCTCTAATTTTCACCATGTATTTCTAACAGCAAAGGAGAGCTTAAAGCAGTCCCTTGGGAAGAAGCCTACAAACATGAAATGTCTTTATCCTTCTGAGGTTTACCTGTTCATAAAACAAATTTGGGGGCTGGAGAGATGGCTTAGCGGTTAAAGCGTTTACCTGTGAAGCCAAAGGACCCAGGTTCAATTCCCTAGGACCCATGTAAACCAGATGCACAAGGTGGCACGTGCATCTGGAGTTTGTTTGCAGTGGCTGAAGGCCCTGGTGTGCCCATTCTCTCTCTCTCTCTGCCTCTTTCTATCTCTCTCTCAAATAAATTCAATTAAATTAAAATTTTAAAAAAATTTTAAATAAGCAAATTTTGGTCTTACTTTCAGAGCAAATTTGCTGGTTCTATTATGACCTTTTAATTTTTATTTATTTTATTTTATTTTTTTATTGACAAGTTCTATACTTACATACAAAAAAAGCATGATATTTTCCTCCCTTCTCCTCATTTCCCTTTAGAACTCCATTCTCCATCATATCCCCTCCCTCTCTCCATTAGTCTCTCTTTTAATGACCTTTTTTTTAAAACTATGTGTATGAAGTGAGTACAGCATGGCCTATACCATTTGTTTTTAAATATTTATTGATTTATTTATTTACTTTAAAGGAAGAGGCAGAGATAGAGGGAAAGAGAGAGAATGGGCATGCCATGGCCTCCAGCCACTGCAAACAAACTCCAGATGCATGCGCCCCCTTGTGCATCTGGCTTTATGTGGGTCCTGGGGAGTCGAACTGGGGTCCTTGGCTTTACAGGCAACCACCTTAACTGCTAAGCCATCTCTCCAGCCCTATGTGATCTTTTTTATGTAGTCTCAGGCTGGCCTCGAACTCACAGAGATCCTCCTACCTCTGCTTCCTGAATGCTGGGATTAAAGGTGCGTGCTGTTATGGGGTCTGGTGTCACACAAGTAAGACCATTGACTCACAGAATGTGAGGCAAAGTTCTATTGGGTAAAAAAGAAAGAAAAGAAAAGAAAAAGAAGAAAAGATGGTGCACATCAGGGTTACATCCACAGTCAGGATGCAGCACAGAATTGTTTGGAGGGTCAGTTTTTATTGGAAAAAAAACTACAAAATGTTTATTGCAAAAACAGGATGGGAGTTAAGCCATAAACCACAACTTACATTCTTAGATTATAGGGAAGAAGAAAACCAGAAGGAGCTTGTGAACAGGTCTGTTGGTGCTCTTCAGACCAGCACAGCATCCTGTTTATCTACTATCTTTACCTGCTCAAGCAAGGGTTTCATTTTATTCTTTTATGGGCTAACATTTTGCTCCCTTTACAGCGAGACCATGTCCAGCTTATGTGACTTTTTCTTTTCATTTTTTTCCAGTGCTGGGGATCATTGAACCTAGGTCCTCACAAGTGCTAGACAAACACTCTGCCACTAAGCTTCATCGGCATTCTGCTGTTATGCCTTCAAATGACTGACCATTGAGCAAATTTGATTCCCTCAAAAAAAAAAAAAAACAAAATAGTGAGGCTCCTTTTGTGACTCTTCAAGGACATGGTCATGGCCTATGGAAACTCACATGTTTTTAGCAAAGGTAGAGATGAAATTTAATGTGGAGCCTGATGTACACTACCGATAGACTCAATCATGATTCCCTCTATTGAATTCATTAAAACATATCATTTGAATTTGGGAGTTAAAAGAAGAAAGGAGAGGAAGAAAAAGTAGCAGGAGGAGAATGAATGATTTTTTTTCCAGAGCATTCTGACAGGTAGAGTGAAATCAAATGCATCTAGCCGGGTGTGGTGGCACACACATATAAACCCTAAATCCTGGAGACTGAGATAGAAGGATTAGGAGTTCCCAAATTCCTAACCAGTTTGGTTTATGTAATAAGACTATCTCA
Organism: Orientallactaga sibirica; assembly: GCA_036365145.1. Taxonomy (NCBI): domain Eukaryota; kingdom Metazoa; phylum Chordata; class Mammalia; order Rodentia; family Dipodidae; genus Orientallactaga; species Orientallactaga sibirica. The sequence goes on from JAEOAD010000049.1 coordinate 178,830, forward strand.
ATCAAATCGATCGATCGATCGATCAATCAATCGATCATCAATCAATCAAATATTTCTAGTGAAAGAAAGAAGATTGTCTCCTCTTCAGTTCTTGGACAGAAACTCACGGCTTTGTGATGCTTCAGTTGACCACACTGCAAGAAGTCCACAGAGCACCCATTAAGCACAGGCATGCAGCAGAAAATGCAGAACTGGCTGGGCGAGGTGGTGCACACCTTTAGTCCCAGCACTCGGGAGGCAGAGGTAGGAGAATCGCCATGAGTTCGAAGCCACCCTGAGACTACCTAGTGAATTACAGGTCAGCTTGGCCTAGAGCGAGACCCTACCTCGAACAACCAACAAAACAAAACAGGGCTGGAGAGATGGCTTAGCGGTTAAGGTGTTTGCCTGTAAAGCCACAGGATCCCTGTTCCACTCTCCACGATCCACATAAGCCAGATGCACAAGGGGGTGCATGCATCTGGAGTTCGTTTGCAGTGGCTGGAGGCCCTGGCGGGCCCATTCTCTCTCTCTCTGTCTGCCTCTTTCTCTCTCGCTTTCTCAAATAAATAAGTAAATAAATCAAATTTAATTAGTCTATTTAAAAACAAAAACAAACAAAACAACAAAACAACAAAACGCAGAATCGAATGACTCAGGGGTAGCCAGGTTGGATTTTTGTTAAAGTGAGTCCTTGGTTACTCTTTGATGTCCCAGCTTTCACCCCCGGAGGACTCAGACTTCAGCATGGAACACTGGTTCCGAAGCCTAAGGAGAATTTTCACTCAGCAGAGGTTGAAAGGTCAGAGGCCCACAGGGGAGTTAGGTAACCCAGAATGAGCCAAGTGAGTTGCTGATAAGGCCATATTTTGGGATTAGCAGGGACCTGGAGAGTTTGTGACCCTTTTTTAAAGATATTGAAATTCAAATTAAAAAGCAGTCCAAACTAAATAACTGTGCAGGCTCAGGAAAACAGGTCAGGCCAAACTTGACCTATGAGCGTGTGGTGTTTACCCAGTCCTTGTAGTTAGTGGTCGCCTCCTGTGCAGGGGCTCAAGTAGTGAAGCTTGCTTCTCAGAAACAAGGATAGAGACAGAAAGAAATTGGCTTCTAGCCAGCGTGTGCGTAAATTTTCTATTATCATATAAATTTAATGACCAAAGCATAGGACCAACGCATAGAAGAAAGCAAAATATTGTAGTCATTAGACATTAGTATGTTTGGTTTTCACCCCAGAACCAACTTGCAATGGAGGCTTCCACTCTGGCCTCTATGTCCCTGTGTCCTTTCTACTCAGACTTCACTGGGCTTAGGAAGTCCCTGTGTGATTAACAACAAAGTTATCGAGGTACAGTCAAGTCTTCCAGGACACCCATGGGGCTGTGCGCAGGTCATACACAGTAAAGGGATGGACAGCTGGGGACTAAGACCACCCTCCTTCAAACTCCTTGTGGTGGTTTGAATGGATGTCCCCCCAGTAGATTCAGGTGTTTTATTAAAGCTTGTCATTTAGATCTGCAGCCTCCTGGCTGGAGGGGTCCTCACTGTGGGCGGACCCTACAGTACAGCTCTAAGGTGTGGAGGTGGATTTGGAATTTTCAGTTAAAGATATGCAAAATGCCTGAGGTCTGCCTGGGTTCCTGAAGTGTGCTTGCTTGCTTCTGGTGGTGGCTTGTGGCTTTTCTCTCTGCGCATGGACCTGTGAAAGGGGTACCAACTTCTTCTGCCATTACGGAACTTCCCCTTTATCTGCAAGCTTCAATAAATCCCTTCCTCATAACTGTGCCTGGTTTGGAAATTCATCCCTCACACTTTTTTTCCAGGTAAGGTCTCACTCTAGCCCAGGCTGACCTGGAATTCACTCTGTAGTCTCAGGGTGGCCTTGAACTCACTGTGATCCTCCTACCTCTGCCTCCTGAGTGCTGGGATTAAAGATGTGCGCCACCATGCCAGGCTAACTTTTTTATTTTTATTTTTATTTTTTGAGGTAGGGTTTGCTCTAGTCCAGGCTGACCTGGAATTCACTATGTAGTCTCTGGGTGGCCTCGAGCTCACGGCGATCCTCCTACCTCTGCCTCCCAAGTGCTGGGATTAAAGGCGTGCGCCACCACACCGGGCAACTCCTCCAGTTTCTTTTAACTCACATGGAATTGAGAAAAGCAAAAGGAAACAGGAGATAATGGAGGAAACATGTCTTTCACGAAAACAGGCTTGCATTTGCAAAAACAAATTCTGAGAGGTAACTTTTGGATGAAAATCAATTCTGTGATTAATAGACATTAAAAAAAAAAAAAAAAAGCTTGTGAACTGAATGAGAGTTCTAGTACATTTCAAAGCATGGCAGTTATGTCAGCCAACCTAGCATCAAAGGAAACCGGTGGGTCATTTTAGTCTCCTCTCAAGCAGAGTTCCTTTATCAACAAGTCATCATGTTACAGCCCTTTCCTGCTGGGCCTCCAACTAAGAAAGAGGGTGCAATTACGGCAGGAGGAGACAATGTCTCCCTCAGTGGGCAACTGACCATCCCCAGCAGAGATTTTTTTTTTTTTCATTTACCACAAGGTATTATTATTGTTGTTGTTGTGCTGGGAATGGAACCCAAGGGGTCTATCATGCTAGGCAAATGCTCTACCACAGAGCTACACCCCTATAGCCTGATTTTCCATTTTGGTGGTGGCTAACTGCCTCAGGGAAGTCAGTGGGTTCACCATCCAGTGTTGCTGGCTGTCTTGATCCTACACCAGCTTCATTGCTTCTGTACAGGACATTCCACATTCCTCTGTATTCTGGATCATTCTTATTTGAAATCCATGTGGTTTTTTTTTTCTTTCCGTGTATCTTATTCTTTTCTTTTTTCTTTTTTTTTTTTCCCTTTTGTTTTTGGATAGGGTCTCATGTAGCCCAGGTTGACCTCGAACTCACTATGTAGCCAAGGATGACCTTGAGCTCCTGAGTTCTGTGTTTATAGGTGGGCGCCACCACACTCAATTTAAGGGTGCTAGGTAGTGAACTCAGGACTCTGTGCATACTAGTTAAGCACTCCATGGATTGAGACGTATCCCCAGGTCCCCATCCCGCCATGCCTCCCTCCTTCCTACCATCTATACGTCACTGGCCAGGGCTCTTTTGCCCTGCATGACATGTATGAGAAAAATGTGGAACAGAAACTAGGTCATTTGGGTGTAGTATTGTTTTCAACTATACCGTATCCTGCTAAGTGCTTGCCTGCCAGGGTGATTTCAAGCTCCATTGCTATCGTGTGAGTCCAATTAGTTAAATTTTTGTTTTTTTTTTTTTTTTTTATTTATTTATTTATTTTAATTGACAACTTCTTTAATTGTAGACAATCAATATCCCATGATACTTCCCTCCCTCCCCACACTTTACCCTTTAAAACTTCACTCTTCATCATATCCCCTCCCCCTTTCAATCAGTCTCACTTTTCAGTTTGATGTCATCATCTTTTTCTCTTATTAGGATGGTCTTGTGTAGGTAGTGTCAGGCACTGTGAGGTCATGGATATCCAGGCCATTTTGTGTCTGGAGGAGCACATTGTAAGGAGTCCTACCCTTCCTTTGGCTCTTACATTCTTTCCATCCCCTCTTCCACAATGGACCCTGAGCCTTGGAAGGTGGGTTTGAGATGTTTCAGTGCTGAGCACTCCTCTGTCCCTGATTCTCAGCACCACGGTGCCTTCTGAGTCATCCCAAGGTTGCCACCATCTGAAAAGAGAAGCTTCTCTAACCAAAATGAGAGTAGTATTAACATATGGGTGTGGACATTAAGAGAAGTGCTTACTGGGCAGTTTGGTGAGCATAGTATATACATTTAGCCAGACACCAGCAGACAGTACATCCTTAGGGCTCATGACTACCCCTATTGTAGGTTTTCAGTATCAGAGATGTGTTCCCTCCCATGGAGTGGGCCTCCAGTCCAATTAAAGAGCGGTTGGTTTCCCCCATAACAGACATGCCACTACTGCACCCATTTTCTCATTTGGCCTGGCTGGACAAATTTAAAGCTTGCAGTGTTCACTGTTGAGTATCTTCACTGGTGTTTTCTCTCTCTCCCACTGAACTGCATGCAGTGTAGCTTTTTTCCAACTTTCTGTCAAATTTTTGTTTTTTCTTGAGGTAGGGTCTCCTTCTAGCACAGGCTAACCTGGAATTCACTATGTAGTCTCAGACTGGCCTCCAACTCACAGTGATCCTCCTACCTCTGCCTCCTGAGTGCTGCGATTAAAGGCATGTGCCACCATGCTAGTCCCAGTTAGTTAATTTATAGCTTCCTCCATCTTCTAAGAACAGAGTTTAGGAGGCACTTTTAAAAATATATATTTTATTTATTTATTTGAGAGAGAGAAAGAGGGAGAGAGAAAGACACACACACACACACACACACACACACAGAGAGAGAGAGAGAGAGAGAGAATGGGTGTGCCAGGGCCTCCAGCCACTGCAAACGAACTCCAGACGCATGCACCCCCTTGTGCATCTGGTTTACGTGGGTCCTGGAGAATCAAACCAGGATCCTTTGGCTTTGCAGGCAAATGCCTTAACCACTAAGCCATCTCTCCATCCCAGGAGGCACTTTTTGAAAAATAATATTTGAAGATAACAAATGGGAAGGAGACAATGGGGGGCCATGAAGCAAGTCCATTTCAAATAGAAATTCACACATTGAGCTCAACTGTCACGTTATGTTGAAAATGGGGGGATATGTATCTTAGTGCAGACCTGTGTTCACGACCTCACCACAGTCATGAGTAGTTAGTGAGACCCAAGAAAATGAGCTGAACTGGACCTGATGGTATGGGACAATAATTCCAGCTACTCAGAAAGCTGTGGCAGGAGGATCTCAGGTTCAAGGCTTGCTGGGGCTACAGAATAAGATAAAGGAAAGAAGAAAGGGGGAGCAGTTTGCTGGGGTGGTGGTGCATGCCTTTAATCCCAGCATTTGGGAGGCAAAGGCAGGAGGATCCCTGTGAGTTCGAGGCCAGCCAGAGACTACATAGTGAATTCTAGGTCAGCCTGGGCTACAGTGAGATTGTGCCTTGAAAAACTAACAACAATAATGAAAACAGAAGAAAGAAAGGAGACAGAAAGAAAGAAAAAGAGAGAGAGAAAGGGGGAGGGAAGGGAGTGGGAAAAAGAAAGAAGAAAGGGAAAAGAACAGAAAAGAAACTGGAAAGGAAACAAGGGAAGGAAGAAGGAAGGAAGAAGGAAGGAAGAAGGAAGAAAGGCTGGCTAATAAAGGGGATGTTGTTTGCTCTGTGATTCTTTGAATAGAGCAGGGTGACTAGAAGCCAGAGCTCGTCCCCATGCTCTAGCACTGACCTCCATGCCCAGCTTTCTTTTCAGCTGTTAGTAATTTTCACACAGGGTCTCACTGACTTTCTCCATAGCCCAGGCTGGCCTTGAACTTGTGATCCTCCTGTCTCAGCCTACTGAATAGCTGGGATTACAGGCCCAGCTAGTCTTCTCATCTTAATGACCATACTCTTTCTTTAAGGTCCTTCCTTTAAAAGTACAGGGCAGGTGAACTCCTTATTTCAGCTGTTCTGACATTTCAGAGGACATTGAAACCTAAGGCTGGCCTTGAACTCACTATGTAGCTGAGGGTGACCTTGAACTTCTGATCCTCCTGCTTCCACCTCCCAAGTGATGGTTTACAGACATGTGTCACCACCCCTAGTTTACAAAATGCTGAGGACAAACCCAGGGGCTTTATGCAGGCTAGAGAAGCTCTCTAGCAAACTGAGCTACATCCCCAGCCCAGGGGTCCCCTGTACATTCTGTCTGCTCACAGCTTCTTATCTCCACCTCTTTTATTCTGGACACATTTCAGTTAGTACGCTTAAATACGTAACAGATGGAACAGAGGTTGTGGCCACTGAACTAAGATACTTGAATTGTGCTTTGTTGGTTTTTTTTTGTTTTGTTTTGTTTGCAGCTGTATCTTGCTATGTCGCCCAAGCTTGCCTCAAAAGTCCTGGGCTCCAGTGATCTTCCTACCTCAGCACACCCCCCCACACCCGGCCACCATCCCCAGAAGCGGAAGCTGCAAGTGGAAGCCATTAAACTAGGCTGAGACCTGAGTTTTGGTCCACTTTCTTCCACCCATTTCTTGTGTACTTGGATGATGTGTGTCCATTTTCTCTCTCTCTCTGTCAAATAAATAAAATACATCTAAAAAAAGAGCTGAAAAGTTGACCTGGATATAGTGACTCATGCTTGCAAATCTAGCACTTAAGAGGTTGAGGTAGGAGGAATATGAGTTTGAGGTCAGCCTGAGCTACCTTACAAATCCAATGTCAGCCTGGTTATATAGAAAAGGCATCTTTTTTTTTTTAAATCGTAATGAGGGCTGGGAAGATGGTTCAGTGGTTAAAGGCGCTTGCAAAACATGCTGGTCTGGGTTCAATTCTCCACTTCCCATGTAAAGCCAGTTGTACAGAGTGACACATGCATCTGGAGTAATTTGTTTGCAGTGGTTGGAGGCCCTGGTGTGCTCTCTCCTCATCAATAAATAATAAACATATTTAAATAAAAAATTATAACAAGCAGGGCATGGAGGGCCATGGAAATACCCTTAGACCTCAGGTGGTGAAGGCAGGAGGATGAGGCACTTAAGACCAGTCTTGGTCCCGATATGATTCTCTGTCCCTAAAAACCAAAGCAAAGTAAAAATCATAAGTAGAAGGAAGGGGAAGAGAAGTTATCCTTGATTCTCTATCTGTTCCCAAGGAACACAAGTGCATTCTTTCCCCCAGTCAATAATCTAAACTTTCAGACATGTAAGAATAGTTAAGGAGGGGCTGGAGAGATGGCTTAGCAGTTTAGGTGTTTGCCTGCAAAGCCAAAGGATCCCAGTTCGATTCTCCAGGACCCACGTAAGCCAGATGCACAAGGGGCACATGCATCTGGAGTTTGTTTGCAGAGGCTAGGGCCCTGGCATGCCCATTCTCTCTCTGTCTGCCTCTCTTCTCTCTCTCTCTCTGCTTACAAATAAATAAATAAAAATTGAAAAGAAATCTTTTTTTAAAAAAAGAACAGTTAAGGAGGGCTAGAGGGATAGCTTAGTGGTTAAGGCACTTGCCTGCAAAGCCAAAGGACCCAGGTTCAATTCCCCAGAACCCATGTAAGCCAGATGCACAAGGTGGGTGTACATGCATCTTGAGTTCGTTTGCAGTGGCTGGAGGCCCTGGCATGCCCATTTTCTCTCTCTCTTTCTCTGTGTGTTTCAAATAAATAAATAATTTAAAAAAAAACAAAAAAAAAGAATACTTAAGGATTCCTTCTGGGCTATAATAATAAGGAATAAATTTATTAGTTCTATAGTATGTTGTTAATCCTGAAGTATTTAGGGAAACTACATTCTTTGGATTCTAAAAGCCTGGCTGTTTCCTCCACTTCTCCCAACTAACTCCAAACAATGCAGTTTTTGCTGATGGGGCACTCTGCGGGCTGGCCCTGTTGTTGAATTGTAAGTAAATAATCTTGAGACAAATCTGCGCTTGACACACGGTCATATGTTTACTGCTCCGGAGGGGGATTTTATATTGAGGATATTGGAAAATTCCATTGCTGTTTTGGGGGGAGGAGACACTTGGAATTGCCCATAAATTAAAGTGATTGCCCTCTGTACCATAGATAGGTTGCAAAGCACTGCACATGGACTCAAGTGTCGTATACAATGTAGAACAGAGCTGGATGAAAATACAGAACGTTGCTAAATGGAAACAGATATCACGGATGTGACAGATGTTTAAACTGCCAAGTCTGGCTATCACTAACTTCATTCTTCTCCCAGGATGGCGCTCTAAACTGGAACTGACTATTCTCGGCTGATTTTGAACTCATGTCGGTTCTCCTGACTTAGGCTTCTGAAGCCGGCATACAAGTGTGAACCACCACACCTGAATCTTTTTTTTTTTTTTTTTTGGTAATGAATTCATATTTCCCGAGAAATTAATTGTTTAATTCTTTTTCTTGTGAAATTTCTCCCCTCTTCCTCCCCATACTCTGTACACATACCCAACGTAGGAACACTGACATAAGTGAGCCCAAGATAGTTATTGCCTGTGCGCAGGCAGTTATTTGGCAATAAGAGACTCAACTCACATGCCAATCTGAAGTTCCCCTTCTCAGCCATGTCTGAAACTATTATTTTTCTGTTCATCATCATTCAGGTGTTTATTCTGGTAATTCATTGAAAGACATGTGAGTTTAAGGCCAGCTTGGGCTAGAGTGAGACCCTACCTTGAGAAAACTAAAAAATAAAATAAAAGTCTCCAAGAAAGCTTCCAGCCATTCCTCTTCTGTGCTCCGTGAGTCAACGATTTGTCTCACCACCGCTCATCACGGCAGACGTGATGCCGTATAGCCCTGAGACTGTGAGGCCTTGCGTTTCCATTTTACCCTCTTGGAAGCCACCACATGAAAATTTCCAACTATCCTGTTGGAAGGAAAGGCTATGTGGACAGACCTGACAGGATGAGAGGCTATGCAGGGAGAGAGAGGCCTGGTTGTTCTCCATCCAGCTGATGCACTGCCAGACCTGAAGCTGTCTGCAAAGTCTAGCCCCAGGATACAGAAAATCCAAATTCCTAGCTGGGCATAGTGGTGCATGCCTTTAATCCCAGCACTTGGGAGGTAGAGGTAGGAGGATCACCATGAGTTCGAGGCCAACCTGATACTACATAGTGAATTCCAGGTCAGCCTGGTCTAGAGTGAGATCCTACCTCAGTGGGGGGGGGAGAAGAAAAAGAAAAAAGAAAATCCAGATTCCTGACACTCAAAATCATGGGCAATAAGGTAATTACTGTTTCTAGTCAGTGAGATTTGGAGGTAGTTTGTTTCACAGCAGTAAAGAATAGAAACAATTCATTGTGTGTGTTCTAAAAATGTTAGCCCACACTCCTGATATCTTTTGACCATTTCAGGGTTTTTTTTTTGTAGTTTTTTTTGTTTGTTTGTTTTGGTTTTTCGAGGTAAGGTCTCACTCTAGCCCAGGCTGACCTGGAATTCACTATATAGTCTCAGGGTGGCCTTGAACTCACCAGGCTCCTCCTACCTCTGCCTTCCGAATGCTGGGATTAAAGATGTGTGCCCCCATACCCGACTTACATATTTTCAATTATACTATAATTAATTTTTCAATATTTCTATGGTTATTGCTTTTTATATCTTGAGAAATAGATCTCTAAGGTAACTGTGTGTGTGTGTGTGTGTGTGTGTTTTTAAATACATTTTTTGCAAGCAGAGAGAGAGAGAGAGAGAGAGAGAGAGAGAACATGGGCACGCTAGCTGAACAGAAATCCCCAGTGATCCTCCCATCTCTGCCCTTTCAGCAGCTATGCCTAGCTTTTTACATGGGTGCTGGGGATTGAACTCACGTCTTCATTTTTGCCCAGTGAGCATTCTTGCCATCTCCCCAGCCTATTGTTTTGTTTTTAAACCCATTGATTTGTTGGCGAAGACCTTCAACATAATATTTTGCTAACCAGATGTGGTGGTCCACACCTGTATGCCCAGCACTTAAGACACAGAGGCAGGATCATATTGTATTTGAGTGTAGCCTGGGTTACATAGTAAGACCCCATCTCAAAAAAAAAAAAAAAAACTCAGTGAGGGCACTGGGGAGATGGCTCAGTGGATAAAGCCACACAAACCTAAGTACCTGATTCCCAGACCCTGCAGAAAAAGCTGTTGAGGGCTGGAGAGATGGCTTAGCAGTTAAGGCACTTGCCTGCAAAGCCAGAGGACCCAGGCTCTATTCCCAGGACCCATGTAAGCCAGATGCACAAGGTGTCTCATGCATCTGGAGTTCATTTGCAGTGGCGGATGGCTTGGCACACCCATTCTCTCTCTCTCAAATAAAAGTTAAAAAGAAAAGAAAAAACTGTTGAGATGAGAGGTGGAGACAGAATTTTCTGGAAGATTCCAGATTCCAGAAGCTTGATGATTAGGGAACAATGAGTAATCTTGCCTCAAATGAGTAGAAGGCAAGAACTGAGGACTGACACCTGAAAGTCGTCTGCTGAGCTCCACATACATTCTATGGCATATGCATGCCTGCATTCATACACATGAACACACACACACACACACACACACACACACACACACACACAAAATAAAGTTAAAAATAAACACAAACAAGCATACTTGGCCAAAAATTTTAAGGGATTTCCTTTGCCAGCCATGGTGGCACACAGCTGAAATTCTAGCACTTGGGAGACCAAAGCCACTGGGTCACCCAGACTTCAAGACCAGCCTAGGTGATGTGGTGAGTTCAAGGCCAGCTTGGGCTACGTAGCAAGACTCTGTCTCAAAAAATGAAAGGATTTGCTTTGAGTTTTTCATGATTAATTATGTGTGTGTCATCTTAATTGGATTAAGAACATTTTCTTCTAATTGGATTTTATTGAATTCTTTAACTACACATATTATGATAATGTTTTCTTCTTCTTTTTTTAATTATTATTTTTTATTGACAACTTTTATACTTACATACAAAAAAACCCACCTGATATTTCCCTCCCCTTTCCCCCATTCCACTTTAGAACTCCAGTCTCCATCATATCTTTTAATTTGATGTCATCATCTTTTTCTTCTATTTTGAGGGTCTTGTGGAGGTATTGCTAGGCACTGCAAGGTCATGGATATCGAGGCCAATTTCTGTCTGGGCAGTTGCATTGTAAGAGGTCATACCCTTCCTTTGGCTCTTCCATTCTATCCGCCCCCTCTTCCGCAATGGTCCCTGAGCCTTGGAGGGTGTGACAGAGGTGCTGGGCACTCCTCCATCCCTTCTTCTTAGCACTATGTTGCCTTTTGGGTCATCCCAGTGGTCATTGCCATCTGAAAAGAGAAGCTTCTCTAACCAAAAGTGAGAGTAGCGTTAATATGTGAATATGAACATTAAGTGTAGTGCTTTCAGGGTAGCTTGGTGGGAATAATATATACATTTAGTCAGACAAGAGCAGACTTATACCCCTAAGGCTCATGACCTCACCTACCATAGACTTTTACTTAGGTTTTTCAGTACCAGGTATGCATTCCCTCCTGTAGAGAGGGCCTTCAGTCCAATTATGGAGCAGTTGGTTACCCCAAGAGTAGACATGCCACTATTGCACCCGTTCAGTCATTGGGCCTGTCTGGCCAAGCTTGAGTATTCAGCATCCACTGTTTTCACTGTTGATGGCTTCTGTCTCCCATACGCTGCGTGCAGTGCAGCTTTTTCCAGCTTTCATTTGTCTTGTCTACAGGGAGAAGGTTTTCTGCTCAGCACCAGCTTGCTTTCTCAGTGACCTTGCCTCTCAGGCAAGAGATGTCTTCAGCAATAGGGTCTTACTATCTGTTTCTCAAGGGAAACCAAGGGCTTTAGCAAAAGCCTTTAATGTTTTGGAGGCTACCGGGACCTCCTTGGCCAACAACTCACTGGAAGGTATCCCATCCCAGATACTGAAAATTTTCTAGTAACAGTCTACAGCTTCTAGACGTGCCCTTATTCAAAAAAGTAATTTTACATATGTCTTATTCATAATATCTTGAGTTTAGATTGACCCTCCCCCTGCCCTTCTTGTATGCATTCTCTTCCCATGGCCTCGCTTAGGCCATCCCCATCCCTGTCAAATTAAGTTCCTTTCTGGGAGATTATACTGAGTTAATTTAACATTCTTAAACTTCATGTTAAAATAGGTCTAACTTGATCTTAATATATTTTTGTTCATTATTTAGGGATAGCTCTCTAATATTATGTTTAAAATACTTACATCTATGTTCATAATGTCCTCGAGAAGTTTTTTTTTTTTTTTGGTTTTTCGAGGTAGGGTCTGACCTGGAATTCACTCTGTAGCCTCAGGGTGGCCTCGAACTCATGGCTATCCTCCTACCTCTGCCTTGTGCTGGGATTAAAGGCATGCGCACAGCTCTGGAGAAGTTTTTGTATCAAGGTTAAGCTGGTATCATCAAATGAATTTGAGAATGTTCTCTTTATATGATCTGAAAATATAAAATTTGGAGTTATTTAATTCTTGACAGTTGGATATACATTTACAATGAAACAATGGGTCTTGTATTTTGACTGAGGGAAGACTTTGAATTAATTAAAAAAATTTTTTTGAGACCGAGTCTCACTCTGAACCCATAATGATCCCTCTGCCTCAGCCTCCTAAATGCTGTCATTACAGGTGTGAGCCACCACAACTGGCTATAAATTCAATTTTTTATTTAAACTTCTTTATACTTTTTTTGAGGCAAGCCAAACAAACTGCCTTTTTAAATGTATGTGACAGAGAGAGAGAGAGAGAATGGGGTGCCAGGGCCTTTAGCCACCTCAATGCTTTAACATCTAAGCCATCTCTCCAGTCTGCTCACCTGCAATTCACTATGGAGTCTCAGGGTGGCCTTGAACTCTCAGTGATCCTCCTACCTCTGCCTCCCAAGTACTGGGATTAAAGGTGTGTGCCACCACGACAGGCAGGTAATTTTATTTATTTTTTTTAAGGCAGTGTCTCACTGTAGTCCAAGCTGACCTGGAACTTGCTTTGTAACCTAGACTGGCCTTGATCTTATGGTAATTCCACTGCCTTAGCTTCCTGAGTGTTGAGATTATAAACATGAGCCATCATATTTGGCTTCATTATGTGTTTTTTAAATTGTTTTTTATTTAACAGAGAGAGAGAATGAATATGGGTGCACCAGGGCCTCTTACTACTGCAATGGAGTTCCAGCTGCATGGGCATCTTGTGCATCTGCCTTAAGGAGGGATGTCAAGCTTTGCAAGCAAGTGCTTTTAACTGTTGGTCCATCTCTCCAGGCTCTTATGTCTTTTACAATTTAATTCCCCCCCCCCAACAAATATAAAAATGTTAAGCCGGACGTGGTGGCGCACACCTTTAATCCCAGCGCTCGAGAGGCAGAGGGAGGAGGATCGCCGTGAGTTCGAGGCCAGCCTAAGACTACATAGTAAATTCCAGGTCAGCCTGGACCAGAGTGAAACCCTACCTCAAAAAACAAAACAAACAAACAAAAAAAAAATATATAACTGTTAATGGCTTGTTTACTTGAGACAATGTCTCACTCTGCAGCCCAGGTTGGCCTAGAACTCACTATGTTGTAAGGCTAGCCTTGAACTTGGAGCAGTCCTCCTGCTTCAGCCTCCCAGTGCTGATATTACAGGCATGAGCAATCATGCCCAACTAAGCTGTTACGATTTTCTGATTTTGGGGGGGAGAGGTGACAGTTTTGGTAACTTACATTTTTCTAGAAATGCTACATATTTCACTTTGGGTTTGAAATTTATTAGGATAAAGTTGTATATGGTATTATTAAATAGTATTGTTTATTTCTCTACAACTAGTATTATGACTCCTATTCCTAATTTTTTTCTCTTTTTGAAAAAATTCTTTATTTATGAGAGAGAGGGAGAGAGAGAGAATATGGGCACATCAGGGCCTCCAGCCACTGCAAACAAACTCCAGATGCATGAGCCACCTTGTGTATCTGGCTTTACATAGGTACTGGGGAATTGAACCTGGATCCTTAGGCTTTACAGGAGAACATGTTAACTGCTAAGCCATCTTTCCAGCCCTCCTATTTCTAATATTGAGGGCCTGACCTTGTTTCCTTTTTTAAAAAATATTTTTTATTTGTTTGAGAGAGAGAGAGAGAACAGACACGCCAGGGCCTCCAGCCACTGCAAACAAACTCCAGATGCATATGCCCCCTTGTGCATCTGGTTTACCGGGATCCTTTGGCTTTGCAGGCAAGTGCCTTAACCACTAAGCCATTTCTCCAGCCCAGATCTTGTTTTCTTGATCATTCTTGTTAGAGGTTGGGCAAATTAATCGTCTTTAGTGAATTTTAAAAATATTGTTTTTCAGTTGTTCATCTTTGTTAGAGATATGGCCCATTGATTTAAAGAAAACACAGGGCTGGAGAGATGGCTCAGTGATTAAAGGCACTTGCTTGCAAAGCCTAACAGCCCTGTTTCAATTCCCTAGTGCCTATGTAAATCCAGATGTACGAAGTGGTGCATATATCTGAGTTTGTTTTCTGTGTCAAGAGCTCCTGGAGCACCCATTCTCTCTCTCTCCCTCTCTCTCTCTTTATCTATCTGTAGGAGGATATTTTTGTTGTTATTCTATTTTGTTTCTCAGTTCCAGGAACCAACTATGAAAAGATTTTTTGCTGAAATCTGGGAAATTTTTCATCTTCCCAATTTGAGGATGCTGTGTGTGTGTGTGTGTGTGTGCGTGCGTGCACACGACACCTCCTTCCACACTGAGAATTAAATCCAGGGCCTTGCTGAGTATAGTGGCTAACACCTGAATTCCAGCACTTGCAAGACTGAGGCAAGAGAATTGCCATGAGTTCAAGGTCTACCTGGGATACATAGGGAAATCCAGGCTCACCAAGGCTACAGAATGAGACCCCCATCTCCAAAAACCCCAAAGGAAAACCAACCAACACAACGCCTGACACTCGCCTACACTGCAGCCCTGCCTTCCTTCTGTGCTTATGACAAAGGGCTCCAAGTCCACTGGCTTCATGCAGAAGAGTGAATCAGGTGGAAGTGGGCAGACACAGAACTCCAGCAGATCTTGAAGGGCATCTGAAGTTTCAACAGTTCAAGAAGGGCATCTTTTAGGCAAGAAGGTTGCACAATAATTGAAATATTTCTCAACACACTCTGGAAACTTATTTTGAAGTTTCTTATCTTTGACATAAAACATTCCATTAGGTTTCAGCTCAGCTGATAATTCTTAGTGCCTTGTGGGTCCTTCATTACACTCAACCCTAGTCATAATTTTTAACGTCAGAGATCCAGATAAACACATGCTTTTTCATTATCACTTGACATTTCAAATACTCAGGCAAGCAGAGAAACTGTAAACATGGACACTCACCATATTTTGTTGTTATTGTTTTAAAGTAGGGTCTCGCTCTAGTCTAGGCTGACCTGGAATTCACTATTTAGTCCCAGGGTAACCTTGAACTCACAGCGATCCTCCTACCTGTGCCTCCCAAGTGCTGGGATTAAAGGTGTGAGCTACCACTCCTGGCTTTTTGTTGTTGTTGTTTGAGGTAGGGTCTCACTCTAGCCCAGGCTGACCTGGAACTCACTATATAGTCTCAGGCTGGCCTCGAACACACAGAGATCCTCCTACTTTTGCCTCCCGAGTGCTGGGATTAATGGTGTGCGCCACCATGCCTGGCTATTCACCATATTTTCGAGCCAGGCAGCATGAACATGTGCTTGCATTGCTAGGTGATTCAGAGTTCTTTATGGTTCCAATGCAGGGTGCACACAGCACACACTTGATATGTAGTGCTAAGTGAACGAGTGAATGAATGGCGTGTTTGCCTTTTTTCCCAGAGACTGTGTTCTGAAGGAAGTATCTCAAGTATTTGACATAATGCTTGCACATAGACACTAAATTTTTTTTTGGCAAGCAAGGGAATCAAATAGGCAGAAAGGAGAAAAGGGGAGGGAATTATGTGTGTTCTTATCTGATGTCCAAGTAGAAAAGGAATGCTTAGTGAGTTGGGCCAGTTCAACTTTGGCTTGATTTAAAGCTTTCCCCCTGCTTATTTTCTGTTTATTTTATTTTATTTATTTATTTTATTTGAGAACGGCAGACACAGAGAGAAAGCGGCAGACAGATAAAGAACGGGCACGCCAGGGCCTCCAGCCACTGCAAATGAACTCCAGATGCATGCGCCCCCTTGTGCATCTGGCTTATGTGGGTCCTGGGGAATTGAGCCTCAAACCCGGGTCCTTGGGCTTCATAGGCAAGGGCTTAACCACTAAGCCATCTCTCCAGCTCCCCTGCTTATTTTCTAATGAGAGCATTAAAGAAAAAATTCTCGAGTTAGCCATTAGCCTCTGTGTAAGTGAAAATGTTTTCCCAAGGGACTGAAAACATCGTGAAATCTACTTTCGTGGAGTCTCAAGGCGACTCCTAATTGCCTGCGGATTGAAAATATTATTCTTTAACGTTCTTTTAAAAAGATAAAAAGTCAGCAGAAGTTTGTGGCTGGGTGGTGTGTGTACCTCTTAACCCTGGAGTCTGTGGTGGGCTAGGGTGTAGCAATGCGTCCATTTCTCAGAGGTGCTGGGACAAAAAGCTGGAGCAAATGCCTGCTAACATCCAGCGGGCATGTCATGACGTGGGTTGCGCATCCTCTTGCTGACACTTCACCTCATGCCAGGTGTTCAGTTGATGGCTTTGACAAAGTTACATGGTTACCTGCAGCGAGGCTCCAGTCATACTCTGAGAAACCATCCCCACTGTGAGCTCTTGCTGTGAAAGTATTTAAGTAATTAAAAGCATTTCTGTATCAAAGGAGCCTCCTGACCGTGGGATCCATAACTCTGTAGCTTTTCTTTTCAAAACATTCACATGAGAGAGATAGCTGTGTTTGTGTGGCACCAGACTGCTTTTCCGAGTGAAGCTGAGCTTTGTTCAAGTCCTTATGTGATAAGAATTTTAATAATCATAAATCCCAGATCCAGGTTTCTCATAGGGATGTGCAGAGCGTGCTTCCAGGAAGAATGAATGGTATGGCTGCTTACGGAAGGAGAAGTTTGTGGTTTTTGTTTGGATCTGGATTGAGCTGTTTTTGTTTACACAGGAAGTCTTATGGGCAGGAAGTCTCTCTCAGCAGTGGGTTTTTGGGCTCAAATCTCTGAAGATCAGTGAGGAGTGAAACAGAAAGGCCCTAGTGTCCACACACACACACACACACACACACACACACACACACACACACATGCACACACCCCATCATGCCTCCCTCCCCTCATTGTGGAGAACAAACAAACAGCTTGAGATGGGACACATCTGGGAGGGGAAGGTTGAGACAGGATGTGACACCCAAATGAAGACAATGCCACCTCTAGGCACTCCCCTCCCCACCCATGGCCACTAAGATAGCAGCACTAGCACGGGAGATGGAAGCCATTGAAATTCACCCCCACAGGTCCAGAGGTCTGAAGTCCTTTCAGCATGAAAGGACCCTGCTGAGGGGCTTGGGACACTTCTGATGGGATTAGCATGCCTCTGTGGACATCCAAAGGAGCGGGCAGGGCATCGTCTCTGTTCGTGTTTTGTCCCTCCATTTTCACCCACAGTGAACGCTGGATGATATGGAGAAGAGGGCGTGTTGTCCTGGCAACCGAAAGAGGCCAGGTCACCAGGAGACGTGGAGAAAGGAAGTCTCCTGTAGCACTGAGGAGTTGCTGTGTGGCTGTTGGTTCTGGGCCAGAGCAGATACCCAGTTTAATGAAGTGCTCAGCCCTGGGTCTGGTTCTCAGTCTCCAAGAGAATGCAGGAGAGGCCGAGCTCCGGCAAACACACTGGGGAGCATGATGGAGAGGGGGGTGACCAGTTCAGAAGTCAAGTTTTCCAACTCCCGGTAGTGTGAACACACACCAAGCGAATTGACTAATATTGAAGCAGAAGATGTAACCTGGGACCCAGCTTCCAGGCCTTAGTACCCCATGACCTCAATTGTGGATAAGACCCCAACTAACCCCGAGGGTTGCCGAGCTTGACTCCAGTCCCTTCAGGTGTCCGGAGGAGAGCGTTAGGGGCCATATTTAAAATTATTTTTACTGGGGCCAGGGAGATGGCTCAGCCGTTAATGACGCTTGCTTGCAAAGCCTGTTGGTCTTGGTTGAATTCCCCAGTACCCAGGTAAAGTCAGACACACAAAAACATTCCATTAGGTTTCAGCTCAGCTGATAATTCTTAGTGCCTTGTGGGTCCTTCATTACACTCAACCCTAGTCATACTTTTTAACGTCAGAGATCCAGATAAACACATGCTTTTTCATTATCACTTGACATTTCAAATACTCAGGCAAGCAGAGAAACTGTAAACATGGACACTCACCATATTTTTTGTTGTTATTGTTTTAAAGTAGGGTCTCGCCTAGTCTAGGGCTGACCTGAATTCACTCATTTAGTCCCAGGGTAGCTTTGAACCCACAGCCATCCTCCTACCCAGCCTCCCCTGGGATTAAAGGTGTGAGCTACCACTCCCTGGCTTTTTGTTGTTGTTGTTTGAGGTAGGGTCTCACTCTAGCCCAGGCTGACCTGAACTCACTATGTCTCAGGCTGGCCTCTCAACACACAGAGATCCTCCTACTTTTGCCTGAGTGCTGGGATTAATGGTGTGCGCCACCATGCCCGGCTATTCACCATATTTTTCGAGCCAGGCAGCATGAGCACAGTTGCTTGGCTTGCCAGGGCATTCAGAGTTCTTTATGGTTCCAATGCAGGTGCACACAGCACACACTTGATATGTAGTGCTAAGTGAACGAAGTGAATGAATGGCGTGTTTGCCTTTTTCCCAGAGACTGTGTTCTTGAAGGAAGTATCTCAAGTATTTGACATAATGCTTGCACATAGACACTAAATTTTTTTGGCAAGCAAGCGGGAATCAAATAGGCAGAAAGGAGAAAAGGGAGGGAATTATGTGTGTTCTTATCTGATGTCCAAGTAAAAAGGAATGCTTAGTGAGTTGGGCCAGTTCAACTTTGGCTTGATTTAAAGCTTTCCCCTTATTTTTTTCTTGTTTATTTTATTTTATTTATTTATTTTATTTGAGAACGGTAAGACAGAGAGAGAAGAGGCAAGACAGATAAAGAACGGCACGCCAGGGCCTCCAGCCACTGCAAATGAACTCCAGATGCATGCGCCCCTTGTGCATCTGGCTTATGTGGGTCCTGGGAATTGAACCTCAAACCCGGTCCTTATTTCATAGGCAAGTGGCTTAACCACTAAGCCATCTCTCCAGCTCCCCTGTTTATTTTCTAATGAGAGCATTAAAGAAAAATTCTCGAGTTAGCCATTAGCCTCTGTTAGTGGGGAAACAGCCTCAAGGGACTGAAAACATCGTGGAAGATTACGCGGAGTCTCAAGGCGACTCCTAACTGCTCATGGATTGAAAATATTATTCTTTAATTCTTTAAAAGATAAAAGTCAGCAGAAGTTTGTGGCTGGGTGTGTGTACCTTTAACCCTGAGTCTGTGGTGGGCTAGGTGTAGCAATGCGCCCATTTCTCAGAGGTGCTGGGACAAAAGCTGGAGCAATGCCTGCTAACATCCAGCTGGCATGTCATGAGGTTGGCGATCCTCTGCTGACACTTCACCTCATGCCAGGTGTTCAGTTGATGGCTTTGACAAAGTTACATGGTTACCTGCAGCGAGGCTCCAGTCATACTCTGAGAAACCATCCCCACTGTGAGCTCTGCTGTGAAAGCATTTAAGTATTAAAAGCATTTCTGTATCAAAGGAGCCTCCTGACCGTGGATCCATAACTTAGGCTTTTTCTTTTCAAACATTCACATGAGAGAGTAGCTGTGTTTGTGTGGCACCAGACTGTTTTTTCCGAATGAAGCTGAGCTTGTTCAAGTCCTTATGTGATAAGAATTTTAACAATCATAAATCCCAGATCCAGGTTTCAAGTAGGGATGTGCAGAGCGTGCTTCCAGGAAGAATGAATGGTATGGCTGCTTACGAAGGAGTAGTTTGTGGTTTTGTTTGGATCTGATTGAGCTGTTTTTTTTACACAGAAGTCTTATGGGCAGAAGTCTCTCTCAGCAGTGGGTTTTGGGCTCAAATCTCTGAAGATCAGTGGAGGAGTGAAACAGAAAAGGCCCTAGTGTCCACACACACACACACACACACACACACATGCACACACACCACACATCATGCCTCCCCTCCCCCCATTGTGGAGAACAAACAAACAGCTTGAGATGGGACACATCTGAGGGGGGTTGAGACAGGATGTGACACCCAAATGAAGACAATGTTACCCTGGCACCTCCCCCACCCATAATACTAAGATAGCAGCACTAGCACGGGAGATGGAAGCCATTGAAATTCACCCCACAGGTCCAGAGGTTCTGAAGTCCTTTTCAGCATGAAAGGACCCTGCTGAGGGCTTGGGACACTTCTGATGGGATTAGCATGCCTCTGTGGACATCCAAAGGAGCCGGGCAGGGCATCGTCCCTGTTCAGCGTTTTGTCCCTCCTCCATCACCCACAGTGAACGCTGGATGATATGGAGAAGAGGGCGTGTTGTCCTGGCAACCGAAAGAGGCCAGGTCACCAGGAGATGGAGAAAGGAAGTCTCCCGTAGCACTGAGGAGTTGCTGTGTGGCTGTTGGTTCTGGGCCAGAGCAGATACCAGTTTAATGAAGTGCTCAGCCCTGGGTCTGGTTCTCAGTCTCCAAGAGAATGGTGAGAGGCCGAGCCCGCAAACACACTGGGGAGCATGATGGAGAGGGGGGTGACCAGTTCAGAAGTCAAGTTTTCCAACCCGGCAGTGAACACACACCAAGCTAATTGACTAATATTGAAGCAGAAGATGTAACCTGGGACCCAGCTTCCAGGCCTGAAATTCATGACCTCATTGTGATAGCAGACCCCAAACTAACCCGGAGGGCGTTGAGCTTGACTCAGTCCCTTCAGGTGTCCGGAGGAGAGAAACAGGGGTCATATTTAAAATTATTTTTACTGGGCAGGGAGATGGCTCAGCCGTTAATGACGCTTGCTTGCAAAGCCTGGGTTGGTCTTGGCTGAATTCCCAGTACCCAGGTAAAGTCAGACACACA
This sequence comes from Orientallactaga sibirica, assembly GCA_036365145.1. Lineage (NCBI taxonomy): Eukaryota > Metazoa > Chordata > Mammalia > Rodentia > Dipodidae > Orientallactaga > Orientallactaga sibirica. The sequence continues at coordinate 199,444 of JAEOAD010000049.1, forward strand.
AAGTAGCATATGCATCGGGAGTCTGTGCAGTGGCAAGAGGCCCCAGCCTTATTTATCCTCTCCTCTTCTCTGTGCTCTCAAAAAAAAATTCCTGTTACTTTAGCAAAAATTTGTTCTGTACTTTGTGCTTTTAAAAGCAGCTTCATGGGCTGGAGAGATGGCTTAGCAGCAGGCACCTGCTCACAGCCCAAGAATGTTGGTTCCAATCTGCAGGTCCCCACTGCTTAGCCAGATGCAAAGTGATGCAAGGGCGCAAACCGCACTTGCTCCAAAAGGGTGCACGCATCTGAGTTCCTTCATAGTGGCTGAGAGGCTTTTGGTTCGCCCATTTTCTCTCTCTCTGCCTCTCCCTCCTTTTCTATCTTTCTCTGCTCCCTCCCCTCCTATCTCTCTTCTGTGTTTTTCTCCAAAAAGCAGCTTCTGGGGCTGGAGAGATGGCTTAGTGGTTAAGCACTTTCCCTGTGAAGCCTAGGGACCTGCGTTCGACTCTCCAGATCCCACATAAGCCAGACGATAAAGGTGAGGCAAATGCAAGGCTGCATATGCCCACCAGGTGGTGCAAGGGTCTGAGTTTGCGCAGCGCGGCTGAGGCCCTGGCGCACCAACCTCTTTCTAAAAAAAGGCCAGGCGTGGTGGCGCACGCCCTAATCCCAGCACTGGGAGGCAGAGGTAGAGGAGCACCAAGAGTTCGAGGCCACTCCTGAGACAACATGGTGAATTCCAGGTCAGCCTGAGCTAGAGTGAGAGACCTCACCAAAACCAAAAAAAAAAAAAAAAAAAAAAGTTTCTGTTTGAGTTACTGACTTGAATTTCACAAAATTTATTAAGTGAATTTTATTTGGGAAAAGTGCAGAATTTCCAACCATTTTTGGAAATGGCTCTTAACATATTTCTGCCATTTATTTATGCAAAAATGGCACTATCAGCATTGATGTTTGTAAAGTCAAAATATTGATCAAGTCTGCAAATGTTGAAGATGCCCTAAGTCCTGCAGCATCTAATACTCAGCCAAGATTTAATTTTTTAATATATTTAAAACAATATTTTATTTTTTTAAATTTATTTGAAAGTGACAGACAGAGAGAGAAAGAGGCAAAGAGAAAGGGGAGAGAGAATGGGCACACCAGGGCCTCCAGCCACTGCAAACTAACCCAGATGCATATGCCACCTGCATCTGCTCATGTGGTCCTGGGGAGTTGAGCCTCAAATCAGGTCCTTAGGCTTCACAGGCAAGCACTTAAATCATGCCATCTCTCCAGCCCCTAACTTAAAAATATTTTTATTTATTTATTTTGAGAGAGAAAGAAAGAGGCAGATAGAGACAGAGAATGGTCACAGGCCTCCAGCCACTGCAAAATGAACTCCAGATGAATGTGCCACCTTGTGCATCTGACTTAAATGGGAACTGGGGAATCAAACCTGTCCTTTGGCTTTTCAGCAAGCGCCTTAACAGTTAAGCCATTCTAGCCCCAGCTTCATAATCTAAAAGATGATTAAGCATAGACCTTAAAGATATCTATGTATCTTATGAATTATAAATATATAACAAGACTAACATAAGTACATTAGCTTAATATGTAATAAAACAGATTTTCATAGGTAAGGGAAATATGAAATGTTTTATTTGCTTATTTTCTCCATTTTATTTATTTATTTTTGAGTATGCCAAAGGAGATTTAGAGAGAAAGGTGGAAAAGTCCCAAAGTAAGTCAGGCATCACGTTTAGGATTTTAGCCAGCATCCAAAAAGAGCACAAAGGAAGGGGAAAAAGGAAAACTCATGTTTTTCTGAGTTAAACCCAGTGTTGGATCTGTTAAGCAACTGAGTAGTTTACTTCCTATTTTTAGGCAAAATTTAAACCCCGTGTGGATGGACCAGCTACAACCTGGAGCCCAAACTAGCCTTAATTATCACTATCCTCCGTCTCCACCTCTGAATACTAAGATTACACAGAGCCACCTTGTCCGGTGCTGTATATGGTATATATATATATATATATATATATATATATATATATATATATATATATATATATATTTACTTATCAGAGACAGAGAGAAGGTTAAAGAGAGAGACAGAGAAAGAGGAGAAATGTGCACCAGGTCTCCAACCACTGCAGACGAACCCAGACGATGCACCACCATGCATTTGGCTTATGTGGGACCTGAGAATGAACTGGATCCTTAGGGCTTCACAGGCAGTACTTCAATCCAAGCCATCATCTCCAGCCCACAAGTGGTATTTAAAAGATGTTTCAAGGGGCTGGAGAGATGGCTTAGCAGTTACACTCTTGCTCAGAAGCCTAAGGACCCAGTCCGAGACTCGATTCTCAGGCTGTGGTTAAAAATATTTTGAAACAAACAAAACAAAAAACAGAGCTGCTGGCTGGTTAAGTTGGTACAGTGCTTATCTAACATGCATGAAGACCTGTGCTCCTGTTCCACCTTCTAGTTAATTACAAACCAGACATGGTGGTGCATGTCTGTAATCTCAGCATATAGGAGATAAAGGCAGAATGATCATCCTCTGCTATTTTTCTAATGAGAGCATTAAAGAAAAATTCTCGAGTTAGCCATTAGCCTCTGTGTAAGTGAAAATGTTTTCCCAAGGGACTGAAAACATCGTGAAATCTACTTTCGTGGAGTCTCAAGGCGACTCCTAATTGCCTGCGGATTGAAAATATTATTCTTTAACGTTCTTTTAAAAAGATAAAAAGTCAGCAGAAGTTTGTGGCTGGGTGGTGTGTGTACCTCTTAACCCTGGAGTCTGTGGTGGGCTAGGGTGTAGCAATGCGTCCATTTCTCAGAGGTGCTGGGACAAAAAGCTGGAGCAAATGCCTGCTAACATCCAGCGGGCATGTCATGACGTGGGTTGCGCATCCTCTTGCTGACACTTCACCTCATGCCAGGTGTTCAGTTGATGGCTTTGACAAAGTTACATGGTTACCTGCAGCGAGGCTCCAGTCATACTCTGAGAAACCATCCCCACTGTGAGCTCTTGCTGTGAAAGTATTTAAGTAATTAAAAGCATTTCTGTATCAAAGGAGCCTCCTGACCGTGGGATCCATAACTCTGTAGCTTTTCTTTTCAAAACATTCACATGAGAGAGATAGCTGTGTTTGTGTGGCACCAGACTGCTTTTCCGAAGTGAAGCTGAGCTTTGTTCAAGTCCTTATGTGATAAGAATTTTAATAATCATAAATCCCAGATCCAGGTTTCTCATAGGGATGTGCAGAGCGTGCTTCCAGGAAGAATGAATGGTATGGCTGCTTACGGAAGGAGAAGTTTGTGGTTTTTGTTTGGATCTGGATTGAGCTGTTTTTGTTTACACAGGAAGTCTTATGGGCAGGAAGTCTCTCTCAGCAGTGGGTTTTTGGGCTCAAATCTCTGAAGATCAGTGAGGAGTGAAACAGAAAGGCCCTAGTGTCCACACACACACACACACACACACACACACACACACACACACATGCACACACCCCATCATGCCTCCCTCCCCTCATTGTGGAGAACAAACAAACAGCTTGAGATGGGACACATCTGGAGGGGAAGGTTGAGACAGGATGTGACACCCAAATGAAGACAATGCCACCTCTAGGCACTCCCCTCCCCACCCATGGCCACTAAGATAGCAGCACTAGCACGGGAGATGGAAGCCATTGAAATTCACCCCCACGGGTCCAGAGGTCTGAAGTCCTTTCAGCATGAAAGGACCCTGCTGAGGGGCTTGGGACACTTCTGATGGGATTAGCATGCCTCTGTGGACATCCAAAGGAGCGGGCAGGGCATCGTCCCTGTTCGTGTTTTGTCCCTCCATTTTCACCCACAGTGAACGCTGGATGATATGGAGAAGAGGGCGTGTTGTCCTGGCAACCGAAAGAGGCCGGGTCACCAGGAGACGTGGAGAAAGGAAGTCTCCTGTAGCACTGAGGAGTTGCTGTGTGGCTGTTGGTTCTGGGCCAGAGCAGATACCCAGTTTAATGAAGTGCTCAGCCCTGGGTCTGGCTCTCAGTCTCCAAGAGAATGCAGGAGAGGCCGAGCTCCGGCAAACACACTGGGGAGCATGATGGAGAGGGGGGTGACCAGTTCAGAAGTCAAGTTTTCCAACTCCCGGTAGTGTGAACACTCACCAAGCGAATTGACTAATATTGAAGCAGAAGATGTAACCTGGGACCCAGCTTCCAGGCCTTAGTACCCCATGACCTCAATTGTGGATAAGACCCCAACTAACCCGGAGGGTTGCCGAGCTTGACTCCAGTCCCTTCAGGTGTCCGGAGGAGAGCGTTAGGGGCCATATTTAAAATTATTTTTACTGGGGGCCAGGGAGATGGCTCAGCCGTTAATGACGCTTGCTTGCAAAGCCTGTTGGTCTTGGTTGAATTCCCCAGTACCCAGGTAAAGTCAGACACACAAAGTAGCATATGCATCGGGAGTCTGTGCAGTGGCAAGAGGCCCTGGTGCGCCCATTTATCCCCTCTCTCTCTCTCTCTCTCTCTCTCTCTCTTTCTCTGTGTCTCAAAAAAAAAATTCCTGTTACTTTAGCAAAAATTTAGTTCTGTACTTTGTGCTTTTAAAAAGCAGCTTCATGGGCTAGAGAGATGGCTTAGCAGTTAAGGCACCTGCCTGCTAAGCCTAAGAATGCTGGTTCCAATCTGCAGGTCCCACGTTTAGCCAGATGCAAAGTGATGCAAGGGCGCAACGCCGCACTTGCCCAAAAGGGGGTGCACGCATCTGGAGTTCCTTCATAGTGGCTGAGAGGCTGCTGGCCCGCCCATTCTCTCTCTCTGCCTCTCCCTCTCTTTCTATCTTTCTCTGCCTCTCCCTCTCTCTCTATCTCCCTCTGTGTTTTTCTCCAAAAAGCAGCTTCTTGGGGCTGGAGAGATGGCTTAGTGGTTAAGGCACTTTCCTGTGAAGCCTAGGGACTCATGTTCGACTCTCCAGATCCCACATAAGCCAGACGTATAAAGGTGAGGCAAATTCAAGGTTGCATATGCCCACCAGGTGGTGCAAGGGTCTGGAGTTTGCTTGCAGCGGCTGAGGCCCTGGCGCACCAACTCTCTTTCTAAAAAAAAATAGCCAGGCGTGGTGGCGCACGCCTTTAATCCCAGCACTCGGGAGGCAGAGGTAGGAGGAGCACCATGAGTTCGAGGCCACCCTGAGACAACATGGTGAATTCCAGGTCAGCCTGAGCTAGAGTAAGACCCTGCCTCGAAAAACCAAAAAAAAAAAAAAAAAAAAAAAAAAAAAAGTTTCTGTTTGAGTTACTGACTTGAATTTCACAAAAATTTATTAAGTGAATTTTGGCTTGGGATTAAAGCAGAATTTCCAACCATTTTTTGAAATGGCTCTTAACATATTTCTGCCATTTATTTATGCAAAAATGGCACTATCAGCATTGATACTTGTAAAGTCAAAATATTGATCAAGTCTGGAAAATGTTGAAGATGCCCTAAGTCCTGCAGTATCTAATACTCAGCCAAGATTTAATTTTTTAATATATTTAAAACAATATTTTATTTTTTTAAATTTATTTGAAAGTGACAGACAGAGAGAGAAAGAGGCAAAGAGAAAGGGAGAGAGAGAATGGGCGCAGTAGGGCCTCCAGCCACTGCAAACGAACTCCAGATGCATGTGCCACCTTGTGCATCTGCTCATGTGGGTACTGGGGAATCGAGCTCTAACCAGGGTCCTTAGGCTTCACAGGCAAGCACTTAACTGCTAAGCCATCTCTCCAGCCCCTAACTTAAAAAATATTTTTATTTATTTATTTTGAGAGAGAAAGAAAGAGGCAGATAGAGAGAGAATGGTCATGCCAGGGCCTCCAGCCACTGCAAATGAACTCCAGATGAATGTGCCACCTTGTGCATCTGACTTAAATGGAAACTGGGGAATCAAACCTGGGTCCTTTGGCTTTTCAGGCAAGCGCCTTAACAGTTAAGCCATCTCTCTAGCCCCAGCTTCATAATCTGGTAAAGATGATTAAGCACAGACCCTAAAGATATCTATATATCTTATGAATTATAAAATATATAACAAGACTAACATAGTAAGTACATTAGCGAATATGTAATAAAACAGATTTTCATAGGTAAGGAATATGAAATGTTTTATTCGTTTATTTTCTCTATTTATTTATTTATTTTTGAGTATGCCAAAGGAGATTTATTGAGAAAAGGGTGGAAAAGTCCCAAAGTGTCAGGCAAACATGCTTAGGATTTTAGCCAGCATCCAAAAAAGAGCACAAAAGGAAGGGAAAAAAAGGAAAACTCATGTTTTCTGAGTTGGAACTCAGTAAGGATCTATTAAGCAACTGAGTAGTTTTTGTCTTATTTTTAGGCAAATTTAACCCTGTAGTGTGGATGGACTGGAAGTTACAACGGAGCCCAAACTAGCCTTGAATTCATCACTATCCTCCTGCCTCCACCTTCTGAATACTAAGATTACACGTGTGAGCCACCTTGTCCAGCAAGTGGTATACATACATACATACATATATATATTTACTTATCAGAGACAGAGAGAAGAAGAGAGAGACAGAGAAAGAGTGAGAATGTGCACCAGGGCCTCCAACCACTGCAGACGAACTCCAGACGCATGCACCACCATGTGCATTTGGCTTATGTGGGACCTGGAGAATCGAGCCGGGATCCTTAGGCTTCACAGGCAAGTGCCCTAACTAAGCCATCTCTCCAGCCCACAAGTGGTATTTAAAAGATGTTTCAAGGGGCTGGAGAGATGGCTTAGCGGTTAAGCGCTTGCCTGTGAAGCCTAAGGACTCCAGTCCGAGACTCGATTCCTCAGGACCCACGTAAGCAAGCCTAAGGACATGCATCTGGAGTTTGTTTCCGAGACCCATTCTCTCTCTCCCTCTTTCTCTCTATTAAATAAATAAATAGAATAGAATATTTAAAAATATTTTGAAAACAAACAAAACAAAACAGAGCTAAGGATGTGGTTAAGTTGGTACAGTGCTTATCTAACATGCATGAAGACCTGTGCTCCTGTTCCACCTCTAGCACCACATAAACCAGACATGGTGGTGCATGTCTGTAATCTCAGCATATAGGAGATAAAGGCAGAATGATCATCCTCTGCTATTTAGTAAGTTTGAGACCAGCCTTGGCTGCCTGAGATTCTGTCTCAAAAACAAAAATGAAGTTCGTTTCTTTTCTACCATTTATTCCACTTTTTTTTTTTTTTTTTAATTTTTCGAGGTAGGGTCTCACTCTAGCTCATGCTGACCTGGAATTCAATATGTAGTCTCAGGGTGGCCTCGAACTCAGGATGGTCCTCCTACCTCTGCCTCTTGAGTACTGGGATTAAAGGTGTGTGTCACCATGCCTGGCTTTCATCAATTATTGATATCAACATCAATATATATATATATATATATTTATTATTTATTATTCCAGGCTAACCTGGAACTCACTGTGATCCTACCTCAGCATCCCAAGTGCTGGGACTAAGGCATGTGCCATCACCCTAGGCATATTCTTACAAAGAATAAATCCAGCCAGGCATGTGGCACAGGCCTATAATCCCAGCACATGGATTTGAAGGCAAGAGGATCAGGAATTCAAGGTCTTCCTAGGATAACCTAAGGAGGTTGAGGGCCTGAGTTCTATAAACAAACAAGTTAAGTAGACCCTAATAGAAAACTATAATATTAGGCTGGAGAGATTTCTCACTGTTAAGACACTTGCCTACAAAGCCCAAGGACTGGAGCTCAATTCCTCAGCACGCACGTAATGCCAGATGTACAAGGTGACACATGTGTTTAGACTTCATTTGCAGTGGCTAGAGGCCCTGGTGTGCCTATTCTCACTCTTTCTACTTGTTTGTTTATTTCTCTCTCTATCCCAAAGAAATAAATAAAATAATAAAAAAGAAAACTGTAATATTGGCTAAAATATGTTCATTTTTAATTTTAATATTTTATTTATTTTATTTATTTTATTTTATTTTATTATTTTATTTTATTATTTTATTTTATTGGTTTTTCAAGGTATGTTCTCACTGTAGCCCAGGCTGACGTGGAATTCACTCTATATTCTCAGGGTGGCCTCAAACTCACAGCAATCCTCCTACCTCTGCCTCCTGAGTTCTGGGACTAAAGGTGTGCACCACCATGCCTGGCTAATTTTAATATTATTAATTTTAATTTTAAAAGTTTTACTCAACCCATTGGAAGTGCTATTACGTATGATATAGAATTATAGTTACATAGGAGCTTAGAGATACAATGTCTTGGAAAATCAAATTTCCTTGAAGAAGATAGATTTATTTTATTTTATTTTTCCTTTCCTTTCCTTTAAAAAAAATCTGTGTCAAAGCTGGGCGTGGTGGTGCATGTCTTTAATCCCAGCATTCAGGAGGCAGAGGCAGGAAGATGGCTGTGAGTTTGAGGCCACCCTGAGAATACATAGTGGGATGGCTAGTCTGGGCTACAGTGAAACTCTACCTCGAAAAACCAAAACCAAACCAAAACAAACAAACAAACAAACAAAAACCATATTAATTTACCAACTGGTATGCAAAGGAATTTAAAAATGGTCCATGTTTTAAAAGGCTTATACTCTGTTGGAAGGCTTATGTTACTGTGATATGACCAAGGAGCACATATGATGCCTGCTAGTTAAAATTCACAAAGTATCAAAAAGTATAAAATGTATCACGATTAACTGGAGTTTATCCAAGGAATTGACACATCGCTCATCATATGTTAGGACATCAATGTAAATCGTCATTTGAACAAAGACAGGAAGACACATAATCATATTATAGATGCAGAAATTATAGTGGACAAAATTCAACACCATTTCTGTTGGACACGCAGGCCCACTGAAGGGCTTGATAACTGGTCTCTTCTGGAACCTAATATTGTTCTTTTTAATTTTTTTTATTAATTGAGAACTTTCTTATATGAACACATTTCATATTGGTCATATTACCCTCAGGTTATGCTCTAAAAGCATGGAACACTTGACCAATTTGCCTGTCATCATTGTGCAGGGGCTCATACTAATCTCTGTAGAGTTAAATTTTATACTAAATATATATGCGCTGCCGAGGTGAGCACTGATTTTTTTTTGTTTTGTTTTTCGTTTTTCAAGGTAGGGTCTTGCTCTCGCCCAGGCGGACCTAGAATTCACTCTGTAGTCTCAGGGTGGCCTTGAACTCATGGCGATCCTCCTACCTCTGCCTCCCGAGTGCTGGGATTAAAGGCGTGTGCTACCATGCCTGGCTTGCTAATTTTTTTTTTTTGTTAGTAAAATCTTTTATTTGGTTTACATTTTAAAATGTAATGTAAAAATTTATAAGCAAGAATATGTGGCGAGAGTAGGGAGAAACTAAGCTAAGGAACAATATCCATTTAAAGTCAATAAAAATTTTTGATTTTTTTTTTTCTTTTTTGATTTTTTGAGGTAGGCTGACCTGGAATTCACTATGTACTTGCAAGCTGGCCTTGAACTGACAGCAATCCTTCTACCTCTGCCTCTCAAGTGCTGGGATAAAAGGCATGCTCCACTACACCTGGCAAAAATTGGATTAAAAAAACATTTTGTTTATTTATTTGAGAGAAGACAGAAAGAGACAGAGAGAGAGAGAGAGAATGAGTGCAACAGGTTCTTATGTTGTCACGAATGTATTCCAGATGTATGCACCCACCACTTGTTCATTTTGCTTTAAAAAAATTTAAAACTTTATTTATTTATTTGAGAAATGGAGAAAGCGGAAGAGACACAGAGAGAGTGAATATGGGTATGCCAGGACCTCCCGTCGGTGCAAATGAACTCCAGATACATGCACCACTTTGCGCATTTGGCTATGCATGGGTACTGGGGAATTGAACTCAGGCCATCAGGCTTTGCAAGCAAGCACCTTTAACCACTAAGCTATATCTCCATTCCTGTGCATCTTGCTTTATGTGAGTACTGGGGAACTGAACCAAGGCCAGCAGGCCAAGCAAGAGCCTTTAACTACTTAAGCCATCTCCCAGAACCTCAATCTTTTATTTTTATTTTTTAATTATGTTTTATTTTTTACTTTTTGGTTTTTGAGGTAGGGTCTCACTCTAGCCCAGGCTGACCTAGAATTTACTATATAGTCTCAGGGTGGCCTAGAACTTATGGTGATCCTCCTACCTCTGCCTCTTGAGTGCTGGGATTAAAGGCATGCACCACCACGCCTGGCTTATTTTTATTTTAAAAAATATTTATTAATTTCAAGGAGAAAGAGAGAGAGAGAGAATGAGAATGGGTGTGTCAAGGCCTCTTGCTCCTACAAATGAACTCCAGATGCATGCACCACTTTGTGCATCTGGTTTATGTTGGTACTGGGTAATTGAACCCAGATTGTCAGGCTTTCAAGCAAACACCTTTAACCACTGAACAATCTCTCCAGCCCAATCTCTCTCTCTCTCTCTTTTTTTTTTTTTTCCTCCTACCAGACTGCCTGGAATTTGCCTCAGGGTGGTGCTGGGATTAAGTGCTGGGATTAAAAGCATGCGTCCAGCCCAATTTGATAAGTTTTTAAAGATATTTTTTTAAGTCTTTAAAAATAAGAGATTGGAAGCCAGGCATGGTGACGCACGCCTTTAATCCCAGCACTCAGGAGGCAGAGGTAGAAGGATCACTGTGAATTTGAGGCCACCCTGAGACTACATAGTGAATTCCAGGTCAGAGCCTGGTCCTGAGCCAGAGTGAGACTCTACCTTGAAAAACCAAAAAAAAAAATAAAAAAAAAAAAAAAGACAAAAAAAACTTAACAAATTTTATTTGTGTACTTATTTGCATGTGCATGTACACACACCCCAGCGCCTTTTGCCTCTGCAAATGAATGTCAGATGCTTGTGGCACATTTCTTTTTTCTTTTTCCTTTTTTTCTTTTTGCATATGTGGGTGGCTTGGGAATTGATACCAGGCTGGCAGACATTGTGAGGAAGTGCCTTTAAATACTGAACCATCGCTCTTCAGCTCCCTAAATTTTATTTTTTATATTAGTTCAAGGTTGATGTGAGAAATATTGATGTTGTTCCTATTCGTACACACGACATGGGAAGGAGGTAAGCGGGTAGAAGCTGGACTGAATTTTACTTCTCCTGCCTTCTCCACTTTGGAAAGTTGTCAGCAGCTACAGTGGGAAGTACGGGGACAAGCCCCATCCTCCAACCCCAGTGCTGGGGCACCACTGTCTACTCCCATTCACCTCTCAGATCTGTAGCCCCTTAGTATCCCAGACCACCACCTATTACCATCCATCACTCCTCGACCCTTGGCCTGAACAGCTTGTTGTGACCTCATCCATTTCTTCATTTTCTCATAAGCAGAAGTTCCGTGTCCTTGTCCTTTTTTAAATTTATTTTTATTTTTATTTATTTATTTGAGAGAGAGGGAAAGAGGCAGAGGGAGGGAGAGATGGGGAGACAGAGAAAGAAAGGGCGCACCAGAGCCTCCAGCCACAGCAAACAAACTCCAGACGTATGTGCCACCTTGTGCATCTGGCTTACGTGGGTCCTGAGGAACTGAACCTGGGTCCTTTGGTTTTGCAGATAAGCACCTTAACCACTAAGCCATTTCTCTAGTCTCTCTCTCTCTCTTTCTTTCTTTCTTTCTTTCTTTCTTTCTTTCTTTCTTTCTTTCTTTCTTTCTTTTTTCTCTTTCTTTCTTCTTTCTTTTTTCTTTCTTTCTCTCTTTTTTCTTTCTTTCTTTCTTTCTCTTTCTTTTTCTTTCTTTTTCTTTTTTTCTTTTTCTTTCTTTCTTTTTCTCTCTTTCTTTCTTCTTTCTTTTTTCTTTCTTTCTCTCTTTTTTCTTTCTTTCTTTCTTTCTCTTTCTTTTTTCCTTCTTTTCCTCTCTCTCTTTCTTTCTTTCTTTCTTTCTTTCTTTCTTTCTTTCTTTCTTTCTTTCTTTCTTTCTTTTTCTTTCTTTCTTTCTTTCTTTCTTTCTTTCTTTCTTTCTTTCTTTCTTTCTTTCTTTTTGGTTTTTCGAGGTAGGGTCTTGCTCTAGTTCAGGCTGACCTGGAACTCACGATGTCATCTCAGGCTGGCCTCGAACTCTCGGCGATCCTCCTACCTCTGCCTCCCCAGTGCCGGGATTAAAGGTGTGCGCCACCGTGCCCAGCTTCCTTGAGTACTGGTGTCAGGACTTCCAGTAGGGCTTTGCTCAGTAAAGTCGCTCCTGGCATGGATAACTTCTCCCAGTGCCAAGAAGGTCAACATTGCTAGAATGTTGTCATAGGTAGAAAAGCTTCTGCCAGGACCTACATGTAAGATTTTGGCTGTATGTGTATCTCACACATTGGCTAGGAGCTCCTCTCACTAGCGTCCCATGCAGCCCACCGACAGGAGCCCCCATAGAGAACTGTATGAATGGCACAGCAAGGACGTCTGTGTGTGCATCTGTCTGTATGGGTTCAACTAAATTTTAGAATTCTGGAATCATCGGATGTGTCACACTTCTAGATGTACATTTGCTTCACTGGAAAAAAAAAAAAGGACCATTTTGAGAGACTTTCACGTAAGCGCATTTGTTTGTGTTGTCAGGCAATCCATTTGTGTGTGCTTGCTGCTTTTCTTGTGCTGGGGTCTGTGGGGACACACATCAGCTCTGATTCCACACCGCCTCCCCCCACGACACCCCCCCCCCCACACACAGCTCAACACTGACACTCTTCAGATTTTCAGAAAAGCCCGCATCAACTTACTCATTTGGCGGAAACGTCACATTTCTGTGCCAATTCAAACAGAAAAGAGAGAAGGGGGCATAGGAAAAAGAGAAGGGGATAGACCTGTTTTCCAACTAATCAAGATATGCATATCAGCACTTCATTTTTTAGCTCCTAAAATGGCTCTGTGCCCCACACACTGACATTCTGGCCTGAGACTGTAAGTCATTTCATATCATGAAAAGAAAAGAAAATATTGAAATAAAACAAAGTATAATATGAGTCAGGACTTAATTATCTTTCACTCTGAATATTATTCATCAATGGATTAATTGTTTTTCCTTTTTTTTTTTTTTTTTTTTTTTTTTTTTAGCTATGGTACCTCTATGCAGCCCAGGCTGGCCTTGAATTCACAATCCTCCTGCTTCAGCCTCCCAAGTGCTGGCTTGATAGATGTGTCCCCCACCACATCTGACATGTGAATGAAATGCTATGCTGATTCACAAAAAATTTTTCCGGTCAGGATATTTTCTCAAGTATAAGTCGGATTTTTTTTCAAGACTGTTATTACCTCTATGGAGGTAGTGTTCCCACTTTTTCCTTACTCAAGGATAGTATCAGAAGCAGAGACCTACCTTCCACCGGACATGGGATGCCCATCAAACAGAAAGCAAGCTCTCTAAGGCAGAGCAAACCGCTGCAGGCTTGGATAGTAGTAAGTTTGGGGGAGGAATGAGCCTGTTTGTTGTGGTAGGAAGGGGTGGACAGGGTGTGGTGGCTCACACGTATAATTTCAACACTTAGGAGGTTGAGGCAGGAGGATTTCCATGAGTTTGAGGTCAATAGTTCCAGGTCAGCCTGGGATATAGAGTGAAACTTTCTCTTAAAAAAAAAAAGGGGGGGAGGAGAGCCTGGTGGCACATGTGATCCTGTCTACTCAGGAGGCTAAGGTTCACAAGTTCAAGGCCAACCTAGGCAACTTAGCAAAACACTGCCTTAAAACAAGCAGCCCCATCAAATTAAAAGAGAGACTAGTGGAGAGAGGGAGGGGATATGATGGAGATTGGAGTTCTAAAGGGGAATGGGGGGAGGGGAGAGAAATATGCATTTTTTGTATGTAAGTATAGAAGTTGTCAATAAAAATAAAATAAAATAAAATAAAAGTTCCATTAAAAAAAAAAAAAAGCAAGCAGCCCAGGGTAGTGGCACACTCCTGGTATCTCAGTACTTAAGAGCTGGCCTCAAGTTGGGTGTGGTGGCGCACGCCTTTAATCCCAGCACTCAGGAGGCGGAGGTAGGAGGATCGCCATGAGTTCGAGGCCACCTTGAGACTACATAGTGAATTCCAGGTCAGCCTGAGCTAGAGTGAGACCCTGCCTCGAAAAAACAAAAACAAAACAAATAAGAGCTGGCCTCAAACTTACTATGTCATCGAGAATGACCTTGAACTCCCAGTTTCCCTTTTTTTTTTTTTTTTTTTTTTTTTTTTTTTTTGAGGTAGGGTCTCACTCTAGCCCAGGCTGACCTGGAATTCACTATGTAGTCTCAGGGTGGCCTCGAACTCATGGCGATCCTCCTACCTCTGCCTCCCGAGTGCTGAGATTAAAGGCGTGTGCCTCCATGCCCGGCTTCTTTAGTTCCTTTAAATTTACTATCAACCTTTGAACCTGACTTAACATCCTTGTAAATACATCCTGAAAGAACTAGTAAAGCTAACTGGTTAGATAACACTGAGGTCGCACAGCAAGTGGTGAGTTAGTCTGCCCTGTGCCTCCGTTATTTTGGCTTGAAAGCACGACTCCACACTTCATTGTGTTTATATAGAACCAACTTGAAACTTCGGTCTCCATGAAACCACTTGGTATTAATTAAAAGAGAAATTGGCAAAGGCTATTTTGAATGCTTTGAACTGCTCTCTGGAGAGCACATTAAATACCCGAAAGCATAGCAAAAAATGTATATTAGGAGGATCACAGTCATTGAAAAGGCCCTCGTCTGCCATCAGTTCCAGAGAGGAGAAAACGAGAGGACCCCAGCTTCTCCACGTTCATGCCAAGTGCTCTGGCTTTGAGCCTCCCTCACCGCTGTTCCTTCACCTCTCCTTACACACCTCATGATATTGGCCTTGTTCTGTTAGATGTAAGTGGTATTTGCAGGAAAAGTTGACCACTGCCAGCAAGAGAACACATTAAACACCATAAAACAACTCTCTCTCTCCAGTTGTTTATAATAACCTCTGGGAAGTTTGAAATTAAAATCTGTATCCCATCCAACCATTTTTTTTCCCTCCCCGCATCTTATATTACATGAAGCCAAGAACTTGGCCTTGAACATACTTCAAGGCGCTGGCCCACCACCCTGACATGCTCTGTAGCTAATTATCTCAGTCCCAAAATATTAGGACTTGGTCTTGTCTTCTTTGGTTTCCTGAACATGATTCATTCTCCCTGGGCATTTCGTTGTTTATGCCAGTGTGCACAATCTCTGTCCTTGTTCCTCTTTTTTCAAGTTATCTTCCCTCAGCACCTTTCCCCCTCAAAAATGTGCATAGAATTTCTTTCCCTTCACAGGAAGAGTCCTGACAGTTGACATGATCCAACGTGATGAAAGATGCAAAGCCAATGAAGCCTGTGGGGCGTTGGTAGAGCGGGTACCATAGCTGCCTTCCAAAGTCAATGAGACCTAGGAAGATGCCACAGTGTGCACAAATGCACACAGCTAGAAAGAGGCTGAGTTAAGAAAGCAGGACCCAGGGGCAGGGGAGATGGTCCAATCAGATCCCCAGAATCAGTGTTTACAAAAAAGAAAGGGGTGGGGCGCTGGAGAGATGGCTTATCACTTAAGGCACTTGCCTGAAAAGCCAAAGGACCCCACGTTCGATTCCCCAGGACCCACATAAGCCAGATGCACAAGGTGGCACATGCATCTGGAGTTTGTTTGCAGTGGCTAGAGGACCTGGTGTGCCCATTCTCTCTCTCTTTGAGCCTTTCTCTGTCTCACAAATAAATAAATAAAAATCAAATATAAAAAAAAAAGCCAGTCATGATTGCATGTGCCTGTGATCCCAGCATGGGGGAGGCATAGATGGGAGGATCCCCCCAGATTTGCTGAATTATTAAGTACTGGGTTTAGTGAAAGACCCTATCTCAAAATAAATAAATAAATAAATAAATAAATAAAGCACCCATACACATACAAACACACACACATGCACATAACACACACACACACACACACACACACACAAAACAGAAAAGAGAAATGAGACAAAAGGTAGGATCCAGACTGCAGGCATAGCTTCATGGCATGCTTGCTTAGCAAACATGTGGCCGTGGATTCCTAAACTCGATTAGGATTTCAGGTTCAAGTTCAATGCTCTCTTCACCACTCTGTGTGCCCTCCCTACTCCAAGGAAAATTTAAGGGGCAACGTTTTAGCCTAAACATTTCAGAGAGAATTGTAAGGTCCAAGAATCGGAGGGTGGGTGGGCTGGATGGGACTTCTGAGGCATTGCTAAGAATTGTTAAACTGCAAACATTCTGCTATGGGAATCTGGCAAAGACAGTTCAACTTTATTCCTGTTGCCTGAAGGGTTTTTGAGATATTGCCACTCAAATGAGCACAGCAAACCACTTAGAGAAAGGAACCTTAAAAGCTACACTTCTCAGGCTGGAGAGACGGCTTAGCATCTCTTCACATGCCTATGAAGCCTAAGGACCCAAGTTTGATTCTCCAGATCCCATGTAAGTCAGATGCACGTGGTGGCACATGCATCTGGAGTTCGTTTGCAGTGGCTAGAGGCCCTGGCATGCCCAGTCTCTCCCTCTCTGTGTCCCAAATAAAATAAAATAAAATAAAATAAAATAAAATAAAATAAAATAAAATAAAATAAAATAAAATAAAAGAAGAGAAAAGAAAAGAAAAGAAAAGAAAAGAAAAGAAAAGTTTAAAAAGCTATACATCTCATCAGTGTGGTCTGGAGGCTGATCAATTGCCTTATGCCCCTTGGGTCACCCATTTTCTGAGATAGGCTCTCACTCTGTAGCCTGGAACTCATGAGGTAACTCAGACTGGCCCCAAATTTCAGAGATCATCCTACCTCAGCTGCTCATCTGCTGGGATTGTAGGTGTGAGCCTCCAAGCCTGGCTTACATAATGTCCTGAAATCTTATAAATGCTGAGAAGGACTTGGATGAGCTGCTTGACATGGAGGTCAAGGTTCCCAGAGCCTGTATTTTGTGGGAGAGGGCAATGGCTAGTCCACTATCCAGGGCTGGCTTTGTGGGCGTGTAGATTGTTCTCGACCTCCTGTTTGCCATCACTTTTGTAAGGCTTTTGATGTTTGGAAGGTGTTTCATTTCACTTTGCACTGGGTCCCACCAGTCACACAGCCATTACCTTTCCTTCACTCCACCAACTTCCATGTCTAGTTCCTTCTCAAAGCTGCACTGGCTTAGAGATGTGTTAGGACATGGTCACACGTCCATCTCTGACAAGACTGGAGGCCACCCTGAGACATAGTGAATTCCAATATAAATATATGCATACATGCATACATGATTTTTTTTTTTTTTGGAGAGAGACACAGAGAGAGGGGAGAGGAAGACAGATAGAGATGGGTGCGCCAGCAGCCTCTCAGCTGCTGTGAACAAAATCCAGATGCGTGCGCCCTCTTGTGGTCAAGTGTGGCATTGCGCCCTTGCGTCACTTTGCATCTGGCTAAACGTGGGACCTGGAGATTGGAACCGCTGGAGATTGGAAGAAACATTCTTAGGTTTAGGAGGCAGGCGCCTTAACCGCTAAGCCATCTCTCCAGCCTCCTGAGTGCTGGGTTTAAAGGCATGTGCCAAGATACCCAGCCTAAGACTGGATATCAATTTATTGGACCAAAGCTTTTTTTTTTTTTTCTCCTCCTTTACAATCACCCAGTTGTTAAGTGCTCCAGAATTTTATCCTAAACACAAATCTATTTGGAGGTCTTGAATTATTTCAAAGCTTCTCCTAGGATTTTTATTTTATTTTTTCAAGATAGGGTCTCACTGTAGCTCATGTTGACCTGGAATTCACTATGTAGTCTCAGGGTGGCCTCGAACTCATGGCGATCCTCCTACCTCTGCCTCCCGAGTGCTGGGATTAAAGGCGTGCGCCACCACACCCAGCTTGTCCAGGTTTTAAGATTCTTCAGGGAGGACTGGGCAGATGACTTAGAGATTAAAGGTGCTTACTTGCAAAGTTTTCTGGCCCTGTGTTCAATTCCCCAGTACCCATGTAAAGTCAGATGCCTTTGCATGCCTGTTATCTCTCTCTCTCATTCATAAATAAATAAATTTGGAAAAAACATTCTCTCGGGTCTGGAGATAGAGGTCTCAGCGTGTACAAGACACTGAGTCCCATTCTCAGCACCTCATAAAGCAGATGTGGTGGTGCATAGAATCCTAACACTTGAGAGGCAGAGGCAGAAGGTCAAGGTCAGGGTTAGAGAGATGGCTCAGCAGGTAAGAATGCTTGCTGTACAAGCATGAGGACTTGAATTTGAATACCAGAGCCCATGTAAAAAGCTGATCATGAGCTGGGTGTGGTGGCACACGCTTTAATCCCAGCACTCGGGAGGCAGAGGTAGGAGGATTGCTGAGAGTTTGAGGCCACCCTGAGACTACATAGTGAATTCCAGGTTAGTCTGAGCTATAGTGAGACCCTACCTCAGAAAAAAGAAAGAAAGAAGAAAGAAAGAAAGAAAGAAAGAAAGAAAGAAAGAAAGAAAGAAAATTAAAACCAGAGAGTCATTTGTTAGTTTATGTTTTTGAGAAAGGGTCTCATGTAGTCCAGGCTGGTGTCAAACTCACTAAAGAAAGGGTAAACTTGAACCAAGAAAGATTATAGACATGTTTCATGTACCACTATGCCCGGGAAACTCAGAGAGTAGAAGATGATGTTAAACTTCTTTAAAACAGAGCCTAGCCACTGCAAATAAACTCCAGATGCATGCTCTCCCCCTCTCAATCAGTCTTTTCATTTTGATGTCATGATCTTTTCTCCTATTATGATGGTCTTGTGTAGGTAGTGTCAGGCACTGTGACAGACAAAGAGAGAGAGAATGGGCACACCAGAGCCTCTAGCCACTGCAAATGAACTCCAGATGCATGCTCTTCCCTCTCAATCAGTCTCTTTTCATTTTGATGTCATGATCTTTTCCTCCTATTATGATGGTCTTGTGTAGGTAGTGTCAGGCACTGTGACAGACAGAGAGAGAGAGAGAGAATGGGCACACCAGAGCCTCTAGCCACTGCAAATGAACTCCAGATGCATGCTCTTCCCCTCTCAATCAGTCTCTTTTCATTTTGATGTCATGATCTTTTCCTCCTATTATGATGGTCTTGTGTAGGTAGTGTCAGGCACTGTGACAGACAGAGAGAGAGAGAGAGAATGGGCACACCAGAGCCTCTAGCCACTGCAAATGAACTCCAGATGCATGCTCTCCCCCTCTCAATCAGTCTCTTTTCATTTTGATGTCATGATCTTTTCCTCCTATTATGATGGTCTTATGTAGGTAGTGTCAGGTACTGTGAGGTCATGGATATCCAGGCCTTTTTGTGTCTGGAGGAGCACCTTGTAAGGAATCCTACTCTTCCTTTGGCTCTCACCTTCTTTCCGCCCCCTCTTCCACAATGGACCCTAAGCCTTGGAAGGTGTGTTAGAGATATTTCAGAGCTGAGCACTTTTCTGTCACTTCTTCTCAGCATCATGGTGCCTTCTGAATCATCCCAAGGTTGCCACCATTTGAAAAGAGAAGGTTCTCTAACCAAAAGTGAAAATACCATTAATATATGGGTGTGGACATTAAGAGAAGTGTTTACCAAACAGTTTGTTGAACATAGTATATACATTTAGGAGACACCTGCAGACATTATATCCCTAGGGCTCATGACTACCCCTGTTGTAGGTTTTCAGTATCAGGGATGTATTCTCTCCCATGGAGTGGGCCTCTAGTCCAATTAGAAAGTGATTGGTTTCCCCCATAACAGACATGCCACTATTGCACCCATTGGCTCATTTGGCCTGGCTGGCCAAATTTAAGGCTTGCAGTGTCCACTGTTGAATATCACCATTGGTGATTTCTCTCTCTCCCATTGAACTGCATGCAGCATAGATTTTCCCAGCTTTCTGTCATCTGGTCCACACAGAGAAGGATTTCAGCTCAGCTCCAGCAGGATTTCTCAGTGACCTTGCAGCCCAAGTATGTGGAGTCTTCAGCAACAGGGTCTTACCATTGATTCCTGGTGGGAAACCAAGAACCTTGGCAATGGCCTGTAATGTTTTGGGGGTATCTGTGACCTCCATGGCCAATAACTCACTGGAAGGTATCCCATCCCTGGCACTGAAAAATTTCTAGTAACAATCTATGGCTCCATTATCCAAAATGGTTTTAATTATCTTGTTTGGGTGCTAATTAATTTTGTAAGCAGGTTATTTATAGCAACTTCACGAAATTACTTGCAGAAAACTGAAAAGGCGACTTTCTATAAGTTAAAATGTCTTACAAGATTGCTTTTGAATAAGATGTTTAAAATCTTTTCCTAAAAGATAAATGAAGCCTAGACAGGCATGGTGGCACACACCTTTAATCCCAGCACTTGGGGAAGCAGAGATAGGAGGATCACACTATGAGTTCCAGGCCACCCTGAGACTACAGACTGAGATCCAGGTCAGCCTGGGCTAGAGTGAGACCTTATCTTGAAAAAAAAAAAAAAAAGTTTAGATTTTAGATACATGAAGTCAGTTGTTGTGGAATAGACTCATAATCCTATCAGGAGGTTGAAGCAGAAGGATTCTGAGTTTGAGGCCAGTGTGGGATACATACAGAGCAAGACCATGTCTCAGAAATAAGTACATAATTGTACTGGGCATAGTAGATTATGCCTGTCATCCCAGCACTTGGGGGCATGAGAATATACCCACCATACACATGCACATACAAAAAAGTAAATAATAATCATAGTTATAACAATAATTAAATAAATGCATAAATGAAAAATATCAGGAAATTATTTAAATTTCAGTTGGCCAACTATAAAAATGTTCTTGTAACCATTAGCTTTTGGACAGTCTTCATGGATACAAGAAAGCTATTGGGAATACTAAAGCTATTGAGAACAAGAATAGAGGATCTCCCTTCCTATCTCCTCCTTGCCCAACCATCCTAAGTGCTGGGGATCAAACCCAGAGCCTTATACATGTTAGGAAAGTGCTCTACTACTGAGCTAGCCAACACTGTGGTAGTAATTTCACACTTGTGAAGATTTCTATTTTATATATATATACAGGTTTTTCAAGGTAGGGTCTCACTGTAGCCCAGGCTGTCCTGGAATTCACTATGTAGTCTCAGGTGGCCCCAAACTCACGGTGATCCTCCTACCTCTGCCTCCCAAGTGCTGGGATTAAAGGCATGCACCACCACGCCTGGCTTCAATTATACTTTCATCTTATTCATTAACTCATTCATTTGGATGCTAGGACTGGAACCCAAGGCCTCTTGTGTGATTCTTCTCTACCACTGCGCTGTATTCTGCTTTATAGTGTTCTCAGAGAAGAAAAGCATTGTTGCAAGTGGTGGTGTTTCTGATGTTTTTTGCTAGCGGCATGCAAAATTTGAGCCAACTTTCACTTCATCATGTGGGGCTGACTAGAGAAGACATATATATGCATGTGTTATAAATCCTTCTGTGGAAAATACATTTGCAAGCATGAAAAATGTGACAGTGAAAAAGGAGGTTACAGCCGAGGTCCCAACACAGCTGTCAGTTGAGTACCGTCAAGATTGTGGATCTTGCTAGGTGTGGTGACACACACCTTTAATCCTAACACTTGGGAGGTAGAGGTAGGAGGATCATTGTGAGTTCCAGGTCACCCTGGGACTACATAGTGAGTTTCAGGTCAGCCTGAGCTAGCCAGTGTGGTGAGACCATTCTAGAGGCAGGGATTTTAAAATCACTAGCTACATAGTGAAGAAGGAAAAGATTGTGGAATCTTGCCAGTGTGGTGGCAAGATCCCACCACTCAGGAGGTAGAGGCAGGGATTTTAAATCATCACTAGCTACATAGTGAGTAGAAGGCTAGCCTGGACTCCATGAGACCCTACTTAAAAAAAAAAAACACAACTGCCAGGTGTGGTGGTATATGCCTTTAAAACCAGCATTCAGGAGACTGAGACCAGCCTGAGACTAATTCCAGGTTAGCCTGGGCAAGAGCAAGACCCAACCACGCAAAAACAAAACAAACAAACAAAAACTGGGCTAGAAAGATGGCTTAATAGGTAAGGCACTTGCCTGCAAAGCCTAAGGACCCGGGTTCAATTCCCTAAAACCCATGTACGCCATGTATCTGGAATTCGTTTGCAGTGGCTGGAGGCCCTGGCATGCCTGTTCTCTCTCTCTCTGCTTCTTTCTCTCTCTTAAATAAATAAAATAATAAAAACAAAAAAACTGAAACAAGGGTGGTTGGAGAGGTGGCTACATCTTTAAGAGAATGTCCTGCTTAAACTTGTAGGGCTAAAGGGGCCAGTGACCACCTGAGTTCAATTCCCCAGTACCCATATGGCCATGTACATCTGTCACCCAAGTCCTGTGGGGAACAGGAAACGAACTCCATATGCATGCACCACTTTGTGCATCTGGCTTTACATGGACACTGGGGAATAGAACCTAGGCCATCAGGCTTTGCAAACAAGTGCCTTTAACCCGTGGGCCATCTCTCCAGCCCCCACCCCCCACACCCAGGGTAATTCTCAAACAGATGAGATTCATAGGCCTTGAATACAGAGAGTGCAGCCAATAGAATTTTCAGTCCTTTCCTAGTGCTGCTCTCACATGCAAGAGCTTATTAGCCAAACCAGATTACTTTTGTAGTCATATACAAACTCATACATGCAACTCTGATCCTAAGACACAAGTGTGGGAGTGTTTAAGGCCCTGTGGAAAACAGGTGGTCCAAGACTTCCGAATCTAAGCCTGCCTCTGCCACTTGATGGGTAACCCAATGGAAGATCCTTACTGCTTTAGTGTAAATAACAACAGGGGTTACAAATGGCCAGCTGTCCTGATTCTTGGGCTCAGTCCCTTGTGGGAATGTGCCTTGTATGTTGCAGAGGTGTTACAGTCATCAGATGATCATATGGGACAACTAAGTTTGTTGTTTCTTTTCTGAAACTTTTATTTATTTTATTTATCTATTTTTTCTCTTTGTTTTTCATGGTAGGGTCTCACTCTAGTCCAGGCTGACCTGGAATTCACTCTGTATTATCAGGGTGGCCTCGAACTCACAGCAATCTTCCTACCTCTGCCTCCTGAGTGCTGGGATTAAAGGTGTGCACCACCATGCATGGCTTATTTTATTTTATTTTTTTTGAGGCAAGCCCAACAGACTGCCTTTCATATATATATATGAGTGGGAGAGAGGGAGGAAGGGGAATGTGTGTGCCAGAGCCTCCAGCCGCTGTAATAGAACTCGAGATGCATGTGCCCCCTTGTGTGTACGTGTGACCTTGCACACTTGCATTGCTGTGCATCTGGCTTATGTGGGACCTGGAGAGTTGATCATGAGGCCTTAGGCTTTGCAGGCAAGGACCTTAACCACTAAGCAATGTCTCCAGGCCCTATTTTTATACATGAGGACCCTTCTGTTTCATGATAGTCCTTCCTCTATACTCCATGTCTCTCAAATAAATGAAATAAATTTTTAAAAAACACTCAAGGTGGGGGTTGGAGAGATGGCTTAATGGTTAAAGCACTTGTCTGCAAAGCTAAGGACCCATGTTTGACTCTCCAGGTCCCACATAAGCCAGAGGCACATGGTGATGCAAACACACAAAATTTATATCTTTTATGAGGGGCTGGGGAAATGACTTAGTGGTTAAGGCGTTTGCCTGTGAAGCCTAAGGACCCTGATTCAATTCCCCAGGACTCACATAAGCCAGTTGCACAAGGGGGCACATGCATCTGGAGTTATTTTGCAGTGGCTGGAGGCCCATTCTCTCTGCCTCTTCCTCTCTCTCAAATAAATAAATAAATAAATAAATAAATAAATAAATAAATAAATAAATAAAATAGTTTAAAAAGTATATTTTTTAATTAGCTAGTGAAGAAGTAGGCTTCTATAGTACTTATTCATACTGTCTTTAGTTTTGTGGATTCCTCTCCCTCCCCTCATTCCCTTTCCCCTATCCCCACTTAGAGCTTTCCACCCCTCTATTCTGTTCTTCCACTTGCTTATTTTTTGGAAATGACATTTTACTACAAAAGTGGTTTTCCTTTTTTGCATTATTGCTTGGAGCACTTTTTTTTTTTTTTTTTTTTTTTTTGGTTTTTCAAGTTAGGGTCTCACTCTAGCCCAGGCTAACCTGGAACTCACTATGTAGTCTCAGGGTGGCCTCAAACTCATGGCAATCCTCCTACCTCTGCCTCCTAAGTACTGGGATTAAAGGCGTGTGCCAGCACACCCAGCTTTTATTTATTTATTTAAGAGAGAGAAAAGGCAGAGAGAAGGAGAGAGAGAGAATGGGCACACCAGGGCCTCCAGTGGCTGCAAATGAACTCCAGATGCATGTGCCACCTTATGCAGCTGGTTTACATGGGTCCTGGGGAATCGAACCTGGGTCCTTTGACTTTACAGGCAAGCACCTTAACTGCTAAGCCATCTCTCCAGCCCCAAAACACATTGTTTCTTGCCAGACTCTACCAATGGGTCACACCTCCTCCAGGTGCTTTGGACTTTCACCATCTAGAACCCTGCCTGGCACAAGACACATGCTCAAGAAAAATGCATCAGGGCGTCGAATGAGTGACTCCTGACTATGTCTGAGAAAACCTGCTTTCTTATGACATTTGCCTAGCCATCTTTGTCTGTTCTCTAACTTGCTCTAAGACCAGTGAGTACACTAATGACATCATTTGAGTTAGGATGTGACCTAGCTTTTTATCTGAGAGCCAAGATTTCTCTGACACTTCACAAACCCCATTCCTCATCAGCTTTCTCCTTCTCCTTCTCCTTTCTGTGACTCACACTGATGTGTCAAACTCTCGTCATCCAGAACGACCCGCCTCAGCGTCTCTAGCTTCGCATTCGATGCTTTTCCTGATCTGACCCCATGCACTTGTCTCTTCGATTTAGGGTGTATCCAGTTGTCAAGATTTCTCTTACCAATGCCGTTTTCAACTTTGACCTTCAAGCTGCAAAGACAGGGTACATGTTAGTTAACAGGGTTATGGAGATGGCAGAGGGCAGATGACATCAGGGCAGGGGACTCAGGTGGGAAGGCTGGGTTATGATGAAAACCAGGTACATAAGGTTGGGTGCAGAAGTTGTCAGGAGCTGTCTGTGAGGGAGAAGTTGTGATTCACAAACCAGGCATGTTTAAGCTCTCAGCACAGAAAGAGATGATTAAATCCATCTGAGCATGTCCCTTAACTGCTGCCTGTGATGGGCAAGCTGACAGCAAGAGGAGTCCACAGACCAAGGAGTCAGGCTACCATGTACGGTTTGATGCTAGCTGAACATGGAGGCTCACACCTATAATTCAAGTACTTGGGAGGTCTAGGCGGGATCTGAATTCAAGGATAGCCTGGGCTACATAGTGAATTTGAGGGCTACAAAACAAGACCTTGTCTCAACTACTCTCTCCCCTCCCTCCCAAAGTAATCAGTTTATCATAAACCAAAGGGGGCACTTGAGTTTTTTTATTATTATTTATTTGTTTATTTGAGAGAGACAGATGGAGAGAGAAAGAGGGAAAGGGAGAAGAGAGAGAGAGGGGAGGGGGGGGGAGAGAATGGGTGCATTAGGGCCTCCAGCCACTGCAAACAAACTCCAGATGCATGCGCCCCCTTGTGCATCTGGCTTACGTGGGGCCTGGGGAATCGAGCCTCGAACCGGGGTCCTTAGGCTTCACAGGCAAGTGCTTAACCGCTAAGCCATGTCTCTGCCTGGGAGCACTTGACTTTGCAGTCGAATACTGAGCTATAACCCCAGGAGCCCTTGGATTTGAAGCAATCTCTTATCCAGAGAAGCTTCTTAAAGTTTTCTCCCAGAAGCTGGGCATGATGGTACACACTTTTAGTCCCAACACTCAGAAGACTGAGGTAGGAGGATCGCTGTGTGTTTGAGGCCAGCCTGGGGCTACAGAGTGAGTTCCAGGTCAGCCTAGGCTAGAGTGAGCCCCTGCCTCAAAACTCGGAAAACAAAACAAAACATTACAAATAAAAACACATTTCACCCAAAGGAGAAGCAAAACTGAGGGCCTGCCCTGTGTCTTCAGGAGCCAGGGAAATGTTGGAAAAGAATACTACACAGGCTGGCCAGACTGGACATTGTGGGGCTCAGGCCCCATGTCAGATGTGATGCTTTTTTGTGGGAGAGGCCAATGTCATTAGCATGGTAACTAGTCAGAGACTGCGTGTTAATAGGGAACACACTGGGTTAGGTGAGATGAAAGCCTTCTGTAGAGAGAAGATCATTGGCTGTCAGAATAGCAGATTACAACAGGGGCTGGAGAGATGGCTTAGAGGTTAAAGCACATGCCTGCAAAGCCTAAGGACCCCAGATTGATTCTCCAGGTCCCACGTAAGCCAGATGAACAAGGGGGTGCAAGTGTCTGGAGTTTGTTTGCAGTGGCTGGAGGCTCTGGCACACCCATTCTCCCTCTCCCTCTCTCTCTGTCTCTAATAAATAAAAATAAAATCTTAATAGCAGATTACAAAGACCAGGAACTTCAAAAACATCCAAGGGGGATGGAAAGATGGCTCAATGGTTACAGTCACTTGCTTGTGAAGTCTACAGGTCAGGGTTTCATTTTCCCAGTACTCACAGGCTTCTGGAGTTGGTTTGCAGTGGCAGGAGGCCCTGGCATGCCCATTCCTCCCTCTCTCGCTCACCTTGTCCTTCTCTCCTTGCAAATAAATAAAAGCTTTAAAAATTGTCGAGGGGCCAGGGAGATGGGTCAGCAGGCAAGAGTACTTGCTGTGTAAGCATGATTGCCTGATTCATCCTGTGTTCAGTATCCCAGTATCACACAAACAACTGGGCCTGGCCATGCGTGCCTGTGACTCCTGAAGGGAGTAAAGACTGGAAAACTAAGGGGACTCGTTGGTCAGTCAGTGTGACCGGAAATGGCAGCTCCAGGTTTGGAAGAATGATAGAGGGGCACACCCAATGTTCTCCTCTGGACTCCATACCCATGTGCACAGGGTACATGTCTGCACAGACATGGGCCTACACCACACATGCACCAAACCACGTATCACATGCACATGCACCCCACACCATATATTGCATACACACATAGCACACCACGTATCACATACACACACCATATATCATACACATGAAACCCACACCACATACACACACACACACACACACACACACACACACACACACCATACCACATATGAAAATAGTCAACAGCTGGAAATTAGCAGAGATCAGTATGTTTTAAGCACTTTGCACGCACCATGTCATTTAATCTTTCCAAGGGAGTGTTTTTAAATTTTTATCTCTTAACTTTTTTTGGTGCCAGGGATTGACCCCAGGGCCTTGCACATGCTAAGTAACCATGTTCTGTACTTCCAGCCCTGACCTCACAACAGTTTCACAGTTTCCATGAGGACTGGAGACGTGTGAGATTCAGAGAGGTTGTGTGAATTGTCCAGTGCTATTCAGTTAATAAATACATGACTGGGATTTACCTTCACAAGTGCATGACACCACACGTACTCTCTTCACCCCTGCACCAGAGGACCCGCCCTAAGGACCCAGTGATGGACAGCAATTCTTCCAGGTGCAGCTCGTAATAATGAGTATCTAGAGGAAGGTATGTGTTCTGACTATCAGACACCATATGAAGATTTTTTGTGTGTGTGTGTGTGTAGGGGAGTTACAAGGTGGGGTCTCACTCTAGCTCAGGCTGACCCGGAACTCACTATGTAGTCTCAGAGTGGCCTCTAACTCATGGCGATCCTCCTACCTTTGCCTCCCGAGTGCTGGGATTAAAGGCATGCGCCGCTACACTCAGTTCCAGAGATATATTTATGTGCAAAGAATTTTCTTCTTTTTGCTGGTTTGTTTGTCTCATGTAGCCCAGGCTGGCTTTGAACTTGATAAGTAGCCAAGGATGATCTTGAGCTCTTGATCCTCCTGCCCCCATTATCCAAAGTACTGGGATTACAGGCATGTGCCACACACCTGTCTGAGGGATGTACTTGGTGACCATACTGAAAGGCAGGGTAAAGGAACAGTATTGATTTATTCAAATAGCAACCTTGTTGACAAGCCAACACCAACAGTAAGATTTTTGTAGTTGGATTTTAATCACTTCACATCTAAGTGCCCCCCCAAATGTATATTCATTAGTGTCCAGCAAACACAAAATATTGAGAAGTGTATCTCTGTGCCTCCATACTCTGTACAAACTAAAAAAATCAAATCACATGAAAGAGGATACCAAATCTGTGTAGATGGGGCCTGGAGAGATGGTTCCATGGTTAAAGGCACTTGTTTGCAAAGCCCCGATGGCTCAGGTTCAATTCCCCAGTATTCCATGTAAAGCCAGATGCACAGGGTGGCACATGCATCTGGAGTTTCTTTTTGCAGTGGCTACAGGCCCTGGAGCACCCATTCTCTCTCTCTCTCTGCTTGCAAATAAATAAAAATATTTGCTTCCAAATCTGTATAGATGGTTGGTGAGTAAAAGAGATTTTAATCAAGTCAGTCTTCATTCTTTACGGGAGGTGAGGAAATGAGATTAAGAGTCTTTACACATTCCTGAGATAGCCTTGCTTGGTATGTTTTCTTAAAAACCAGCGTGATTTCACTTTGTCAAGCAGACTGTGGTTCTGTTGAAATACAGTTGAAGTGGCTAAAAATGTTTCATATGATTTTTTTTCTTGTTTTTTTTTTTTTTCTTTTCCTTCCTTCTTCCTTCCTTCCCTTCCTTCCTTCCTTCCTTCCTTCCCTTCTTCTTTCTTTCTTTCTTTTTCTCTCTCTCTCTCTTTCTTTCTTTCTTTCTTTCTTTCTTTCTTTCTTTCTTTCTTTCTTTCTTTCTTTCTTTCTTTCTTTCTTTCTTTCTTAAATTTTGACTTTTAGGCAAAGTCTTACTCTAACCCAGGCTGATGACCTGAGACTCACAGCAACCCTTTGAGTACAGAGACTGAAGGCATGAGCCACCATGTCCAGCTTGACGTAACTTTAGTAGCAAAAAATTTTACTGGGCTAGGGAGATTGCTTAGTGGTAAAGGTACTCGCTTGCAATGCCTACCAGCTTGAGTTCAATTTCCCAGTACCCATGTAAAGCCAGAAGGACAAAGTGTGCCTGAGTCTGGAGTTCATTGCAATGGAAAGAGGCTAGGCAGACTCATGTTCTTCTCTTCTCTCTCTCTCTCTTGCAAAGGAATAAATAAAATTATTTTAAAACATTTCTACGGGACCAAGAGATGGCTTAGCAGTTAAAAGTGCTTACAGGCAAAGCCTGCTGGCCCAAATCAGTTCCCTAGCACCCACATAAAGCTAGATGCAAAATGTGGCATAAGCATCTAGTATTCATTTTCAGAGGCAAGAGACCCAAGTGTGAGTGCATACACACACACACACACACACACACACACACACACACACAAAACATTAAAAAATTTTACTAACAAAAAAAGTAAATAAGGAAAGAAAGGAGAAAGCACTTTTCATGTGTTGAAAAAATTCAGATAAATTTTCAAATTTAAAAATATTGCTTCAGTGGTGCATGGTGGCTCACACCTATATCCTGTTCACTGGAAAGGCTGAGGCAGGAGGACAGAGTGAATTCCACAGAAGCCAGGACTACAGGTTAAGGCCCATGTATGTATGCATGCATAAGTCACACACAACTTAAAAAAATTCTCACTTTAAAATATGAGTTGAGGGCTTAGGAACTGGCTCAGTGGTTAAAGAAACTTGTTTGCAAAGCCTGTTGGCCTGGGTTTGATTCCTCAGACTCACATAAAGTCATATGTACAAAGTGGCACATGTGTCAAGTTTGTTTGCAGTGGCAAGAGGTCCTGGTGTGGCCATTCCTCCTCCTCTTTCTCTCTCTCTCTCTCTTTACTACCAAGTAAGTAAAAACAGTTTTTTAAAAAATATGCATTCAGGACTGGAGAGATGGCTTAGTGGTTAAGATGCTTGCCTGCGAAGCAAAAGGACCCAGGTTTGAGTCTCCAGGTCCCACGTTAGCCAGATGCACATGGTGGCGCATGCATCTGGAGTTCATTTGCAGTGGCTAGAGGCCCTGGAACAGTCATTCTCAGTCTGTCTCTCTCTTTCTCTCCCTCTCTCTGTCTCTAATAAATAAATAAATAAATACAAATTTTAAAATGCATTAAAGCCAGGAATGGTGGCATGCCTATAATCTCAGCCCTTGGGAGGCTCAGGTAGGATTGTCGTGAGTTCAAGGCCACCCTGGGTTACACAGTGAGTTGTAGGCCAGCCTGGACTACAGCAAACCATTTAAAAGAAACACCCCCCCCCCAAATATTTTTTCTTTTTGTTTTTTTGAGGTAGAATCTTACTCTGACCCAGGCTGACCTGGAATTCACTATGTAGTCTCAGGGTGGCCTTGAACTCACAGCGATCCTCCTACCTCTACCTCCCAAACGCTGGGATTAAAGGTGGATGTCACCATGCCCAGTTTATTTATTTTATGTATTTATTTTAGAACAAGAGCAGAAGCCAGGAGAGGTGGTGCATGCCTTTAATCCCAGCACTTGGGAGGCAAGCGCCTTAACCACTAAGCCATCTCTCCAGCCCATCTTTTGGGGGTGTTTAAATTTTTATTTATTTATTTGTGCACAGGGATAGAGAGAAGAGTGACAGAGAGAGAGAGAGAGAGAGAGAGAGAGAGAGAGAGAGAGAAAGAATGGGAATGCCAGGACATCCAGCCACTGCAAACAAACTCCGGATGCATGCGCCCCTTTGTGCATCTGGCTTTATGTGGGTATCAGAGAATCAAACCCAGGTCATTAGGCTTTGCAGGTGCCTTAACTGCTGACTCATCTCTCCAGCCCATCCTTTTGGGGTTTTAATTCAGGCTTCAATGTATAGGCATGATTGATTAAAATATTGGCTACTGGGGTTGCTTAACAGTTATGATGCTTGCCTGCGAAGCCGAAGGACCCAGGTTTTATTCCCCAGTCAGATGCACATGGTGGCACATGCATCTGGCATTCATTTGCAATGGCTGGTGGCCATGGCGCACTCATTCTCTCTCTCTCTTACATCTCGTTCTCTTCTCTCTCTCAAATAAGTAAAAAAAATTAAAAATAAAATAAAAGAGGCTAGAGAGATGGCTTAGCATGCCTGCAAAGCCCAAGGACCCCGGTAAGCCAGATGCACAAGGGGGCACACACGTCTGGAGTTCATTTGCAGTGGTGCGCCCATTCTCACTCTCCCTCTCTCTCTTTCCCTCTGTCTGTCTCTAATAAATAAATAAAAATAAAATCTTAAAATAAAATAAAATATTGGCTACTGGTGATCCACTTAACCTTTAGCTCCTTTCCCCGTCCTGGAGGTTGAGGGGTGGATTGAAAGTCTCAACTCTAATCAGGTCCGGTTCTTACTCGTGACCACTCCCAATCCGGAGACTGTCCAGGAGCTCCAGCCAGCAATCACCTTATTAACATACAAGGACGCTTATCAGTCTGGAGAGTTAAAGATTTTGGGACCAACAAACAGATGAAGACTAAACCTGTTTCACGATATCACAATGGCCAAAAGCAAGGAATAAGGACAAGCCCAAAGTTAAGAGGCAGAAAACAACTGCACCCACCAAGAGGATTCATTATTCGCAAAATAAATGTGTGAACAAATCATTTATTCCAGGGAAGTGAAGAACATATACAGAAAATGAATGCAATAACTTTTTTTGTGGCTGATTTTTTCAAAATAGGGTCTCGCTCTAGCCCAGGCTGACCTGATGTAGTCTCAGGGTGGCCTCAAACATATGGCGATCCACCTACCTCTGCCTCCCGAGTGCTGGAATTAAAGGCTTGTGCCACCATGCCTGGCTTTTTTTTTTTTTTTTTTTTTTTAATATTTATTTACTTGTTAGAAGGAGGGAGAGAGTGAGAACAGGCTCACAAGAGCCTCTTATCACTCCAAATGAACTCCAAACTCATGTGCCACATTGTACATCTGGCTTTATATGGGTACTAGGGAATCAAACCCAGGCAGGCAACCTTTGCAAACAAGCTCCTTTAGCCACTGAGCCATCTCCTCCAAAATGACTTTCCAACATAGGATTTTATTCCAGATGAAATTCAACGGATGTTACAATCTTTAAATCTTCTAAAAGTGGTTTAGAATATTCAGAGAGATAAATGAAGAATCATAGCAATAATAAGAATAAAATAAGCAAATATAGAGGAAAAAAGAATAGATGAAGGGGCTGGAGAGATGGCTCAGTGATTAAGGCTCTTGCCTGCAAAGCCTGACTACCCAAGATTGATTCTCCAGTACATACACAAGGCTGGATGCACAAAGTAGTGCAGGTGTCTGGAGTCCATTTGCAGCAGCTAGAGACCCTGACACACCCATTCTCTTTGTCTCTCTGCTTGCAAATAAATATTTTTTTAAAAAAAGAATAGGCGACTATGAGAAAGAAAATTAGAAATCTTTTTTTAAAAAATGGGCGTGGTGATGCACGCCTTTAATCCCAGCAATCAGGAGGCAGAGGTAGAAGGCTTGCAGTGAGTTCGAAGCCACTCTAAGACTATATAGTTAATTCCAGGTCAGCCAGGGCCAGAGTGAGACCCCACCTTGAAAAACAAAACAAAACAAAAAAAAAAATTTTTTTTCTTAGAAGATTCTCCTACTGAAATATTTTAAAGAATATCTTCCTACACAGATGGATAATGGTGTGCCCAGAACTCACAGATTGTTAATAGAAAAACAATTTAATGATAAGCAAGTGACATGGGACATATATTTTATTTGTATAAAACTCAGAAGAAAAAATAACTTATGGTATTACAGTGTTTGCCTATTTATTTATTTATTTATTTATTTATATTAGATATGGACATATTTTGTATGTAAACAACACATGTTGGTACCATCCTTTCCCTCCTCCCTGCCCCTTTTCTGAAGAGGCCTTCCTCGTTGGGGATGCAGGTCAACCCCATGGGGATTGTGGGTCATGCATTATGGGGGCAGCAGTCAGTTATGGGGGAGAGGCAATGTCTCTGTGCAAAATGTCCCATTTTGTGGCTCTAACAATCTTTCCGCCCCCTCTTCCACAAAATTCCCTGCTAGAAATATTTTTTCTTTTCTTTCTCTCTCTCTTTTTTTTTTTTTTTTTTTTTGAGGTAGGGTCCACTCTTGCCCAGGCTGACTTGGAATTTACTGTGTAGTCTCAGGGTGGCTTCAAACTCACAATGATCCTCCTACCTCTGCTTCCTGAGTGCTGGGATTAAAGGCGTGTGCCACCATGTCTAGCTGAAAATTAGAAATCTTGAAGCTGAACATGATCACCACTAAACTTTAAAAGATTTGGCAGAATAAGTAAATCTAGATGGAGAAAGTAAATTGATGCTAGTCCTGAGGAATTCACCCAGAATCCAAAGCAGAAAGACTAGGAATTCTGTGCTTTGATTAGTAGAGACAGCACATGTCTGGATTTTTGCTTCTTTGGTAGAAGCAAAACATCTATGGGGAGAAATCATCTAACCAGGGCTGGAGAGATGGCTTAGCACTTACGGTTCTTCCCTACAAGGCCAAAGGACCCAGGTTCGATTCCCCAGGACCCACATAAGCCAGATTCACAAGGTGGCATCATTTGTAACATGCCCATTCTCTCTCTCCTTCCTCTGTCTCTCTCTGGTTAAATAAAATAAAACTTAAAAAAAATTATCTAACCACAGCAAGGGG
This sequence comes from Orientallactaga sibirica, assembly GCA_036365145.1. Taxonomy (NCBI): domain Eukaryota; kingdom Metazoa; phylum Chordata; class Mammalia; order Rodentia; family Dipodidae; genus Orientallactaga; species Orientallactaga sibirica. Next base: position 233,043 of record JAEOAD010000049.1, read on the forward strand.
CTCAGATGATGAGAGACCCCCAAAACACAACCAAATAATCTACTACTATCCTTCACTCCATCAACAATAAGAGGTGATAAAATTATGGATGAGTCGGGCTGGAGAGATGGCTTAGCGGTTAAGGCGCCTGCCTCCTAAGCCTAAAGAATGCCGGTTCCAATCTCCAGGTCCCAGGTTTAGCCAGATGCAAAGTGATGCAAGGGCGCAATGCCACACTTGCCCACAAGGGGGCGCACACATCTGGCTTCTGTTTGCAGCAGCTGAGAGGCTGCTGGCACGCCCATCTCTATCTGTCTTCCTCTCCCTCTCTCTCTGTCTCTCTCCAAAAAAAAAAAAAAAACAAATTATGGATGAGTGATCATCAGCTCAGAAAAACATCAGTCACGCCAGAGAAAAAAGCAAACAAATTAATACAAGATGAGCGATTGTGCAACTTTTCCTTTGAGGTGAACAAAAGAGACGAAGAGGTCATAATATAAGGACACAAAGAGTCAAAAATCCAAAGATGAGATTAAAATTGTTTAAAAATTTATTTTATTTATTAGAGAGAGAGAGAGAATGGACACGCCAGGGCCTCCAGCCACTGCAAATGAACTCCAGATGCTTGTGCCACCTTGTGCATCTGGCTTATGTGGGTACTGGGGAATCGAACCTGAGGTCCTTAAGCTTCACAGGCAAGTGCCTTACTGCTAAGCCTTATCTCCAGTCTCGAAATCATTTTTATTTTTTAATCTATTATTTAATTTATTTATTTTTGTGGTGTTGGGGCTAGAACATGGCCTCACACATGCTAGGCAAGCACTCTGCCTTCCCTAGAATATTCATTATTTTCAAACAATGCAGCCAACCACGAGTCAGCAATGGAAGTGAAGAATAATGAGCATGCCATGGTGGCACATGCCTGTAATCCCAGCTCTTGGGAGACAGAGGCAGGAGAATTGCCAGGAGCTTGAGGCCAGTGGTAGCAAGTGCTAGGCCAGCCAGAGATACATAGCAAAACAGTTTCTCAAAAGACAAAAACAAGCCAGGTATAGTGGCACATGATTTTCTTTTTTAAAATTATTCTATGTTTTTAAATTTTTATTAGAGAGAGAGAGAATGTAAATGGGCACACCAGGGTCTCCGGCCACTGCAAACAAACTCCAGACGCATGCACCACCACATGCATGTGGCTTACATGGGTTCTGGGAACTCGAACCTGGGTTCTTAGGCTTTGCAGGCAAAGGCCTTAACCACTAAGCCATCTCTCCAGCCTGGCCCATGCTTTTATTTCTAGCACTCACGAGACAGAGGTAGGAGGATCACTGTGAGTTCCACGTCAGCCTGGACTAGAATGAGATGGGACCCTACCTTGAAAACAACAAACAAACAAAAAGACCAAACCAAAACCAAATTCCAAAAGCAACAACAAAAAATCTCCAAAGAATCAGAGGTGCCAGCGCTCCTGGAAGTTGAGAAACATAATCGCTCCATTTGAAGGAGGAAAGAGGGCCAAGAATCTCGGTGGGGGTAAAGACGAGGTGTTCAGTCAAGGAAGGAATGCAAAGGGCCCACTGGATTTGACCCTTCGGGCTGTGATGAGTGACCTTCATTTGAGCAGGGTCAGCTGCCATCATGTAGCAGCCCACAAGTGGCCAATGTTTAAAACTGCTGACAGAGGCCTGGAAGTGTAGATTACAGAAGGAAGGGAAAGTCTCCCAGGGCAAAGAGGGAAGGGAAGGGGACAATAATAGATGGGGGTGAGCCTAGACAAGAGGAGACAGTGGACCAGATGCCTCCTCCGAGGAGGAAAACAACAGGAAGCGCTGAGGCCGGGTGCTGAGAGAGATGCTGACAGAATGGAGTAGGGGCAGAGGGCAGGAACTTGAGGGGGTTCCTGCCCAGATCACGTCTATTGTTTTGTAGGGGAGGGGGTGGGGTGGTCGCTGAGGGTAAGAGAGTAGGGGTTGAGCAGGGTCCTCAGCAATCTCTAGTGACCCTGGCACACAGTCTGGGATGGGGGTGGGCTTCTTTCTCCAACAATTGCACCCATGTGGGATTATTGAGAGAATTCTAGACACATTCTACACCAGACGCTTTTTAAAAAAAAAATATATATATATATTTGCAAGCACAGAAGGAGAGAGAGAGAGAGAGGGAATGGATGCTCCAGGGCCTCTAGCTGCTGCAAATGAACTCCAGATGCATGTACCACTTTGTGCATCTGGCTTTACACTGGTACTGGTGAATCAAACCCCGGTCATAGGGCTTTGCAGGCAAGCACCTTAATGTCTCAGCCGTCTCTCCAAATCCTTCTTTTTCTTTCAGTGCTAGAGACTGAACCCAGGGCTTCACACATGCTAGGCAACTGCTGGACCACTAAGCTATCTCCTTGGTCCTTAAGGGGAAAAGAATTGAGGCAGGGTCTCAGTTAAATTGTCCAGGTTGGTGTTGAACTTGTGATCCTCCTACCTCAGCCTTGCACAGTTGAGATTTCCAGTTGAGCTTCCAACTGACTCTTAAGGCTACAGAGCTACCTCTGATCTGAACTGAAACAAAAACTCTGGGGCTGGAGAGTTGGCTTAGTGGTTAAGGTGCTTGCCTGCAAAGCCAAGGGACCCAGGTTCAATTCTCCAGTACCCACATAAAGCCAGCTAGGTGGCCACATGCATCTGGAGTTGATTTGCAGGGGCAGGAGACCCTGGCATGCCCATCCTCTCTCTGTTTCTATCTGCTTTTTTCTCTCTCTCTCTCTCTCAAAAACAAACAAACAAACAAACAAACAAACAAAAAAGCAACTTCTGGCTTTTGAGTTCCAGGCACTTTCCATACAGCTCCTTAAGATCCAGCAATCTGCTGTGCACCAAGATTCCATTAGCCCTACTTTCTCTGTAGGAGACAGCAAGGTATAAGAAGGATCTTGGCAACTATCCACATTCTTAGATTCTTATAACACTGTGGGTTCAGTATAAAATTCATATTCTTCTTCCAAAAAGATTTTCTTTTTTTTAAATAAACATTTGCACAAAGAAAGAGAGAGGGGAGAGAGAGACGAGAGGGAGAGAGAGAGAAAGAATATGGGTGTGTCAGGGCTTTTGTAGCTGCAAATCAGCTCCAGATACATGATCTGGCTTGACACGGATAGTGGGGAATTGAACCTAGGTCAGCAGCCTTCGCAAACAAGCACTTTAACCACTCAGTAATCCCCCCAATCCCTAATTTTTTTCCATTCTGCTAAATAGTGTTTTAAAATATAAACATTAGGAAGTATAGTCACTCTGAGATATGTTTGTTTTGGATTCAATATGAATCTTACAGCAGCATTATTCTTTATTTTATTAATTTTTAAAATTTTTATTTATCTGCAAAGAGAGAGAGAGAGGGAGGGAGGGGGAGAGGGGTGGCAGACAGAGAGAGAATGGGCACACCAGGGCCTCTAGCCACTGCAAACAAACTCCAGATGCATGTGCCCCCTTGTGCATCTGGCTTATGTGGGTCCTGGAGAATCGAACAAGGATCCTTTGGCTTTGCAGGCAAATGCCTTAACCACTAAGGCATTTCTCTAGCCCCTATTTGGGAGAGAAAGAGGAGAGAGAGAGAGAGAGAGAGAGAATGGGCACACCAAGGGCCTCCAGCCACACTACAAACATACTCCAGACACATGCGCCACCTTGTGCATCTGGCTTACATGGGTAATGGGCAATCAATCCTGGGTCCTCAGGCTTTACAGGTAAGTGCTTTAACTGCTGAGCCATCTCTCCAACTTAGGTACGAGATTTAAAAAAAATTTTTAAATATTTTTATTTATTTAGTTATTTGAGAGCATGAAAAGGAGAGAGAGAGAGAGAGAGAGAGAGAGAATGGGCACGCTAGGGCTTCCAGCCACTGCAAACAAACGCCAGATGGATGCGCCACCTTGTGCATCCGGCTTACATGAATCCTGGAGAACTGAACCAAGGTCCTTTGGCTTTGCAGGCAAATGCCTTAACAGCTAAGCCATCTCTCCAGCCCCAAGTATGAGATTTTTTTTTTTTAAATGACTTTAGTCTGGCGTGGTGGCACACGCCTTTAATCCCAGAACTCGGGAGGCAGAGGTAGGAGGATCACCATGAGTTCAAGGCCACCCTGAGACTACAGAGTGAATTCCAGGTCAGCCTTAGCTAGAGTGAGACCCTATCTCGAAAAACCACACACACACACACACACACACACACACACACACAAATAAATGATTTTATTTAATAATTACCCAATAAATTATCAGCACTTCTGGTGCCCTATTCTTGAGTAGATATTTTAAAATATTAACTTTTTTCTGGGTATATTGGTGCATACCTGTAATCCTAGCACTTAGAAAACAGCAAAAAGACAATTTCTTCAGGTTCAAAGCCAGTCTGGTCGACATACAGACCTGGTCTCAAAAGAAAGTACCACTTCCCCCAGAGCCTGGCAGTGTTTGCCTGTGCTCTCTACTTAAGAAGCAAAGGCAGGAGGGTCTTGAGCTCAAGGACTCTATCTCAAAGGAATAATTAATAATTAATAATTAATTAATGATTTTGGAGGCTGAGAAAGCATACTCAAGGTCGAGAGAAACTGAGGCTCAAAGTGTAATGTACTGTGTCAATAAAAGTTATAAATAAATAAAGTAGAAATCACTATTGGTTCTGGATCTTGAAAAAAAATATATATATATAGTATTTGGTTTTAAGAAGTAGGGTCTCACTCTTGTCCAGGTTGGCCTGGAATTCACTATGTAGCCTCAGGGTGACCTCAAATTCACATCGATCCTCCTACCTCTGTCTCCTGAGTGCTGCTGGGATTAAAGGTGTGTGTGCACCACCATGCCCCGGCTTGGACCTCGAATATAAAAAAATATAGTGTAAGTTATTTATAGGTGTCAAAAACTCCAATGAAAACATCCCATTATTTATAAGAAGTAAGGAGTAAGGTACAATTCTGCCACTCTTCCAAGACTATAACATCAACATATCACCCTGCATAGGAAAAAATCCACACTGTGAAACCGCCCCAGGCTTGATATACTTATTTGGAATTTGAGACAATTTTGACCAAAGCTTAGTAAAAGTTTATCTTTTCACCACTATTCATCAAATTATAGTATAAACTATATTCATAAAGTTAATGTTGAAATTACTTTAGAGAACGCATTATGTTCACATATCTTGAGCACACCATACTAAGTAATAATTTACATGTGAATTATAAACACTTGAATCTTAAACTATTTAAATCTTCAAGTTCTCTTTCGTATCTCTGCTATTTTTATTCCTGCATTGTCTTAAAATTAACCTGTTTCCTTAAAGATATTCCACCATTCAGGTTTTAAATTAATTTTACTAGACTCTATGCAACCCAATTGTTATTGCATATAAGATATTATTTCATATAATTGGACTAAGTTACTTTAGTCTTTAAAAAATTTTTATTGACAACTTCTATACTTACAATAAACCATGATATTTCCCTCCCCTCCCCCATCCCCCTTCAGAACTCCACTTTCCATCATACCCCTCCCTCTCTCCATTAGTCTCTCTTTTATTTTGATGTAATCATTTTTTCCTCCTATTATGAGGGTCTTGTGAAGGTATTGCTAGGCACTGTGAGGTCATGGATATCGAGACCAATTTCTGTCTGGACAGTTGCATTGTAAGGAGTCGTGCTCTTCCTTTGGATCTTACATTCTTTCCGCCACCTCTTCAGCAATGGACCCTGAGCCTTGGAGGGTGTGATAAAAAATATGGAACGCAGCTGGGCGTGGTGGTGCACGCCTTTAATCCCAGCACTCGGGAGGCAGAGGTAGGAGGATTGCCGTGAGTTCAAGGCCATCCTGAGACAACAGAGTGAATTCCAGGTCAGCCTGAGCCAGAGTGAGACCCTACCTCGAAAAAAAAAAAACAAAACAAAACAAAACAAAACAAAACAAAACAAAACAAAAAATATGGAACACTTCACGAATTTGTGTGTCATCCTTGCGCAGGAGCGGTGCTAATCTTCTCTGTATTGTTCCAATTTTAGTATATGTGCTGCTGAAGGGAGCACAAGTTATTTTATTCTTGTTTAATGTCTTCTGGCTTATTTTTCAAAGCAAACCAGAAGATGATAAGTGAATTTTGATAGAAAAATTTAAATTATCTGGCCATGATGGCACATTTCTGTAATCCTGGCATTTTGGGAGGCAGAGGCAGGAGGAACAGTTTCAGGCTAACTAGCCTGGACTGCAGAATAAGACTTTGTCTCAACAAAAAGTTACAATTTTAAGAAACAAAGTATACTTTTAGAAAAAAAGATACCATTTTAAGAAATAGTTAAAATTAGGAACAGTCAATGAAGGGGATTCTTCTAGGTCTGGTGGCACCTGCCTATAATCCCAGCACTTTGGAGACAGAGGCAGGAGGATCAGAAGTTCAAGTTCAATATCAAAAGTGGGCTTGGTGGTACAAAGCTTTAATCCCACCACTCCAGCACTCTGGAGGCAGGCAAGTACTCTACCAATTGAATCACATCCCCAGCCTTAACAGGGCTTGTAAGACAAACAGGGAAAGCAGCTTTTAATCAGAGCCTGCTTAAAACTAAAGAAATAGAAACATTATTTGACCAAAATTGAACCAAAAAAAAAAAAAATAAATAAAAAAAAGCTTTTAAGGACCTAGAAGCTATTTCTTTATCAAAAAAAAAAAAATTTTTTTTTTCTTCCCTGAGCGTAATCACACCTCAGAGGGCGGAGGCTTAGCACTGATGTCCATTCCTAGGCCATCTTTCTTGTTGCAGCTCATTTTACACTATTGAAGTGAGCTTGCTTAACTGTACAGTGGCTAAGCTGACACACCAGGGTTATTTGTTGTTGAGAATGAGAATACAAGGTGACTCAGGTAATCAAGCTGTAGAAAGCAATATTCTTTTCAAAAAGCAAGTGTGTTCTCTACTTACCCCAAAGCCTCTTCAAAGTCTGGCTGATCATCTAGTGGCTAAAGTTGTCATTCCTCAGTGTGTTGCAATTAAGTTCCCACAATTTAGCCATTTCCCTCCCTTTTATTTACTTAAAAAAATTATTTATTTGCAAGGAGAGAGAGGGAGGAAGGAAGAGACAGAATGTGAATGCCAGGCCTCCTGCCACTGTAAATGAACTCCAGATGCATGTGACACTTTGTGTATCTAACTCTATGTGGGTACTGGGGAATCGAACCGAGGCCATCAGCCTTTGTAAGCAAGCACTTTAACTGCTGAGCCATCTCTCCAGCCCAATTTCTCTTCCCTTTAAATCCCCTTTGCACCTTCTCTTTCATTAAATGCTAGTTGCCAGAAGTTTTTGTCATAAAGAGAAAGGCCTGGCGCTGTGCTTGGTGGCACCTGTCTATAATCCCAGCACGAGAGGGTGAGGCAGTAGGATTGCTGCAAGTTCAAGGCCAGCCTGGGTGACAGCAAATATCAGGCCAGCCAGAGCTACATAGAAAGACTCTGTCTCAAATAAACCAAAATCAAACAAAAAATAGTAAGATAGGAACTGGTTCTTTCTCTTAAGAAGCTCCTATTTAAGTTGGAAAGATGGCTCAGTGCTTAAAGGAACGTTCTTGCAAAGCCTGCTGGCCTGGGTTTGATTCCCCAATACCCATGTGTAGCAGACAGCTTCAGGTTTACTGAGATGAACTTTCAGACCAGACACAGTTATGGAGGAAGGGATATTTATTGAAGCTTATAGATCCATGGTAAGTTCCATAATAGCAGAAGAAGCTGGCCTGCTTTCACAGGACCAAACATGGAGAGCAAAGCCACAAGCCAAAACCCACACAGCACAGAACACCTCAGGAACTCCAGCTAGGCACACTTTGCATATCTTTAGATTGAAATCTCAAACCCACCACCACACCTTAAGATCCACCCAATGACACTGACTCCAGCCAGGTGGCTGCAGATCCAAACTATAGTCTAATAAAACACTGAATATATTGGAGGCCATCTATTCAAACTACTACACCATGTAAAGCCAGATGCACAAAGTGACACATGCATTTGGAGTTAGTTTATAGTGGCAAGAGGCTCTGGTGTGCCTATATTCTCTCTCTCTCTCTGCTCAAAAATAAATAAATATATTTTATTTTAAAATAGCACTTAGGAGTAGGAGAGATGGCTCAGCAGTCAAAGGCACTTGCTTGCAAAGCCTGAAGGCCCAGGTTCGATTCCCCAATACCCACTTAAAGCCAGGTGCACAAAGTGGCACATACATCTGGAGTTCATTTGCAGTGACAGGAGGCCCTGGTGTGCCCAAACCCATTCTCTGTCTCTTTCTCCCTCAAATAAATAAAAGAAATATTTTACAAAGAAGTTCCTCCTCCGCTGTGGTGGACTCTCTGATCGTAGGGAGCATGAATGTTATCTGGGGGAGTGATAGAAGACAGAACAGAACAAAGCAAAAACAGAAGGCTACTTCAGAGATCTGAAATGACATCCAGGCATCTGACCTTGGAGTTCCTCAGATGCTGGGGACAGCAGGCTAGGCAAGTGCTGTACCATATGGCTACATCTTTAGCCTTGCTGGGTCAATAGAGGGTTCCTGGAGTCCACACCCCAGCCCAGTGGTCTGAGGGACAGCAAACACCCCTCATGTTCTGTTCAAGCCTAACCATCCTGCAGGGCCCTGTCCCTGCCTACCTTGCCTACTCAGTCTTCATGTACTTTCAACTTGCTTTTCGGACAGTTCATCTGTGCCTCTCTCGGGACACTCTCTCCCCTCCACTTTGTACCTTGTGTGTGTGTGTGGGGGGGTGTAGATTCTTTGTAGAATGCCCCATCTAACCTAACCCAACTTTGCTTCTCTGCAGCACATAGCCCAGTGTCTTGACCATAATCATTATAAATCATACACACAGTAGTCATAAGTCATGCTTGCTGAGCAAAGGGGGTCCTTTTGTAAAAATTTCAGGCAGACACAGATAAGCGTACTGGCACGACGGAGAAAGGAGGGTGTTTGGGGAGGTGGAATGCTAGGCTCAAAGCTCCATATATGGGAATGTGTGGGGAGACCCTAATCTGCCTGGCTGGAATAGAAAAAAAAAAAAAAAAGGTTGTACAAGGAGAAAAGAGAAATAAGTTGTACAAGGGAGGTGATGCAACCGTCACAGTTGCTAGAAGGCTTTGGCTGCCAGCTGGAAGGGAAGCAGAGGTTGTCAGAGTTTTAGGTGGTCTAGTGATTCCAGCTGGTGGCCCAACTGATGGCGGCCCCTCTCCTCTAGCACTGGCCTTGCCTCTGCCCCAACTCTCAGCTTCTCCTTCACTCAAGTGTGTCCCTGGACTCCACTTGATCACAGCCTGCCAGTCCCTGTAGCCGGGGGGGGGGGGCAAAGAGTTAGAGGGAGTTGCAGCTTTCAGCTTGCTGGTTTTCCATCTACCCTTTGGAACCTGAATGCAAGGGGAGTGGACAGGTGGGCTTGGGAGACCGACCACTTGGGGGGCTACCACAGTGTGGTGGTTTGATTCAGGTATCCCCCATAAACTTAGGTGTTGTGAATGGAGGTCCCCAGCTGATGGCAATTTGGAAATTAATGTCTCCTGGAGGCAGTGTATTGTTTGGGGACGGGTTTATGGGTATTAGAGCCAGTTTCCCCTTGCCAGTGTTTGCACACTCTTCTGTTCCTGTTGTCCACCTGATGTTGGCCAGGAGGTGATGTCCACCCTCTGCTTACACTGTCATTTTCCCCTGCTATCATGGAGTCTCCCACTTGAGCCTGTAAGCCAAAATAAACCTCTTTTTCCCCACTAGCTAGTCTTGGTTGGGTGATTTCTACCAGCAATGCGAACCTAACTGCAACCCACACGTGCTGCTACAGCGGTCTTGGGGGAGGTGAGGAGAGGAGTGGAGAAATTTGAGGTGCACTTTGAAGGGAGAAGCAGAGGGAGTTGAGGATGTAAGGCTGGAGAAAATGGAGGAGTAGAGGGTGAGTGGCTTTTGCTTAGCTGTAGAAAAGAGGTGCTGGCATAATTTGGGGACTGGATGAGAAGGTGCCTCCTGTGGGTTCGAGACCTGTGGTGTGATTGCATGGCCTGGCTCTTGTTTCTGGAGGCAGAAGCTCAAGGACCATCTGAGCCATTCAGAGCATCCTCCGCTGTGTGTCCCAGGCCTTCCCAATCACATTCTTCTCTCCATACCTTTCTCTTCACATGTCTCTGAGTCCCAGTTCAATCCTCAATCACCTTGAACTCATGGTGATCCACCAGCCTCGGTCTCCTGAGATGAAAGGTATGAATATCTGGTAAATTGTGTCATTGTTACCATTTTTTTTTCTTTCAGGTAGGGTTCACTCTAGCCCAGGCTGACCTGGAATCATTCTGTAGTCCAAGGCTGGCCTTCAACTTAACAGCAATCCTACTACTTTTGCCTCCAGAGTGCTAGGATTAAAGGCGTGCATCACCACACCCGGCTTCATTTTTTAAAAAAATATTTTGTTTTATTTATTTATGAGAGAGAGAGAGAAAGGGAGAGAATGGGTGTGCCAGGGTCTATAGCCGCTACATATGAACTCCAGATGCATGTGCCACCTTGTGCATCTGGCTTATGTGGGTAGTGGGGAATTGAACCTAGGTCCTTAGGCTTTGCAGGCAAGTGCCTTAACCTCTAAGCCATCTCTCCAGCTCCCACCCTTGGCTTCATTTTTGAAGTGCAGTTTTCACCGGCATTGAGAACCTTCACACTATGGCACAGTTATTTCTACCATTCACAGTCACGATGGCTCATCCTGCCAAAGAGAAAGTCTGTGCTCGTTCAAGAGCTCCTGTACTGTTTCCATGGCAGCCACACCACGTTGTATTCCCACCACCAATGTGATACAGCGGTCTGAGGAGAGGTGAGGAGAGTGGAGAAGTTTGAGGTGCACTTTGAAGAGAGAAGCAGAGTGAACACAAATGCTCTAATGTCTCCACATTTTCTCAACACTTTAAAATAATTTTTATTTATTTATTTGAGAGATGGAAAGAGGCAGAGCAAGAAAGAGAGAATGGGTGCACCAGGGCTTCTAAGCCACTGTAAATGAACTCCAGATGCATGTACCACCTTGTGCATCTGGCTTACATGGGTACTGGGGAATTGAACCAAGGCCCTTTGGCTTTGCAGGCAAGCACCTTAACTGTTAAGCCATCCCTCCAGCCCCTCTCAGCACTTTTTAAAATGTGTAGTTATAGTCATCCTACTAGGTCACAAGTATATAATTGAGGTTTGCTTTGTATTTCTCTAAAAATTAGCAATGGTGAACATCCTCTTGTGTTTATTGATCATTTGTGTGTATTCTTTTATTTTTTAAGTTTATTTTTTTTATTTATTTATTCATTTATTTGAGAGAGAGAAAGAGGCAGAGCGCGTGCGAGAGAGAAAGAAAGAATGGGCACGCCAGAGCATCCAGCCACTGCAAACAAACTCCAGATGCATGCGCCCCATTTTGCACCTAGCTTACGTGGGTCTTAGAGAATTGAACTGGGGTCCTTTGGCTTTGCAGGCAAACACCTTAACCACTAAGCCATTTCTCCAGCCCCTTCTTTGTTTTAAATCTATTTATTCATTTATTTGCAAGAGGAGAGAGATAGAGAGAATAGAGAGAATAGGTTCACCAAGACCTCTAGCTGCTGTGAACGAACTCCAGAAGCATGTACCACTCTATGCGCTTTCTTTGGAGACATCTGTTCAAGTTCCTCTTGCTCCCTTTAAGTCTTTTTCTTTTATGAGAGAGAGAGAGAGAGAATTGGTGCACCAGGGCCATCAGCCACTGCAGTCAAACTCCAGACGAATGTGTCACCTTGTGCACATGTGCAGCCTTGTGCACATTTTCTGTCTGGCTTACATGGGACCTGGAGAGTTGAACATGGGTCCTTAGGCTTCGCAGACAAGTACCTAAACAGCTAAGCCATCTCTCCAGACCCCGCCTTTTTGTTTGTTTGTTTGTTTGTTTGTTTGTTTTTCAGTACTCAGGATTGAACCTGGGGCCTGATACATGCTAGAAAAGTGCTCTATCACTGAAGTACTGAACCTTTTTAAAACATCTTATTTAGGGGCTGGAGAGATGGCTTAGTGGTTAAGGTGATTGCCTGCAAAGCCTAAGGACCCAGGTTTGATTTCGCAGTACCCACATAAAGCCAGATGCACAAGGTGGCACATGTGTCTGGAGTTCATTTGCAGTGGCTAGAGGCCCTGGCAAGCCCATTCTCTCTCTTTCTTTCTCAGCCCCCCTCTCTCTCTTTCACAAGTAAATAAATATATTTTAAAATTATTTATTTATTTGCACATGTGTGGGCATGCCAGGTTCTCTTGCTGCTGCAAATAAATGCTGGATGCATGTGCCATTTTATGCCCAACTTTATGTAAGTGCTACAGACGTGAACCCTGGCCTGCAGGCTTTCCAGAAAGCACCTCGAACCTAAGCCATTTCCTAGCCCCCACCACCCTCCCATTTTAAAAACTGTTTTGTTTTGTTTTTCTGTTTTATGAGACACTGTCTCATTCTGTAGCCTAGTCTGACCTCAAACCCATGACAATTGTTGTGCATCAACTTCCTGGGTACTGGAGTTCCAGGCTTGAACCATCATGCCCCAGATCCTTTTGTTAACTTTAAATTTTTTTTTTCAGGTAGGGTCTCACTCTAGCCCAGGCTGACCTGGAATTCACTCTGTATTCTCAGGGTGGCCTCGAACTCATGGCGATCCTCCTGCCTCTGCCTCCCGAGTGCTAGGATTAAAGGTGTGTGCCACAACGCCCGGCTTAAATATTTTATTTATTTATTTATTTATTTATTTATTTATTTATTTATTTATTTATTTGACAGAGAAAGAGGAAGAGAGAGAGACAGAGAGAGAGAATGGTGGTGCCAGGGCTTCCAGCCACTACAAATGAACTCCAGATGAGTGTGCCCTTGTGGAGCTGGCTAATGTGGGTCCTGGGGAATTGAACCAGGGTCCTTTGGCTTTTCAGGCAAATGCCTTAACTGCTAAGCCATCCCTCCAGCCCTGTTAAATTTAATTTTGATATAGGGTCTTGCTATGTTGCCCAGGATAGCCTTGAACTCAGTGCAACCCAGATAGGCCTTGAACTTGTAATCCTCTTGCCTCAACCTCCAAAGTGGCTGGCATTATAAATAGGCCTGAGCTACCAGGCTAGCTTTTGCTAAAAGAGAGATAGAGGAAGAGGCAGAGAGAGAGAGAGAGAATATGCGTACCAGGGCCATTTCAGCAGCTGTGAAAGAACTCCAGATGCGTGTGCCCCCTTGTGGGCAAGCATGGCATTGCGTGCTTGCGTCTGGCTAAATGTGGGACCTGGAGAATAGAACAGGTGTTCTTAGGCTTGGCAGGCAGGCGCCTTAACGGCTAAGCCATATCTAGAGCCCTCAATCTCTGTCTCTTTTATGTGTGCGTATATATGTATGAACACGTGTATATTAATGTGTGCATGTTTGTATACATGTGTATGTACACATGCATACATGCCATGCACACACATCATGTACACATACATGTTTATATGTTTAAGTGTGTGAGGGAGTGGAAGGCAGTACACAACCTTGGGAGTTGTTCCTTAGATGTGTCACCCATTTTTTTTTGGGGGGGGTGTTGAGGTAGGGTCTTACTGTAGCCCAGGCTACCTGAAATTCACTATTAGTCTCAGGGTGGCCTCGAACTCATGGCAATCCTCCTACCTCAGCCTCCTGAGTGCTGGGATTAAAGATGTGAACCACCACGCTCAGAGACTTTTTTGAGACAGTCTCTCTCAGTTGCCTGCAGCTCATGGAATTAGCCTAAATCGGCTGACCAGAGAGCCTTGGAGATTCATCTGTCTCTGCTTCCCGAGTGCCAGGAATTTCAAATGCAGGCCACATTGCCCACTTTGTTATTATTATTATTATTTTTGTTTTTTTGAGGTGGGGTCTCACTCTAACTCAGGCTGACCTGGGATTCACTATGTACTCTCAGGGTGGCCTCGAACTCATGGTGATCCTCCTACCTCTGCCTCCTGAGTGCTGGCGTTAAAGGCGTGCGCCACCACGCCCGGCTCATGGCCACTTTTTAAATAACATGGGTTGTAGGGATGGAAGTCATGCTTTCAAATCAAGTATTTTACTCACTGAGCCATCCCCACAGCTCCTGTTTCTGGATGTTCAAGACAGTGTCTCACTATGTAGTCCTGGCTGGCCTGGAACTTGATCAACTATGTTGACCAGGATGATTTCCATTATTTGCCAATCCTCCTGCCTCTGCCTCTTGAGCTGGGTTGTTGTAGTTACTTTTTCATTGCTGGGAAAAAAATCACCTGACCAAAAGCAGCTGATGGGAGGAAAGTGTTTCTGTTTTTTGAGGTAGGGTCTTGTTCTAGTCCAGGCTGACCTAGAAAATCACTATGTAATCTCAGGCTGGCTTCGAATTCACAGGGATCTTCCTACCTCAGCCACTTGAGTGCTGGGATTAAAGGGGTACAGCACCATTCCTGGTTGGGAGGAAAGTTTTTGTTTTGGCTTGAGTCTCAAGAAGAAGTTTCATGACGGCTGGGGAAAGCGCGTAGCATGAGCAGAGGCCGGACATCACCTCTGCCACAGCAGGTGGAAAACATCAGCAGGAGACTGAGCTGAACTATCACTGGCAAGCTGGCCTACTAGTCCTCCAGGTCCACCAAGAGCGACACACCTCCTCCAGCAAGGCTCCACCTACCAAACTGCCATCAGCTGGGCACCATGATTGAAGACCACCACACTGGGATCATAGGTTTGTACCATTACCATGCCCGGTGGGAGTTCTTTATATGTTTGGATATTAACAAGGCTTACAAATACTTGTCTTTTCACTTCTTCTTCTTCTTTTTTTTTTTTTTTTTAAAAACACCGTCTAAAACTGGCCTAGACTATGCTAGGTAGCTGAGAATGACCTTGAATTTCAGATCTTCTTGCCTTCTCCTGTGGAGAGCTGGGATTACAGGTTTGTGTCATCACATCGGGTTTTCTGCATTGCTGGACATGCACTGGGGTGTCCTGCATGCTCAACAAGCGCTCTACCAAAGCAGCTGAATCCTAAGCACATCTTTTCACTCTTGGTGGTGAGGTCTTTTGATGCACACATCAAAACAAAAAATTGACTCTGAAGGACATTTTATCTCTTCTTCTCACGTTGCCTGTGTTTTCAGTGTCATAATCTAAATTTTGAAAGTGACTTAATTCAAATGCTTATCATTTTACAGCTGGGAAACAATTGAACAAAGAAGCTCCAGCCCATCATTGTTCATAGATGTGCACTTTCTCCCAGACTCTCACTTGTCCCCAAACACACCAGGCAGGTACCTCGTGAGGGCTGGAGAAAGCCTCCAGAGGTGACCTTTCATAGTTTCACCAAGGAGGGTCCAACTTTCTTCCTCATTTTTCCTTTTTTAAAAACATTTTAGAAGAAATGCATGATTTTCTTCTGTTTATTTATTTGAGAGAGAGTGTATAGGCACACCAGGGCCTCCTGCCACTGCATAGGAACTTCAGATGCATGTGCCACCTTGTGCATCTGGCTTACGTGGGTACTTGGGAATCGAACTCTGGTCCCTAGGCTTTGCAGGGTAATGCCTTAACTGCTGAGCCATCTCTCCAGCTCTTCTTCCTTGTTTTTCATATAAATATTTTATTTGTGAAGAAAAAGGGAGAGAGAGAGAGAAACAGAGAGAATGGGTGTCAAGGGCTTCTTGCTGCTATCTTTAACCACTGAGCCATCTCTCCAGCCCTCTTAATTTTTGAGTTGAAGGCTAAAGAATGGAGAATCTGTGAGATATTTTCAAAATGCATTCATATCTGGACACTGATTTTACCAGAGCAAAGAGGCTCTACTTAGAATGAGCTCGTGGGGTTGGTTACAAGGTGCTGTGCAGCAGTCCTAGGGAGGGCTCTGTCAATAGCTGTGATTGTGGCCCAGCCAGTTATTTTAGTAGCTTTTTGGTAAGCTAGCTCCTTGGAGTGGTAATGTGTCATTTTGAAAGCAAAGACAGTTTCTCTGCTCCTCCCTCCCTCCCTCCCTCCCTCCCTCCCTCCCTCCAGCTCCACTCACCATGGAGTTTAAGTTTTAAGAAATTAAGCAATGAGTCTACTCAAGGGGATTTCTGAAGGAAAGATCAACACGGTTTTTTGTTTTTTGTTTTTAAGGTAGGCCCTGGGGCAGCAAGATAAGCGTCAGTGAGAGGAATTTGTGGAGTTTCTGAGCAAGGCTGGTTAAAGCACCAGTTTCTTCGTTCCGAGGCGATGTGGAAGGGTGACTTTGCCAGCCACGAGGAAGTGTGTGTGTGTGTGTGTGTGTGTGTGTGTGTGTGTGTGTGTTTCATTTTCCCCTGGAAGATCCAAAAGTTATAATGCTGTCATTTTGCTCCCAGTCCCTTAGGGAGAGTGCCTCCTAGTGACCTGGGTTCTCTGGGTGATAGTGAGCTTGCTGACAAGAGCTGTCTGGCTTCGCCTTGGCATGGGACACCAACAGGCGCAGGCACTTGGAAACTCGGGAACCCCCTCTCCCGCCCCCCAAAGCCCTTGACTTCATTCTTCCAAGTTCCAAGGGAGGAAAGAGACATTCCCCCCATCCACTCCGAGACGTCTCTGTTCCCCAACTTTCTGCTCCACATACTATGGGGATGACCCGGGTCCTAGAACCAAGTCCACCAGCGTCCACCGAAGAGGACTTCGTGGAACGGACCTCCGCGGGGATGCTCGCCGGTCCAGCAGCGGGAGGGGGGAGGGCCGGGGCGGGGCGCGAGGGCGCGAGAGGGGCGTGGGGCCAGGGGGAGGGGCGCGGCGCCTCCCGCCCCGGGGGTGAGCAGCGCGCGGCGGGCCCGCGGCGGCAGAGCGCGGAGCGCAGAGCGGGCAGCGCGGACGCGGCGGCCATGGGCGCGCAGTGACCGGCGGCGGCGCGGAGCTCCCTGGCTGGCGGTGCGTCTCGTCGGTCACCATGAAAGGTAAGGGACGGCGCTGGGGGACCTCGGCGCGCGCGGGGAGGTCGCGGAGCGCACGCACTGCGGGGCGAGGACTTTCTCCGGAGAGTCCCCCGGCGCGGGCACCGGGTTCGGGTGATGATGGATGGATGGACAGACGGACGGACGGACGGACGGACGGACGGACACAACCCTCCATGTCGTCTCCTCTCCATCTGCGTCTTTAGCAAAGTAGCTTCCCAAGTCGCCCAAGTCGTTTTGTTTACGGATTCCAAGTTTCCAACTGTTTTTTTCTTCTTTTTTTAAATTGAAAAAACATGCGGGAGCGAGGCATCGTCATTCCTCCTGGTTTTATTTTCTGCTCTCTCTCTCTCTCTCTCTCTCTCTGTCCCCAGGTCCTCTCTTCTCCTCCTCCTCCTCCACGTTGTCCTGTCTGCATCCCAGTGGTCGCCTTGCCGCCCGGGCCATGGTCGGGGTGGTGGTGATGGGGGGGGGGATGTTGGTGGTTTTCTCGGGGATGTTCCCGGAGCGCCCTCCGCACATCTGGCAATGATTAGGTGCCCGAGGAGTTCAGCTGGCTCGGGAACTGCATTTGGCATCTTGCTCGGTCGGATCGTCCGATTGGAAAAGCACCGCTCCCGGGTTCCGCGTCCCTTCCCGGTTGGTGCCCGCCGGTGGGGTGGCTTGCGCCCACGTGCGCGCAGAGGGGGTGACGCCAATCATCGCGTCCCTTGCTGTGTGTGCGCGTGGGGGGGGGTGTCCTCCGTAAACCTCCCCTCACCACCACCCCCTTGATGGAGGTGGCAGAGATGTTAGGATCGCAGGGTAGTCTTTGGTTGGGGTGGAAACACCGAGATTCGACCGCAGCATCTTGATTTATACGCGACATAAATCATTCCTTAGCCGAGGCATCCCAGGGCGTTCATGGAGGCTTGGGCTGGCGGGGTGTTGACAAGATGCTCGCGCTCGCCCCCCGCTCAGTTTTAGGGCTGGGATACACATTACAGTTTTGGTGGCACGACGGTGCTGGACTTAGGTAGCAAATGCCATCTGGCCCCGGGGACCGAGTGGTGTGGGGGGGGGGGCGCCCCGGGAACCCCGCGAACCGCGCGATCTTGGAAAGAAACTTGGTCTGCCAGAGGCTGTTCGCACCGAAGTACGCGGAGATAACGTCCTGCAGACTCCAAGGATCCCCTTTCAAAGGCGCTGTCTCCGCCCGCCCAAAGGAGACAGGCGAGGAAGGAGCGCAGGTGATAAGTGGATTACTCCAAAGAAAAGAAAATAAAAAGACACCAAGCAACTTTCTGCCCGCCTTCCTTCCCCTCCTCCCCACGAAAAGTTCAAAATAGGTGCCGGAGAGATGGCTCAGCGGTTAAGGCGCTTCCTTGCAAAGCACAAGGACCTCGGTTCAGTTCTTCAGTACCCACTGCAAAGCCAGATGCACAAAGTGGCACATGCATCTGGAGTTTGTTTGCAGGGGCTGGAGGTCCTGGCGTGCCCATTCTCTCTTTTGTCTGTCTGTCTTTCTCTGCTTATAAATAAAAATACGTTTTAAAAAGTTAAAAATGAGCCGGGCGTGGTGGCGCACGCCTTTAATCCCAGCACTTGGGAGGCAGAGGTAGGAGGTTTGCCATGGGTTCGAGGCTACCCTGAGACTGCATAGTGAATTCCAGGTCAGCCTGAGCTAGAGTGAGACCCTACCTCAAAAAATAACAACAAAAACAAACAAACAAACAAACAAACAAACAGTTAAAAAATGCGGTGATGAACTTTCCTCTCTCTCGGCCCTCAGTTTCTTTCTCATCCACATGTTAAGAAATATGCACTTTCCTGAGCTAGGACTTCAGGTCCCCAGTGTTGGGGGTGGGATTTCGGATGTCGTGCAGAGCTACAGCCCCAGTCTTTTTGAGACAGGGTCTCACCAAGTCGCTTAGGCTCCTGTTGAATTCACTCAGTAGCCCAAGCAGGCCTTAAGCCTGCACTCCCCCTACCTCAGCCTCCCAAGTAGCTGGGGGTACAGGTGTGTCCTACCATTCCTAGCAGAAAAGAATCTTTTGCCAGTCGTTTAAAGAGTCAACGCTTTAAAAAGCCAAGCCAGGCCTGGCGACGGGGCCTTTAATCCCAACACTGAGCAGGCCGAGGTAGGAGGATTGCCGTGCCTTTGAGGCCACCCTGAGATTACAGAGTGAATTGCACGTCAGATTGGGCTAGAGTGAGACCCTACCTTGACCCCCCCCAAAAAAAAAAAGCCATCAGTTCCCTAAACCCTGAAGCTTTTGTTATATTTTTATTGGGTCCTGGGACTGGAGCGGCAGCTTGGGAAGCGATGTGGTCACCCCTGAAAGGTCTGAACACATGTTGCTTGAGAGTGAAGCTCTTCTTAGGGACCAGGCTGTAGACCCTGTAGAGGGGGCTCATGGAAACCCTTGTGGTCTCAGTCTATGAGCTCTACCACTTCCTGCCTCAGTTGGGCTGGCTGATTGCAGGAACTCATGAATCCATGTGCAGACTAGACATTTTTGAAGGTCTATTTTATTTAATTAATGAATTTATGAGACAGATCTCACTATATAGCCCAGGCTGGCTTTTGGACTTCTGATTCTCTTGCCTCAACCTCTCCCAGGCTGGGATTCAGGTGTGTGCCATCAGACCCAGCTTGAAGTCTTTAATTAATTAGCAACAGCTGTTCTGCCTGAGCCACCAGGCCAAGCTAAACTGATTGGAGTTTTTTTCACTGTTGAGGATTGAACTCAGGGCCTCTTATGTGCTAGGCAAGCACTGTATCACGGAGCCATACCCCAGCTTATGGAAAACCTATTTATTTATTATGTATTTAGGTACTGAGGATTGAACCTCAGGCTTTGCACATGATAGGCAAGCAGCGTACCACAAGCCAGCCCTCCCTTCCTTATTCTCATTCCTTCCTGTCCCTCCCTGGGCCCTTCCATTCCCTTCTTTGCCTCCCCCCCCCTTCCTTCCTCTTCCTCAGTTACTACTCAGGCTGGTCTTCAATTCTTGATCATCATGCCTCGGCCTCCCTGGTAGTTGAGATACAGGCTGTGCCACCAGGCCCAGCTTGAAAGTCTTTTTAAGAGGAAAACATTCTGTGAGAAGTTTGCTCAATATTGCTACATAATTTCCACTCACTTGTCTAGTGAGATGAAGTAAGAGGCATAATGTTTAGTATTCTACCAAGTGCATGTGCTGGGGTTTGAACCTGGGCCCTCTGCTATATGCTAAACATCCAAGCACTGATCTTCACCCCCCAGACTAAGAGTAGGTATTTTTATTTATTTATTTTTATTTTTAATTTTTTAATTTATTTGCAAACGGGGAGAGAGAGAGAGAACGGGCACACCAGGGCTTCTTACCACGCAAACAAATTTCAGATGCATGCACCACTTTGGGTGTCTGGCTTTACGGGGTTACTGGAGAATCGAACCTGGGTCATCAGACTTTGCCAGCCAGCACTTTTAACTGCTCAGCCATCTCTCCAGCCCAAGAGTAGGTATCTTAACTCTTGGTGACTAAGAGGTTGGGATAGGCACCCAAACTCTATCTGTTTCTCCTTGATGCTTGGAAAGCTTTGGGACACCTGATATGGTAACTTCCGGTGTTGACTAGAAAGTGAATCTTAGGCAACTCCATAGCCAAGTAATCTAGCCGCCAGGAAGGGGGCCCGAGCTGGCCTGTTGGATCAGAGGCTTCTGAAGCCCAGCACAGGTGCCTTTGTTAGGAACAAGGTAGGCTTGGTGGCCTGTAGAGCCCTGGACTCTGAATGATCACAATTTCTTTTCTTTTTTTAAAAAAGTTTATTTTTATTATTTAGTTGACAGGGGGTCGGGGGGGGGGTGGAGAGAGAATGGGTGCACCAGGGCCTCCAGCTACTGCAAAAGAAATCCAGACACATGTGCCACCTTGTGCATCTGGCTAACGTGGGGCCTGGGGAATTGAACCCAGGTCCTTTGGCTTTGCAGGCAAATGCCTTAATCGCTAAGCCATCCCTCCAGCCCAATCACAATTTCTTAAATTAAAATTAAAAAATAAATTAAAAAAGACCCTCATTCACTTTTCCTGTGGAGTTATGGTGACATTTCATCACAGATGATCTACTCAAGGTCAAGGTCTCCCCTGGGCTCCTGATGAGGTTGCCTAGTTTGTTAATGCATTGGACTTCATTAGAACTTGATTGTCCTACTCAGGAGACAGAGTTGGGGGGATTGCTGGGAGTTCAAGGCCAGCCTGCACTACAGTCAGGGCTACAAAAATGTTCTTTTTTTCTTTTTTTTAAAAATTATTTGAGAGAGAGAAAGAGGCGGGGGGGGGTGTACAGGTGCTTCAGGAACCCAGCACTACAAATGAACTCCTGATGCATGTGCCACCTTGTGCATCTGGCTTTATGTGGGTACTGGGGAATTGAATCCAAACCATCAAACTTTATAGGCAAGTGTTGTTAACCACTGAGCCATCTCTCCAGTCCATATTTGTTTATTTTTTAATTTTCCTAAATGATAAAGGGCAATAAGCCTTGAAAATGCTTACACTTATAGTTGGCCCTCTGTATTCCTAAATTCCACATTTGAAGAGTCTACTGAGGATTGAAAATAATTGAAAAAAGTCATGTCTGTGTTCAGACTTCTTCCTTGTCCTTGTTCCCGAAGCACAGTGTTCACAAGCGTGTACAGAGCATTTTTCTTGTATTAGGCCTTAGGCCATTTCAAGCATACAGAGGCTATGTGTGGCAAGTACTATACCATGTTATTTATTTATTTATTTTTGGTTTACTTGGGACAAAATCTCATGGTGGCCCAGGCTGATCTGAAACTCACTGTGTAGCCCAAGCTAGCCTCAAATTTGTGGTGATCCTTCTGCCTCAACCTCCCAAATGGTCTCATGTATCCTAGGCTGGCCTCGGTTCTGACCCTTCTCCCTCTGCTGCCTCATTTCTGGGATTATAGGCATGCACCCCACCAGATTTATGTGGCGCTAGGATTATAGGCATGCACCATAACACCAGATTCACATAGCACTGGGATTACAGACATGTACCGCCACACCTGGTTTATATAGTGTCAAGATTACAGGCATGCACCACCAACCTGGTTTATATAGTGTTATAATTACAGGCATGCATCACTGCCACTGGATATATGTGGTGCTGGGATTAAACCCAAGGCTTCTGGCAGGCAAGGCTACTTCTCCAGACTGTCTTGTTTATTGTATGTATGTATGTATGTATGTATGTATGTATGTATGTATGTATTTTTGTGGCTCTGGGACTTGAACCCACTGCCTCCTGTTTGCTAACATGTGCTCTGTGCCACAGGGCCACGACCTCAGCCCTGCATTCTGGATTTTGGTGATGGTTGAAGGTTTGATGGTTTGGAACCTATCCATGGGTGCTGAGGTACTAGCCTGAAACATTTGTTTGAGGTTGGGTCTTCCTCTAGCCCAGGGTCATTACGGAAGTCATTATGTAGTTTCAGGCTGGCCTGGAACTCCCAGCGATCTTCATCTCTGCCTCCTGAGAGCTGGGATGAAAGGCGTGCACCACCACACCCCGCTCTTTAAAAAAAAAATGATTTAAATTGTGTGTGTGTGTGTGTGTGTGTGTGTGTGTGTATTATGTGGGTTCTGGGATCCTAGCTCAGGTCTTGAAGCTTGTGCAGCAAATGCTTTTATCTACAGAGTCATCTCCCCAACCCTTAACCCAGAACTTTCTTTAGCCAAGAAAAATCACTGGATGCTGTTCAAATTCCAGATCTTCACTTGCTAAAGCAATTGCTCCTGAATGAGTCAGATGCCCTTTGGGAGGTACCTATTTGAGTTTCTGATTCTGATGCTTAAACCTTGGACATGGCCTTTTGTACTAACCCCATTTTTTTAATGACCCCCAGTCTGCTGGGAGCCACAGCACCACCTATCAGTTGCATTCGGCAACCATTTGTCTCTGCTCTGTGGACTCCATCCCTGGGGTCACCAGTACCAAAATGATGACATCATTCTGTATTTCCAGAAGCAAATTTCTTACTCCGTTGCTATAATATTTGAAATCTTTCAAGACGAATAGAACATAGTTTGTTTTATTTCCAATTTCACTTTCAATTAGCTCATGACACCATCATAAATCTCATTTTTTGGATAAACAAGCACATTCTTTACCAAGGAATCTGACTCCTCTGGAGTTAGGTGTGTCATTACTAAACTACATTCCTGGTTCTGGATGTCGAGGATATTAGTGAATTACTGTGTAGAAGTACTTGTTGCTTAAGAGACGGCTGAAAACAGCTAGTACCACATGGGACCACAGAGGTCTAAACCGAGGTTCTCATTTGACACAGGGAAGTTGATGCTGTCAAAACCTAGTATAGTATTCAGGGACTGGGGATGTAGCTCAGTTGGTGGCACGCTTGCCTTCTGGGCATGAAGCTCTGTGTTCCAACCTTGGCAGAGTGTAAAAAGGTTGTGCTGCATGCTTGTAATCTTAGCCATGGGAGATGGAGGAGGGATAATCAGAAATTCAAGGTCACCCTTGACTACATTCAAGGCCAGCCTGTGTTACATGAGTCCTTGTCTCAAAAATACAAACATATGGGCTGGAGAGATGGCTTAGCAGTTAAGACAGTTGCCTGCAAAGCCAAAGGATGCAGGTTCGATTCCCTAGGACCCATGTAAGCCAGATCCACAAGGTGGCACATGTGTCTGGAGTGCGTTTGCAGCAGCTGGAAGTCCTGCACATACATTCTTTCTCTCTCTCTCTCTCTCTCTGCCTCTTTCTCTCTCAAATAAATAAGTAAATCAATACCAATGCACACACACTCATAGTGTTCAGCTGCTTATTTTTCTTTTAACTTTTTTCTGACTTTTATTGACAATTTCCCTAAATATAGACAATATGCCATGATCATAATCCCCTCTCACCACCTTCCTTCCCTCCCTTCTGGGTCCCCCTTCCATTGAATCCCATCTTCCTTCCAGCTTGTCTCTCTTCTATTTTGATGTCATCATTTCCCCCCCTCTTATGATGCAGGTCTTCATGAATATCAAGGCCACTTTGTAACGGCTGCTTATTTTTACATGTACTTTTTTTTTTTAAGTACTCCTTCGCAATAATGCTTTTAAAGTGCACTAGTCGTGGCTGGGGAAATGGCTCAGTGGATAGAGAGTGCGTGCTTGCCACGCGTGATTGAAGACTTGAGAGAGTTCAACCTCCAGGGGCCCTGTAAAGATCTGGACATGGCCTCACACATCTTAACCCTTAGCCTTGTGGGGGAAGCTGAGTCAGGCGAATCACTGGAGCTCACTGGCCAGTCGTGTGGGGAGCAGAGTCCCGAGCATCACTGGAGCTCACTGGCCGGTCAGCCTTGCTAACAATGGCAGCTCCAGGTTCGGTGTGAGAGACTGTCTCAAGGCAGCAAGCTGAAGATGGACGGAAGAGAACACTCTCCTCTGGCCTCTGCATGCGCATGCGCGCGCATATCATCTTCACATGGCACCCATGCCAAAAAAAAAAAAAAAAGCACACTAACTCATGGTTAGTGTTTCTCCTATCATTCTTTTTTGGTGGGGGCGGACTTCCGGTCTCCTTGTGTTTTCAGTGAATCTCCGTGGCTTCTTGTGCATAGCTGGGGTTAGCAAACAAGCCTTTATAGTAAATTGCACTGAACACTGACACTCAGGTTTTCTGCTGGGAAATGGAAACCGAGTGAGGCTTCTCCGTTCACTGATTGGGTGTCGGAGCTGTGCTTTCCTCTCCAGGGCAAATTTACAATCCAATTAGGCTTTTGACTTTTCATCAGTTTGGGGATGCTTGACATTCTTAATCTGTGGTTTCATTATTGTTAAGTATAGATCTCATTTGTGGTCTACCATGCAATTTCCCAAGACTGTGCCCCTGCTCCCTGCCACCACCCCTCGCAGCATCCCAGCCCCCTCTGCTCCTGATGATTCGGCAGGAAAAGCTAGCAGATCACAGCTTTTTTTGGCTAGGTCATAACTGGGTGTCTCATTTTCCTAATACATGCTTATTGTCATTAAAACATTATTTCAAAACTGCGGATGCAACCGCTGCCAGAGTAAGTTACAGGGCCCTTGAGGTATCCGCTTTCAAACGTGAAAACAGACCCTTAAGTTTTGTGATAGAACAAAGGCATGTTTGGCCTTGGGTAAACCCAGCATGTGGGTCATCACTCTGGGAGGCCAATCTGACACATGGCTCCCTTGTGGAAGATGGGGTGGCCTCTCCGGAGAGGAACTGCAGTGTTTTCCTGCCAGGCAGTGCTGTGCACCCGCACAAGGCACAGGCTGTCTCAGTTTCTGAAGACTTGTGTGTGGCTTGTGAGGCAGGGAACAGGGGTCTGGGTTGAAAGGCCAATGCCAGGGATAATATTGAACTGTACGTGTTCACATATGACTTCTTAGGTATTTGTGATGGACCAGGTAATATCCCCGCCCCCCCAGTTACTACTTTTCCCTTTAGTAACAACTAACATTTTATTTGAACACCCACCATGCCATTCATTATTTACTGTCAGTTATTTGCAGGTGAATACTTAATTCCCTTATTATTTGGAGACAGGTAAATTTAGGCTTAGAGAGAGTGCATTCCTTGTTCAAGGGCCCCCAGCTGGTCAGTGTGGGGGAGAATCAGTAGTCATATTTATTGCTTGAATGTATTTATTTATCGATGAGAGAGAAAATAGGAATATGCATGTACCAGGGCCCATGCTGCTACAAGTGAACTCTAGATGTATGCACCACTTTGTGCATATTGCTTTAAATGGGTGCTGGGGAATCAAACCTAGGCTGGCAGACCTGCTCTCTCTCTCTCTCTCTCTCTTTACTTTGTATTTTTTTTTTTTTTTTTTTGAGGCAAGCCTTAAAGACTGGTCTTTTTTTTTTAACGAGTGGAGGAGGAGACAATTGGTGTGCCAGGGCCTCCAGCCACTGTGATCAAACTCCAGACACATGTGCCACCTTGTGCACATGCATGACCTTGTGCATGTGTCACCTTGTGCGTCTTGCTTACATGGGATCTGGGGAGTTGAACATGGGCCCGTAGGCTGTGCGAGCAAGTGTCTTAACCACTAAGCCATCTATCCATCCCTTTGTATCTTGAAACAGGGTCTCAGTAAGTGGCCCAGGCTGGCCTTGAACTTTTCATCTTCCTGCTGCAGCCTCCTGAGCAGCTGGGAGTATGAGACATGTGTCACCATGCCCATTTCACAAGTGTCATTTTCAAGGACAGATTTTTTTTTTTCAAGGTAGGGCCTCACTCTAGCCCAGGCTGACCTGGAATTCACTATGGAGTCTCAGGGTGGCCTCGAACTCACAGCGATCCTCCTACCTCTGCCTCCCGAGTGCTGGAATTAAAGGTGTGCACCACCACGCCTGGCTTTCAAGGACAGATGTAATAGAAGGACATGAGCTGTAGTCATTCTTCATAGCTGGGCTGGAGAGATGGCTTAGTGGTTAAGGCACTTGCCTGTGAAGGCTAAAGACCCAGGTTCAATTTCCCAGAACCCACATAAGTCAGATGTACAAGGTGGTGCGTATGTCTGGAGTTGGAGTTAGTTTGCAGTGGCTGGAAGTCCTGGCATGCCAATTTTCTCTCAAATAAAATACTTTATAAAAAGGCATTCTTCATAGGAACCATTATATTTATTGCTGACAACAGTTTCTAACCATGCCAACCATCCAACACTTCTCAATGAAGCAGTGATTTGGTTTGTACTGAAGGGTATTTAAAAAGCCCATGCAAATTGATTAAGGGACTTTATAATTACATAGCATTGAAAGCCAAGGTCAACAGAAATTAGTAATCCCATGTTAAGATTTCAAGGAGGGTCCTGGGTACTCTTAACTCCAGAATTTGTCATAAAGATATTTAATCAGTACTCTTAGAAATGTGTTTATCAACATGAAGGGGAATTAAAATTAAATACGTTTATTAGAATATGAATATATATATGTATATAGTTTTTTTTTTTAGGTAGGGTCTCACTCTAGCCCATGCTGACCTGGAATTAGTCTTAGGGTGGCCTTAAACGCATGATGATCCTCCTATCCCTGCTTCCCAAGTATTGAGAGTAAAGGCATGTGCCGCCACACCCAGCTATTTTAAAAATATTTATTTATTTGAGAGCAAGAGGGACAGAGGCAGATTCACAGAGAGAGAGAGAGAGAGAGAATAGGTGCAACAGGTCCTCTAGCCACTGCAAACAAACTCTAGACACATGTGCCACCCTGTACATCTGGTTTACATGGGTACTGGGGAATAGAACCTGGGTCCTTAGGCTTCATAGACAAGTGCCTTAGCTGCCAAGCCATCTCTCCAGCCCAGATTTGATATTTTATGTTTCCTAAGTGGCTCGTTATTGTAGCTCAAGAGTCACATGAAACAGTATGCACCAGCTTCAGAGGTTGGCCACTTGACGTTCTGTGTGGAAACCACCTGGCTGTAGAGCTGCGCTTCTTTGAGCTTCATTTTCTTGCACATAGAAATGTCAGGAAACTATTTGATGCTTCTAAACAACTTATTATTCAAAGGTTAAACAGTCCACCTTTAAAGTAGATAATGTATGCTTGAAAATGGAACCATCTCATAAGATATAATTATGCTTAGTGAACCCAGGAGTTTGAACCTGACAATTTTTGTATGGCCACAAGAGTGTGGGCTCTGAAACCAGAAAGCCTGGTGACCCACAAGACAAATATTTAACCTTCTGGGTCCTCAGTGAAATGAGAGAAATAATGGTATTTACCTGATAGGGCTGTTTTGAGGATTAAGTAGGTTAGTATAAAACAGTTGTGTAGGATGGCATCTAGCATTTAGAACTCAGGATGTTTTCGTTACTGTAATATATTGTGAGACCATATTGTAATCTGCCTTCTCTAGGCGGTACTTTAATTCCAAGTTAGGAAACATTTATGGTAATTTAATCAAGTGACATAGTTAGGACCATGGAGGCAAGTGTTCAGTTTTGAAATGCAAGTAATTTTCGGATTACAGATGTGTTGAAATTGACCTCGGGTAAGGGCGAGCTGTGCTGTCTGCAGGGAGTGGGGTTCATCCTGGTGGCGCCCCACTTGCTGTCACCCTTGTCACTCTCATTCTTGTGATGGTTGTCAGAAATAAGCCCTCCCTAAAATGCGGGTTCATACTTACAGGAGAGTTTGTAACGTACAATGGCGTAGAATATATATAAATGTATTTAGCTATATTTAATTTATCTAGGAGTACCATTTTTTCATGGATGCCATTGTTCATGGCCTACGGATGATGGCAAAATGTTTTTGAAGACATGTGCCTCAAATCCAGTGTCTTTTTTTTTTTTTTTTTTTTGGTTTCTTGAAGTAGAGTCTCACTCTAGCCCAGGCTGCCCTGGAATTCACTATGTAGTCTCAGGCTGGCCTTGAACTCACGGAGATCCTCCTACCTCTGCCTCCCGAGTGCTGGGATTAAAGTAAAGGCGTGTGCCACCACGCCTGGCCAAATCCAGTGTCATTTTTACCCAATGAGGATATGACATCAATGAGTCACAACATTAAACTAATTTGTTAGTATTATATGTATGCATAAACTTTCAAGCCATATGAAATCATGTCTATTTCATAAGGAGTGTTAATTTTGCATTCCACTGTCTATTTCTATTGTTTAAATGGGAGTACCAAATCTCACTGACTTTCATTTTTCTTTCTATTGATTGATTGATTGATTGATTGATTGGAGAGAGAGAGAGAGAGAAGCAGATATATAGAGAGAATGGACACATGCCAGGCCCTCTAGCCACTGCAAACGAGTTCCAGATGCGTGTGCCACCTTATACATCTGGCTTACGTGAGTACTGGGGAATGGAACCCATGCTTTTAGGTTTTGCAGGCAAAACCACTAAGCAGCCCTTCTTTTTCTTTTTAATTGAGGAGCTTGCACATGCTAGGCAAGTGCTCTATGGAGCTGCACCTCAGCCCCTGTTTTTAATTTGAACAAATACTTGGCACTTATTTTCTGTGTAAGACACTGTAGAAACATCTGGTAACATGAAATGAACACGTGCCCTCTGTGAACATGAAGCCTTGTAGGCAAGATTAAGCTTTATGCATAAGGGCTGGAAAGATGGCTTAGCTATTAAGGCACTTGTCTGGGAAGCCTAAGGACCCAGGTTCAGTTCTCCAGTACTCCTGTAGAGCCAGATGTACAAGGTGATGGTGCATGTGTCTGGAGTTTGTCTGCAGTGGCTAAAGGCCCTGGCATGCCCATTGTGTGTGTGTCTCTCTTAAATAAATAAATTATTTAAAAAGATTTATGCATAAGCAAGGGGACTTCTAAGTAGCAAGTGGAAGATGCCCAGGTTAATATGGGGCACTCAAGTTAGACATAGGGACATTTTAATTTGGAGGAGAAATTTTAGCTGATTTATGATCTTGGACTTTTATTTTAGGCTGCATTATTGTTTTTAATTTTTTTCATTATTTGAGGGAGAGATACAGAGAGAAAGAGGCAAACACAGAGAGAAAGAGTATGGGCATGCTAGGGTGTGTATACACACACACACACACACACACACACACACACACATAATAAAATAAGAAAATCCTCTAAAGAAGAGCGAAGCAAACAACAACAAGAAGCCCTCAATGGATTGTTTACTTCTGGAATTTCTCAATAATATTTTTTCTTAAATATTTTATTTATTTATTTACTTATTTATTTATTTGAGAGAGAACAAGAGAGAGATTTATTTGAGAGAGAGTAAGAGGTAGAGAGAGAGAATGGGCAGGCCCGGGTCTCCAGCCACTGCAAGCGAATTCCAGATGCATGTGCCACCTTTGCATCTCTCTAGCCAATCCCAGTAATATTTTCAGAGCAAGGTTTTGACTACAAGTGAAACTGCAGATAAAGGGGGCTGTACTGCTTAATGTGAAATCATGATTAGAGAATGACTGTCCTGGGCTGGGGGTATTCAGTTGGTAGAGTGCTTGTGCAGCACCACATAAATGAGCATGGTGCACGGGCCTGTTGTTATCCCATCACTGAGGTGCTGGAGACAGAAGAGTCAGGAGTATAGAGAGTTTGAGGCCAGCCAAAAACAATGTCCTCAGATACTTTAAGATAAACTTTGAGTATCCGTACACACACACACACCATATATATATATAATGATCTTGTGCTTAAAGAGTCCTAATGAAGAAGCCTACCATGACCTCATAAACCTACATCATTGACATCTTCTCATTAATTGGGCATTGTACCATCTCACATCATCACAAGAAGAAAGGTCAGAATATTAGGTAATTTAAAAAAAATTAATATTTTATTTATTTGAGAGAGAGAAAAAGAGGCAGGTAGAGAGAGAAAGAGAGAATGGGTGTGCCGGGTCCTTTAGCTGCTGCAAACAAACTCCAGACACATGCATCACCTTGTGCATCTGGCTTACATGGGTCCTGGGGAATAGAACCTGGGTCCTTTGGCTTTGTAGGCAACCACCTTAATTGCTAAGCCATCCCTCTAGTCCTCTTTTAAAATCTTATGTTATTATATTATTTACTTATTTGAGAGAGAGAGAATGGGGAGGTATTTTGAGAGACAAACTGCATTCACATAACCTTGGTGATAGTGCTGGAGTTATTTAGTAAGTAGATTCCAGTATCAATTTGTTGAAGCCCACATTGAAACTTGCCCCTCACATGTGATGCTTGCTGCTCAAACTTTGCTGGTGTCCCTCTCCCCCACATACTTCAAACTGGATCATTGTGTGTTTTGAAGGTAGACAATTGAAGTACTTCCTGCCTGAGCTGTCAAGGCTGGGGTTGTGTATTTAGACTCCACAGTCACCTATTCTCAGCAATTTGACAAGTTTTGAGTCTCTGACATTGGCAAAGGAAGCAACATCTGACTGAAGGGGAGAGTGGCAGTGAACTGTCTGAGTGTCCTCACATCCTGTTCTCACATTGTGAACTGTCTTGGTGGACCTCACACCCTGTTCTCACAGTGTGAACTGTCTCGGTGACCTCATACCCTGTTCTCACTCTGTGAACTGTCTCAGTGGACCTCACATCCTGTTCCCACTCTGTGAACTGAGTGGACCTCACATCCTGTTCTCACTCTGTGAACTGTCTCAGTGACCTCACACCCTGTTCTCACTCTGTGAACTGTCTCAGTGACCTCACATCCTGTTCTCACAGTGTGAACTGTCTCAGTGACCTCACATCCTGTTCTCACTCTGTGAACTGTCTCAGTGACCTCACATCCTGTTCCCACAGTGTGAACTCTCTCAATGACCTCACATCCTGTTCTCACAGTGTGAACTGTCTCAGTCGACCTCACATCCTGTTCTCACAGTGTGAACTGTCTCAGTGACCTCACATCCTGTTCTCACTCTGTGAACTGTCTCAGTGGACCTCACATCCTGTTCTCACAGTATGAACTGTCTCAGTGGACCTCACATCCTGTTCTCACAGTGTGAGCTGTCTCAGTGACCTCACATCCTGTTCTCACAGTGTGAACTGTCTCAGTGACCTCACACCCTGTTCTCACAGTGTGAACTGTCTCAGTGACCTCACATCCTGTTCTCACAGTATGAACTGTCTCAGTGGACCTCACATCCTGTTCTCACAGTGTGAGCTGTCTCAGTGACCTCACATCCTGTTCTCACAGTGTGAACTGTCTCAGTGACCTCACATCCTGTTCTCACAGTGTGAACTGTCTCAGTGACCTCACATCCTGTTCTCACAGTGTGAACTGTCTCAGTCGACCTCACATCCTGTTCTCACAGTGTGAACTGTCTCAGTGACCTCACACCCTGTTCTCACTCTGTGAACTCTCAGTGACCTCACACCCTGTTCTCACTCTGTGAACTGGCTCAGTGGACCTCAATCCTGTTCTCACTCTGTCAACTGTCTCAGTGACCTCACATCCTGTTCCCACTCTGTGAACTGTCTCAGTGGACCTCAATCCTGTTCTCACAGTGTGAACTGTCTCAGTGACCTCACATCCTGTTATTACAGTGTGAACTGTCTCAGTGACCTCACATCCTGTTCTCACAGTGTGAACTGGCTCAGTGGACTTCACATCTGTTCTCACTCTATTGATGAATATGCAGGAACTGAGAGCGTATGTGAAAATGAGCAGCTGAGGGTTACAACTTGCAGACAGCACCCCTGAGCCTTCCCCGCTGCAAGAATAATCCTTCCTTATCACCTCTAAGCCTGGCTCCTTAGAAAGTCTGAGCTTGCGGGCTGGAGAGCTGGTTTAGAGATTAAGGTGCTTGCCTGTGAAGCCTGAGGACTCAGATTTGATTCCCCAGGACCCATGAAAGCCAGATGCAGAAGGTGGCCCATGCATCTGGAATTTGTTTGCAGTGGCTCGAGGCCCTGGTGTGCCTATTCTTTCTCTCTAACTTATTTATTTTAAATAAATAAGATATTAAAATAAAGTCTGAGCTTACAATGATGTTCAGTTTGGCATTGGAAACCTGCCTTGTGCCAAGTAAGTAAGGTTCCAAATGCAACTTTTTACCTTGTTTTCTTCTTGACTCACCGTGGAATCTACTTGCTGGCTCTTTGGGGGCATTTTTTCTAGATGTCAGCATCTGTTGGACCCGAGTACATTCTTTTTGTTTTGCTTGCTTTTAAATAATAATAATAATAATAATAATAATAATTATTATTATTATTATTTTAAAAGACAAGGTCTTCCCCTGTGTTGCCCAGACTAACCCTGAATTCTGAAGCCTCCTGAGTAGATGGGACCACATATACATACCACTGCGCCCAGCTATGACTACCTTACTGGTATCATTCAATCATTCATTCCTTCATTCATATCTTATTGTTTTAGTTGCTTTTCTATTAATGGTAGAGGTGGACATAGATAGTATTACAAGTTTGTTGAGAAAAAATGTAGGTTTTCCCTTGGTTACTATCATGGTTTGATTCAGATGCCCCCCATAAACTTAGGGGTTCTGAATACTATGTCCCCAGCTGATGGAGATTTGGAAATTAAAGCCTCATGGAGGCAGTGTATTGTTGGAGGCGGGCTTATGGGTGTTATAGCCAGTCCCTCTTGCCAGCGTTCGGCACACTCTCCTGTTGCTATTGTCCATGTGACGTTGCCCAGGAGGTGATGTCCGCCCTCTGCTCATGCCATCGTTTTCTCCTGCCATATGGAGCTTCCCCCTGAGACTATAAGTCAGAATAAACCCTTTTTCCTACAAGCTTCTCTTGGTCAGATGGTTTTCTGCCAGCAATGAAAACCTGACTGCAACAGTTGCTTTAGTATTTTCTTTTGGTTTTATTTATTTATTTGAAAACAAGAAAAGGGGGGTGGGAGAGGAGACAGAAAGAAATGAATGAATATGGCCACACCAGTGCTTCTAGCCACTGCAAACAAACTCCAGATGCATGCACCACTTTGTACATCTGGCTTTCTGTGGGGACTGGGGAATCGAACCCTGTTCCTTAGGTTTTTCAGGCAAGTGCCTTCATCACTGAGCCACCTCTCCAGTCAGTCTTTTGGCCTTTACTCCTTGTTCAGTTACATGTTGATGCCCAGCAAATCAACCATTCCAAGCCCTGTAGCTTCCAACAGCAGCTTTTTATTTGTTCAGGATTCTGCAGTCCGGGCTGGATGGGACAGGGCAGGGACGGCTCTCCTCTCCTCCCTGCGGTGACCAGGCTGGACGTGTGGCTTCACTCCCATGCTGGGAGAGTCATCGTGTTGGCTGGAATGGCTGAGGGGTACCCAGTTTCCAGCAGGCAGGCTAATCTAACTTTTCACATGGCTGCCGGCCCAGGAATGTGAAAAGAGGAACTGCAAGGCCTTTAAGGCCCTGGTTCCCAAATGAATCATCCTCATTCATTTCTGCCCATCTGCATGGGCTAGAGCAAGTCTAAGGGCCCTGTCCAAACACCAGCGGTGGGAAATGGACTGGTTTGTGGCAGGAAGAATAGGTAGTCACCGTGCATCAACACCAGCATCTCTCTGGGACATGGTTACGATGCTGTGGCTGAACCTTTGGTTTACCTTAAGGTTTGTTATATGTTGACTTCGCCTTAAAGCACATGAGGATTTAGTTCCTGTTTCACCTTCTCCCTCTACCTGACATCTTTCATGGACACGCTGGTTCCCCGCCATCCTCCTGCATTCTTTCTTTCTCTTCTCGGTTAGATCAGTGTTCTCTCAGGATGCTCTTCCCAGCTGGTTGCATTTCTTCCCCCGGAAACCTCTGGTCTCCCCTGGGACTTCTCTTGGATCCCGTGTTTGCTCACCTCTGGTACAGACATCACCGTTCATCCCACAAGCCGATTTCCACTTTCCCAAACTTTTTTTTTTCCCCAGAGCATTCAAACACATTAGGTATTTTCTCTTCTCCTTCCTTCCTCCTCTATCCTCCTTACCCATCCCCTTCCTTTCCTAACTTCATTAGTTCTCCTTTCTTCCTCTTTTTTCCTCCTCCTCCTCCTCCTCCTCATCATCATCTTTTGTTGGTGGTTTTTTTTTTTTTTTGACAGCCTCTGGCCTTAAAGTTGTTATGTGCCTGACGATGACTTAGAAGTCCCGATCCTACCGCCTCCAGTCTCAAGTGCTGGGATGACAGGCATGCACCACTACCACCTGCCTGGCTTTTAAATTTTACTTATTTATTTATTTTTGTGGGTGTGCCAGGGCTTCCAGCCACTGCTAATGAACCCCAGTGCATACGCCACCTTGTGCATCTGGTTTACGTGGGTACTGGGGAATCAAACCTGGGTCCTTAGGCATCACAGGCAAGCACCTTAACCACTAAGCCAACTTTCCAGCCCTATTTCATTATTTTTAAAACAAGGGCTCACTGTGTAACCCAGGCTGATTCTTCTGCCTCAGTCTCCCCAGTTGTTGGGCACATAGGTTTGTTCCACCACTCCTGGGTCATCTTTATGTGTTCACGTGAGAGCCACGTCAGTTGTCTGGTGACTTGCAGGTGTCTTTCCATGTTTAAAAGCAGAGCCTCGTAAAGTTCAATGGGAGCTTCTTTGTATCGGTGGAGCAAGTTTGTGGACTATGCCCATCAGTCAGCCAGGCTGATTGACCTGAGGTGTTCCATTGGGGGAACCTTCTGAAAATAGAACCATTGAATGTTTATTTTTCTCCTAGCCGGTCAGATTTCCAAGAACCTTCCACTCTGTCTGAGTTGGAGAACAGGACCCAGGCTCTGTATATTTGGTCGATAAATCCCATTTCCCCTCATTACCCTGGAGTTCTCATCTCTGCTGCTCCAGGTGTCCACTTAGACAAGAGACCTTTTGTTTTAACTTCCCCTCCTGCTGAAGTGGTCAGAGGGGCAGGCACACTCTCCGTTCTGAGGGCAGCCGGGAGGGTATAATTGACAGAGCACACAAATCATCCGCTCTCACTGCACGGTTCCGGGCTGGGGCTCAGGTGGCCGAATGTGTACCTAGCGTGCCCGGGTTTGATTCGTAGCACCACATGAGCTTGGGAGTAATGATACAAATCTGTAAGTTCGGCTCTTGGAAAGTGGAGGTAGGAAGATTACAGATTCATGTGCATGGTCATCCTCAGCTACACAGTGAATTTTGAGGCCAACCTGGACAACATGAGACCCTGCCTCGAAGAAAGAAATACACACGCCGCTTTTGTTTTTCCTGTATTCACAGATATTTGTGCCCATCATTATGATGAAGTTTAGAACTTTTTTTGCCCCATGCCGAGTAACAGTCTATTTTCTTTCAAAGGGAAGTGCTTAATGTAGGCTTTCTATATCAATGGCATCATCTCCTTTGGAGGGGAGGACTGACATCTTTCACTCATGGTTTTAAGGCTTATCCATAGTTTAGCATTATTCCACAAGCAATTTATTTTTATTTAAAAATGTTTTTTTTCTGATTTATTTTATTTATTTATTAGAGACAGAGAGAGGGACTGAGAGAGTGAGAATGGGCGTGCCAGGACTCTCGCCAGCACAAACGAACTCTAGACGCATGTGCCGCCATGCGCATCTGGCTTATGTGGGACCTGGAGAATCGAACCTGGATCCTTAGGCTTCGCAGGCAAGCGCCTTAGCTGCTAAACCATCTCTCCAGCCCCACAAATAACTATTTTCAGGGTGAAACTCCACTGCATAGGTATACCACAGGTTATTCTCCGTCACTGATGAGCATATGGGTGTGAGTAATGCTGGTATAAACATTCATGTGCAAGGTTTTTTTTTTTTTAAAAGATCATTTATTTATTAGAGACAGGGAGGGAGAGATAGAGAATGGGTGCTCCAGGGCCTATAGCCACTGTAAAGGAACTCCAGATGCATGCACCATATATTCCTATATATATATTCCTAGGGGTGGAGTAGCTGGATCATACTATGACTACATTTAACTTTTTGAGAAGGTGCAAGGAGCTTTGCTATAGTAGCTGCACCATCTTACATGCTTAACAGCAGCATATGAAAGTTATAATTCATCTGTATTCTTGTCAACCTTATTATATAGCTTTGGAAATTTTACTTATTTATTTGCAGAGAAAGAGAGAGAGAGGAAATGGGCTTGCAAGGGCCTCTTGCTACTGCAATTGAACACCAGATTCATGCCCCACTTTGTGCATCTGGCTTTACATGGGTACTGGGAAATTGAATCCAGGCCATGAGGCTTTGCAAGCAAACACCTTTTAACTGCTGAGCCATCTCTCCAGCCCATTATATAGCGTTTTCTGTTTGTTTTTGATGGCAGGAGTAGACCTAAGGCATTTCATGCTAAACATGTACTCTACCACTAAGCTACACCTCACCCTTATCTTTTTTTTTTTTTTGAGAGAGTCAGTCAGAAAGATAGAGAGAAAGAGAGAGAGTGAGAGAAAAGAGAATGGGTGTGCCAGCAGCCTCTCAGCCACTGTCAATGAACTCCAGACGTGTGCGCCCCCTTGTGGGCAAGTGTGGCATTGTGTCCTTGCGTCATTTTGCATCTGGCTAAACATGGGACCTGGAGAATTGAACTGGCATTCTTAGGCTTAGCAGGCAGGCGCCTTAACCACTAAGCCATCTCTCCGGCCCTAACCCTTATCTTTTGATGATAGGCAACTACTTCCTTTCTCAAAAATAAAAAAAATTCTCATGTAGTGCAAGCTGGTCTCAAGCATGCTGTATATTCCAGGCTGACCTAGAACTCACTATGTAGATCCATAGTGGCCTGGCACTTGTGTTGAACTTCCTGCATCTCCCAAGTCCTGGGATTGCAGCTGTAAGTGACCACACCTAGCAATAGCCAAGTACTTAACCTGTTCACCCAGTCTTCCTTGGGGAGCCTTACCTCCCAGTTATCTGTGACTTCCTCAGGTCTTTCTGGGATTCTGCACTTCATTGCTTTTTAGCTTTCCTTGCAGCTAGCACAGGTTGTTACTTGGGCCTGTGGGTCAGTTGCCATCATGGTGTTGGAATGTCTGAGTCTCCCAGGCCTGGGTTTTAGTCTTGGCTGTGAGGAGTATTCACAAGCTAGGAGACATGTGAGACCTTACATCAAAGCAGTGGACCTTCTCTGAGCCTCAGTTTACCCATCTGTGAAACAGAAGCATAGCAGATATCCAGAATGTGGCATTCAGTAGGTACTAGCTCCATGCTGACACATGCACTGCCTTGTACATCTGGCTTACGTGAGTTACTGGGGAATGGAACCTAGCTCCTTAGGTTTTGCAGGCAAGCGTCTTAACTGCTAAGCCATCTCTCCAGCCCAGTTACTTTCCTCTTAATGTGACCATATATACATATATATATATATATATATATATATATATATATATATATATTTTTTTTTTTTTCAGTGGGCCTGGCTTCAGTTTGTAGCACAGGCATCTGATGCTGCTGCATTGGCAGTCAGAAAGCAGAGGGATCTTAGGCTGCAGCCAACATGGGCTCTCACCCTTAAGACCTGACCCCCTTCCCTGTGAGCCACTTTCTCCAGCTAGACTTCACTTCCCAAGAATTCTGTAACTTCCCAAAACAGTACCACCAGCTAGGCACCAACTGATCAAACCCATGAGCCTATAGGGGGCATTTCACTTTCAAACCGTAACAGTGGATATTTTAAAAGACACTCAGTCTCTTCCCTTAAGGAATTCATGAGCTACTGGGAGAGGGAGGAATAGAGGGGGGAGGGGGGTCAGGTGTGGTGACACATGCTTTTAATTCTGTGATTGCTGTGAGTTCAAGGCCACCCTGGGACTACACAGTAGGAAGAGGAGAGAGATGACCCTGATTGTCTTGTCAACAACTATAAAGTGCCCATCATGTGCCATCAGTATGCTCCTTGCTGAACTATAAAGTGCCCATCATGTGCCATCAATATGCTCATGGCTGAGGGTGCAGTGTGACAAGATCCCTGGTTTCAGCTGGCTTCCCAAATTGGGTGAGATCTAATCTAAACTGGAAAATGAAGCAATCTGATTGCAGTGGGGCATAAGTGGAGGAGAGGGAGAGTCTATGTCGGTCATCCCAAAACTTGCTCCACAGACTGGATGGAACAGTTAGGTATGCCCAACCCAGCTACACTTCTGAAACTGCAAGGCTCAAAGATAAATCAGAGCCTTGTGTGGTAGATAAATCTATAATCTCTGTACTCAGAAGGCTGAGGCAAGGGGGATTTCTGTGAGTCTGTAGATAGCCTTGGCTACAATGTAAAACTATCTTAAAAAAAAAAAAAAACCACTAAACAACTGGGGCCAGGAGACACTGTAGAAGAAGCAGAAACAAGAATAAGCTGGGCGTGGTGGCGCACGCCTTTAATCCCAGCACTTGGGAGGCAGAGGTAGGAGGATTGCCGTGAGTTCGAGGCCACCCTGAGACTACATAGTTAATTCCAGGTCAGCCTGGACCAGAGTGAGACCCTACCTCGAAAAACAAAAAAAAAAAAAAAAAAAAAGAATACAGCTCTAACTGCTAGCTTGACAACCAGCACCAGAGAGAGCAACAGACAACATGGCCAATCAAAACCCATCAACAGGGCTGGAGAGATGGCTTAGCGGTTAAGCGCTTGCCTATGAAGCCTAAGGACCCCGGTTCGAGGCTCAATTCTCCAGGACCCACGTAAGCCAGATGCAGAAGGGAGTGCATGCATCTGGAGTTTGTTTGCAGTGGCTGGAGGCCCTGGCGCACCCATTCTCTCTCTCTCTCTCCCTGCCTATTTCTGTATCTCTCTCTCTCTCTCTCAAATAAATAAATAAAAAATAAAACATTAAAAAAAACCCATCAACGCAGAAACTCAGAAGTCAAGGAAAACTCAACATTATATCAGACAGCTAACAGGCCCCTTGCAGAAGAAGGGGCAGAAAGACTGTTAGAGCTGCAGAGTGGGTACAAATATCTTGAGGCATAGTACCCCACATAGAAAGAAGCCTTCATGACCCCACAGTGAATACCAACAACCCCACCAAAGGGGGGATCCCTCAAGGAAAGGGGAGGGGCATAAGGGGACCTAGAGTTTAACCTTTTATAAAATAAAAATATGTTAATATGTTAAAAATAAAAACCCAAACCAGCAACAGAATTCTGTTCAGTGTTCTTAATCAGAAAATTCTGCTGGGGTTGTAGCTCAGTGGTCACATTCTTGTTCAGGATGGTCATGGTCCTGAGTTCAATTCTCAGCCTGACAAAAGGAAAGAAAAAAAAAAAAAAAATCGCTAGCCAATGGGCCTTGAGTAAGTTAAAAAAAAAAACAAAAAACAGACAAAGGTGGGGCTGGAGAGATGGCTTAGTTAAGGCCTGTTCCTGC
This sequence comes from Orientallactaga sibirica, assembly GCA_036365145.1. Lineage (NCBI taxonomy): Eukaryota > Metazoa > Chordata > Mammalia > Rodentia > Dipodidae > Orientallactaga > Orientallactaga sibirica. The sequence goes on from JAEOAD010000049.1 coordinate 272,704, forward strand.
AAAGCCCATGTAAACCAGATACACAAGGTGGCTCATGTGTATGGAGTTCCTTTGCAGCGGATGCAGGTCCTGGTGCTCTCATTCTCGGTCTTTTTCTCTACCCACCTCTCTCTAAAATTAATAAATAAATAAAAACATTTTTTTTTTAAAGTAAGGAACACTTTTCAAAATGGGCAAGCAAAACACAGACTAGCCCGTGGGTATTAAAAAGAAAATGGCAGCTGTGGAAGCAACGAGGAGTACTGCATACAGATAGAACTCCTACACCCTTTGTTATCTAATGTGTTAAGCTTGCTTCTTCCCCAAAGGTGAGCTGCTGTCAGAAGCGGGGACCAGGTTATAGCTGCTGCACAGCTGAGAGGCCTTAAACCCTGACCACGTCATAACCTGTGAAAGAGTGTAACCTTTCTGTGGCTTTGATTGTACAGTGGCACGTTGCTAAGGACACAAGTCTCCAAGGACTGTCCTTGTCTGAGTGGACTTCTCTGCAGGCCCCACGCTGTAAAGGCCATCTGGGACGCGTGTAGCTGGAGTCCACAGTGTGAGGAAAAGGCCTTGCCGGTAGAATATAATGTTGCACATAAGGACCCCCCAACTATTGACAATGCAGGGGAATCGGACACAAGGCTTCGAGTGCTAAGTGAACACTCTCCCTCTGGGCTGTATCCTCAGTCCTCCTCGTTTACGTTTTGCTGTGGGGTCTCATGAAATCACCGAAGCTTGAACTCATTGTGTAGATGAGGCAGGCTTTGAACTTGAGATCCTCCTATCTCAGCCTCCTGAGTAAATGTGATTATCAGCCTGTGCCAGTAGGCCCAACTGGGCCTACTTTAAACCTGGTGGAGGTTTGGGGTCCCATCCTAGTCTTTGGCCTCCTAGAATGTTCTGGCACTGGGAACATGGTCCATTCATTCTCTTTCTTATGACCTTTGCATCCTCATTAGGTTGGCCCTACAACCACAAACCCCATCAGCTTTAAAAATTTTTAATTAGGCCGGGCGTGGTGGCGCACGCCTTTAATCCCAGCACTCGGGAGGCAGAGGTAGGAGGATCGCCATGAGTTCGAGGCCACCCTGAGACTACATTGTGAATTCCAGGTCAGCCTGAGCCAGAGTGAGACCCTACCTCGAAAAACCAAAAAAAAAAAAATTTTTTTTTAAAATTAATTTTAAAAAATTAGTTATGGACATACTTAGTATGGAAACAACATGTGCTAGTGCCATCCTTTCCCTCATCCCTGCCCCTTTTCCAAGTGTGCCCTCCTCACTGGGGGTTACAGGTTAACCCCCATGGGGATTGTGGGTTGTGCATTGTGGGGCAGCTTTTAAAAAATATGTTTGATTTATATTTATTTATGAGAGAGAGAGAGAGGAGGAGGAGAATTGGTGCACCAGGGTGTCCAGCCACTGCAAACAAGCTCCAGATGGATCTGCCATTATGTGCATCTGGCTTACATGGGTTCTGGGGAGTTGAACCTGGGTCCTTAGGCTTTGCAGGCAAGTGCCTTCACCACTAAGCCATCTCTCCAGCCTCAGCTTTTCTTTTTCCTCTGGGCAGAGCTAACCCTGCCTTTTCTCGTCCTGCAGACGACTTCGCAGAGGAGGAGGAGGTGCAGACCTTCGGTTACAAGAGGTTTGGTAAGTACTCACAAAGCTCTGTTCCTTCTCCTCACGCAGTCTGGGTCACCGTAGTAGATGCTTAGTGATTGTGACAAGTGAACAAGGCCATTGGTGAACCCTTGACACACATGAACTTTTGGGGCTCTGAGCTTCCAGTTTGGATTGGACACCGAGCTTCTCAACAACAGGGGCCTGTGTCCAACCATGGGGAAGCGATGGGATAGTTGCGGGGCTGCTGGCCACACATGGTGAGAAAAGTAAATCTGTGATGAGGCAGGAGCGATGCACATGGGATTTCTCTACGCGAGTGTCTCACTTGCTCTTCAGGCCTTGTGCTCATAGCTTAGTGTTCGTGAATGAGTGGGAGGGAGCCTTAAGACAACCCAGTGCACTGTGGAAAACCGTCTAACGGCCTCCAGATACTAATATTCTGGTCTCTGAAACCCGAATGTTACTTCTATGGCACAAAGGACGTTTTGCAGATGTGTCAAGTCTAACGGTTTGAGATGGGTACATTATCCTGGGTTATCCACCGTGCAGGGAGATTTGACAGCGGAGAGGCAGTGTGCAGTGATGATGGGAGCAGAGATCAGAGTGATGTGGTCTGAAGGTGAGGAAGGGATTCTGTTCGCTACCAGAACTGAAAAAGGCAAGGAAGTGGATTCGTATTTTGAGCTCTGGCCTGTTCTTCACCTTTATTTCAGCTAGCTAAAGCATATTTCAGACTTCTGTGAATCTGCTAGAGGAGAAATTCGGTGTAATCTGTGAGAGCAGTCATTGTGAACTAACACTTAGCTTTCTGCCTCCTCCACTGGTACAATGGGATTCTCTTTGATCTGGCTTCTTAGACTCTGCAAGGTGGCTGTGAAATGGCACTAAGCAGTGCCACTTCATAGACAGTTCAAGGGAACTGAGGTAACAGGGTTTTTTTTTTTTTTTTTTTTTTTTTTTTGTGCCTTGCTTAGAGGAAGTGGAAGAGGACAGTAAAAAGGGAGAGGAAAAGGAAGAGGGGAGAAAAATGAGACAATACACTGAAATAGTTGAAAGTTTTCCAATTAAATGGAGAAAACTGTATAGCTAAGTAATGTAGGTCTCTATTTGTCTTATTATTTTAAAAGTTCAGTTATAGGGCTGGAGAGGTGGCTTAGTGGTTAAGGCTCATGCCTGCAAAGCCTAAGGATCCAGGTTCGATTCTTCAGGTCCCACATAAGCCAGATGTACAAAGTGATGCATGCGTCTGGATTTTGTTTGCAGTGGCTGGAGGCCTTGGCACACCCATTCTCACTCTTTGTCTCCCTCTCTCTAATAAATAAATAAATAAATAAATAAATAAAAAATCTTTTTTTTAAAAGTTCAGTTATAAAGTAGAAATCAAAACACCAGAAATAGGGCTGAGGAGATGGTTGTGTGGCTAAAGGTGCTTACTTATAAAGCCTGCTAGCCCAGGTTATATTCCTCAGTACCTATGTAAAGCCAGATCCCCAAAGTGGCACATGCATCTGGAGTTAATTTACAGTGGCAAGAGACCCTGGAACACCCATACTCACTTCTCAAATACATAGATAAACACCCCCTCACACACACACACAAATGCATGTGCACACCCAAGGAGATGGCTCAGTGGTTAAAGGCAGCTGCCTGCAAAGCCTGCCAATTTGCGTTTGATTCCCCAGCACCCATGTAAAGTGAGATACACAAAGTGGCGCATGTGCCTGGAGTTCATTTGCAGTGGCAAGAAGCCAAAGCATGCCCATGTTCTTTCATAAATAAAAATATTTTTTAAAAATTGGAAATTGTTAAGTAGTGCCAAACCACTTAAACTTCTTGATTAAGTAAATTAAAAGCAATTATTAGAAAAAAATAAAGAAAATGAGAGAATGAGGGACTACTTAAGAATGAGAATAAAAGAGAATGAATCTGCTTCTGTTTGCTTAAAAAACTCTGGCTGGACTTTGATTAAAGTTAACAACCCCCAGCTGCTCTGGCTCCATCATTGTTTTAGCATTTTTTCCCACCTGGAAACACACTTTTGTACATTTCTTTCTGGGAAAAGGAATTGGGCTTTAAAATAGGAATGCTGTGACACCAGCTCCATGGTTCCTCCAGTCATACCCTGAAAAAGTGGCCTAGACCAGGTCTTTTATCCCTTCTTACAGACTTCTTCACACACGTACATGTTTCCAGATTGGCACCCTGTATTGTTATTATTTACCCTTGGGGTGTCACTAAGGGGGGCACTAGGGTTAAAGGTGACACCAGGAAGTGCAGAGGAAAACAAACACATAGACCAGAGAACTTCAGAAGGCAAGACGTAAAAAGGAAGAGCAGACTTCTTGAAATAAAGGAAAATAAATGTCAAGACGTGTCGCCGTTACTTTCTCATTGCTGGGACAAAACATCTGACTGGAAAGAAGCTTGTGGCAGGGAAAGCCCAGTAGCACGGATAGCCGGGTGTTGTCACATCTTGTCACATCAGCTGAGAGGAAGCAGCAAGAATGAACTAGCTCTGGCAAAGGTGAGCTGGGTTACAAGATCCCAACCACCCCCAGTGACATACCTCCTTCAGCAAGCCTCCACCACCCAAAGGTTCCACAGCTTTCCCAAATTGCTACCAGCTGGGGACAGATATCAAAACACATGAGCCTACTGGGGTCATTTCATTCAAGTCACCACAAGATGCTTATATATATATTTTTCTTTTCTTTTCTTTTCTTTCTTTTCTTTTCTTTTCTTTTCTTTTCTTTTCTTTTCTTTTCCTTTCCCCTCTCCCCTCCCCTCTTTCTTTTTCTTTCTTTCCTTTCTTTCTTTCCTTTCTTTCTTTCTTTCTTTCTTTTTTCTTTCTTTCTTTCTTTCTTTCTTTCTTTCTTTCTTTCTTTCTTTCTTTCTTTCTTTCTTTCTTTCAGAGAGAGGGAGAAAAGGAGGCAGAGAGAGAGGATGAATGAATGGGTGTGCCGGGGCCTCTAGCCACTGCAAATGAACTCCAGACACATGTACCACCTTGTGCATCTGGCTTTCATGAATACTAGGGAATTGACCTTGGGTCCTTAGGCTTCACAGGCAAGCACTTTAACTGCTAAGCCATCTCTTTAGCCCAAGATGCTTATATATTTTCAAAAATCAGTAGGCCTATGAAGAGCCAAGAGAAAATATTTCTTTAAAAAGGAGAACCTAGTTGGGTGTGGTAGTTCAGGCATGTAATCCCAGCATTTAGGAAGTAGAAACAGGCATTCAAGGTCATCCTCAGCTATATAGGGAGTTTGAGGCCAGGCTGGACTACATAAGACCTTGTCTCAAAAGGCCAGTAAGTAAATGAATTAAGTGAAATTTTAAAAATAGGGGCTGGAGAGACGGCTCCAGGGGGTAAAGTGCTTGCTCTACAAACATGAAGACCTGAGTTCAACTCCAAGCAACCACATAAAAAGCTGGGCACGGGGCTGGAGAGATGGCTTAGTGGTTTAGACACTTGCCTGCGAAGCCTAAGGACCCAGGTTTGATTCCCCAGGACCCACATAAGCCAGATTCACAAGGTGGTACATCCCTCTGGAATTTGTTTGCAGTAGTTACAGGCCCTGACATGCCCATTTTCTCTCTCTCTCTTTGCCTCTTTCTTTCTCCCTCTATCCTTCAAATAAATGCATCAATAAAAATATTTTTTTAAAAGCTGGACATGACTGTGTATGCCTGTAACCCAAGTGCTGGGTACAGGGGAAAGAGGATGATCACTGGGCTCTGTAGCAGACAGCCTCAGGAGGCACAGTTATGGAAGAAGGGATTTCTTGAAGCTTAGGGATCAAGAGGAAGATCGTAATGGCAGAAGAAGCTGGCCCTCTTTCACAGGACCAAGCAGAGAGGGAGAGAAGCCATAAGCCACCACCAGCAAGCGAGCACACTGTGGATCTCCAAGCAGAGTTCCGGCACTGTGCGTATCTTTAGACTGGATTTCCAGATCCACCCCCACACCTTAGGGCTGGACCCTAGGATCCATCCACAGGGACACCTCCTCCAGCCAGCTGGCTGTAGATCAAAAATATGAACTTGAATAAAATCCGGAATATATTGGGGGCCATCCATTTAAACAGACTCTTTGGTCAGCCTGTTTAACCAAAAAATGGGGAGATCCAGGTTCAGCAAGAGACTCTTATCTCAGGAAAATAAAGCAGAAAGCAATAGAGGATACGTTAAGTTTTCCTCTGGTCTCCACAGTGTGCACTTGGGGTGCATGCATCTGTACATATTGTGTACACACACACAAAAACATACAAAAATATATAAAATAAAAAGGGTGGCCATAACCAGATCTGGTGGTGCAGGCCTCTCATCTCAGCTGCTCTTGAGGCGGAGACAGAAGGATCTCAAGTTCAAGGCCTCACTGTGCAGTTCAGTGAGTCCCTGCCTCAAACTAGAATGCTTAAAAAAAAAAAAGTGGGGAGGGATAGGACATGGAGAGAAAACTTCCAATAAATATAATGACCCTATTTCTAGTTAGATGAGTGGGGATTTTTATGGAAAAACACACACATAAAAATAGCATGTTGCTAAAAGGATTTTCATTTATGGGGTCAATTATACAAGGGAACCATCCAGTGGTGAGTCAGAGGGGACACGATGAGCACTTACATACATTGGGAGAGTGGAAACGGGCAGGAAAAGAATGACACTAAGCGGCACAGGTGGGGAGAAGAAGAAAAAGTTGAAATGCAAATAGGCATTCTTGGGGTGAGCTGTAAAAGAGATGTGCTTGAGCCACTGTGCCCAAGGACAAGGAAGATGGAGGTGGGAGGATCAAGGTCGCCCCTAGGTATATTGTGGGTTTGAGCCAACGTGGGCTGTTTAGGACTATCTCTAAAAAGAAATGAAAAAGACAATACTGATGTTGGCAAGTTTTTCCTTTTTTTTTGGCACATGTGTGTACATATGTGTGTGGATATGTCCATGTGTGGATAAGGGTGTGTGGATATGCCCATGTGTGGATAAGGGCGTGTGTGTGTGTGTGGATATGCCCATGCGTTGATAAGGGTGTGTGGATATGCTCATGTGTGGATAAGGGTGTGTGGATATGCCCATGCGTGGATAAGGGTGTGTGTGTGTGGATATGCCCATGTGTGGATAAGGGTGTGTGTGTTAGTTCAGAGGTGGATGGTCAGCAGTGTCTTCCACTATCACTGTCCACTTTATTCCCCAAGACAGGGTCTTTTGCTGAACCTGGAGCCCACTGATTCAGCCTGACTAGCCAATGAGCCTTAAGGGATTCCCGTGTGTCTGCCTCCTGTACGCTGGGATTCCAGATGCACCCTCTGATACCCAGCATTATGCATGGGTCACGGGGGGCTTAAACTCAGGTCCCTATGATTGTATAGCAAGAACTTTACCCACTGAGCCCCCACCCCCGAGCTCTGATACTGAGAATCCTTGAGTTCTGTTCTAAGCAAAATGATGCTACTTACCATAGGGCTAGTGCAGAATTTTTCAGATGAAATGACCTTTGAGATTAGATCAGCCTTTAATTCCACCGATGTAGGAAGTATGGCCCAGAGAGATTATGTCCCTGCTTCAGTGAGTTGTATGGAGCTGTCCGGAAGATTCTAGTTTTCATACTGTCAGGCTAGTGTTGTTTGAGATAGGTCCTCACAACAGATTGAGGGGCCACTTGATTTACATACTTGAAAAGTACACCTTGCAGTTTAGGAACCCTGAAGTGGGCTAGGCCCTCAGTCTGTTCCCACTGGAAGACTTGGCCAAGTTGTGCAGTGCCTAGGACTCCGGGCTCAGTTCTTTAGAAGATGACAAACGTTAATCCGGTAGAACCCAAGAACCCACTCCTCAGGTGTGACTGTAGGAGGCCCAGTCCCTTCAATGCAGTAGGCTGAGAAGTAGAAAAGTGTCTAGGGCTGGAGAGATGGCTTAGCGGTTCAGGCGCTTGGCTGTGAAGCCTAGGGACCCAGGTTTGATTCTCCAGGTCCCACATAAGCCAGATGCACAAGATGGCTCGAGCGACTGGAGTTCATTCGCAGTGGCTAGTGGCCCTGGTGCACCCCACACACACTCTCTCTCTCTCTGTCTGTAATAAATGAATTAAAACAATTAAAAAAGAAAATGTCTACTTGTGAGACAGCCTGCTGGACCCTGCCCCCTCATTATTTGCATGACTGGAAACCTGTTACTTAAATTCCGTGAGCCTCACATGCTGTGTTTGTAACATAAGCAAGGTAGATACATGTACCTTCAGGGCTGTGGTGAGACTAAGAGAGATTCCAGATGGACAAGGGCTTTGAGGTGCTGAATTGGAAATACACGAGGTTGCATGGTCATTCTGATGAGATCTGGGACTGTTATCACCCTCCAGACATTGTGGTGCAGCCACTACAGGCCAGAAACCTCATTCTTGGGGAGTCAAGAAGGTGTGATTTATCTCTGAACACGACCATAGTGTTTGTCTTTTACGTTTTTTGCAAGAACAGACTGGATACCCTCGAGGGTTGAGTTAGTGTCTAATTTTAGGTATGTCTTGTTTGTGCAAATGGAATAAACCCAACTTGAATTTGGCCTACAGATGAACCAGGGGTTAATTATTCTCAGAACAGAGGGGCCATTGTTAGAGCAAATCATTACTGGGTGGGCTAGTTTCCAAAGTTATTCATACATAGTTATTCAGAAGCATTCGCTATGTAAGGTCAAGGCTGTTTACAGCATAATGTTGTACTTCTTCAAGTTCAGCCCAGGATTACGGCACAGAGAAAAATGTGTGATCTGCAGCTATCCAGTGTGGTACTGTATTGTCATGGCGCAGTCAGTCGGTGCTCGCTCATTTGTTGTTTAGATTTTAGTCTCAACCAGGTCTTCTGTTTTCCTTGAGTCTTTCCACACATCAGAGCTGTTAACCCCATTCCCAAAGTTCTGGGCAGGTGTCTGATAAAAGAGAGAGAGAGAGAGAGTTTTAAGTCTGATGGTTTTGCCACTAATTTGTTCCTGTGACAAAAGCTTCAGTGAGGGGAAGGCGCTGAGGAGTTAATTAAGTGAGCATTTTCAAGCTTTAATCAGGCTTTATGGGTCAGTATTTCTTGGCCTCACTCTGCAGAGCTAATTGAGATGTAACTATGGCTACGATTTGACAGAGTTCCTTTTCTGAGATGTGGAGTGCCGGCTAGTCGGTTAATGTAATGTTTTTAAGATAGAGTCTCATTGTATAACCTAGGCTGGCCTCCAGCGTGTGACCCTCCTGCTTTGGTGCCCCAAATAGTGGGGTTTCGGGTATGCATCACCACACCTGACCCTCCTCTATTAATTTTGTTGTTGGGTTTTTTGTTTTTTTTTTTTTTTTTTTTGCATTTTCGAAGTAAGGTCTCACTCTAGTACATACTGACCTGGAATTCACTATGTAGTCTCAAGATGACCTTGAACTTGCAGTGATCCTCCTACCTCTGCTTCTCAAGTGCTGGGATTAAAGGCATGTGCCACCACACCCAGCAAGGTCAGATTTTTAAATTAAATTTAATTTATTTGCAAGCACAGAAAGAGAGAGAGAGAATAGGCACACCAGGTCCTCCAGCCACTGAAACGAACTCCAGATGCATGCGCTCCTTGTGCATCTGGCTTACGTGGGTCCTGGGAAAATTGAACCTGGGTCCTTTGATTTCACAGGCAAATGCCTTGACTGCTAAACCATCTCTCCAGCCCTAATCTTTTATTTTCTATCCATACAATAGGATATATACTACAATGATACCTCTTTAAAAAAAAAAAAAACATTTTCTGGGAACTGCTATCTTTAATACAGTCATGCATGGAGCCACTTGCCTAGCACCCTAGCACATACAAGGCTGTGAGTTCAATCCCTAGCACCATCAAATAACCACTAACAGCCACCCCCCACCCCCAAACCCAAATGGCTCTAGAATCCCTTGGTAGCTTCCAGAGCCGAAAGGCAGAGAGGGTTGTATCACCTTGGCGGTTCTGAGCTTCCCCGCTAGAGCTCTTTTGCCCCCTGTCTATACTGGGGGGGGGGTCACTTGATTGAATGGGTTTCATTAATCTGTTTCAATGGGTTCACCTTAGTTATTTTTTGGGGTTGTGGCCTGGTATAATAATAGATGTCTATGTTGGAATGATGGAGGGGCAAGAGATACATGGTTCAGCCTATAAAAATCAAGGGGAGATTTATGAGTTTATAGTGAACAACTGTGTGCAGCTGGAAACATTTGCTGTCTGTGTTCCACATACAAAGCTTGGGGAAAAAACTGCCCTTTTGGGGGGGTAAAGGGAGAGAGGGTCTTGATGATGGTGGGAGGAAAAAAAGTATGAAAATTTGCAAATGGAAAATAGTCACAAACAGTGAAAAGAGGCATTCTCTCTGGAGAAGAACTCACATGCTCAGTATACAAAGTGTCTCTTTCCAAGGGAACTACTGAAAAATTATTTAGGAATTACAGTAAGGAGGGGTGTAGATGACTTTTCCTTGCAGGTCAGTTGGTGTAGCCTTTGAAATAGGTCCCCAAATGGTTTGTTTACCCAGAACTTCGCAAGTCTCTTCTAGTGCCAAACAAACCTTCTTCTTTTCCTTTCCCTTGAAGAATAATTACAGCTTAGCAGGGGAAACTGTATTTTATTCATTCATGCATTCATTTATTTGAATGTCTTTTTGAATTTTTATTTCTTTATTTGAAAGGGAGAATGGAGGGAGAGAGCGAGAGAAAGAGGCAGCTCGAGAGAGAATGGGCATGCCAGGATTTCAGGACCTTTGCAAATGAATTCCAGATGCATGTGGCACCTTGTGCATCTGGCTTATGTGGGTACTGGGGAACTAAACCTGGATTCTTAGGCTTCACAGGCCAGTACCTTAACTGCTAAGCCATCTCTCCAGCCACTTGTATGTCTTTTTTTTTTAATTTTAAATATTTTTGTTTACTTGTAAGCAGAGAAAGACAGAGAATGGATGTGCTGGAGCCTCTAGCAACTGCAAACACACCCCAGACTCATGTGCATCTGGCTTTATGGGGGGGGGTACTGGGATATCAAGTCTGGGTCATTAGGCTTTGCAGGTAAGTAACTGCTGACCCATCTCTCCAAACCCATTCATTTATTTGAAATGGGGTTCTTGTTATAGTGCCCAGGCTGCCTTGAACTCCTGGGGTTAAGACATCTTTCTGTCTCAGCCTCCTGGGTAGCCAGGACCACCACACTCTGCTTATCAAGGATAATTTTAGCAGGTTAGCCTGTGCTACACAGAGCCCAGGTCTGGTCCTGAGACCCTTACTTTAATCCTCACTTGTCATCATCCTCTTTTCCTTTTGTTTTAAATTATTTTTATTTTTATTGACAACTTCTTTAATTGTAGACAATATCCCATATTATTTCCCTCCCTCCCCCACTCTTTCCTCTTTGAATTCACTCTCCATCATATCCCCTCCCCCTCTCAATCAGCCTCTCTTTTCAGTTTGATGTCATGGTCTTTTCCTCCTAGTATGATCATCCTCTCTTTCTAAGCCATCCTTCAAAGAGATAGACTTCAAACCAACAAGCTCTAGGTAAATCACTGAGCTGCTGTTTTGTGTTTTTATTTTTATTTTCCTAAAAGGTTTACAGACACTAAATGTTGTTTTGTTGCTTGGTTTTGAGATGGCTAGCCTTGAACCGGTGGTCCTCCTGCCTCAGCTTCAGTGTTGGGATTACAGGTGTGCCCCACCACCCCCGGCGTCAGAAACTGAACGTCTGCAAACCCAGAGGACCACTTGGGCTCCTGGGCAATCCCATCACGATATGCTCAGCCACAAAGCCAGAAAGGAATGCTCATTCTGATGCACTTGTTGAGTTTCTGCTTTCATTGAAGAAAAAAAAAGTGTGTGTGTATTTTCATGAATGCTTGGTGCTGGAGGCGTTGCTCATGGCCTCATGTGCTAAGTGAGTGCTCTACTTAGGAAGCCATACTCCCAGCCTAATACAGAGACGCTGAGTTTTTTGCGGAAAACCCGCTCAAACCCAACATGGGTGTCTCCTGGGCTAGCTGCTTGGCCTTGGGCGAGGCAAATGGGCAGTTGGCCTTTCTTCTGTTTTCTGGGACTCTGCCTAGAAGCTTGGCTTCATCTTTGCCTTTGGAGAAGGTATCGTCTTTTCTGTGCCCCCCTTCTTCCACCCCCCGATTCCTTGGGAGGACTGACAACAGCAGTGTTGAGCTGGTCTGTGATGAGAATGCCAGGAATTTCCATCATTTCCTGCGGGGAGCGACTAGAGGAGCCCATCGTAGGCTGTCCCCCGGGCAGCACCTTCTGCAAGCATGTCTTAAGTGGAAAGGGGACCAAACGAGGAGAAGGGTTGACCCTGGGAGATAAGTGGAAGACAGGACCAAGTGCCCTTTGAAGGGCTTCTTTGAAACGTTCAAAGCCATTTGTGACACTTGGTGGGGTTTTACAAATCCTGATAGAGTGTGTAGTTTTTTTTTTTTCTCTCTCTCTCCCTTCCTTTTTTTTTTTTTTTAATTTTTTTATAAGAAACTGGGTGTCAAATGGCATGTGAAGAAGTGGACCCAAATAGGATCTCAGGCTGAACTGTCCTGAAGGGGGCTCATGAAGTAGGTCATCTGATGCTCCTGTACTCCCAGGCCTAGGAAAGTTTGTGGACTGTCACTTTCTTTTCAATAACCTGGGGAGATTTCATGATTTACAATGTCACTTGCCAACAGTGTTTGTCCAGGCATCCCTTCTCGTCCTCTACAGAGGACTTCTCATCAGTCAGGTCAGAGTCCCATCTGGTCTTTCTCATCAGAAAACATTGCTCAAAACCACATTTTCATGTGATTATATATAAGGAGATTATATATGTTTACCTTTTTATATTTTTAGAGGTATGGTCTTACTCTAGCTCAGGCTGACCTGGAATTCACTATGTAGTCCCAGGCTGGCCCCAAACTCACAGAGGTTCTCTTACCTCTGCCTCCCGAGTGCTGGGATTAAAGGCTTGCACCACCACACCCAGCTATATTTACCATTTTTATATAAACTAAATCCATATGCACCCTTTCTTGAATATTGCCAGTTTCTAACCCTTTTTTCAATTTTCTATGAGATCTTTTTTTTTTTTTTTTTTTTTTGAGGTAGGGTCTCACTCTAGCTCAGGCTGACCTGGAATTCACTCTGTAGTCTCAGGGTGGCCTTGAACTCACAGCGATCCTCCTACCTCTGCCTCCCGAGTGCTGGGATTAAAGGCGTGCACCACCGTGCCCGGCTCCTGTGAGCCATTTAAGGTGGGAGTTGCCTGGGGCTCATAAACAAGCAGCAGCTCTTGGAATCAGGGGACAGCCAACATTTGAATTAAACTGGATCTCCAGGGACCGAGGTTGTAGCTCAGCTGTAGAATGTGCGCCTACCATCAGTGAGGCCCCGGATTCAATTTCTGGCATCAGAAGCCCACAAACAAAAGCAAGAACCTGAGTAGAGGCCCACGTTCTTCCCACCGGCCTCTGGACTGAACAGCACACACACAGACATGTCCATTCCCAGGGCACCCCAAGATTCTGAGGGGAAAACAAGCCATTGTCGATGTGTGTGGACTGTCTGCCGTCACGTGGGCCTTCACGGCTTCATGTGTGGGGTATTGAGCCCCGTGTTCCAACCATTTTCAGTACCACTTCCTTTGGCCCATCCCTGGTTTTCATTCACCACTGAATCCTGACGAGGCTGTGGGAGGGAGATGAGAAGGAATCATTTGTTTTTCCAACAATTGGGTTGAAGCTGAATGTGGTTTGTTTTTATTTTTGGAAAAATTAGAGGGGGAAGAAAAAATCTACTCAGCTGTTTTTCCGTAGGGACAGCATGAAGATGTTAGGTCGTTTTCAGTGTTTGGCTGCTGGGGGGGGGTGGGGTGGGAACGAGTTATTCCTTTTGGTAGCAAGCCCAAGCGACTTGAAGCAGATGGACTCGGAAATGTTTTTTCAAAGATCTGGGTCAGGCTGGAGAGATGGCTTAGTGGTTAAGGTGCTTGCCTGTGAGGCCTAAGGACCTAGGGTTTGATTCCCTAGAGCCCACGTAGGCCAGATGCACATGGTGGCGCATGCGTCTGGAGTCTGTTTGCAGTGGCTAGAGCCCTTGGCATGCCAATTCTCTTCCTCCATCCCCACCTCAAATAAATAAATGATTAATAAATAAATAATGAAAGAAAGAAAGAAAGATCCAGGCTGATCATTTGAGGTGTCCCCTGGAGAAAGGAAAGCTGCCCAGGACCGTGGATTTTGAGTGGACTCCATCCAGCCCCTCAGGAAAGTTATGAACTAGGGTGGGTCTCCATTTCCCTGTGGGCGCCCTTAAGGTCATTCCATCATAGGAGCCAGGAAGCAAGCCCTTATTTGCTCATCTGCCAGGTGGGAATGGCAAGAATATCGTGAATGCTGGGATGTCTGCGATGAGACCTATACGTGATGAATCTGACGGGCGAGGTATGTAGGAGGTCTGTGTGCAAGTGTGGCTGCCGTTAGACCTCTGCCTTCTCTCAACGCTCGGGCTCAGCGCTCTGTCCCCTGCACCAGGCCTCACGTAGCGCTTGTAAAGTTTCACTCCCTGGGAAGCTCAGTACCTGTGCTCTCTGATCCCCTCCCACCTCTCACTTCTTCCTTCCGTCAACGTCTTACCTGTTCTCACTAGTACTGCATCATGGCCATATTCTATTCACGGACTATCAAGGGTTGATTCATCATAGGTATTTTTTTTTCTCCTTTTTAATTTAAAGGCTTGGTGGCCACCAGCATTTTCATTTAAGGCATGAGCCACCACCACACCTGGCTCACAAACTTATTATACCTTGTTTATTTTTCTTTTTTTTATTGACAACTTCTTTACTTGTAGACAATATCCCATGGTACTTCCCTCCCTCCTTCCCTCCCCCTTTCCCCTTTGAAACTTCACTCTCCATCATATCCCCTCCCCCTCTCAATCAGTCTCTCTTTTCAGTTTGATGTCATCATCTTTTCCTCCTATTATGATGGTCTTGTGTAGGTAGTGTCAGGCACTATGAGGTCATGGATATCCAGGCCATTTTGTGTCTGGAGGAGCACGTTGTAAGGAGTCCTACCCTTCCTTTGGCTCTTACATTCTTTCCACCCTCTCTTCCGCAATGGACCCCAAGCCTTGGAAGGTGGGTTTGAGATGTTTCAGTGCTGAGCACTCCTCTGTTCCTTCTTCTCAATACCATGGTGCCTTCTGAGTCATCCCAAGGTTGCCCGCATCTGAAAAGAGAAGCTTCTCTAACCAAAAGTGAGAGTAGCAGTAATATGTGAGTGTGAACATTAAGAGAAGTGCTTACTGGGAAGCTTGGTGAGCATAGTATATACATTTAGCATGACACCAGCAGACATTACACCCTTAGGGCTCATGACTTTTCCTGTCGTAGGTTTTCAGTATCAGGGACATATTCCCTCCCAGGGAGCAGGCCTCCAGTCCAATTAGAGAGCAGTTGGTTTTCCCCATAACAGACATGCCACTGTTGCACCCATTGGCTCATTTGTCCTGGCTGGCCAAATTTAAAGCTTGCAGTGTTTACTTATTTATTTTTCATGAGCCACCAAGTGTGAGAGAGAGAGAGACACAGAGAGAGAGAGCACGAGAGATACTATGCCTCCTGCTGTGCCAGACATAATCCAGACACAGGTGCCACTTTGTACATCTGGCTTTACATGGGTTTTGGGGAATCTAATCCCAGCCATTAGGCTTTGTGAGCAAGGGCTTTAACTGTGTTGAGCCATCTCCCCAACCCTACCTGTAGCATTTGAAAAATTAAAAAAATATATATATATTTATTTATTTGAGAGAGAATGAATGGGCACAGAAGGGGCTCTAGCCTCTGCAAACAAACTCGAGATGCATGTGCCACCTTGTGCATCTGGCTTATGCGAGTACTGGAGAATCGAACCCAGGTCCTTAGGCTTTGCAGGCAAGCACCTTAACTGCTGAGCTATCTCTCCAGCCCCGCCACTAGCATTTTAAGCAAGGGGATGTAGTTCATGTAGCCATGACAATAGCATCATGGTTAAGAGATTTGTTACAGTGGAGTCAGATTGCCTGCAGCTTGCCACTTAGCAGTAAGGAGGCCTCGGGAAGCAAGCCTGTCTGTGCATCCTGTCCTCGCTTGACAGGGTCAGCTGTGAGTATTGAATGAGGTAGTACTCAAGAGTAGTACCTTACTTGAAAAAAAAAAAACATTTTATTTATTTATTTTAGAGAGAGAGAGAGGCAGATAGAGAGAATGGGCACACCGAGGCCTCTAGCCACTGCAAACAAACTCCAGATGCATGCGCCACCTTGTGCATCTGGTTTACATGGGTTCTGGGGAATCGAACCTGGGTCCTTTGGCTTTGTTGGCAAGTGGCCTTAACTGCTAAGCCATCTCTCTAGCCCCCTTACTTTTTTTGTTTCCTTTTTTTTTTGGTATGTGTGTGCATATTTGTATGTGTGTTTGTGTGGGTGGAGGTGCATATGCCCATGTGTGTGGAGGCCAGAGAGTGACGTTGGGTGTCTTCCTCAATCTAGGTACCTTACTTACTTATACGTAGTCTCTTGTGGGGCCCAGAGCTCACAGATTGAGCCAGTCTAGCTAGCCTGCTCCAAGATCTACCTGTCTCTGCGTCCCGAGTGCTGGGATTGCTGGTGCACTCTGTCGTGCCTGGCATTTATGTGGACACTGATGATCTGAACTCGGATCTTGACACTTGTGTGGCAAATATTTTCTGAACTGTGCCCCACAGTGTCTACTTAACTAGTGACAAGATGGCTTCAGCAGGTTGAGGTGGGTGAAAATGAGTCTTTGTTCCTGCATCATCTCTTTGGGAGCAGGGAGCTTTCCTGGAAGGCCCTTGGTTGGCTTCTTGTCTGTCTTATGGCTGGTATGGAGTCACAGTTCTGAACTGGTTACTAGCAGAGGTAATGGGCTGACTGTGGTTGGTTTAGGCTAATCCATAATAACATCATACGATCAGTATTTAGCCATTTATATTACACCATGATTAGTACATGGCTTCAATAGAATCACATTATTTCTAATCCGTTCCACTTGGGAATTATCATGTATAATACAACACATTTAAAAATTCAGTTTATTCACAAAATAACTGCAAGTTTACTTTTCCTTTTTTTTTTTTTTTCAAGGTAGTGTCTTGCATAATCCAGGTTTACATGAAATTCACTATGTATTCTCTAGGTGGCCTTGAACTCACAGCAGTCCTCCTACCTCTGCCTCCTGAGTGCTAGGATTAAACTTGGCTGCCCAGCCCAAGTTTACCTTTCAAATGTCATTCTTTATAGATGGAGTGCCATAGAACTGGATTTTCACAACAGCTAAGTTCTTAATCTATAAAAAAAAAAAAAAAAAACATGAGAAACAAGAAACCAGTGTATTAGTGAAGCAAATGAATGAAAGTAACTTTGTTTGAAATTTAATATTGTCTGTAGTGTTAAGCAGATTTTTTAAGGAACAGGTTTTTTTTTTCCAGAAGAGGAACTAAAATAAGAAGGTCTCAAATCTTAATGAATGCAACCCTTGCCACATGAAATATTGTGAAATTGATTTCTTGTTCTGAGTCATCACTCCAGACACTTTCTGCTGCTTTTGATATTTTATTTTTATCCTTTTATAGGTTTCTGAATACTAACACTTGGCTCTGATTGATACAAGCTTCTCTTTTTGTATACCTGAATAGTAATTTTTATTAGTGTGAATATTTTCATACACTTTTAATTGAAAGATCAGTTTCTTTCTCGTGCTATAGAAGACGGAGAAATTTGGACTTGTCAGAAAAATGGAAAAACGGTTCAGAAACCCCTAAATTCTGAAAGAAATGTAGGTTCCAAGGCTAGTCATGGTAGTGCACTTTTTAATCACAGCACTCAGGAGGCTGAGATAGTACCACTGTGAGTTCAAGGCCTGCCTGGGCTATAGAGTGAGTTTCAGGCCAGCCTGCACTAGAAAACCTACCTCAAAAAAAAAAAAAAAAAAAAAAAAAAAAAGAAAGAAAGAAAAGAAAAAAAAAACAAAAGAAAGAAAGAAAGAAAAGAAAAAAGAAATCTAGGCTCCATTATTCTTTCCAATTTTTTTTTTTTGAGAGAGAGAGAGAAAAAAAGGTACAGGGAGAGAGAATGAATGGTTGCACTTGGCCTTCAAACACTGAACAAGACACATGCGCCCCCTTGTGTGCATGTGCAACATTGTGTACTTGTGTCACTGTGTGTCTGGCTACATGGGACCTAGAGATTCAAACATGACTTCTTAGGCTTTGCAGGCAAGTGCCTTAACTGCTAAGCCACCTCTCCAGCCCTCTTCCCAATTCTTTAAGTCTATAATATTTGAAATGGGCTTTCTGTGGAACAGAAAAAATCTGTAAGTGAATTTATTGCTGGTATTTTATTTTATTTTATTTTATTTTATTTTATTTTATTTTATTTTATTTTATTTTATTTTATTTTGGTTTTTCAAGATAGGGTCTCACTCTAGCCCAGGCTGACCTGGAATTCACTCTGTAGTCTCAGGATGGCCTCAAACTCATGGTGATCCTCCTATCTTGGCCTCCTGAGTGCTGGGGTTAAAAGTGTATGCCATCACTGCTGGCCTATGACTTATTTATTTATTTATTTATTTATTTATTTATTTTGGTTTCTTGAGGTAGGGTCTCACTCTAGGTCAGGCTGACCTGGAATTCACTCTGTAGTCTCAGGGTGGCCTCAAACTCATGGCGATCCTCCTACCTCTGCCTCCTGAGTGCTGGGATTAAAGGCATGCGCCACCACACCCAGCCCTATGATTTATGTTTTTTAATTCTTTAGTGTGTGTGTGTGTGTGTGTGTGTGTGTGTGTGGTTTTTCAAGTAGGGTCTTGCTCTAGCCCAAGATGACCTGTAATTCACTATGTAGTCTCAGGGTGGCCTCAAGTGATCTTCCTACCTCTACCTCCCAAGTGCTGGGATTACAGGTGTGTGCCACCATGCCTGGTTGATTTATTTTTAAAAAATCCTTATGGAAACAAAGCTTTTTCTTTTAAGAATGGATGCACTCAGCCAGCTAGGTGACATGGCATATACCTGTAATCTTAGCACTCAGCAGACCGAGGCAGATGACTGAGCTCCAGGTCAGCCTAAGCTGTGTAAGTTCCAGGGTAGCCTGAGTTACATAATGAGATCTTGTTTAAAAAAAAAATGCCGGGTGTGGTAGCGCATGTCTTTAATCCCAGCACTTGGGATGCAGAGGTAGGAGATCACCATGAGTTTGAGGCCACCCTAAGACTACATAGTGAATTCCAGGTCAGCCTGGGGCAGAGTGAAAGCTCACCTTGAAAAATCAAAAAAAAAAAAAAATCATAATAGTATGATGACCTGTGCACTAGAAGTCATGCCTCATAGAATCTTCCCGAAAGGATCCAAAGTGCCTATAGAAAGGAAAATAGAGCTGCCCTGCTGTGCTGGAAATGATAGGGGAGCACGTCAAAGACTCACCTCCACAGTAGGCCAGTGAGTATGGGAAAAACAGAGTAAAAGAGAGGGCTCAGGGCAGCCCATTGGTCCGGGGAGTGAGGGACTGTCACGTGCATGGAATTGGGGGAAGAGATGCCACCAAGAGAACTGGCCTGCTCAGCCCTCTCCTTGGGAAACGCACTTCTTCGAGTCTGGCTGAGAAATTAATGCAAGAAAAACTCCTGCGGAAAATGTCATTCTTTGTCAGAGCAGTGTGAAAACGATGTGACATTTATTAATCGCCCAGGATGTGCTGGGCATCATGCACAGTTAAAGAAGGGGGACATGGCCTCTTGCCTCTGGGAATTTGAGAGTTAATGAACAACAGACAGTTGTTTCAAACTGCCACCCATTTACGTAAAAAAAAAAACCAGCTCACCCTACAAATTGCTTCCCTGCCCACCAGCAGAATTTCTGAATCACAACAGGGGGCACTACATGCCAGGTGGAACGGCTCTGTGTTCAGTATGGGTGAAACTTTGGTGGTTTCCAAGTATGGCTGGGCTCCCCTTTGTACCCACCTCTCCCCATTTGTGCAAGGGAAGAAAACATGAAGACCCATTTCTTTGTCTCCTGGCAAAGTTGGGGATGAGGTGTGAGACTCTGTTTGCTGTCAATCCCTGGAAGAAGGTTGGCAGGTAATCCCACTTTGCGTGCCATGTATGCCACTGGCCACAGCTGTCACTAAACTGCTGTCCTGGGAGTCCACTTGGCTGACCCACAGCAGATAGTCACAGCGGGTAGGAAGGCACAGCGTGTTTGCTCTGCTAAGCCTAAGGACCCTGGTTCAATTCCCCAGTACCCATGTAAGCCAGCTGCACAAGGTGGCACATACATCTGGAGTTCGTTTGCAGTGGCTAGAGTCTATGGCATACCCATTCTTTCTCTCCCTCTCTCTGTCTGCTTCTCTCTCTCCTAAATAAAACAAAATAGCAAAAAAAAAAAAAAAAAACTCTAACCCTGCCCTCAAATTATGAGTTTAATACATTTGTACCCATTTATATTCTTTCTCCTCTCATGTGTATATGAGTGTATGTAGAGATCATTGAGTATTTGAATATTTCTACATTAGAAACACAGTGACCAAAGTCATTAGACTTTCCTCTGCTACACACCAAGGACCTGTGTAAATTTTGTCATAATGTAAATTTGGGCTCAAGTTTCTCAAAATAAAGGGATTGGAATAGATAATTTCTTTAGGCCATAGAATGCTAGAGATTTGCATCCATAATGTGATCCAAAGGTCAGTAATCTATTCTGCCATTGCCCTGATTTTAAAAAAATGTTTATTTTTATATTTTTTAAATTTTTATTTATTTATTTGCAAGCAGAGAGGTAGAGAGATAGAAGAGAGGCAGACAGAGAGAGAATGGGCACACCAGGGCCTCTAGCCACTGCAAACGAACTCCAGATGCATGTGCCCCTCGTACATCTGGCTTACGTGGGTCCTGGAGAATCAAACCGGGATCCTTTGGCTTTGCAGGCAAATGCCCTAACCACTAAGCCATCTCTCCAGCCCCCTGATTTTTTTTCTTTTTAAAACATTTAATTCTTTTTTTTTGACAACTCTCTATTTATATTTTATTTTTATTTTATTTATTTGCAAGCAGAGAGAGAGAGAAGAGAGGCAGACAGAGAGAGAATGGGCACGCCAGGGCCTCTAGCCACTGCAAACAAACTCCAGATGCATGTGCCCCCTGTGCATCTGGCTTACGTGGGTCCTGGAGAATCGAACCGGGATCCTTTGGCTTCGCAGGCAAACGCCTTAACTGCTAAGCCATTTCTCCAGCCCCTGATTTATTTATTTATTTATTTATTTATTTATTTATTTTAGCAGCAATGTTCTGTTTTCTAGATAGGGTCTCAGGTAACTGAGGCTGGCTCTGATCGGCTGATGTTGTGTGTCTACTTGCCATGTGCTGGGATTATAGTTGTAGACCGCCATGCCTGGCTTTAAAAGGCAAAGTGTTTGTTTGTTTGTTGACTTTAGGGCTAGGGATATACCTCAGTGATAGAGTGCATATCTTCTATAAGCATGCACAAGACCCTGGATTCAATTCCTGTATTTTTAAAATGTTATTCCCTGCAGTGTAAATTGAATGAGGATGGAGAGCTTGGTTCACCACTGTGCCTGGGACAGTTCCTCTGCTCAAAGTAAATCCAGCTTTGGAGAGACTGGGAGTAAGTCAGCTTCTCTGGGCTTTGATGCTGAGCTCTCTCCTTGCCTCTTGGGACTCCTCAGCCCAGGTCTGTGAAGTGAGTCATTTCTCCAGCCTCTACAATTTTTTCTGTTAATACTTTTTAGGGGCTGGCTGAAGAGATAGCTTAGTGGTTAAGGTGCTTGCCTGCGAAACCTAAGGACCCAGGTTCGATTCCCCAGAACCCATGTAAGCCAGATGCACAAAATGATGTATGTCCACAAGGTGGCACACACGTCTGGAGTTTGATTGCAGTGGCTAGAGGCCCTTGCATGCCCATTCTCTCTCTCTCTCTCATAAACAAATGAAAAATATTTTTTAGGTGCTAGGGACTGAACCCAGGGATTTGAACACAATGGGAGCCTCTGCTACTACTGAGCTGTGCCTGCAGCTCTTGCACTAGCATTTATGGTGCTTATTATAGTCCAGTGGGGAAAACCAGTCAAGATAGTTTAAAGAATAATTGAAATCAGGGGATGGAGAGATGGCTTAGCGGTTAAGCACTTGCCTGTGAAGCCTAAGGACCCCGGTTCGTGGCTAGATTGCCCAATACCCACGTAAGCCAGATGCACAAGGTGGCACATGCATCTGGAATTCGTTTTCAGTGGCTGGAGGCCCTGGTGCACCCATTCTCTCTCTCTCTGTCTCTTTTAAATAAATAAGTAAATTAAAAAAATAATTTTTTTTTAAAAAAGAATAATTGAAATCAGGGTTGAGGACTCAAATTCTAAAGGGAATTCTGCCGAGGGGGGAAGGAACCCTTGATTAGAGAATGCCATAGGGAGGGATGAGTGTTTCAGGGAGAGGCAATGAAAGTCCTAGTGGGGCATGGTGGCACATGCCTTTAATCCTTATACTCAGGAGGCAAGAGGTAGGAGGATCCCTGTGAATTTGAGGCCAGTCTGGGTTACAGAGTGAGTTTCAGGTCATCCTGGGCTGGAGACAGACCCTGTTCCAAAACAACAACAGAAAGATATTCACATATTTCAAAGATGGGAAACCCATCCAAGAGGACAAGCGTTACTCATATGAAATAGTGGCAAATGATTGTGAGTCAGTTGTTGGTAGAGATTTGTGGTGAAGATAGATGCAGACAGGAGGAGAAGGGAATGGCTGGAGTAGTCTGGCCTCTGAATATATCCGCCCAAGCAGAGACAGAATAAGCCTGGGTGGCCTGTGGGACTGGGTAAGGAAGGCCTCAGAGGGGCAGGGACTGGGAAATTACTGGGAGGAATCTTGATTCCATGGGATCTGATGAAGATGACTGGCCTCTGAAAGGGTTTTCAGGACACAGTCTGTGACAGAGGAGTTTAGAGCTGAAGGGACTCATTGGCATTATGCAAAAAGAAAGAGGCAAGAGAACTGACTGTGGGAGGAAGAGGGGGTATAATTGTCATCTGTTAGTAAGCTGATGGTGGATGGATGACACCAGGATGAAGTGACAAGAGTAGAAACATCGCAAGAGCAAGGTGTGCTGCGCTGTGACTCCGCCATGTCGCTGACCCCCCAGCCCTCCCCGCTCCCCACGCACTGATAACATCTGTCCTCCGAGGTCCTGGGTCAGCCGAGGGGAGCCCTCACCCTGCACCCCTGCACAGCCACAGCCAGCTCCTCGCTGCTGACTGGGTGTTGACGACACCTGCCACCTTTGCTTGCATTGAGATGATTGTTTTTCCACATGTGCTTTATAACTTTCTTGCTTTTCATCTTGATCTGTTTGGTTGATAATGGCCAAATATCTTAAATGTAGCCACTTATAGTCAGGTACAGGTAAAAAGGTAATAAGCACTTTTCATGTCTTTTTTTTTTTTTTTTTTTTTTTTTTTGAGGTAGTGTCTCATTCTAGCTCAGGATGACCTGGAATTCACTATGCAGTCTCAGGGTGGCCTTGAACTCACAGCGATCCTCCTACCTCTGCTTTCCAAGTGCTGGGATTAAAGGTGTGTGCCACCACACCTGGCTTAATGTCTTTCTTTTTTAAAAAAAATATTTTATTTATTTATTATTTATTTGAGACAGAGAGGAAGAGGCATAGAAAGAGAGAGAGAGAGAGGGGAGAATAGGCACAGCAGGCCCTCCTGCTACTCTAGATGTATGTGCCACTTTGTGCATCTGGCTTTACGTGGGTCCTGGGGAATTGAACCTGGGTCCTCACGCTTTATACATGCTTTGCCTTAACTGCTAAGCCACCTCTACAGCCCTTTCTTTCTTTCTTTCTTTCTTTCTTTCTTTCTTTCTTTCTTTCTTTCTTTCTTTTTTTCATTAATTAGAAACTTTGCTATATGGACAAATCATGTATTTATTTCTTTGTGTTTCATGGTGCTAGGGATCAAATCCAGGACCTTGCACATGTTAAGCAAGTGCCACCCCCAGCCCATGCATATATGTACATACATACATACATAGAAATGTGTGTGTAGAGTATCGTGGTGTAGTATGTGGCGTGATGTGTGTGTGATGTATGCATGTCATCATGCAGATGTTCGTGTCCCATGCATGCACATGAAGAGACCGGAGAATGTCAGGTGTCCCCTTCCACTGCTCATCCGCATGATCTCTGAGACAGAGTGTGTCTCACTCAATCCAGAGTTGTCGTAGTTTCGTCAGACTGGCTGACTAGTGAGCCCCAGTGATTATCCAGTCTCTGCTCCCCAAGGAACTAGAGTTACAGATGTCGAGTGGCCACGCACAGCTAGTCACATGGTTGCTGAGGAATCAAAGCCGGGCAGTCACATGGTTGCTGAGGAATCAAAGCCTAAGGGGCAGTCAGGACCCACGTAAGCCAGAAGCATGCAAGTTCGTTTGCAGTGGCTGGAGGCCTAAAATTCAAACCTTGTAAAAGTATCTCTCTCAAATAAATGAAACCCCTTGTAAAAGGAGTCGAGATGAAACCCCAAGAAAGAAAGAGACTCACCGAGGGTAAAGAAATCTGTCTCTGCAAGGACTGATGCTGGAAGCTGTCCTGAGGTTGGAGGCTCCTTTTGGGACCCAAGGAGAAGTGGAGGAAGTGGCAAGGGACCTCGCTGACCAGGAGGGCATCAAGAGTGGCAGGAGCAAGGGGAGATTTTCAGTTGACCAACCTCCCTTTCCTCCGCTCCCTGTGCCACCACTTCCTCTCAAAACATTTATCATAAGACCTGGTTCTTTATGGTTCTGGGAGGATGTCAATCTGAGATGAATTGCTTCTTTTTTAAAAAAATATATTTATTTTGGGGGGCAGATGAAGAGAGAATGGCACACCGGGGCCTGTAGCCACTGCAAATGAACTCCAGATGCATGTGCCACCTTGTGCATCTGGCTTACATGGGTCCTGGGGAAAATCGATGGAACCTGGGTCCTAAGGCTTCACAGGCAAGTGCCTTAATGGCTAAGCCATCTCTCCAGCCCTGAATTATTTCTTTTGTAAAAAATTAATTGTGTGTGTACACTGTGCCATTGTGTGTGCATGTGCAGGTCAGAGGGCAACTTTGAGGTGCCTGTGCTCCGCCTTCTTTGAGACGGGTTCTCTTGCTGCTGCAAATGAACTGCCAGACTGCAGATGGACATCAGGCCCATGAGGTTCGGGGTCTCCGCTTTGCATCGGGCTTTTACATGGGAGCTGGGGAATTGAAGCTGGGCCAGCAAGCTTGGCAAGCAAGTGCTGTTAACTGCGGAGCCATCTCCTTGGCCCCTGATTTATTTCTTGTCATAAATCTGGCTAGGAAAGAGTTGAGCTAGGCATGCACTCCTTTGCCCTTTGCAATCAAAGAAGCAGGCTTCAGCATTTGAATAGTCCCTTGCGTTTGTCACATGTTTGTACATACATTGTACATGTGGTCATGTGTCCAGCCTCATGGTAGAGTAAGCCTGACTGCATGCAGAAGGGCAGTCGGACCTGGACGGCAGACGTTCGTCTTCCTTCATTCTTTTGTAACACTTTTATAGAGAGATTTGCACATCTTACAAGTCACCTGTTTAATTAGTTGCTTTCAACATATTCAGAATTGTGAAGCTACCGCCGTAAGCAATTTAGAATATTTTTATCACTCCAGAAAGAAGCTCTTATGCATGTGAGCTAGAAAACTTTACACATGTGGAGTGAATTATATTTCTATGAGAAGGGGATGCTGCCTGTGATGTTGAAGGTTTACATTTTTTAATTACTGGAAGAGGAAAAAAATAATTTAAATTAATTATTCCTTTGGGTCCACTCAGATTATTATTAACTTTTTTTTTTTTTTTTTTTTAAGAATCTGTTTCCTCCTTGAGTAAGAATGTGAGTCAAAGGGGTTCTAGTTAGCCCTTAGCGTTGGGCCTCGACTGATCCGCCAACAGCTTTCATTCACTGTTGTTTCATCACTGGTCAAGCAGAATTAGACAAAGCTTTGACAATAGAAACAGACCCGTGAAGACAGTAAAGCAGGGACCTGTGAGGGCTGGACACACTTCTGCTCTTCATGTCCTGTGCATCTAATAAGGGCTGACTTGAAGCAGTGTCCACTCAGCGTGGCATAACCCAGGAGGTGACCAGCGGACATTATAGGCCCAAAAGGAGAGGGCATGGGGAGGTGGCTCCGCTGGTAAGGTACTTGCTTTGCAAACATGGGGACCTGCGTTTGATTCCCCAGAACCCACACAAAAAGCCAGGCATGGTGGCACTTGCTTTATAATCCCAGTGCTGGGAAGGCAGAGAGGAATAGACCCCTAGGGCTTGGTGACATCCAAGGTTGCCCTCTGGTCTCCATATGTACACACACACACACACACACACACACACACACACAAAAGGGGAGAGAACATGTGGTGGACTCCTCCCGGAGGAGGTTGGTCAGGGCTCATCCTTCAACTACCATGTGGAACACTGATTAATCATAGGTAGACTTGATCCTGTTGCATCTCGCCTTCCTTTTTGTTGAGGTTCAGTATTCTGATCGTCAGGAAAACTATATTGAAGGCATAATGTAGTGGGCAGCATTGTATTGTAGGATTTACATTATGACCTGGTGGTTTTGATTTTGTATTTACCTACTTATTTTTAATGAAAAAGTTATACACATAGACCCTCTCTCCCCCACCGCAATTCTGCTGAGGGTCTTCCATGGGGTTATTGGTATTCATTTTGGGGACCAAGAGGCCTCAGTCACACTCCACAGGGATGAAGGACACAAGGTGCCTCAGGCTGTTGCCACCCACTCTGAGGCTCTTACAATCTTTCTGTCCCCCCCTTACATGATGCTCCCTGAGCCTTGGTAGTCCAAATAGGGATCTGATTTAGTTTTGCTTTCTCTATAGACTCTGGATCTGTTTTTATGAGGTTTGAGTGATCACAGTGTCTGTCACCAATGACCTGTTTTTTTTTTTTAATCTCAAATATGTGGACATGAGATTACTACGCACGGTTTCTTGATTCAAAACAGAACAGACCTGTATTTGGCAACATCCCCAGGTAATGTAATTTAGCTTGACTCAGAATCTTATGACAGATAAATTCCTGAATTCTATTCCACTGGGAAGAAAACTTCTTCCCCTTGGCTGGGGTTTTTCACTGAAGTATAACATGAAACTAGGAGTAGGGATGTGGGATTCAAGGGTCAGATGAAGTCCATAAAACCTGAGGCATAAAGTAAATGGAGTGTCCTGCTCTAGCTATAGTCCATCCCGAGTGATCATGAGAGAATGAAATTAAAACAGGTAGACGCCATGCGGGATTTTATTCTTAGATGACAGCAGAGGGACACCACGTACCTTTAAGTGAAGTCTCTTGACAAAACATTCTTCCTGTTTTATGGGTGTTGCATAGTTGGAGCTCACAGCCAGATCAAAACAGCTGAGACTGTTTCTCCTTTTTCTTGATGAAATATATACATATACATATATTTTTTTTAATTTGTGAGGAGACAGAATGAGTGTGCCAGGACTCCTTGCCCCTGCAATCGAACTGCAGATGCATGCACAACTTTGTCCATCTGGCTTTAGATGGGTACTGGGGAATCAACCAGGCTATTAGGCTTTCAAGCAAGTACCTTTAACTGCTGGGCCCTCTCTCCAGCCTTTAATGAGTGTGTGTGTATGTATATATATGTGTGTGTGTGTGTGTGTGTGTGTGTGTGTGTGTATATATATATATATATATATATACATATATATATATATATATACACACATACTTATAAAAATTTTTATTTATTTTTATTTATTATTATTATTATTTTAAATTTTTATTTATTTGCAAGCAGAGAGAGAGAGAGAAGAGAGGCAGACAGAGAATGGGCATGCCAGGGCCTCTAGCCACTGCAAACGAACTCCAGATGCATGTGCCCCTTGTGCATCTGGCTTACATGGGTCCTGGAGATTCTAACCAGGATACTTTGGCTTCGCAGGCAAATGCCTTAACCGTTAAGCCATCTCTCCAGCCCTTTTTTTTTTTTTTTTTTTTTTTTTTTTGAGGTAAGGTCTCACTCTGGTCCAGGCTGACCTGGAATTAACTATGTAGTCTCAGGGTGGCCTCGAACTCATGGCAATCCTCCTTCCTCTGCCTCCTGAGTGCTAGGATTAAAGGCGTGTGCCACCACGCCTGCCTTTAAATTATTTATTTATTTATTTATTTGACAGAGTCAGAGAGAATGGCTGGAGGCTCTGGTGTGCTCATTGCAAACGAACTCCAGATGCATGCACCACTTTGTGCACCTGTCTCTACATGGGTACTAGGGAATTGAACCCAGGGTTTCAGGGCTAGGAAGCAAGTGAACCACTGAGCCATCATTTCACAAGCTAATCATCACCATCACTGGCGCATTGTAAGGAAAGATCCTCGAGGCAGTAGTGCCCTTGGGAAATCCTGAGAGATATGGTTTATTGACCAGTGGGATAACTGAAAGAGAGGCAGGGGAAAGAGACATACAACAACATGATCAACCAGTACGTGTGTTGAATGCTCATGCTTTTTTTGGATTTCTAGATTGATTTCAGAGCTGACCTTATGAGTAATATAGTCCATCTTTGAAAGGTTCTAAGCATCTTCTTCCCTTCTCAGTTCTCTTATCTCAGCTAAAAGGCTTTGGAGCGTCAGGAAATTCTATCTGGCCCTGGCAGTAGTACTTCTATGCTGGAAGCTTCTGGAAGATAGAGAAGGGTGTGATAAAAGCCATTTAGCATACCGAAGATATACTTGCTATCCTAGGTGTGCTAAGACTTGCTATAAACTTGGCCTTAATTGGAGTTCCCAGGCAGTCAAAAATGAACTTTAAACACCTTGTTATAGTCTCTCTTTTTTGTTATTACAATGAAATGCTTGTGGCTGGGTAATAGTGATATAGGGAAAAGAAATTAATTTTGATGTTTGGTTCCAGAAGTCCTAGGTTGAGGGCTCGCTCGTACTGGATGATAGGTTTTTTTTGTTTTTTGTTTTTGTTTGTTTTTTCTTGTTGGAAGAGTCCAGAGGCAGCACAGGCATCACATGATGAGAGGCAGGAAGCATCAGGTGTCGGCCTCACGGTGGTTTGAATCAGATGCCCCCCATAAGCTCCTGTGTTATGAATGCTTGGTTCCCAGCTGATGGCAATTTGGGAGGTAGAGCCTTGCTGGAGGAAGTTTGTCGTTGGAGGTGGGATTTAGGATGTTATAGCCATTTCCCTCTTGCCAGAACTCAGCTCACTCTCTTGCTAGTTTTCCACCTGCTGTGGCAGAGGCGATGTCCAGCCTCTGCTCATGCCATGCTTTCCCCTCCCCCCATCATGAAGCTTCCCCTCGAGACTGTAAGTCAAATTAAACCCTTTCCTCCCATTGGCTGTTTTTGGTTGGTGTTTGTCCCAAATACATGAAAGTAACTATAGCATATCTCTTGGGATCTTTCTTTTTTAAAAAAATAATTATTATTTATTTGAGAGAGAGGAAGAGGAGAAAGAGAGAGAGAGAGAGAGAGAGAGAGAGAGAGAGAGAGAGAATGGGCACACCAGGGCTTCCAGCCACTGCAAACAAACTCCAGATGCATGCTCCCCACCCCTTGTGCATCCCGCTTATGTGGGTCCTGGAGAATGGAACCGGGATCCTTTGGCTTTGCAGGCAAAGGCCTTAACCGCTAAGCCATCTCTCCAGTCCTGGGATCTTTATCTTTTAAGCCACCAGGATTCAATCATAGGTCTCCCCCAAATGACATTAATTAATCATTTCTAACTACCTCCCAATGGCTCTACCTCTAAACACCATCATCTTAGTATCTCACCGTGGGGAATCCATTTTTATATAGGAACATTGGGGCCACACTGGTCATACATAAACAGTAGCAACCCTCTGCCTTCACTCATCTTTGCAAGCTTTGCCCCCATCTGTCTTTTCTCAGCCTTTGCACTTCCTCCTTCAAGCCCCCTTAGTGAGAAAAGAGGCCTGATTTACAACTTTGCACATAAATTCATTCCACACAAGTGTGCCAGGTTCTGTAATGGCAGCTCTCCTGAATGGTGGTTCAGGGGCAGCAGCAGACCTCTGTGATGGCACTGTTTAACTTTCTAAGGCTTTCTAGCCTTACAGTAGATTGACTTTCAAGTCTTTTTGGGGGGGGGGGGTTCAAGGTAGGGTCTCACTCTAGCCCAGGCTGACCAGGAATTCACTCTGTAGTCTCAGGGCAGCCTCAAACTCACAGTAGTCCTCCTACTTCTGCCTCCCAAGTGCTGTGATTAAAGCAGCTAAACTTGTTTTTAAAAAAATATTTTTGTTTATTTATTTGCAATGAGAGACAAACAGAGAAAGAGCGAATGGGTGTATCATGGCCTCCAGCCACTGCAAATGAACTCCAAATGCATGTGGCACTTTGTGAATCTGGGGACTGGGGAATCGAATCTGGATTGTTAGGCTTTGCAGCCAGGTGCCTTAACCACTGAGAAATCTCTCCACCCCTCTTTTTCATTTTATTTTATTAAAAATTTTTTTTAGAAAGAGTGAGACAGAGAGAGACAGAGAGAGAGAATTGGCATTCTAGGGCCTCAGCCACTGAGATCGAACTCCAGATGCTTGTGCCACCTAGTGGGCATGTGAAACTTTGTGCTTGTCTGCCTTTCATGCACCTGGCTTTTGTGGGATCTGGAGACTCTAACAGGGGTTCTTAGGCTTTGCCGGCAAGTGCCTTAACTGCTAAGCCATCTCTCCAGCCATCCCCTTTTATTATTATTATTTGTTTATTTGAGACCGATAGAGGAGGAGAGAGAACGAGAGAGAGAATGGGTGCCCCAGGGCCTCCAGTCACTGCAGACGAACTCCAGATGCATGCACCAACTTGTGCATCTGGCTTACATGGGTCCTGGGGAATCGAGCCTTGAACCAGGGTCCTTAGGCTTCACAGGCAAATGCTTATCCGCTGTGCCATCTTTCCCACCCCAGCCACCCCCTTTTTTAAGGCAAGTGTTATGTGGTTCAGGCTGGGATCATAGGCTCATACCACCACACCCATCTTGGCACCCTTTCAGTCTTAGGATGACTCTGTTCACACCTAAGAGCCATCCTTGCCAAGTCAGTCCAAACCCCTCTTTAGAGTCTGGGCAATCTAATCCGTCTATCAGTTTTTAGATAGTAAGGAAAAGATCCCCAGGTATGGGGGAGCTGAGAGGTTACTGGGGAGACTGATGCGTCCGAGAGGGAGAAATCTTAGCCTATTGTCAGGTGGAGAACGAATCCATAATGATAAATCCTGCCAGACATGAATTGAGTCAGAGGAGATCCAAAGCAAAGAGAAGCTTTCACCAGGTGGTGGTGCCCAGTGGAGGTAGAGACTGCCCCTTTAAGCTGTCATTGGCTCCTTGGCCCTAATGCTGCCGCTGCCCATTGACCCAAGTGAGGGCTGGCAGCCGGGGAAGAGAGGCTGGCTCCATCATTGCTGCCAACTTGTCCCTCCTCCACCTCCTCAGCCCCACCCTCCCTTTGGCTCAGTTGTTTAAGAAGTCAGCAAGCTCAGATGGGGAGAGGAGCATTCCTCGCAACTACCAGAAATCTGTGTCTGTTCAAACACGAGGCTTTTTCAGTAGCCGCTAATGTGGTCATTGCTGGCTTCACAGGAGGACACAAAGATGTCTTCCCTGAGCTGTCCCAAGGGTGACCTTGGAAATTAGCGATGGCGTCTGGTTCCCGGCAGGCTCTTCCGAGAACATTCTTAAAAGTGACTCATGTGATACAAAAGTCCCGGAACAGTAAAATAACTACAGATGGGGACAATAACAGATGACAGCGAGCCCGGCAGTTTTCTCTTTCCAGCTTTTGGGCTTGAGGTTTCCCTAGTACTTACCATTCTCCATTTGCCTGACCTTTTTAAAAATTTTTCTTTCTGGCACGGTCCCATAGGTCCTTTCTGCCACAAAGAAAGTGCGGTGCCTCTGGCAAACCGCAGCTTGATGTAGCATTAGACCTATTTATGTAACTCCGTCAGAAGAATTTAAAAATATAAATTTCTGATTCTGCAAAGTTACTGTAACTTTAAAAAAAAAAAAAAAAGATCTATCTCCTGCCAGGGAGATATGCCATCCCTTCTTCATGAACTCTGAACAGTCAAGGCTCCAGTTGTTGTTGGCAGCGATGTTCAAGAATGCTGAATGAAGAAGGCTTATTTTCATTTTACTCCTCTTAAAGGAGAGGGCCGAGAATAGCAGCTCAGAGAACAGCTCAGAGGCCTCTCTCTACCCCCATCCCCGCCCCCAGGTTCCACAGATCAGTAAGGTCCCGATGGAAGAGTCTGGGTGGTACCATTTACACGTCAAGTATACAAACACCAGACTTTGTGGTGTGTTTCACAGCTACTCATCAAACGTTGTTACAGACTTTAAGAGTCTTTCTGCCCCTTTCCTTGTGAGATTAGAAACTCGAGGCTAACTGTGATTCACTTTCTGGGGCTTGAGAAATGGTTCAGTAGGTAAGGCGCTTGCCTGCAAAGTCTAAGGACCCAGGTTCGGTTCCCCAGGACCTACATAAAGCCAGATGCACAAGGTGGCTCATGCTTCTGGAGTTTGTTTGCAGTGGCCCTGGTGCGTCCATTCTGTCTCTCTCAAATAAATAAATATATAAAAACATTTTTATTTATTTTTTTAAGGTGTGCACCTTTATTGAACTGGTCTCAATTCAGTGTAATTAAAAACATTTTTAAAAGGAAGACTGAATGAAGGAGACTTTTTTTCATTCTAATCCACTTAAAGGAGGGTGCTGAGAATAGCATTAAGTAGGGAACTGCTGAGAAGCCCCTCCGCCCCCAGGCTCCTGAGACCAGTAAGGTCTGTATGGAAGAGTTCAGGTAGTTTGATTTCCATTTTATTTTAAGAACACACCCACCAGACTTCATGGTTGTGTTTCCCAGTGACTCATCAAACGCTCTTACAGATTTCAAGAGTCTTTCAACCCCTCTCCTTACGAGATCAGGACAATCGTGGCGCACACTCCAAATGCGCCTGCCTACTTTAAACACTATACTCTCTCACTCTCCTTCATTGGCCCCAGCATGTGACACGGACGTTCTCAAAGGCAGGGTTAAAAACATCTGCAGACTAGAGACCAGCAGCGTTCCCCAGGGAGGGTGTTAAATCCAGTGTGCTGATCTGTTTCCTGTCTCTGTTATGATTTCTTCACTGTAACTGAATCTCCAGCAAGTAGGTACTCCGTGCAGCTGCATCAGCAGGCCAAGGACTGTTGGCTTAGGGAGACTCCGTTCCCATTTCCATAGCTAGCTTCCTTCCAGAACCCCTGTCAGGCCTATTCTTTTTACAGTGGGCAAGCGGCTCCTCGACTTCATGTCCTCGCTGTGCCGTCCATGCTGTTGCATGTAATCTAATTAAGACGCATTGAGAGGGAGACCGCTTACCTGGGTGCACTGATCCCCGCCAAGAGAAGAAAAACTCACAGGGATGCGAGCGTTTGTGGCATCCTAAGAAGATAACTATGACAATGCTGCATGAAGCAGTTAAATCTGTCAGACCTTGAAGATGACAATCAGAAGAGCTGAGCATTTGGGACAGGGAGATGGGTGTCGGGTTGTGCTGAGGCAGCTTTCCTATGTTGCTTGTATTGTTTTTTTTTTTTTTTTTAATTTTAAAAAAGATTTATTTAGGGCCGGAGAAATGGCTCAGCAGTTAAGGTGTTTGCCTGTGAAGTCAAAGGATCCTGGTTTGATTCTCCAGGACCCACATAAGCCAGATGCACAAAGGGCACATGCATCTGGAGTTCGTTGGCAGTGGCTAGAGGCCCTGGTGTGTCATTTCTCTCTCTCTCTGCATCTCTTCTATCTCTCTCTCTCTCTTCTGGCAAATAATAAATAATTTTTTAAAGATTTATTTATTTATTGTGTGTGTGGGGTGGTCAAGTAGATAGAATGGGTGTGAGCTAGGCGTGGTGGCGCACACCTTTAATCCCAGCACTCGGGAGGCAGAGATAGGAGGATCGCCAAGAGTTTGAGGCCACCCTGAGAGTACATAGTGAATTTCAGGTCAGGCTGAGCTAGAGTGAGACCCTACCTTAGAAACCAAAAAAAAAAAAGAGAGAGAGAGAGAGAGAATGGGTGTGCAGTGCCAGTCACTGCACACAAACTCCAGGTGCATGTGTTACCTTGTGCATCTGGCTTACATGGGTACTGGGGAATCAAATCTGGGTCCTTAAGGCTTTGCAGGCCAATGACTTAAACACTAAGCCATTTCTCCAGCCCATGCCACTTGTATTTTTAAAAATTTTTATTGATTTATTTGAGAGAGACAGACAGTGAGTGAGTCTGGTCATGCCAGGGCCTCCTGCCACTGCAAATTAACTCCAGACACATATGCCATTTGGTGCACCTGGCTTTACATGGGTCCTGGGAAATTGAACCCAGGCCATCAGGCTTTGCAAACAAAGTGCCTTTAACCACTGACCCATCTCTCCAGCCCCGCTTGTATTTTTGCTGGGATGGATAGCTGATTTTTGCCATTCCAGCAAGCCTTTGATCACACAGGTAATCTCTGCAAACTCAAAATAGTGAGGTGCTCCCAATGTCCCTGTCCACACCTTAGCTGCTCTTGATAGAAGAAGTTGTGTTTTTTGGAACCTTGCAGATAACATAGTTAACTCACAAAACACAACATCAGCTGCCAGTGGGTTTCCCAGAAACTGTCAAGTGCTTAACCCAAAGTGGGTTTGTGCCTGCCCTTCCTGCATGGAGGTGTGAGGAGGCTCCCATAAGGTGCAGAGAACACACTGATGGTAACTCCAAGCTGTTCCACCGGCCTGGAACAGAAGGGATAGCCCAGACATCTGTGTCTTTCTTAGAGGATGCGTCTGGGCAGCTTTTCTTCCCCTGTTAAAGTTGTTCATCTGTAAGGGTCTGATTTATGAGCACAGCCCTTCACATGTTTGGTTCAACCTCCCTGGGACTTTCTGGCTTCCAACACAGCAAGAGGTGTAGAACTTTGTGTAAGGTTGGAGGACTGAGCAGTGTACAAAATGGAAAAAAGAGAGAGAGAGAGAGAGAGAAGAAAAGAAAAAAAAAACAAGTTTTGGAGAGGTTGCTTAGCAGTTAAGACACTTGCCTGCAAAGCCTGGGGACCTGGGTTTGCTTGCCCAATACCCAGGTAAGCCAGGTGCACGAGGTGGTGCATACATCTGGAGTTCATTTGCAGTGGATGGAGGCCCTGGTGTGCCCATTCTCTCTCTCTCTCAAATAATGTTTAAAAAAAGAAAACAGAAAAAGGAACTCAGACTGGGCATAGCTACAGAGCGCCAATTGGATTTTAATGTTTGCATAGCTTCCTCTATGAGTGCAGGAGGTGTGCACGTCAGATGGAGTTGCTCTAGTCTGCGCCTAGGTTCAATGCAGAAAAGTAGTAAAATGCTCCATGTAATGAGTGGCGGCCTGGCTCCCCTGAACCAGCGTGTCCAAGCACATGCTTT
Source organism: Orientallactaga sibirica (assembly GCA_036365145.1). Taxonomy (NCBI): domain Eukaryota; kingdom Metazoa; phylum Chordata; class Mammalia; order Rodentia; family Dipodidae; genus Orientallactaga; species Orientallactaga sibirica. The sequence continues at coordinate 307,860 of JAEOAD010000049.1, forward strand.
GTAACACCTCCTGAGGGTTGGCAAATGGTCCGATTTAACACCTTGCCTGGGCTGTGCCAGATAAGCTTAAGTATTATGTCATCAAAAATACCTTGTGCTCATTTTATAACGTCGCAGTGCCACCGTCTCTTTCATTTCTATTTTTCTTCTGGGGTAACTCACCACTTAGCTATGCTGCAGTCATGAAATGGGGAACAATGATGTCTAGCATTGTTTCTGGCTGGCTCATAAGGATAATGATACGTGTGGCTTTTGTTTTAAAAAGTGGCCCTACTAGCAAGGGGTGGGGGATAGGAACGCTTGGGACAGCAAGACCATCAGGACCCTTAGTGACCTTCATTTGTGGTTCTGTGCAACATGTTTTCTTCATCTCTTTGAAAAATAAAACTCAGAGGCCAGGGAGATGACTCAGCAGGTAAGCACACTTTCTGGGCAAGCATGAAGACCTGAGTTTGTTCCCTAGCACCCTCCGAAAAAGTTAGACATAGCCGGGCATGGTGTGCACGCCTTTAATCCCAGCACTCGGGAGGCAGAGATAGGAGGATTGCAGTGAGTTCAAGGCCACCCTGAGACTACATAGTAAATTCCAGGTCAGCTTGAGCTAGAGTGAGACCCTACCTCAAAAAAAACAACAACAAAAACAGTTAGACATGGTTGCACATTTGTAGTCCCAGTGCTGAGTAGGGGAAAGACAGGAGAATTTCTAGGGCTACCTGGTCAGCTAGTGTAACAGAAAAAAAAAAAAAAGGGAAGCGGGCTGGAGAGGTGGCTCAGCGGTTAAGGTGCTTGCCTGCAAAGCCTAAGGACATGAGTTCGATTCCCCAGTACCCAGATGCGCAGAGTGGCACATTCATCTGGATTTCATTTGCAGTGACTGGAGGCCCTGATGTGCCCATTTTCCAACCCCCTTCCCTCCCTCCTTGAAAATAAATTAAAAAAATATTTTTTAAACAATGGGAAGCTCCAGTTTCACTGAGAGACTGCCTCAAGGGCGTAAGCAGAAGACCCAGAGAGGAGGGTTCCCAGTGTCTTCCTTTGGCCTCTGCTTGTAGTCACAGGAGCATGCACATCTGCACAGTGCTCACACCACACACACACACACACACACACACACACACACACACACACGAAATACAAAAAGTTAAATTTAAAAAAGAAAAACTCAAATTATGGTCATGGAAGCTCTTTCTGGCCAGCCCCAATGACTCAATATTTCATTGTTAAGTCGTTTATTCAATAAATAACATGTGCCACCCAGTGTTGTAGGCCCTGGGAATACAGTGAGACAGAAAATACCTGTTCTCATGAAAGATGAGACATGTAATAAACTAATCAAAAAACACAAGTCAAAGAAATAAACAAAAGTCAAATGATGATAAGTGCTATGGAAAAAAGTCAGGACTGAGGGCCAGAGAATGAGGAGGGGAAATGATCAGTTTAGGTCTGATTAGGAAAGGTCAGAGATGGTGAACTTAGAGCCGATGGTAGAAGATGGTATGACTTGGGGTGGAGGTTGGGGGGAGTGCGGTATAGCTTCTGGGTGTGATAAGTATAAAACCTGATGTGGAAACAGCTCAGAATGTTTGAGGAATTGAATTAAGCTCGGTGTTGCTAAAACAGAATGAAAGCGGGGCGGGAGAGATGATGACAAGAAACAAACGGGAGGGGCTAGGTGATGTTCAGACCTGCTGGTCCACAAGGAGGTCCATATAGTCTACGCAAGGCTTTCTCAAGGTATGAGTGCAGACATTTGAGATGTGACATAGTCTAACTCACATATCATAGCCACTTTGCCTACTCTATGGAAAATGACTGTGGGGGTGAGGAGATTGGAGCGGGGGGAGGAGAAGACTTGTAGAAATTTGTGCTACTAGACTAGGTGAGAGAGGCCTGAAGGTGATGAAAAGAGATGGGATTTGGGGTGTATTTTAGAGGCAGAACTTTACTCATTTGCCAGTATGAGAATAAGGGAACATTCAGGTGCTTGAAATGACATCTAAATGAGCAGAGGTGCATGTAATGGCATTATGAAGCCTGAGGAACAGTTTGAATTCTATCTGAAACCTGTCACGTTGGAGATGCTTGTTAGACATGCAGGGGACGATAATTGAGTGTGTCTGCGTGGAGAAGCGGTGGCTGTAGCTAACAGTTGGAAATCCTTGGCGTAGAACCCAGAGGACGGGCTGAGGCCACAGAAGAGCAGAGTGTATGTGGAGAAGATGAGGGCTAAGGTCTGAGCCCCAGGGCATTAATTAAAGGCTGGGGAGAAAGAAGAGAGAACTTCGCATTCTTCTATTCTGGGCAGTTCAGCACTGTAAGGCTGTTGCCTCCATTTTCATTCAACTCTGTGTTGTGGGGCAAGGGAGACAAAGGCTGGTGAATTCCCTTTTCTTCACCCTCTAGTTTTCCTTTTCTCTCTTTTATTCCTTCCTTCTTCCTTCTTCATCTTTCCTTCCTTGATTAATTGCCAAATTCTAGAGACCCCCTCCCTTGGTGAAGAGTGGATCCTATCTTTGCATCTCCTGGCATGTTTCTGTCGAGTACAAACCTTGTCACCTTGATCATAAGACAGTAATTTTTATACCTTGCTCACTTAACTTCACTCTCCTTTTTAAGGTAGAGGAAGTTGGACTTGAAGGCGAAAAACCAGCAAACCCTCAAGACGCCTTGTCTAAAACATCTGTGTGCCAGAAAATGGATTTGATGGATTTGATAGCTAGGGTAGTGTGTGTGTGTGTGTGTGTGTGTGTGTGTGTGTGTGTGTGTTTGTGTTTTACTGACACTGGAATTCAGGGTCTTGTACATGCTAGGCAAGCACTTTACCCCTGAGTCATGACCCTAGCCCAGGAGCCTTTCAGCTTGCAAACTATTAAAGAATCTACCCCCCCGCTCCTGCCTTAGGACCCTCCAACATTGCTGCATTCAGCAGTGCTATCTGATCAAAACATTCTGCTTTCTTCCTCAGAAGCTTGCATGTGACCAAGGTTTTCAGAGGCTTGCATAGGGGAGAAGCAGATGAAAAGGTGATTACCCACAAGCTACTGGAAGAACATAAAAATAAATCACCAAGTCAGTCCTGGAGACATACTATCTGGGTCCTGGTTTTGACTAGAAAAATTCTTGGTTCTACCAGGATAGTAGTAACTGATCTTCTGTATGCTGAAGAGGGCTGCCAATCTGGAGGGATGGATTAGAGGTTAAGGCGCTTGCCTGCAAAGCCAAAGGACCCAGGTTCGATTCCCTGGGACCCATGTTAGCCAGATGCACAAGTGGGTGCATGCATCTGGAGTTCATTTGCAGTGGCTGGAGGCCCTGGCACACCCATTCTCTCTCTCTCCCTCCTTCTCTCCCTTCCTCTTTCCTCCCTCTTTCTCTGTCAAATAAATAAAAATAAAATATGTTTTTTTTTTTTTTTTTAAAGAGGGTTGCCAAGGACAGCTCCTGAAAGCAACCCAGTCATGGTCCTTAGGAAATATTTTTGATGGTGGTGATAAATTGAAGCTGTTGCTGCTGCTACTGCTAAAGAGAACATTCCTAGAAACAGGAACCAGAACCCTTAAGGGAATACAAAATGATGGTGGCCGGGCATGGTGACACATGCCTTTAAGCAAAAGCCAGCCATGGTGGCTTATGCCTGTAATCCTAGCACCTGGGAGGCTGAGGTAGGAGGATTACCATGAGTTTGAGGCCAAGCCTGGACTACAGAGTGAATTCCAGGTTAGCCTGGCTAAAGTGAGACCCTGCTCCAAAAATGAAATACACAAACAAATAAATTAAAAATATGATGAAGACTATAGATGCTGTTTAGTGCAAGCCTAGCGTTTTCCAGGCACTGTGCAATACTTGACTCTTCTGATCTCAGTTCCTGCTACAGTTCTATAAGAGAGGGGATAAAGGAGGGCATCCCATTTGATTGATGAGGATGCTGAGGTGTTAAGGCTTTTATAAATTGTCCCAAGTTACAGGCCAGCAAGGGGTAGAAATTTTAAACCAAATTTGTCTGATTTCAGAACCTAAACCCTTAATCAAAAACAGATATATTGGACAGAACAGCGAATAATTCAAAATTTCTTCCAACACAGTTTGTGAATGAAGTTTATTTTACTCAGTATCTGTTCTGCTTAACACTTGATCATGCATAGACAGGGCACTTACAGCAACTTGATCTTATTATTATTATTATTTGAGGCAAGCTCAACAGACTGGCCTTTTTTTTTTTTTTGAAGATTTTATTTTGAAGATTTTATTTTTATTTATTTGAGACAGAGAGAGGTAAAGAGAGAAAGGGAGAGTGAGAATGGGTGTGCCAGGGCCTTTAGCCACTGCAAATGAACTCCAGATGTATGCACCCCCTTTTGCATCTGGCTTATATGGGACCTGGAGACTCGAACTGGGGCCCTTAGGCTTTGCAGGCATGCTCCTTAACTGCTAAGCCATCTCTCCAGCCCACCTTTTTTTTTTTTTTTTTTTTTTTTTTTTTTTTTTAATGCAAGAGAGCAAGAATGAGAGAGAGAGAGAAAGAGAATGAGAATTGGTGTGCCAGGACCTCCTGTCACTGCAATCAAACTGCAGATGTGTGTGCCACCTTGTGTGCATGTGCAACCTTGCGTGCTTATGTAACCTTGTGTGCTTGCATCACCTAGTGAGTCTGGCTTACATGAGACCTGGAGAGTTGAACATAGGTCCTTTGGCTTCGCAGACAAGTGCCTTCACCACTAAGTCATCCCTCCAGCCCATGATCTTATTTTTGTTCCTCAAGCAGCTTACAGTCTAGGCTCGACTGATGATACAATCTTTAAAAAGAATAAATAAAACTGAGTGTGGAAGGAATTGGCTAGTCAGCTGTAGGAAGATAACATGAGTCATGGGGTGAAGGTGATTTTTTTCTCTGTGATGCAACTGTCTCTTTAACGGTGCCTAAGAAAGTAACGCTTAAGATTGTACCTGCTACCAAAATGAAACATTTGTTGGTAAAATCCAGTTCTAAGAAATAGTATTATAACCTTTGTTCCAACAGTTCCATGAACAACTCCAAGTGGCATAGTTTGGCTGTTAAGTTAGTGTGGTGGTTAATTTTGATTTTCAACTTGCCTGAATTTAAAATCACCCCACAGACACACCCCTGTGCCTGTCTGTGAGAGAGTTTCCCTAGAGGTGTAATTGAGAAGGGAAGACCCACTTAAATGCAGGCAGCATTGTTCCATGTGCTGGGGACATCCAGGACTGAATCAAAAGAGAAAATGGGAGGATGCCAGCTGCGCCACTGGCATTCATTTCTCTTTCCTTCCTGACCGTGGGTGCAAGGTGATTAACTGCCCTCTGTTCCTGCTGCCACATCTTCCCAGCCATGACAGATCAGATCCCTCACATTGTGAACCGCTTAAGTTGCTTTTTCTTAGGTATTCTGTCACAGCAAAAGGGACTAATTCAGGGCTGGAGTCATGGCCCAGCAGTTAAGGCGCTTGCCTGAAAATCCTAAGAACCTGGGTTTGATTCCCCAGTGCCCACATAAAGCCACATGCATAAAGTGGTACATGCATCTGGAGTTCATTTTCAGTGACTGGGGGCCCTGGTGTGCCCATTCTCTCTCTCTCTCTCTCTCTCTCTCTGCTTGCAAATAGATATTTAAAAACGTGACTAATTCAGTATGCAATGTAGTTTCTTTCCTCCTCCTCCTCCTCCTCCTCCTCCTCCTCTTCTTCTTCTTCCTTCTCCTCCTCCTCCTTTCTTCTTTTTGGTTTTTCGAGGTAGGGTCTCACGCTAGCTCAGGCTGACCTGGAATTCACTCTGTAGTCTCAGGGTGGCCTCAAACTCACAGCAATCCTCCTACCTCTGCCTCCCAAGTGCTGGGATTAAAGGTGTGTGCCACCATGCCCGGCCCAGGTTTTTTCTTTTTTAAAAATTAACTGTTAGAGAAAAAAAGAGAGGATGGGAACCCCAGGGCCTCTTGCCATTGCAAACAAACTCTAGATGCATGTGCCACTTTGTACATGCAGCCTTACATGGGACCTGAGGAACTGAACTCGGGCCTGCAGGCTTTGCAATCAAGGCCCTCTAACCTTCGAGCCACCTCCCTAGCCCTTGTAATGAAGCTTCTTGTACAAAATCGCGAATGACATTTGCTGAGTGTCTTTTACATGTCAGGTGCTGAGATCCCAAGATGGATGAGGCACAGTCTGTGTACTCAATGAACCTCCCTTCCTCCTTTCTCTCTTTCTCTCCTTCCTTCCCTCCCTGTCTCTCTCTCTCTCTCTTTCTTTTTTTCTTTCTTGTACTTCAAAATGTTTTTAGGGCTGGACAGATGGCTCAGTGGTTAAGGCGCTTGCTGCAAAGCCTAAGGCTCCTGGGTTCAATTCCCCAATACCCACGTAAAGCCAGATGCACAAAGTAGCGCATGTGTCTGGAGTTTGATTGCAATGGCTAGAGGCCCTGGCATGCCAATTCTCTCTCTCTCTCTGCTTGCAAATAAATATTTAAAAAATATTTTATTGGGAACTTTGATATATGAACATTCTGTAATTTGGTCATGTTCCCATCACGCTATCCTCTCCCCTGCCCCCTCCTCATCCACCGAGGATCCTCCTCTCTCAAGGTAGCCTTTCCTCTGGTTGGTTGTCTCATTCCTTTTGCCCTCCTACATCCTGGATGTGGAAGTGTTTATGGGCTTGGAACAGCGCAGGTCTTGTGGGGGTATTGGTAATCATTGTGGGATATGAACGTCCCTGTGTGTCCGTGTCTAGAGGACATGTGCTCCACAACATGCCTCTTGCATTCGTCCCACCTCCTATTCCACAGTGTTTCCTGGGCCTTGGAGGGCAGGTTAGAAATCTCCTGTTTCTTCTGCTTTATGTTTTGAGTCTCCTCAGGACTCAGGGAACATGGCATAGGAAATGGCAGATTGAATGAGTGCTGCTCTCACTGCTACCCAGAGAACCTTCTCTGCCTGTTCTTAATGGACGATGACTTGTTTTGTGCTCGGGGAGTGGAGACGTGGCTGAGCGGTTAAAGGTGCTTGCTTGCAATGTCTGATGGCCTGGATTTGATTCCCCAGCATCCATGTCAAGCCATATGCACAAAGTAGCATATGCATCTGGAGCTCATTTGCAGTGGCAAGAGGTCCTGATGCACCCATACTCTCTCTCTGTGTCACAAACAAATATATATAAATAAATATAGACACATACATATATTATATATAAATATATATGTGCATATAGATACATACATATATTATATATAAATATAATATATTTATTAAAATAGTTGTGTACCTGTTAAATTTGAGGTTGAATTATGTCAGAGATGTTGACGATATAGCCCTCAGTTCCTGTGGATATGACATTGCTTGTAAAACAGTCATTACAGCTGGGCATGGTGTTGCATGCCTTTCATACCAGCACTCGGGAGGCAGAGGTAGGAGGATCATTGTGAGTTCAAGGTCACCCTGAGACTACATAGTGAATTCCAGGTCAGCCTGAGCTAGAGTGAAACCCCACCTCAAAAAACAAAACAAAACCAAAAAACCAAAAACAAAACAACAACAAAAAGTCATTACAGTGAGATCAGGTTAGAAAAAAGTCATGAACGTGACCGTGTCCTTTTAAAGGGGGAGTTCACACGCCCACACACGAGAAGACACCATGGAAAGATGCAGGCAGAGAGTGCACTGAAGTAACAGAAGTCACCAAGGGCCAAAAAGTGCCCCAAACCCTGCAGGAGAAGGGGGAGAATCATGGAACAGTTTTTCCAGGGCAGCCTTCAGAGGGACCCTACCCAGCCAATGCGTTGGCCTTGGACTCATACCTTTAGAAGAGTGAGAGAAGAAAGGTCTGCTGCCTCAGTCACTCAGTTTGTGGTACATGGTTACCGCTGTCCTAGCCGATGAAGGCAGCATCATGTCATTTTCATGTGGCTTTTTGTTACAAATGACCACAGACCCAGTGGCAAAAAAAAAAAAAAAAAAAAAAAAAAAAAAAACAGGCATAGGTATTCTCTCACAGGTCTGAAAGCCAAAACTCTAAAATCAGTTCCATTGGGCCAAATCAGTCAGCAAGGCTGGTTCCTTATGGGGCCTCGGGGAAGAAGCCATGCTTTGACTCTTCCAGGCTCTGGTGGCTGCTGGCACCCTTCTTCTTTTAACCACATCACTGCAGCCGCTGCCTCTGTGGTCCCGCTGCCTATACCTCGGTGGGTGTCAAATCCCCTCTCCCCCTCTTATATAAGGACACTTGTGGTTTCATTCTGAGCCCATGCAGATAAAATAATCTTCCAACCCAGGATCCTTAATTTGATAATGTCTGCGAAGATTTTTTTTTTTTTTCCAAATAAGGTGACACCTACACTTCTAGAGAAAAGCAGCTGATGTTTTTGGAGATCAGCACTCTGACATCTAGGCGGAAATGGCCAGTGGTCATTAGGATGTGGATGGTGTGGTCCACAGAAGGGGAAAACATCAGAATGTACATGAGAGTGAAAACTGAAGGAGGTGGTGGAGAGATGGCTTAGTGCTTAAGATGTTTGCCTGCGAAGCCAAAGGACCCAGGTTTGATTCTCCAGACCCACGTTAACCAGATGCACAAGGGGACACATGCATCTGGAGTTTGTTTGCAATGGCTGGAGGCCCTGGTGCGCCCATTCTCATTCTCTCTCTCTCTCTCTCTCTCTCTCTCTCTCTCCCCCTTTCTCTGTCAAACAAACAAACTGAAGGAGGATATATGGTCATCTTCCGGGAGCAGGAAGAAGATGGGAAGGGGTCAGTGGTCACCCAAAGGGAGATGACCCTATAAAATGGTTGGAAAGAAATGATTCTTAGGTCAGTTTGCTGATACTATAAATGAAGTACCTGAGGCTGGGCAACTTTATATAAGAAGCAAAGCTTATTTTACCTTATAGTGTAAGGCCGAGGGGCCACATTGGCAAGATGGCCTTCTTGCTGGGAGAACATCAAGGAGTATTAAGGAGCATCAAGGGCATCATGTGGTGAGAAACAAGGAACACATGTGCTTTGACGTACTTTGCTGTATCTTTAGGTCTCCTTAGAAAGCCATCGGTTCTTAATCCTGATGGCCTTGTCTGATCCTAATCACTGCCTAAATGCCCCACTTCAGATTGTTTCTATCTTCTTCTTTTAAGTATTTTATTTTTATTTGAGAGAGAGAGAAAGAGAATGGGGGTGCCAGGTCCTCCAGCCACTGCAAACAAACTCCAGACACATGTGCCACCTTGTACATCTGGCTTATGTGGGTCCTGGGGACTCGAACCTGGGTCCTTTGGCTTCACAGACAAGTGTGTTAACTGCTAAAGCTACCTCTCCAGCCCTCTTAAACTTCAACATCAATTTGAACTTAAACTTCAACATGAACTTCTGGTGTGGACAACCATATTCGAACCACAGCAGTCCTCAGGGAGGGATGGGAACCAGGAGGATGTGTGGTTATGGAAGTCATGAAAGGAGTTAAATGATAAGTCCTTAAGCTAGGGAGACGGCTCAGTGGATACAGCGCTTGTTGCTCAAGCCTGAGTGCCTGACTCCCACCCCCAGGCCCCGTGCAAAAAGCTGGAAGCTGTGAAGTGCTCCTATTCCAGTCCCAGTGAGCTAAAAGGGAGCAGAGACGGGAGAATTTCCTGGAAGCTTGAAGTGGGTATACTGTTAACAACAGCAGTGAGAAAATGAGAGGGAGGGACAGGAGAGAGAGAGAGAGAGAGAGAGGGAGAGAGAAGAGAAGAGAGAGAAAACCAACCCAAAAATTGTCCTATGACCTTCACACAGGCAGCCACACCATGGCATGTATGTATTTTGTCTCTCATGCATATGTGCACACATGCACACGCGTGCAAAACACACACACACACAAGTCCTCATGTGTTTTTAAAATGTTTTAAAAGTTTATTTGCTTTTGCATGTGTCTGGATGCGCTAGGGTCTCTTTCCATTGGAAATAAACACCAGATGATTGTCCATTTTTTTGCAACCAACTTATAGGGTGGCTTGAGACTTGAACCAGAGGTGACAGTCTTTGCAGGCAAGCACCTTTAACTGCTGAGCCATCTTCCCAGCCCAAGCCCTTATATTTGAATAATTATATTCTGTCAGTGTTGTCCCTATATTACATATAGAGGTCACCTAATGCAAGAGAAGGCAGTCTGTGCCTAATTCTTTTTTTAAAGATGTTTCTTTTAAATATTTTATTTATTTGCCAAAAGAAAGAGAGAGAGAGAGAGAGAGAGAGAGAGACAGAGAATGGGCATGTCGATTCCCCAGGACCCACTTAAGTCAGATGCACAAGGTGGCACATGTGTCTTGAGTTCATTTGCAGCGGCTGGAGGCCCTGGTGCACCCATTCTCTGTCTCTGTCTGCCTCTTTCCATCTCTCAAATAATTAAAAAAGAATACACTGGGTTGAAGAAGTCACATGGCCAAGAAAGTGCTTCAGATGGTGATACAGGCCTGACCACCTTGAGAAGGGAGGAGGCAGGCTGCCTGTTGGAAAGGTTGAGTGTGGGGCAGAAGTGACCTGGGGCTCGTGTCTCTGCCATGCTCAGTCATTGTGGATGGCACACCCAGAATGGCATGGCCTTGGCAGGAGTGATTACTGGGACATCCTAAAAGTGGAGTTGCTGGAAGTTGTCAGCCACCTGTGCCTCCCTTTGCTGCTGGTTATCTCTTAAAGGAGATGTGAGAGACGCAGCTCCATGGATTCTTTCCTACGCTCTAGGAGCACACTCAGTATGCAAGCCACAGAGAGAAAACAGTTTGATCCTAGAATTCTTTGCCTGAGGTAATGGAGAAAACTGTTACTTCTTAAATCTCTCTCTTTTAAAATATATTTCATTTATTTATTTGAGAGAGAGAAAGAGGCAGAGAAAGAGAGAATGGGCATACCAGGGCTTCCAGCCACTACAAATGAACTCCAGATGCATGCGCCCCCTTGTGCATCTGACTTATGTGGGTCCTGGGGAGTTGAACTGGGATCCTTTGGCTTTGCAGGCAAATGCCTTAACTGCTAAGCCATCTCTCCAGCCCCTTTTTTTTTTTTTTTTTTTTTTTGAGGTAGGGTCTTCCACTAGCCCAGGCTGGCCTGGAATTCACTATTTGGTCTGAGGCTGGCTTTGAACTCATGGCAATCCTCCTACCGCTGCCTCTCAAGTGCTGGGATTAAAGGCATGCATCACTACACCTGGCTTTCAAGTCACTCTTGACATAAATGAATGATTCAAACTTTTAAAAAAGAGAACTGAGTATTTTGTGGCCTGTTTTTAAGTATATTTTCATGAGTACTTTAAGAACATTAAAACTATCCATCACCCAGTCACTTGCAGCACTGTTAACAGCGTTACATATCTTGCTAGCGCTGTGAACAGTTCTACTGGTCTAATTAGAGGACAATGCCATGCAAGAACACTGGTAATACCAGGCAACAACAACAACAACAACAACAAAAACCCAGAAATATGTGTCAGATCTACCCACCGTTTCCTCGAATCAGATAACATATACCTAAAACTACACAGAAACCAGACTAACAAAAGTGTGGTTATGACATCAAAATAGAAGCCAGAATTAGTTTTTATTTTAATTTTTAAATTTACTTTATTTTATTTTTATTTATTTGAGAGCGACAGAGACAGAGAGAGAATAGGTGCACCAGGACTTCCAGCCACTGCAAAGGAACTCCAGATGCATGTGCCTCCTTGTGCATCTGGCTTACGTGGGTCCTGGGGAATCGAGCCTTGAATTTAGGCTTCACAGGCATGCGCTTAACTGCTAAGCCATCTCTCCATCTCAGTTTTTTGTTTTGTTTTGTTTTTTAAGGTAGGGTCTCATTCTAGTCCAGGCTGACCTGGAATTCACTATGTAGTCTCAGGCTGGCCTTGAACTCACAGTGATGCTCCTACCTACCCTCCTTAAATGCTAGGATTAAAGGCATGCTCCACCATGCCTGGTTTTATTTTAATTTCTTAATTAACATTTACTTGGAAGCAGAGAGGGGTTGAGGAGAGAAAGAGAGAGAAAGAGAGGGAGTTAGGGAGAGAATGGGCACACCAGGACCTCCTGCCACTGAAGCTGGGTTGGTGGTACATACAAGAAGCTAGAGCAAGAGGCTTGTGAGTTCAAGGCCAGCCTGGGCAACATAGCAAACCCTGTCTCAAAAAAAAAAAAAAAAAAAAGAATTGCTTTCAGTGTTTGATAGTACTTTAGAGTGTAAATTACAAGGGGAACACATTTTCCCTTGTCAGCCTCAAGGAAAATTTCTCACACCAGAACTAGTTCTCAGCTAACACTCTGTCGGATCGTTGAGATAATATACACCTGCTATAACAATCCTCAAACATGTATAACTTAGAAAGTAAAAGTCTACAATAACAGTTCATTTCCAAAAGATGGACATTGGAATCTGTGCTGTTATAACAAAACACCTGGGTCAGAATAATATATAAACAACAGAAATTTATTTCTCCCAGTTCTGGAGGTTGAGAAGTCTAAGGCCGGGGCAATGGTCTTTGTTCTCTGGCGAGGGCTGCGTCCCGATGTCATGTGGTGGAAAGGGAAAGGCCTAATTAGCTTCCTCCAGTCCTTTCATAAGGTACTAATTCGATCTGTAGGGCAAGATCCCACATAATCTAATCATCACCTAATACTGTTACATTGAGAATTAAATTTCAAAATGAATTTTGAAGGTGGAAACATTCAGGCCATAGCAAATGTGACATTGTAACCCACCCATCCCCCCTTTCCTTTTGGTGTTTCAAGGTAGTCTCACTGCAGCACAGGCTGATCTGTAGTCGCAGGGTGGCCTCGAACTCACTGTGATTCTCCTACCTCAGCCTCCGGAGTGCTGAGATTAAAGGCGTTGTGCCACCACGCCTGGCAAAGGTCCTATTTTTGCACACAGTTTGCCAAGCCCAGTTCTACTACAGTGGTGTTCAGCCAAAACAATGATTACAGTGTCAGACCATGTTGTGTTTATTCACTCCAACCTCTCTGGTTTTCGTTTTGAAAACTACTACTGTGTTGATTCATGATGATGGCAAAGTGGCTAAAAAAAAAAAAAGCAGATGATATGGGCAAACTTCAGAGAAGGACAAACTTTGTGGTTACGACTTGGGCATTTGGAAGCACCAGGACAGCTATTTTTCAGTCTCAGGCGTGCAACATTTCCCCTTGAACTTTCTGCGCACGTATTTTCATACTCACTGTTCCCAAAAGTCAGATTCCCCTTGCCAAAGAAATTACTATTTACTTTGACTGCTGGCTATTTTTGAAAAGGTCTTAAAAGTGTCCTGACCATTACTGTCCATGGGAACTGTAGCTTTTCTCTCTATATCCATTCTATTATTTATTTATTTAAGAGAGAGAGGCAGATAGAGAGAATGGGTTCACTGAGGCCTCCAGCTACTGCAAACCAACTCCAGATACATGTATCAACTGTGCATCTGGCTTATGTGGGCCCTGGGTAATCGAACCTGGGTCCTCAGGCTTCACAGGCAAGCGCCTTAACCACTAGGCCATCTCTCCATATTTACATTCTTGCTATATTTTGTGATAGGGAAAACAGCATAATGGCTTTGCATTCAGTAGGTAAGAGAAGACAGGACCTGTAACTTGGTAGCGTGGCCCTTGCTATGCATTCAAGGAAGACCCAAGCCCCAGAGCTTCTTGAAACATTGACCAGTGTATGTGAAGGGATGGATTTGAGCACAGGAGATGGGTTGCTCATCCCTGTAAAAGGCATAGTATAGATTCTCCACATGCCTGGTTATGAACTGCTGTTTCTCCAGAAACGCCTGCACAGTGGCTGTCTTACTGGGGTCTGGCAAAGTAGTCAGATTCTATTCAAGAAGCCTGTGTGGGTGGCCTCTGAACCACATTTCCAGAAGGGCGATCCCTCTGCTTTCCCTCAACGCCCCCTCCCGTCCACCCCAGGGAACAGAGTCCACACCAATGCAGGCCAAGTGGAAGGGATGTCTGCTTGGCTCAGAAGAAATCAGACCACGAAGTGGATCAGTCTTGTCTTGTAGGAAGGTGCCCCAACATGAGTATCTCTTTGATGGTATAAACGCTGGACATTGCCTTATGTCTCAAAGGGGGAAGATTTCCTAGCAAATGCTGCGTGTGTTGGTTAAGAAAGGATATTAACCAAGGCAAGCCTGAACAACTGGATCATTTGGGAAGCCTAGTCTCTCATTAGAAGAGATTCAATTAAGAAAGCATTGTAGAGAAAATTAATAAATTAATAAGGCATTTAATAAACTAACCATTAATACAGCACTGTAAGTCATAACAGGTAAAGGAGGGATTCCGCATGGGACTATCTCATTTAAGCATTTTCCAGTTTTCCAGAATGATGTCATTTTCTCCAACTGCATGAGCCTGGGGAGCCCATAAACAGAGGAAGCGCAGTGGGGATGACCAAGGACAGCTGTCAAAGGTGGTATTAAATGTGCAAGGCACGTGAACTGGCTTTGCATTAATATAACGAAATACCTGGGAGAAATGTACTTACAAAGAGGAAAGGTTCATTCTGACTCATACTTCCAGAGGTTTCACTCCATAATCACTTGGCCCTGTTAACTTGTGGCCTGTGGTGAGGTGGTACATTATGAGAGGGGAGTGCATGATGGAAAAATCTGTTTACTGAGAAGCCAGGGTGGGGAATGGGAGGATGTGAGGGAGAGAGAGAGAGAGAGACAGAAATGGCTGGGATCCTAATCTCCCCTTTATTAAAAAAAAATCTATTTATTTATTTATTTGCAAGCAGAGACATGAAAGGGGAATAATGGGCCTGTCAGGGCCTCCAGCCACTGCAAACGAACTTCAGATGTATGTGCCACCTTGTGTGTCTGGCTTGATGTGGGTCCTGGGGAATCCAACCTCTAGTTGTAAGGCTTTGCAGGCAAGTGCCTTAACTACTAACCCATCTCTCCAGCCCCTAATCTCCCCTTTAAGGAAACGCCCCCGGTGACTTGACTTCTTACCACTAGGCTGTAGCTCCTACAGGTCCTATAGTGTCATTGGTTGGGAACCAAGCCTTTTAACATTCAGGTCTTCAAGCATATTCCAGATCTGAAATAAACTGTCAGGCGATGAGTGTAGTTTCCTCAAAAGCTTATTAATGCCTCAGGACCCTTAAGTACTGAAGGTAGATGGATGGAAGAATTCAAGGTGATAAGGGAGAAATAATGGGAAGTGTGAATGAAATACATATCTTTTTGTTTATTTTCAGGAGTGCTCACTGGTATAAGTGACTGACATAATGTTGCGGGGTACACTGAAATCAACTGAGTTACTTTTTAAAAAGTTTTTAAATTTAATTAATTTATTTGACAGAGAAGGAAGGAGGGAGGGAGGGAGAGAAAGAGAGAATAGACATGCCAGGGCCTCTAGTCACTGCAAACAAACTCCAGATGTATGCATCACTTTGTACATCTGGCTTACGTGAGTACTGGGGAATTGTATCCAGGTCCTTTGGCTTTGCAGACAAGTGCCTTACTGGCTATGCCATTTCCTCAGCCCAACCAAATTGCTTTTAATAAGATAGAATAATTTGCAGTTAATAATTATTTTATGCAAATAGTACCAAGACTTTGGGAAGTCTCAATTTTGAACTGTTTTTGAAAAAAAAAGGCAAGATATTCTATTTCCTTGCTTTCTTGTTCATTTTGTGGTTATGTTCATAAAATTGTTCCTGTAGATGATAAAAACATAAATGTCATGATAGTCTGATAACACTTCAGGGGTGGATATAGAGCGTTTGTAGTGCTGGGGATCAAACCCAGGACAAACACGCATGTTAAGCAAGTGCTTTACCCCTGAATATAGAATTTGATGTGTAATTCTACTCATAGAAATATACAGGAGAAAAATGACAGCATATGTTCACATAAAAATACTTGCCTATTTCTTAGAGTAGCCCCCAGATGGTAGTAACCCAAATGTTCTTACACTATGAATGATAAATAAAAAGTGACATATTCATATAATGGGATGGTATGGGTCCATGCTATGACGTGGACGGTCCTTGACAGTACTAAGCTAGGGCTGGGAGTGTAGTCCAGTGGCATACATGCCTGGCATGCAAGACCCTTAGGTTTGATCCCCAATACTTGCCTATTTCTTAGAGTAGCCCCCAGATGGTAGTAACCCAAATGTTCTTACACTATGAATGATAAATAAAACGTGAGATATTCATATAATGGGATGGTATTTGGTCCATGCTATGACATGGACAGTCCTTGACAGTACTAAGCTAGGGCTGGGAGTGTAGTCCAGTGGCATACTTGCCTGGCATGCGAAACCCTTAGGTTTTATCCCCAATACCATGGGGAAAAAAAAAAAAAAAAAAAAAAAGTGTGTTAAGTGAATAGAAGCCAGACCCAAAAGGTCAAATATTCTATAATTTGATTTTTGTGACGTGCCCAGGGCAGGCAAATCCATAGACCGAGAAAGTAGATGTGTGATCATCCGGGGACTGTTGAGGGGTGTGGGAGTCTTCCTCATGTGATCAGAATTTTCTGAAGCTGTTTCTAGGGATAGCTCCACCAGTCTATGAAGACAGTGGAAACCACTGAATTTTATTTTAGATATGTGGCATGTGAATGATATCTGCATAAAATAATGAAGTCAAAAGACGGTGAATGTCAGGCCTACAGCATCCAAGTTTCATCATTCCAAATAAGTGGATCAGGGCCAAGCGATGTTACTGCATGTAATCTGGGAGAGACTGGTCATTTCTTCCGGGGGGCTCTGAAGCCCGTGGTGAATGGAGTCCGCTCCGGCATACTCAGTGTCACACTGAAAGAACAAGTGTATGTTACCGCACTTTCTAGCATGCCCTGCATCCTGCTCTCCATATGAAAATCATTGCCCTGGTCAGGTTTGATTACTTTATTATATGCTTGCCTGTAGAGTGCCAAAAGTCATGTGGAAAAACCATTTCCAGTGGGAAGTAATGAACTGTGAATGTCATAGGAAGAGGGCCATGAGTCAGATTTGACCTCACTTTAAAATAATAAGAAAAAAAAATCTTTTTTTTTTCTTTTTTTTTTTTTTTCAGGCAGTATCTCACTGTAGCCTAGGCTGACCTTGAACTCACTCTGTAGCTCTGGCTAGTCCCAAACTCACCAAGATCTTCCCACCTCAGTCTCCTATGTTTGGGGATTAAAGATGTGTACCACCGTGCCCAGCTAAGGAAAAAAAAAATCTTAATAACAATAGCTTAAGCTGACAAAATAAACAGAAAAACATCAAGCGTGAAATCATAATTTTTTTTTGGCTTGGAAAAGCAGCATATGCACAATTTCTTCCATCACATCATACCTTTCATACCCCATGGAGTGATTTGAAGATATTGTTTCTGACAACTCTAAATTTCAGTCTTTAATGAAATAATGGAAATATCATGTCTATAATTTCCATACAGATATATACTTTTTCAGACAAAAGGTTAAAATGATTTTTTTCCCCTAGGTAAGGCCTCAGTCTAGCTCAGGCTGACCTGGAATTCACTATATAGTCTCAGGGTGGCCTTGAACTCATGGCAATCCTCCTACCTCTACCTCCTGAGTGCTGGGATTAAAGGCATGCACCACCACACCTAGCTAAAATGATTTTTAATGTGCATTTGAATTCACCATTTGTATCATATGTGTATATATGTTATTTCTATTTACTTACTTGAGAGGAAGAGGCAGAGAGAGAGAATGGGTGTGCTAGGGCCTCTAGCCATTGCAAACGAACTCCAGATACATGTGCCACCTTCACCTGTGGGGAATCGAACCTGGGTCCTTAGTGCCTTAACCACTAAGCCATCTCTCCAGCCCTCGCATGTGTATATATAATGTATGCACATGTGTAAGCAGATGCACATGCCTATATGCATCCATGCAGAGGCCAGAGGAGAACACTGGGTGGCCTCTTCAAAGATGGAGACTCTCACTCCTGCAGGACTGGGGTTATAGGCTCTCATAGCCATGCCCAGCTTTTTATATGGTAGCAGGGGATCAGACTTATGCAGGCTCAGACCTTCTCAACTCTCACGTTTGCATGACGTTGCCCTTACTCTTTGAGACCTCTTCCCAAACCCTCTAATAAGATTTGTTCTCATATTGGAAGAAGACAATTTTCTCATTTTCATATCTATAATTTAAAATTTTATTATTTATTTATTTATTTGAGAGAGACAGAAAGAGGCAGAGAGAGAGAGAGAGAAAAAATGGTCCCACCAGGGCCTCCAGCCACTGCAAACAAACTCCAGATGCATGTGCCATCTTGTGCACCTGGCTTACGTGGGTCCTGGGGAATTGAGCCTTGAACTGGGGTCCTTAGGCTTCACAGGCAAGCGCTTAACTGCTAAGCCATCTCTCCAACCCTCATATCTATAATTTAATCTCCCCTTTACTTTCATCCTTCTCCCTTCTCCCCCAAAATACTGTCTCCAAAATGGTGAGGGGGCTAGAGAGATGGCTGTACGGTTAAAGAACTTGCCTGCAAAGCCTAAGGGTCTGGGCTCGATTCCCCAGTACTCACATAAAGCTAGATTCACAAGGTGGTGCATGTGTCTGAAGTTTGTTTGCAGTGACTAGAGGCCCTGGCATACCCATTCTCTCTCTCTCTCTCTCTCTCTCTCTCTCATCTGCTGCTCTCTCTCCCTCCCTCTCAAATAACTAAAAATATTTTATGAGAGAGCGAGAGAGAGATCAAGAGAGAGAAGTGGCATGCCAGGGCCTCCAGCCACTGCAATTGAACTCAGATGCATGCACTAGCTGTGTGCTTGTATGACCTTGTGCACTTGTGTCACCCTGTGTGTCTGGCTTATGTGGGACTTGGAGAGTCAAACATGTGTCCTTAGGCTTCGCAGGCAAGCACCTTAACCACTAAACCATCTCTCTAGCCCTAAAAATATTTTTTAAAAATACAAGACATTGATAGTTTCTAATTTGTACAGTATGTATATGTATATACACATATACATATACATACACACACACACACACACACACACACACACACACATATATATATATTTTTTTTTTTTCGCGGTAGGGTTTCACTCTAGCTCAGGCTGACCTGGAATTCACTCTGTATTCTCAGGGTGGCCTCAAACCCATGGTGATCCTCCTACCTCTGCCCTCAAGTGCTGGGATTAAAGGCATGTGCCATCATACCCGGCTTCGATATATATTTTTTGATTTGCAAGCACACACACACACACACACACAGAGAGAGAGAGAGAGAGAGAGAGAGAGAGAATATGCCAGGTCCTCTTGCCACTGCAAATGAACTCTAGATGTATGTGCCACTTTGTGCGTCTGGCTTTACTGGGGAATCAGACCTGGGCCATCAGACTTTGCAAGCAAGTTCCTTTAACCTCTAGCCATAAAGTGAGTTTTCATTGCTACATATTTAGTAGGAAAAGTAAACCATAAGCATGAGGAAGAAGAGGCATCACTTAGTTGGTACATATGTTTGGAGTGTCAGGTCCGTTACCACAAATGCCTTGAACTGGTCTTTAAGCCACAGGAGGGGAGGGCTGTGTCTGCTTTGCTCTCGTACAGCCTCTGTGTCATCTAGTGTGACAAACATTTTGAATGAACACTGAATGAGTAAGCCTCATTTGCTCCAAAGTGTTTGTGTATTTGTGTGTTGGAAATCGTCTCCAGAGACCATCTTGGAAAATTGTCAAAAGGTGCATAGACTGACCTTCCGTGAAGGTAGAGAGTGTGCATAGCTTCGTGTAGTGAAGCCATTTTCTGGAGGCTTATCTGGCCTAACATTTTCCCCAGAACATCTGATTGTGAGGTGTTTAATCTTCCTAAAACTCAGATTGTGTGTGTGAGAGAGAGATGGGACAAGGAATCTAAGGTATGCAATTCAAAGAAATGTTAGAGGAATAATCCAGTGCATTAACATATGTGAAAATACTTATTTTCACATTATTACAGTCAAATTAATAGCACATCTGTCATTTCACACATCTTTTTGTAAGAATGCTTAAAATCTACTTGACAAGCAAATTTCATATAAAAGTACAGTGTGCTTTTTTTATTTTTATTATTTTGGTGGGGGTAAATGCATTATCAGAAGAGAGGTGAGAAAGAAGGGACAATTGGCTCTTAGCTTCCAATTTAGGGCTGGGCAGATGGCTCTGTAGTTAAAGGTGCTTGTTTGCAAAGCCTGTGGCCTGGATTCTATTCCCCATGTAAAGTCAGATGCACAAAGTAGCAAATGTGCTTAAAGTTTGTTAGTCGTAGCAAGAGGCCCAGTTTTGTCCATATTTTCTCTCTCAAATAAAAAAAAATTTTTTTTTTAGTTAGAGTCTCAGCCTAGCCCAGGCTGACCTGGAATTCTCTCTATAGTCTCGGGGTGGCCTTGAACTCATAATTATCCTCCGATCTCAGCCTCTCAAGTGTTGGAAATAAAGGTGTGTGCCACCATGCCCAGTTCAATTTTTTTTTAATTTAAATTTATTTATTTGAGAGCGAGAGAATGGGCCTCTAGCCACTGAAAACAAACTGTAGACACATATGCCATCATGTGCATCTGGCTTACATGGGTTCTGGGGAATTGAACGAGGGTCCTTAGGCTTCATAGGCAAGTGCCTTAACCATTAAGCCATCTCTCCAGCCCCTCAATATATATATATATATACATATATTTTTTAGGCAAGCACAACAGACTGGCCATTTTTTTAATGTGCGCATGAGAGAGAGAGAGAATGAATATGAATGAATTGGTATGCCAGGGCCTCTAGCCACTGCTGTCAAACTCCAGATATGTGCACCCCCTTGTGCTCATGTACAACATTGCATGCTTGCGTCACTGTGCATCTGGCTTATGTGGGACTTAGAGATTCAAACATGAGTTCTTAGGCCTCGCAGGCAAGCACTTTAACAGCTAAGCCATCTCCCCAGCCTCTTGAAATATTCTTTAAAAAGTTTTTCATCTAGATGAGGCAGCTGGTTCTTATCCACAGTTATCGTTCCCACTTCCTTTATTTATTATTCCTTCCTCTCCCTTGTTCCTTGAACTCCCCACTGCAATGGCCCCATCCCCTAACCTCAGCTCTGCCTTTCTTTATTCTATAGCTGTTAAAGGAGATTCATAGAACATACTTGCATTTGAATATGATGTCAGCAGGGATTCTACAATGAGAATTTTGGATTTTATGTCGTATCTGTCGTCTTTTCATAAAGTGTAGCTAACTTGGATGTATAAGTGTGTGAGATGTTGGACATAAAACACTTCATATTGTTCACTTCATATTGGGGTGTGTGTGTGTTGTATGTGTATGCATGTGTGTGGGCACACATAAGTGTATAAATGCACATGTGTGCGTGTGTGCATGTGTGTGTAGGCCTGAGGGCAACCACTGGTGTCATTCTTCAAATATACCATCTATTTTTGAGACAGGGTCTTGTATTGGCCAGGACCACATTGATTATGTTGGGTTGGCTAGCCAGTGAGCCCCAGGGATCTACCTGTCTCTGCCACCCCAGCATTAGAATTCTAGGCATGTGCCACCATGCCCACCATTTTACATTTTACATGGGTACTGAGCTCAAAGTCAAGTCTTCATACTTGCACTTCACTGATTAAGCTATCTCCCCAAACTCCACTTCAAAGTTTTATGCTAAGAAATAATAAATAGAGCCAAGTGTGGAGGCACATGCATTTAATCTCAGTACTTGGAAGGCAGATGTAGGAGGATCGCGGTAAGTTTGAGGTCAGCCTGAGACCATTTAGTAAATTCCAGGTCAGCCTGGGCTAGAATGAGACCCTACCTCAAAAAAAAAAAAAAAAAAGAAAAGAAAAGAAAAGAAAAGAAAGAAAGAAAGAAAGAAAGAAAGAAAGAAAGAAAGGGAAAGCTAGTAATAAATGGTTGACAGAAATACAGATATTCTAAATTTTGCAATGATTTTATCACCATGATGTACCATTAAAAATTATGCTAAGCTATCAATTTGGAAAAGAAGAGTTCAGAAAAGTATCAATTCATATTTTAATCTAGGCAATACTGGCATGAAATTTATGCTGACAACATCTAAATATCTTTAAAATATCCAGTGGTATCTCTGAGCACATTTATTCTTTCTTGACATTTTATTTTACAATGTGAATTTTACATGTCAACCTAGCACAACACATCACCTTACCTCTTTGATAAATTTTGAAAACGTTCACTTCAGAATCTGTCCTGAAGCTCGGAGCTGAAATATAATCCACTCTATACATGAGACATATGCATATACACCACAGATATTTAGGACGTGTATTTCTTCAGAAAGAGGCATGTGGGGTGTTGACAGGTCAAAAGCTTCACATCCCATTTTCTTTAGTCTGTTTTATTAGGCATTGGAGAAACATGTTTGTATTTTCCCCAGTTTATTTTGTAGCTCAAAAAATAAAAAAATAAAAATCTGCTCAGTGAAGTAATACATGGGGAGCTTTGCAAAGTTCCTGGCACCTGGTAAAGGCTCAATAAATGCAAGTTGTCATCACCATTATTTCTCTAAAGACTGTTCTCCTAACCGAGACACTGTCCCGTGAAGTGTCATCATCTGGGTTGACTCGAGGGACTCCTTCAAACCAGAATAAAACATTTTCGAGTCATTTCCTGCCTTTTTTTTCCCCCATCGTACTTTGAAGTATTAAAGGGTGGTATCTCAGCCGGCGACCCACAGACCAGATGACTACACGCTTCTCATTCTGTACCTGCACACACACCACCAACCCAGGAAACACCAACTTCAGAGTGAAGAGAGCAAAGAAACGATGCAAATAGATTTGACAAAAAAAAATCATTTGAAGTGAAGGGTCATGGGACAGGTCAACATGGACAAGGGAAAGAATTTTAGAGAAATGGAAATACTGGGCAGGTGGCCACCCTGAGGCCAGTTTAGCTTGGGTCATCTGTGATCTCTCCCAGCTGTGCATGTGTGTGCTGTGGTCCACTGGCCCAGATGGGCTTCTTTGGTCTTTAAGTTGCATAGGCCATAAAGTGAAAACAGGACTGGAATTTAATTCCAGCCCTTCACAGCCCTATTGTCGATATTTAATGGAGCTGTAAACAGAAGGTGCTGGAAGAGGTCAATATAGCTAGCCCACTGTGTCCTGTAATTTCTCTTCAGTTTGTCACCTCTCTCCTGATGTTTCCCTCACCTCTGAGAGGTTTTCTTGTGAGACAGTTGCCTCTCAATCATAGAAGTTTCCACATCGCAGAATTATTATTTCTATTGATGAGCCTAGAGATCTCTGAAAAACACAAGTATGAAGCTCTTCATCATTTAAAAAAATAATTTATTTACTTGAGAGGAAGAAAGAGAGAGGGGAATGGGCACACCATGTCCTCTAGCCACTGGAAACCAACTCCAGACACATACTCTACCTTGTGCATCTGGCTTATGTGGGTTCTAGGGAGTCGAACGTGGGTCCTTAGGCTTTGAAGGCAAGTGCTTTAACCCCTAAGCTATCTCTCTAGCCCCTATTTATCTTGTTATAGCAAAATTAACTAATTGACAGATATTTATTATGTGTCACGTATTTCAATATTGGTACTCAGCCATGGGAGGCAAGCAAAGAAAAGAGAAAAAATGGGCCTTGCCCTCAAGACCCTTGCCACCTGGCTGTGGAGGAAAAGATAACACATACCATGTCATTGGAGAGCAATGGATGCTTCCAGGAAGATAGTGTGCATACTTGGAATTCCTCTAAGGGTGACTTTCAGTTCAAGTGACTCCCAGGTAGGCTGGACATATGGCCTGCCAATCCCAATTGAACAGAGATCTATGTACTCTTTAGACCAAGCCTATATTTTAATATTCAAGCTTCAGAAAGTCACCTTTCCCCCATTTATTAACTATAAGATAAGCAAATCTATAGGGCCTTTAACATTATTTATTTATGAGAGAAAGAGGCAGAGAGAGAGAGAGAATGGGCATGCCGGGCTCCTAGCCACTGCAAACAAACTCCCAGGCACAAGTGCCACTTTGTGCATCTGGCTTTATATGGGTCCTGGGGAATGGAACCCGGTCCTTAGACTTTGCAGGCAAGCGCCTTAACCTCTAAGCCATTTCTCCAGCCCCTATAGTGCTTTTGAGCAGATAATTTTAAAGGTTCTTATGTGTTGTTGTTTGTTTTTTCTGAGGTAGGGTCTCGCTGTAGCCCAGGCTGACTTGGAATTCACTATGTAGTCTCAGGGTGGCCTCCAACTCATGGCGATCCTCCTTCCTCTGCCTGCCGAGTACTGGAAATAAAAGCGTGTGCCGCCACGCCCAGCTAAAGGCTCTTAGGTGTTTTTATTGATTAGAATTGGGTACTGTTGTAAGCCTTCCATCACAGTCAAATTAGATAAAATAACTTACGGATCACTTCTGATATTGAGCATATGATAATTCTATTTACAATAAAAAAAAAACTACCGTGTTTATCTTGGGAAATTTGAACTCAGATGATTTCACAGTTGGCAAATGTGAAAAATGCAACTTGAAGATGACTTTGTCGTTGTTGAAGTTTGGTCTGTTCCCCTGTGATTTGAGATGTCCTCTTGTCTCAACCAGTTCTGGCATATGCTATGTGGTGGTTTGATTCAGGTGTCCCCCATAAACTTAGGTGTTCCGAATGGTAGGTTCCCCAGCTGATGGGGTTTGCGGAATTAACACCTCCTGGAGGCAGTGTATTTTTGGAGGTGGGCTTATGGGTGTTACAGCCAGTTTCCCCATGCCAGTGTTTGGCACACTCTCCTGTTCCTGTTCTTGGCCAGGGGGTGATATCCAACCTCTGCACATGCCATCATCTTCCCCTACCATCATGGAGCTTTCCCTCAAGTCTATAAGCCAAAATTAAGCTCCCCCTCACACAATCTGCTCTTGGTTGGGTGATTTCTGCCAGCAATGTGAACCTGACTGCAACATGCTATGTTATGCCTTGGACACACGACCTTGTAATTGTCTCTGTACTGTGTTCCGTTCGGGGCTCTGGACCTTAGCCCACCAATCTTAGCTTGGCACCCTCAGCCTGAATATACTTGCCAAAAAGAAAAAGAAAAAACCCTCCTTGCAGCTTCCCCCAAATTTCACAATCTACTCATCAAGATATCCACTTCTGCCATGTTGAAACCTTCCTCAGCGTCCCCGCAGGGTGCTGATCACATGGGTGTTTCTGTTCAGAATCCTTATGTAGGGCTCCTTAATGGAGCCAAGTAACTTGACCAAGAAGCAGTGCTGTGACAGATTTGGTGACCAACTAGAGGTCACTTGTTTCGTAGCAAAAATATGATTGACGTGCCTAGGGCATTAGTTGCATGTCTGACCTCTCTTCACGGATCTCATCTCCCCAGAGACAACACAGATGCATGGTAAAAGAAAGGGAAGAGGTGTGAGCAGTTATCAGGAATATCTGGGAAGCTGGGCATGGTGGTGCACGCCTTTAATCCCAGTAATCGGGAGGCAGAGGTAGGAGGATTGCCGAGAGTTCGAGGCTACTCTCTACAGAGAGAATTCCAGGCCAGCCTGAGGTAGAGTGAGATCCTGCCTCAGAAAACCAAAAAAAAAAAAAAAAGTATATCTGGGGGCTAGAGAGATGGCTTAGCAGTTACAGTTAAGGCACTTGCCTATAAATCTTAAGGACCCAGGTTCAATTCCCCAGTACCTGTGTAAGCCAGATGCACAGGTGGTACATGCTTTTGGAGTTCATTTGCAATGGCTGGAGGCCCTGGCACACCCATTCACTCTCTCTATCTGCCTCTCTCTTTCAAATAAGTACATAAATAAATAAAAACTTTAAAAAAGAATATCTGACTGCCAGAAACACATTCAGACACTCTTCAGACATGTATATACCAGATGGCAAGCCCGGGGGTCACTCCAAATTTCTGTTGTTGTGTTTTCAGAAATGAGAGCACTGATTCCAGGAAATGCTTTGGGCTGGCCCATCAAAATAGTAGTCATTATCTTTCAGCACTCTGTGTGTCTTGGAAAGGAGCAGATTTCTTCAATTTCTATGAAGAAAGCTGTTCAATATAAAACTAAGATTCAAGTTTTGGAAGTACTGAATTTTTTTTCTTTTTTTTTTTTTTTTTTTTTTTCCCAAGGTAGGATCTCACTCTAGCCCAGGCTGACCTGGAATTCACTATGTAGTCTCAGGATGGCCTTGAACTCACAGTGATCCTCCTACCTCTGCCTCCCAAGTTCTGGGATTAAAGGCGTGTACCACCACGCCCAGCTGGAAATACTGATTTTTAAAGAAGTAGATGAAATCCTGAATATTCTGTTTGTCTCTTGGTCCGGGTAGGAAAAACCAACAAGGAGACTTCACATGTGTATGTGTGTGCCTTACACGTACTCTAAGGAATTTAGCCCCTCATCCTTTCTCTGAGTTCATCTGCACGGCGAGTCAGTGAACGTTAATGGAATGTTCACTGTATGTAAGAGAGTGAGCTTGGTGCTCACCTCGTTAAGTAACTCTGAATCCAGAGAGGAAAATGTAAGTGTAGAGGATTACAACACAAGAGGAAATGCAAAATTAACACCTCAGTGCTCCAATTAAAAATTGGAGTTTCAAAAAAATTATTTATTTATTTATTTGAGAGAGAAAACAAGGCACAGAAAGAGAGAGACAGAAAGAGAGAAAGAATGAGTATGCCAGGGCCTCTGGCCACTGCAAACAAATTCCAGATGCATGCACCTCCTTATGTATCCAGCTTTACAAGGGCACTGGGGAATTGAATCTGGGTCCCCTGGCTTATGCTGGCAAGCGTGTTAACCGCTAAGTCATCTCTTCAGCCCATAATTGAGACAACTGACAAGAATGATGGTTTGAAATGCAAGAGGAGAAATGGTGGGAACATTGGCCTGGAGGTGGGTCCAGATGGGCAAGTTGTAAGACGGGCAAGTAGCTTGGCTTAATTGGGTTTGAAATAACGCAAGAGCAAACCTTATTTACATGGAGTCAGTGCATTGTAGTGGGCATAATGTTTGTCTTAAAAGCCATTTGAAGGCTGGAGAGATGGCTTAGCCGTTAAGGCACCTGCCTGCTAAGCCTAAGAACACCAGTTCCAATCACCAGGTCCCACATTTAGCCAGACACAAAGTGACACAAGGGCACAATGCCACACTTGACCACAAGGGGGTGCACACATCTGGAGTTCATTCACAGCAGCTGAGAGGCTGTTGGCGTGCCCATTCTCTGTCTCCCTCTCCCTCTCTCTCTCTGTGTCTCTCTCCAAAAACAAAAACAAAACAAAAAAGCCATTTGAGAGCTGGGGAGATGGCTCAGAGGTTGAAAGGCACTTGCTTACATAACCTGCTGTTCCCGGGATTTGATTTCCCAGTAGCCACGTAAAGCCAGATGCACAAAGTGGGTCCTTGGGCTTCTTGGGCAAGCACTTTAATGAATGAATGGTATTCAGTGGACCCAGTTCTAGACCTAATAGTGTACATGGAAATGGAGGGACAATATCTACAATAGATCTTCTCCACGTCGCCTACGCTAGAAACCTCGGTTGTCCTTCACCTTGCCGTCTCCTCCACATTGCGTAGGTCATTGGCTCGTTCATTCTGCTATGATAGTTTGGAGTGAAGTGTGCCTGAGTCCGTCTGGGAAATGATTAGGAGATAATCTTCATTGCTCTGAGACAGAGATGAACTAAGGAGAGCCTGTTCCACATCCCACATCAGTGGGCCAGACACTATAAAACGTGTGGACCAGCTGTGAGAGGCCACCGGATATGGATGTAGTCATTATGTTGCCACCCACTTAAATTCAAAGCAAAATCGCTTTATTATGCAAGGTTGATGATGACCAGTTTCTCCTTACATTTAGCTTGTAAGGACAACCATAGGGTCATTCTGTATTTTAAAACTTTGACTCCTCTGGTTAGCAAAAAAAAAAAAAAAAAAAAAAAAAAAAAAAAAAAAAACTTGTCAAGAAAACTGATTTTCTTACTCATTTTGTTAATTTTGGATCCTAAAATAGTCTTTCACATGAGAGTGGTTTTATAGTTTACCTTTCTATTGGAATAGTAGATTTTTTGGGTTGGATTTGTATCTGAGTCATGATTTTGACAGTGATAGGAGAGTAGGTTGAAATTAACTCAGTATTGGCATTTCACTTAACTGCCATCTATGCTAGGCTGGACTGATCAATTCAGCTTCAATTGCGGGGAGTGGTGGCGCACGCCTTTAATCCCAACCCTTGGGAGGCAGAGGTAGGAGGATCGCCGTGCGTTCAAGAGCACCCTGATACTACATAGTGAATTCCAGGTCAGCCTGGGCCAGAGTGAAACCCTACCTCAAAAAAACAACAACAAAAAAATTAGCTTCAACTATGTATGCTCATATTCTTAGTAGTATTGTCTATAGAAATAAAACCTGGGCTATGGATGTGGCTCAGGAGTTCAGAAGTGCTTGCCGTGCAAGCCTGCTGGCTAGATTTGTATCTCCAGCACCCAGGTGAGGCTGTATGCCTGTCCTCACCTTGTATGACACAAGGTCTCTCACTGCTCAAGGACTGCATTTGTCAGCCTACATGGGCTATGAGCGGCTGCTCAGGGGCTTGTCCTTTGTCCTGTCTCCACCTCCCTGCTTGCCCTCGGCACACTGGAATTACAGATGCTAGCACTTCAGTGTCTGGCTTTACGTGGGTGCTGGAGATCCAAACTCAGTTTCTTTCTTTTTTTTTTTTTAAGTTCAGACGACAGTTCTTTTAAAATTTTTATTTATTTATTTATTATAGACAGAGAAAGGGAGGGAGAGAATGGGTGCGCCAGGGTCTCTAGCCACTGAAAACGAACTCCAGACACATGCGCCATCATGTGCATCTGGTTTATGTGGGTACTGGGGGAATCAAGCCTCGAACCGGGGTCCTTAGGCTTCACAGGCAAGCGCCTTAACCGCTAAGCTATCTCTCCAGCCCCAAACTCAGATTCTTAACACTTGCACAGCAAATGCTTTATTTACTGAGCCATCTTCCCAGCCCCTTAGGTCATTCTTTCAACAAATATTTACTGAGCAACTGAAGGTGGGCATGCAGAAGAGTGCCAAACAGAATCCCCTCCCACCAGGTAGCTCTTTCTACATGGAGAGAGAGAAGTCAGTGAATAAGCATAAAGCTGTAATGCCAAAATTCACATAAGGGCAAAAGAATTAGAAAGCAAAGAGGCACTGGTTTAGACGGAGCTGGTAACCTGTAGGCCCTCTCTTGGGTTCTTCATTGGTATTTCCTTGGTTCGCATAGGCCTGTGATGAGAAATGTTCATGTCCATGACATTTCTCTTCTCTTTCACTCTGGCTTGCTCTTTGCTGCTTTGTGTTGGGAAGGGATTGCATGAGAACTTAACAGTTGTTTACCATCAAAGGAGCCAAGTATAGAGATTGTCCATTGTTGTACAAATTGTTCTGACCATTGTTTAAATGCTTGGAAATATGTATCATTGCCACTTGATGAGAAAAAATTCCTTCATTAAAATATACAGTAGCCATGTAAAGCCAGATGCACAAATTGGGTCCTTGGGCTTCTTGGGCAAGCACTTTAATGAATGAATGGTATTCAGTGGACCCAGTTCTAGACCTAATAGTGTACATGGAAATGGAGGGACAACATCTACAATAGATCTTCTCCACGTCGCCTACGCTAGAAACCTCGGTTGTCCTTCACCTTGCCGTCTCCTCCACATTGCGTAGGTCATTGGCTCGTTCATTCTGCTATGATAGTATGGAGTGAAGTGTGCCTGAGTCCATCTGGGAAATGATTAGGAGATAATCTTCGTTGCTCTGAGACAGAGATGAACTAAGGAGAGCCTGTTCCACATCCCACATCAGTGGGCCAGACACTATAAAACATGTGGACCAGCTGTGAGAGGCCACCGGATATGGATGTAGTCATTATGTTGCCACCCACTTAAATTCAAAGCAAAATCGCTTTATTATGCAAGGTTGATGATGGCCAGTTTCTCCTTACATTTAGCTTGTAAGGACAACCATAGGGTCATTCTGTATTTTAAAACTTTGACTCCTTTGGTTAGCAAAAAAAAAAAAAAAAAAACCTTGTCAAGAAAACTGATTTTCTTACTCATTTTGTTAATTTTGGATCCTAAAATAGTCTTTCACATGAGAGTGGTTTTATAGTTTACCTTTCTATTGGAATAGTAGATTTTTTGGGTTGGATTTGTATCTGAGTCATGATTTTGACAGTGATAGGAGAGTAGGTTGAAATTAACTCAGTATTGGCGTTTCACTTAACTACCATCTATGCTAGGCTGGACTGATCAATTCAGCTTCAATTGTGGAGAGTGGTGGTGCACGCCTTTAATCCCAACCCTTGGGAGGCAGAGGTAGGAGGATCGCCGTGCGTTCGAGAGCACCCTGATACTACATAGTGAATTCCAGGTCAGCCTGGGCCAGAGTGAAACCCTACCTCAAAAAAACAACAACAACAAAATTAGCTTCAACTATGTATGCTCATATTCTTAGTAGTATTGTCTATAGAAATAAAACCTGGGCTATGGAGGTGGCTCAGGAGTTCAGAAGTGCTTGCCGTGCAAGCCTGCTGGCTAGATTTGTATCTCCAGCACCCAGGTGAGGCTGTATGCCTGTCCTCACCTTGTATGACACAAGGTCTCTCACTGCTCAAGGACTGCATTTGTCAGCCTACATGGGCTATGAGCGGCTGCTCAGGGGCTTGTCCTTTGTCCTGTCTCCACCTCCCTGCTTGCCCTCGGCACACTGGAATTACAGATGCTAGCATTTCAGTGTCTGGCTTTACGTGGGTGCTGGAGATCCAAACTCAGTTTCTTTTTTTTTTTTTTTAAGTTCAGACGACAGGACGACAGTTCTTTTTAAATTTTTATTTATTTATTTATTATAGACAGAGAAAGGGAGGGAGAGAATGGGTGTGTCAGGGTCTCTAGCCGCTGAAAACAAACTCCAGACACATGCGCCATCATGTGCATCTGGTTTATGTGGGTACTGGGGGAATCAAGCCTCGAACCGGGGTCCTTAGGCTTCACAGGCAAGCGCCTTAACCGCTAAGCTATCTCTCCAGCCCCAAACTCAGATTCTTAACACTTGCACAGCAAATGCTTTATTTACTGAGCCATCTTCCCAGCCCCTTAGGTCATTCTTTCAACAAATATTTACTGAGCAACTGAAGGTGGGGATGCAGAAGAGTGCCAAACAGAATCCCCTCCCACCAGGTAGCTCATTCTACATGGAGAGAGAGAAGTCAGTGAATAAGCATAAAGCTGTAATGCCAAAATTCACATAAGGGCAAAAGAATTAGAAAGCAAAGAGGCACTGGTTTAGACGGAGCTGGTAACCTGTAGGCCCTCTCTTGGGTTCTTCATTGGTATTTCCTTGGTTCGCATAGGCCTGTGATGAGAAATGTTCATGTCCATGACATTTCTCTTCTCTTTCACTCTGGCTTGCTCTTTGCTGCTTTGTGTTGGGAAGGGATTGCATGAGAACTTAACAGTTGTTTACCATCAAAGGAGCCAAGTATAGAGATTGTCCATTGTTGTACAAATTGTTCTGACCATTGTTTAAATGCTTGGAAATATGTATCATTGCCACTTGATGAGAAAAAAATTCCTTCATTAAATATACATACTCTGTGTGTGTGTGTGTGTGTGTGTGTGTGTGTGTGTGTGTGTGTTAACCGACAGTGTCTTGTTTGGAACAAATTTATACTCTCTGGTTTTGTGACCTGTCTCTCTCGGGGATTTTCCTCTCTGTTATTGAGGAAATTCATTCCCCACTGCATTTTAACCAATTGAAAAATCTCACTTCTATGTTAAGAATATGCATTTTGGCCTGTTAAAAAATTATGATTACTCCAAAAAGACTGCCTCTTATGACCTTTTACATTTTTAGAGTAAAAGCCTTATGATCTTTTACATTTTAAAGTAAAAGCCTTATGACCTTTTACATTTTAAAGTAAAAGCCCTCCATCTGGCTAAAATCTCTCTTGAAAAGTCCCTTTACTGTGTTTATATTCTCTAGTAAATGTCACAGTCATTTCTTAGAAAATTTACTCTAAGGAGAATTCATTCTGGCCTAATGTAATTTAATCTAAGCAGAGAGAAGATTAAATGAATGAAATTTTACTGGAAAGATACATATTTTACTTACATAAAGTTTGATATCTCAATTGTTATTCTCCAAAATAATATTGACATAAGTTTTAAAAAATTATTTATTTTCAAGCAGAAAGAGAGAAAGAGTCATAAAGACACGGAGAGAGAATGAATGGGCACACCAGGTCCTCCTGCCACTGCAAACAAAACTCCAGACACATGCACCACTTTGTGCATCTGGCTTTACGTGGGTACTGGGGAATTGGACCTGGGCCATCAGGCTTTTCAAGCAACTGCCTTCAACCGTTGAACCATCTCTCCAGCCCTGACTTACAATTTTTAATTGCCTGAAAAACGGAATGGCTACCTCTGCCTCCCAATTGCTGGGATTAAAGGAGACTTACAATTTTTAATTGCCTGAAAAACGGAATGGCTAGCCGGGCACACGTTTGCACTACCATGAAGATGAAAAAAAAAAAAAAAATCCTGGATTTCCCCATTGGCAAGTCAGGGTTGTCTTCGTATGAAACATGCTGTTACATCTGTGGGTGTGTTTTGCAAAGTGAAGTGACAGTGTAGGAGAAAGAGGTGAGGCAGGACCTCTCTGGATCTTCCTAACGCTAAGTGACCTCAGGCAAGTGACCCAATGCGCCTTTCTTTCCTGAGCCATCCTTCCGCGTATTGAAGATGAACTGTACAAATCTGTTAGGAGGATTAGATGAGGCGCTATATGGGGAAAGTATGGGGAAAAAATGCTGGTCCTAGATGTGACAACATTGTGGTTCTGTTTAGGTTTGTGGTGATATCCATCCTTCCTTCCTTCCTTCTTTCCTTCCTTCCTTGCTTGCTTCCTTCCTTCCTTCCTTCCTTCCTTCCTTCCTTCCTTCCTTCTTTTCTTTTCTTTTCTTTTCTTTTCTTTTTTTATTCTTTTCCTCTCTCCTCCCCTCTGTTTTCCTTCTTTCTTTTGGTGTGTGCATGTTCACAAGTGTGAGGGCAGGTGCATGCGTGGAGTGAGAGAACAATGTCAGCTGGAGGTCCTCACTGGCCACCTGGCTTGAGGCAAGGTCTCTCCTTGTTCTCCATTGCATTTTCCAGACTAGCTGGCCTTCACGCTTCTGGGAAATCCTCCTGTCTCTGCCTGCTCCAGGGTCTGGTTTTGACATGGGTCTGGGGATCCGAACTCACGTACTCGTCCTTGTGCATCAAGTACTTTATCTGTGGAACCCTCTCCCCGGCCTGCATGTTTCTTTAAGAAGTGGAGCCTGCAGAATAAGAGAATGGGGTTTGTAAGTTCTTAAACTCACAGGGTTCTTGTTGCTGTAAGTTGTAAATCCCATGGAAAACTCCTTAACTCGGCAACTGTGATGTGTAGTCCTATTGTTAATCTAAAGGTGCTATAGGCTGAAGTCACCCACATATCCTGACAGCTCCAGAGAAGTTAGTAGTGCCAGGAATAGTACTGTTCATTACCATGGGGGCCATGTGTCCTTGATTAAACCTGTGCTGGCTGTATTTCACGCTCTTCAGCCTCATCCCCCGGAGCTGTCACCCCAGTCTGCCTTCTTCCCTTCCTCCCTCCCTCCTTCCTTCCCTCTTTCCCTCCCTCACTCTCTCTCTTTTTCTCCTGGTTATCATGTATGGAGAGGCTCATTTAATGTGCATGGAGGCAGTAAGGAATTTGTAGGAATTGGGAAGGAAAATCTTCTGCCCAACTTGCACCTTTTCTGGTCCAATTCGGGGTTTTGTCATGGAGAATGGATAAGGAGGTTGTGGAGTGATTGCAAGATGTGACCCTGGAAGTGTTGGAAGGGGATGAAGAGAGCCCTGGGTGGGAGAGTCTGGGGCTACTTTGTCTGGAAAACAGAAGGCTGGGGCTGGAGCCTACATGGGAAAGATGCTTCTGCCATAGCCAGTGTCCACCAAGGCTGGCATGAAAGGACAGAACTTCACCTCAGCTCAAGGGTTTGTATGATGGAGACAGAAGAGCTTTCTGCATAGGCTGGTAGATATACCTCACTACAGACACACAAGGCTAGGAGGTCATTTTTTTAAAACTTCAATTGTATTTTACAGAAAGCATGAGAGAGAGAGAGAGAGAGAATTGGCATGCCAGGGCCTCCAGCCACTGCAATTGAACTCCAGACACTTGCGCCACCTAGTGGGCAATGTGCAACCTTGCGCTTGCCTGACCTTTGTGTGTCTGGCTTAGTGGAATCTGGAGAGTTGAACATGGGTCCTTAGGCTTCACACGCAAGTGCCTTAACCGCTAAACCGTCTCTTTCAGGGGAGGTTTTGACAAGCAAGCACGAGTGTAAACCGAACCTGAGAGATACAGACCCTGCTTCTCCTGAGGGAGAGGCCTGCTTCCAACTTGAAAAAGCAAAACCTGTGTTTGACCAACCTTGTTCTTTATGAGTAAGGAAACCAAATAGAGTAAGAGAGTTGGAGTCAAGGAACCCATCTGCCTCCTGTTCTTGTCCTTGTAAAGCCACCCCAGTACACTCTGCTAATCTGTGGCCTAACACTTCTCACACCTCTTCTAGTTGTTGGCTGACACACTGCCTCTCCTTTAAGGCAGCCATTGAGTTTCTTAAAGGCAGCACCTTAGTTTTTGTCCCTGTGTCCCCAGCCCCTAGAACATAACTGACACATAGAGCTCAGGAAATATATGCTGAATGAACCCATTAAGGAATGACTTCCTTGCCTGGTCAACAGAATCCCATTCAGTCCAGTTGAGCAGGCCAACCCTGGGGCTGGAGCTTCATTGAACAAGTTGTCGGAGAAGCCTGAGTCCAAATTTCAGCATGCGTAGTGAGACTATTTTCAGCTTTCTTAGAGACAGCATCTGTAAATCATCAGGCAGAAGCCTTTTATAAAACAACACAGGAAAAACCTCAAAGACTATTCTAAGGCTGCAACATTTAAACAAGATTTTTAACCCATGGGGACGCCAAGATCAACATGGAGCTTCCTGCACATAAAAGCCTGGAATTTCATAGCAGTGTGGGGGCAAGTGCTATGATCGCATTTCCCCCTTTCTAAATTATATACTGCTTAGTGTTAATGTGAGCAGAGGGCTGTGCGGAGATGGGCTTGTGGCTGACGTAAGTCTCACTACAAGCTCCCTGCCTTCTGTGGTGCAGTTCTGTGGTGATGGGGGCTTGAGGGAGCTATCAGTGCTGGCTGGACTGTGCGAGGCAAAGAAAAAGGTCACTCTTGGGTCATGTCATGATTTAAGTCTTCACTATAATTTATAAGGGGACTTTTGTTTCACATAGAAAGATGATCACGGATGGTTGTATAATACTCTTCTCTTATAAGATGATGGTGTTCTGAAAGCTTAAGGGCAGCTATAAATGACATCTGTAGCCTATTCCAAGGACATTTTTTTTTTTCAGCCTCATCTGGAAGACAAATCCAGAGACTGTCTTCTACAAGAGAAGAGATCATGTGAGAGTTTGACTTCAGGGATGGAGAGATGGCTTAGCGGTTAAGGTGCTTGCTTGGGAGGGCTAAGAACTCATGTTCAAATCCCCGGGTCCCATGTAGGCAGATGGATAGTGATGCAAGGGCACAATGTCACACATGTGCACAAGGGGCGCACACATCGGGAGTTCATTCGCAGCAGGCTGAAGGTCCTGGTGCCCTCATTCTCTTTCTCTCTCTCAAAAAAAAAAACAATAATAAAGAAAGTTTGACTTCACATGAACTCTTCAGAGCTAAATGTAATGGTAGTGTACTTGCTTAGCACAAGACTCGGGATTCCATGCCCAATGCTGACAGAAACAAACAATAGACATTTCAGCTCTCTTAGCTGCATGATTTCCTTCTGGTAAGAGAGACTGCTTCTGGAAGATCTGTCTTCCCTCTGAATGAATCACCCCTTTACAGATGAGTGACAGAGCTGTTGAGTGTTCTACAGACATCTTTACCAACCATCAAGCCAGCCCTGGGCACAGGTGATGCCTGCAGGGATATCCAGTGCGGGGATATCCAGTGCGGGGATATCCAGTGCGGGGATATCCAGTGCGGGAATATCCAGTGCGGGGATATCCAGTGCGGGGATATCCAGTGCGGGATATCCAGTGCGGGAATATCCAGTCTCACAATCTCACCCGCCTGTTTCTCCACAAGGAAGACTCACTTTTAAAAAATTCATTTTGTTTACTTTTTGGGGGTTGTGGAGAATGGTCATGCCAGGGCCTTTAACCACTGTAAATGAATTCCAGATGCATGGGCCACCTTGTGCATCTGGCATTACATGGGTCCTAGGGAATCAAACTTGGGTCCCTAGGTTTTGCCAGCAAGCACCTTAACCACTAAGCCATCTCTCTAGCCCAAGGAAGACTCAGTTTTTAAGGCCCTTCTGCACAGGCATGCCCTGCCATTGGGAAGGCTCATGTCTGAACAACTGTTGTCATGCTGCTGAACTGTCCATCACTAAAAATGATTTTTAAATGTGTGTGTATGTGTAAGGGTCTCTTGCTACTGCAAACAAATACCTATCCAGGTTTATGTGGGTAACAGTGGAATTGAACCTCGGCCATCAGACTTGCAAGCAAGCACCTTTTAACCACCGAAACATCTCTCTAACACCTGAAAATGATTTTTGAGGTTATCTTGTTGAAAAGAAAGAAGATTTTAAAATTACATACATTAATTTTAACCCTGTGTATTCTGGACTCAAGGGAAAAGCCACATCTTTATTTTTAAATTTTCTAGGTAGCACAGGGTTTGTCACATGATTGAGGCTCAGTAAATATGTTTTTAAACAAATTTTGTTTATTTTTATTTATTTATTTGAGAGCAACAGGCAGAGAGAGAGAGAGAATGGGCGTGCCAGGGCCTCCAGCCACTGCAAACGAACTCCAGATGCATGCGCCACCTTGTATATCTGGCTTACGTGGGTCCTGGGGAATGAAGCCTTGAACCAGGGTCCTTAGGCTTCACGGGCAAGTGCTTAACTGCTAAACCATCTCTCCAGCCCAGTAAATACCGTTTTTAATAGTTGAGTGACAGAAATACTTATAGGGCAAAATTTCTGGGCTAGCTGGCAATGGAGCCAGTGGTGTCTTCTTTCTGCAAACTCTAAGAAATTTATATAAACAAAAATATCAGAGTGGAAATTTAAAAAGAACAGTTAATCTAATTTCCAGTAATTTGTGCTTTTTGCCTCATGGGCAGCATATCTAAAATTGTTGAGCTTCTCGATCATTTCCATGCATACATGCTTAGAATGTAATGAACATACTGTGCATGTGCACACCCACAAATGCAAACATGCACATATATTGTGTACATTATGCATTATATAATGCTATAGAAAAATGCAGATTTTTCAACTATAGTTTTTCTGGGGAGGAGAGTAAAATTTCAGAAAGAGCATTTTCACATTTTTATCAAGTTTCTCATTCTTTGAATTCCTCTTATCATAAACTTGCGTTTATATATCTCCAGCTCTTGACACACGGTCTGGTGCTTAATAAGATATTCAGTGTTAAACAACTAGCTGAATTGGGCAGTCCACAGAGTGGATAGAAATCTCGTTCGTACGTTTGACTTCGGGAGTGTATGAGAGAGACAGTGATAAAGAAATTGAGCAAGCCGGGCGTGGTGGCGCACGCCTTTAATCCCAGCACTTGGGAGGCAGAGGTAGGATTGCCGTGAGTTTGAGGCCACCCTGAAGTTATGAAGTGAATTCCAGGTCAGCTTGGGCCAGAGTGAGACCCTACCTCAAAAAAAAAGAAAAGAAAAGAAAAGAAAGGAAGGGAAGGGAAGGGAAAAGAGAAAAGAAAAGAAAAGAAAAGAAAAGAAAAGAAAAGAAAAGAAAAGAAAGAAAAAAAGGAAAAGAAATTGAGCTGAGGCTCAGGAAGGAGAACTTGAACTTGATAGAATGCTAGAAGATGCTGTCAAACCTCAAGAAAGAGTTTTGAGTGGCCGTCACCAAACTGCGTTATCTTTTACTCTGAGAAACTGTCCCCAGTTAACTAACTAGCTGCCGAGGACCAAATCATCGTGCTAACCATAGGTTTATCTGTTGGTTGAAAAACATCCAATAGCCTGGTCAGGCAGCCACTAACAAATGCTTGATCTGCTCACCCGATTGGGTAAATATCTCTGGATACACACTGGTGACTCAACCACCCTTAATTTTCCCAGGGCAGACAAGATGGGCCGACCCTGTAGCTGGATGTCTAGGAAGTGATATAGTGTTAAGAGAGCTCTTAGCCTCTGCCCAGCTGGTGCAACCCCCCGCCCCACACACACACGTACATGAAACCCTTTTCTTGGCTTCTCATCTGGGACAGGGGGGGCTGGAGACATCCAGAGATGTTTGAGTGGCAGCTTGGAGTCTGTTTGTAGAGACTGGTAGAAAAACCTCAGCGGCAGGAATGGCTACATGTCAGTCATCAGTCCGTCCTTGGAATCATTGGAGCCCTGTGACTGAATAAGGAAAATGCCGTTCAGCCTCAGTCTGGGTGGTGGAGTCCTTTTAAATGTGGCCACGCAGAGACTCAGTGTGCTATTCACACTGTAAAGTAGCTGATTTAAGCCCTTGGCTTCCTAAATTAAAGGCATAAGAAGGCAGACGTGCAATTCTTTTAATTACACATTGATCTTTCTTAGGCATTTCTCTGAATTGGTCCCTTTGCCTCTTGCTTTCCAGATGCACACAGAGAGCTAGCTGCAGTGGAGGGCCCGTCAAGGGTGGACCTGCCCTGGCTCATTTGTCCCTGCTGTCTTTATTCTCAAAGGAAAAAGCACCTTGTTTGAAAGTTCAAAAGATAGGAAACTGGGCTTCTACTGGTCATAGAGAAAAAGAATAGCAAGGAATTTCAGAATAGCAGTGACATATATGTCTCCATAGAATATATATATATATCTGTGTGTGTGTATCTCCATATATAATATATCTCCCATATATATACTTCCATCTGTTCTCTACTAAGATGGGCTATTCAGAAAGCATATTTTGGGTTGGAGAGATGGGTTAGTGGTTAAGGCATTTGCCTACAAAGCCTAAGAACCCAGGTTCAATTCCCCAGTACCTATGTAAGCCAGATGCACAGGGTAGGGCATGCTTCTGGAGTTTGTTTGCAGTGGCTACAGGTCCTGGCATGCTCATATTTTCCCTTTCTCTCTCTCTCTGTCTCAATTAAATAAATAAAATATTTTTTTCAAAAAAGCATATTTGAGCCGGGTGTGGCAGCACATGCCTTTAATCCCAGCACTCAGGAGGCAGAGGTAGGAGGATTGCCGTACGTTTCAGGCCACCCTGAGATTACATAGTTAATTCCAGGTCAGCCTGGGCTAGAGTGAGACCCTACCTTGGGGGTGGGGGAGGAAGCACGTTTGAGCTGGTGTGGTGGTGCCACACCTTTAATCCCAGCACTCGGGAGGCAGAAGTTAGAGGATCACCATGAATTCAAGGCCACCCTGAGACTACATAGTGAATTCCAGATCAGCCTGGACTAGAGTGAAACCCTACCTCAAACTCTTCCCCCCCCCAATAAAAAAGCATATTTGAAAGCCTGGCATGGTGGCGTACACCTTTAATACCAACACTTGGGAGGTAGAGGTAGGAGGATCACCATGAGTTTGAGGGTACCCGAGACTCATAGTGAATTCCAGCTCAGCCTGAGCTAGTGAGACCCTACCTAAAAAAAAAAAAAAAATTCAAAAAAGCATATTTGGGCTGGAGAGATGGCTTAGCGGTTAAGGCACTTGCCTACAAAGCTAAAGGACCCACGTTCAATCCCAGGACCCACATAAGCCAGATGCACAAGGTGGCGTATGCATCTGGAGTTCGTTTGCAGCAGCTGAAGGCCCTGGCGTGCCCATTTTCTCTATCTGTCCCCCCATAAATCAATCAATCAATAAATAAATAAATAATTTTTTTAAAAATTTAAAGGAGCGTATTTTGTTTTTATCACTAGTCCAAAAAGATTCCATTTCATCTTATAGTCACTAAAATCTATGCCTGTGACATTCTCATGGAGTTTTCACAACTTAGCTAGAGAGAGTTGTGTGGGGTGGGCCATGGCCTCTACAGGGTTTACGAGGGAAAGGCAGGGGTGCAGGAGGACAAGCAGTTGAGGATGAACCAGCTTGAATCATTTGCAAGAACAGTAAAGTGTGGGTCTGATCCCAAGATGCCTGCTGCCTGGCCCTAGTGTGACTCCCTTCCAAGGGGCAGATAAAGGATGTCTGGCCTTGCACTGGTTGGTTTGCATATCAAAGACATACTCCCAGTGGGGAACTTTGCTAGTTCTAAGAATTAGCTAGCCTCAGCTCGAAAGGTTAAAATGTTAAACCATCACAACCCAGAGAAGATAAGACATATACACAGCGCAATGTAGCCTGTTTGAATCTTTCTCTGTTGCCCCTTGTGAAGTTGTTTCATTGGCTGCCAAGAATGTTCAAAGTTACATGGTCCTCTAGTAATTATCCAGTGAGAAACTTCCACTTTGGAGGGTCATCCCGGACCCATTTCTCCATTTTTCTTCTTTCCCTTTTTCTTCTCCCTCCTCTTCCTCCTCCTCCCCCTCCCCCTATTCATTAGGCTTTTGTTATTTTTCCTATCATCTATCATCCACCCATCTGTTTATCTATCTATCATTCATCTATCCATCCATCCATCCATCCATCCATCTATGAGAAATAGAGAAAAAACGAGAGAGAGAGAGAGCAGGAGAGAAAACACCAATGGCCTTTTTCTACTGCAAAGGAACTCCAGACACATACACCACATTGTGCATCTGGCTTTTTTTTTCTTTTTTTGAGAAAGTCAGAAAGAGAGAGAGACAGATAGAGAATGGGTGCGCCAGTGGCCTCTCAGCCGCTGTGAATGAACTCCAGACGCCCCCTTGTGGGCAAGTGCAGCATTGCGCCCTTGCTTCACTTTGCGTCTGGCTAAACGTGGGAACTGGAGAATCGAATGGGCATTCTTAGGCTTAACAGGCAGGCACCTTAACCACTAAGCTATCTCTCCAGCCCGTGCATCTGGCTTTTTATGAGTACTAGGGATTCAAACCTGGACTGGCAGGCTTTGCAAGCAAGTGTTTATAACCACTGAGCCATCTTGCCAGCCCAGTTTTTATTTTTTTTTATTTTTAGTATCACTCTATAGTTCAGGCTGGCCTCGATCTCATGGTAGTCTTCCTGCCTCTGCCTCCCTAGTGTTGGCATGACAAGTGTGAGTGACCATATCTGGCTTCATTTCTCTTAAAGACTTTCGAAGGGCTTTTTTTTTAATTTTAGACTCTTGTTTTTCTTTTCCATTGTATTTCTATAGAAGATATTTAGTTGTCTTACACTTTGTCAGCTCCTACAGCCCAGTGAGATTTTTGTCCTTTTCACCGTCCTTGGAAATACAGAGGAATCACCAGAGCTGGCCATGATTTTTCCCACGCCCACTGGCAGCTAGTCAGAGTAACAAAGCCTTCTTGTCAAACAAGCAATTTTGGTGCTGAAATTTCACTTTAGTGGACACTTACTCTCTAATTGTTATCAAATGTTCTTTATATTTGGACATTTTTTTCCAGTTGTCTGTTGCTATGAAGCCATTCTAAAATTTAGCATCTTCTTGGGATTTTTAAAATTTGTATTCATTTATTTGAGAGTGACAGAGAAAGAGGCAGAGAGAGAGAGAGAAAAAAAAGAGAATGGATGCATCAGGGCCTCTAACCACTGCAAATGAACTCCAGATGCATGCACCACCTTGTGCATCTGGCTTACGTGGGTTCTGGGAAATCGAGCCTCAAACCGGGGTCCTTAGGCTTCACAGGCAAGCACTTAACTGCTAAGCCATCTCTCCAGCCCTTTCTGGGATTTTTTAAAACTGTCCCTTGCTCCTGTGGGTTGGCATTGAGGGAGTTCAGTCAGCATCACAGGTTCAGACCCTCTGCACCACCGTGTCGGCTTGCAGCTGGTGGCACAAGCACTCTGAGAGTCGGAATGGCTATGGGTGGCTCAGCCTCCCATTCCTCCTACGCTGTTCCCAGCTAACCCCTTTGGGTTTCCTCATAGAATGGCAGCCTCAGGAAAGCCAGGTACCTTCCCAGGGCTCCAAGGACAAGGCTGCCAAGACTCAGAAAATGGGGGCTGCTCCTCACAGGAGGCTTAGCCTGGGAATTGTCACAGTACCATAGTCTGTTAAGTTTTCCTAGTGATCCCTACTTCTGCAGATTGAAGGAGAGGAGACATGGATTTTTACGCCTCTGAGGAGAAAATGAATCAACAATCTCTGGCAATTTGGCACATATACACAGGCATTAAGAAGGGGAATAGGTGGCTGGAGAGAAGGTTTAATAGTTAAGGCACTTGCCTGCAAAGTCTCAGGACTCAGGTTCGATTCTCCAGAACCCACATAAGACAGGTGCACGTGGTGGCACATGTGTCTGGCATTCATTTGCAGTGGCTAGAGGCCCCAGCATACCCATTCTCTCTCTTTCAAATAAATAAATAATAAAATATTTTAAAAAGAAGAGGGGTTGGGGAGATAGCTCAACAGTTACAGGGGTTTGCTTACAAAGCCTTCCAGTCTGGGGTTTGTATGCAGGGGTAAGAAGCCCTGGTGTGCCCGTTCCTCTCCCTCTCTCATAAATTAATAAAAATATTTTTAAGGGCTGGAGAGATGGCTTAGTGGTTAAGGCACCTGCCTGCTAAGCCTAAGAACCCAGTTCCAATCTCTAGGTCCCACATTTAGCCAGATATAAAGTGACGCAAGGACGCAATGCCGCACTTGCCCACAAGGGGGCTCGTGCATCTGGATTTCGTTCACAGCAGCTGAGAGGCTGCTGGCGCGCCCATTCTATATCTGTCTCCCTCTCCCTCTCTCTATGTCTGTCTCTATGTCTCTCTCCAAAAATAAATAAAAAATAAATATAAATATTTTTTAAAAGACAGGGAATAGATTTAACTGCTGTTATTTCTATGTTCTTTGTGATAGAGCTTTTTTGACCCCAAAGTCAAATTATGAGCCCATCATCATTAAATATATTAATATTATATCATTATATATAATGATTTTATTATATATATATGCACACATATATGTGTATAATGGTTAAGATATCTCAGCTATTTTCTAGAATCACATATCTTACCTCACTCTGAGTATTATCTTTATTTTCTGTAACTGAGGAAGCGGAGGCTTGTAATGGTTAAATGACTTGTCCCAGGACATGTGACTGGTTGTCACCGGTATCAGAGGTGGGACCAGGATTAGCTTAATTCTTTCACTGATGGTTTCCTACATTTCCTTCATCTAGGTAGAAGACCATAGTGATGACGTCACAGAAATATTACTTTGGATCGTTTTCTCTTAGGAATGAGAAAGTGTCCTTTGTTTCAGGCCAACACTTGGTTGTTTTCTTAGCTCTTTTAGTTAGGATTTTCACACCTGTCATCAGCTTTGCTCCACATGCAGACTTCATGAGGGAGATGTTATTAATAACACGATTTTTTTCCCCAAGTGTGTAAAAGAGGTACAGAGAGGTCAAGCAAACTGCTCATGAGCTCCACGGCTGAGGGATGGGGCCAACCCTCGAACTATTTACTCTGAACTCTCCTTTTTGGAAAAAAAAAATTTTAACGGTGATCTCCACCCCTTCTCATCCTGGTGACATGGCTTTTGAAGGCTTAGAGTAGCACACACGTGTAGGGCAGGACTGTCCTCTTCAGAGACAGACCTGGACGGGTCTCTCTGAGGACTGAATCACTAAAGTGACTCGAGGACAGTGAAAGACTGGAGGCACTCCCGGCATCATGAGCGGCACGGGGGAGACACCAATTGTAGGCAGTTTGCATTTTGTCTGTTTCCAGGGAGCTCTCCTAGTGTTGGGGTCTCTCAGCATGCGTTCTTCCTAACCAGAAACTAGGGCAAGGAAGGCTCCGCCAAAGTCACCATAAGACCTGGTGACATGGGGAAATGGCAATGGCCTTGGGAACATTGGCTCAGCAGTGATCCATGAGGGTAAGGACGTAAGGGTGTGTTGGTCACCAGCATAACCTAAACGCCTGGATCAAGAGAACCAGGGCTGTTGATGAATTTTTCTTATTATTTTTTCCTGCAGCTTATTTGAAACCTAACATTCAGCACCAGAGCATCAAGTAGTTGAAGGGAGACAGATGTGAATTATAGTGTAATGAGGCTCATATGTCAACTATGACAGATAGCTGCATGAAGCTTGTGTGACTGCAACCCCCAGCCAGAAAAGCTGGAAAGCTACCCATCTTTCTTAGCTCCTAAAGAGTGTGTGTGTGTGTTTTTTTTAACCCCCCTCTGATGGCCCATACCTTGCCATTGTATTATAGAGGTCTCAATGTAAAATCTTTTATTTATTTTATTATTTAAAAATATTTTTATTATTTATTTGCAAGCAGAGAGAGAGAATGAGCACACTAGGGTCTCTTGCCACTTCACACAAACTCCAGAAGCATGCACCACTTTGTGTCTCTGGCTTTACGTGGGTACTGGAGATTTGAACCTGGACCGTCGGGCTTTACAAGCACTGAGGTAGTACTGCCCTTCACCTGCCAAGTAC
Source organism: Orientallactaga sibirica (assembly GCA_036365145.1). NCBI lineage: Eukaryota > Metazoa > Chordata > Mammalia > Rodentia > Dipodidae > Orientallactaga > Orientallactaga sibirica. Next base: position 352,473 of record JAEOAD010000049.1, read on the forward strand.
CTTTAACTGCTAAGCCCTCTCCCTAGCCTGTGAAGTCTTTTGAATGTCAAGAGAAGTCACCAGTTGAGGCTGGCTTTGAACTCACCTCAAACTTGCAACCTTCCCGCTTCAGACTCCCAGGTGCTGGATCTAAACAATGAGCAAGTCAACTTTTGTAAGTAATTCAATTCAGTAGACCTTTAATATAGAAGGAGAGAATGATAAGTAAGTGGGGAATAATTATAATTTAGTCATCCAAACCAAAGGGGAAAAAAAGATGGTTTCGTTGTGCAAAATGATTTGGTATAGAAAAGCTATGGAGCACATTAGTAAGAAGTGAGCTCTAACTTGGAGGTCCAGAGACAGGAATTCACATGTGGGATAGCTTTGTTTTTGTTGTTGTTGTTGTTTTGTTTTGTTTTTATTTTGAGGCAAGCCCAACAAACTGGCCTTTTTAAAATTTTTTTTATTTTTATTGACAACTTCTTTAATTGTAGACAATATCCCATGTTATTTCCCTCCCTCCCTCCACTTTCCCCTTTGAAATTTCACTCTCCATCATATCCCCTCCCCCTCTCAATCAGTCTCTCTTTTCAGTTTGATGTCATCATCTTTTCCTCCTATTATGATGGTCTTGTGTAGGTAGTGTCAGGCACTGTGAGGTCATGGATATCCAGGTCATTTTGTGTCTGGAGGAGCACGTTGTAAGGAGTCCTACTCTTCCTTTGGCTCTTACTATTTTTCCGCCCCCCTTCTGCAATGGACCCTGAGCCTTGGAAGGTAGGTTTGAGATGTTTCAGTGCTGAGCACTCCTCTGTCCCCTTCTCAGCACCATGGTGCCTTCCGAATCATCCCAAGGTTGCCACCATTTGAAAAGAGAAGCTTCTCTAACCAAAAGTGAGAGTAGCATTAATATATGGGTGTGGACATTAAGAGAAGTGCTTACTGGGCACAAACTGGCCTTTTTTTATGTGAGAGAGAAAGAGGGAGGGAAGGAGAGAGAGAATTGGTGTGCCAGGGCCTCAGCCCCTGCAATTGAACTCCAGATGCTTGCACCACCTAGTGGACATGTGCGACCTTGCACTTGCCTCATCTTTGTGTGTCTGGCTTATGGGGGACCTGGAGAGTCAAACATGGGCAAGTGCCTTAACTGCTAAGCCATCTCTCTAGCCCTTGGGATAGCTTTGTAAGGAGCCAGGTACTATCTCACCCCAAGGCATGGGAGAACAGAATCTCATGACAACATGAGCAAATGACAGCAATAACTGAGGGCAGAAAATCTCGTTAAGAGTGTGCACTCTGCAGTGTGCTTTATATTCTGATCTGGGGTTGGTTGTTGAGCATCATTACGCCCCAGTGGCCACCTCTGGAAAATGGAGAGGATACCAATGTGAGTTACTGCTCTGATCCAGTGAAATAATAAACAGTAATGCTTCACCATAGGCTTGTCATCACCAGGATCTATCATGTGTGTTATCCCGGGGAGACGATAAGATGTGGTTCATTCAGGTTTGTACAGTTTGGGGTTTAGCCAATCAAGCTACTCTCTTCATGACAGTTGTTTTATGAGGTGCAGAGAAATGGTGGAAGAATCTGGAAAGAGCTCCGAAAATCCTTCCTAGCTGCTCGAGAGATTTGAGTGATTGAAAAGGATCCAGGAAGTCACTTGGCCACCTCATGCATGTGTCACTGTGCCTCAGCCAGAAGCTGTGAGGAATTTGTATCTGTTCACTGCAGCCTGCTTGTCTGACAGCCAACCCATTTGACAGGGTGGGCCACAGCCGTACCTCTGTACTTGGACGTGCCTGCTCACCAGCGGGCTTCCATTTTCCAATTTGAGACAAACAAGTCAAGTCATACAAGGTAGTAACAAAGACTTCTTCAATCCTTAAAGATCTCTGTTTGCCTAAGAGTTTGTTTCCTTTTCTGGATCTGCTTTTCCTGGTTTTATAAGATGGTATCTGTAGAGCACTACTTTGTACTTTAACACTTTTACTTCAGGGCAAGAGAGATAGCTTAGCGGTTAAGGCTCTTGCCTACGAAGCCTAAGGATCCAGGTTCAGTTCCCCAGTATCCACGTAAGCCAGATGCACAAGGTGGTACATGTGTCTGGAGTTTATTTGCAGCGGCTGGAGGCCCTGGCATGCCCATTCTCTCTATCTGCCCCTCCCCCCTTTATCTGCCTCTTTACCTCTGTCTGAAATAATGAAATAAAACAAAATATTTTTATAAAACCTTTTACTTCAGCATTTTAGTATACTGTAGGTTGGAGTAGTTACTAATAAAATACTTAGACTATGGAAACATACAAACCTACATAGATACAAAGGTACACACCCAAATACAGCCAACATTAACTTTCAGACTTCTAGTAACTTAAAAGACATCCTTCAAATAGCTTTTCTATTTTCTTTTTAAATTTATTTGCTTTAAGAAAACTTTCTGTTGACGATTTTCATACATACACATGACATTATTTTGATCATGATCACTTCCCACTACTTTCTTGTGTCCCCCACCCCATCTGCCTTTGCCTTTTTTTTAAACAAAATGTAGTATATTTTCTTAAAATTTTTATTTATTTGTTAGAGTGAGAGAGAGAGAGAGAATGGGCATACTAGGGCCTTGAGCCACTGCACATTAACTCCAGATGCATGCGCCACCATGTGCATCTGACTTACATGGGTCCTGGGGAGTCAAACCTGAGTTCTTAGGCTTCACAGGTGACTGCCTTAACCATTAAGCCATCTCTCCAGCCCTGAACCTCTGTCTTTTCAACAGTCCCACTTCTATTTTTTTTAATATTTTATTTTTATTTATTTATTTGACAGAGAGAAAGAGAGAGAGAGAGAATGGGCGCACCAGGGCCTCCAGCCACTACAAACAAACTCCAGACACATGTGCCTCTTTGTGCATCTGGCTTACGTGGGTCCTGGGGGAATCGAACCAGGGGCCTTTGGTTTTTCAGGCAAACGCCTTAACCGCTAAGCCATCTTCTCCAGCCCCACTTCTATTTTGATGTCATTCTTTTGCTCATCCATGAAGAAATGTTGATGGGCCTAGTATTGCGCAGGTAATAGTAGCTGCTGCAAGGTCATGAACGCAATGGCCACTTCCTGTCTAGAACACAGCATTGCAAAGCACTCTTCCTCATCTGAAATGGTCTCTGAGCCTTGGAGGGTGTGATAGAGATGTTACTGTGCTGAGCACTCTTCTGTCACTTCTTTTCAGAACTTTGGCAAGTTTTGAGTCTCCAGTAGTCATCATCATCTTCAAAGATAAACTTCTCTGACCAAAAAATGAGAACAGCACTAGTGTATGGGCATACACATAAATATTTAGAGGGTAATTTGATGGGTACAACATATCCCTTTAATTAAATAGTAGAAGCTTCCCCTTAGGGCCTATGACCTTCCCAGCCATTGGCTTTTGACTAGGTTTTTAGTACCAGGCGTGAATTCCCTTCCATAGATTTTTGTAGGAACCATATCTTTCTTTGGACTAAGTACTTAGCAGTGTGTTCTTGAAGGAATTTCCAGACTGTTCTCCAGAGTGGCTGTGCTCCCACCAGCTGTGGAGGAATGATGTAGTTTTCCCACATTCTTTTAATCATTGGGTGGCATCACTATTTTTTGTTAGCTATCTTAATAAATGCTTAGCAGTGGACCACTGTGGTTATTGATGTTAGAAATTTTTCCTTTATTAAGAAAATATATTTTGTTTAAATTTATTTGAGACAGAGAGAAAGAGGCAGACCGAGCCAATGAGTATGATCAATGCCAGGGCCTCCTGGTGCTGTAAACAACTCCAGACACAAACTTTACTTTGTGCATCTGGTTTCGTGTGGGTACTGGGGAATCAAATCTGGATCATTATTAGCCTTTGCAAACTACTGAGGTATATTTCAAGCTTTATTTTTCCTTTTTTTTTTTTTTTTAAAAAAAGGGTTTTAAAAAACTTATTTATTTATTTATTTATTTATTTATTTATTTATTTATTTAAGAAAGAGAATGAGACAGAGAGAATGGGTGTGCCAGGACTTCTAGTCACTGCAAATGAACTCCAGATGCATGTGCCACCTTGTGCATCTGGCTTATGAGAGCCCTGGGGAATTGAACCTCAGTCCTTTGGCTTTGCGGGCAAACACCTTAACCGCTAAGTCCTCTGTTTTTCCTTTTTAAAGGCAGTAGTAAAAGAGACAGTTGATTAATAAAAAGACACTCCTCCAAATCAGAGTGGGCTAGTGAGCTGAAAAAACCTTTTCCTTACTTTTTTTTACATATATATATTTTTTTATTTGACAGAGAAAGAGGAAGAGAGAGAATGGACACACCAGGGCCTCTAGCAGCTGCAAACAAACTCCAGATGAATGCACCCCCTTGTGCATCTGGCTAACATGGGTCCTGGGGAATCGAACCTGGGTCCTTTGGCCTTGTAGGCAAGCACCTTAACCACTAAGCCATCCCCTAGCCCCTTTTCCTTACTTTTGAGACAGTCATACTCTGGTAGTCCAAGCTGGTCTGGAACCACTCTGTTGCTCAGGCTGGCCACAAACTCTCAGAAATCCTCCTGCCTCAACCTCCCAAGTGCCTCCATTGTTTTGGTTGGTGATTTCTGCCATTTTGTTTCCCAGTTCACAGATTCTCTCCTTGTTTCCTATATTTGCTGTGGAGCCCTTCTGTATCCATTACTTTTCTTTTATTAAAAAAAATATGAAAATCCCACTTCTGACACTAAAAAAAGAAAAAAATATGAATTCCTAAGTTTATTTAAGGAAAAAACATGAATTATGAGGTTATTGGAGGGGGAATTAAGATCCAAGGGAAGGCTTGCTGAAAGACTCGAGCCAGAGGAGAATTTTCCTCCTTGCCCAGCTAGAAAGGGAGAGGGGAGATGGGGGAATATCCATTACAGAGCAATCTCTGGGAGTAAAAGGATTCTGGAGAAGGCACATATACCCACATGTGGAAGACAAAGCATAAAAATCAAAAGATACCCTTCAAATAAAAGGCCAGAGAGGGCCTGGAAAAGATGTCCTAGCGGTTAAGGCACTTGCCTGTGAAGCCTAAGGACCCAGGTTCAATTCCCACAGTACCCATTGGGCCAGATGTACAAGGTGGCACATGTGTCTGGAGTTCATTTGCAGTGGCTAAAAGCCCTGGTGCGCCCATTCTCTCTCCCCCTATCCACTTCTTTCTCTCCTCTCCTCTTTCTCAACATGTAAATTAAAAAAGAAAAAAAGACCAGAGAGGATTAAGAAATAGTGAAGGACTCAAAAGATCAAGGAAAAATCAATAGCAGGGAAGTACCCAGAAGGAGAGACGTGCTTTCCCCTCCGCACCCCAGCCTGACTTACACGTGAGTTCAGGTGAGGCCACAGGGTGAAGAGAACCGTGACTTTTCTGGTTGCGGGGACGAGATACAAAATACAAAAACCCCTTAAGAAAGAAGTTATCATTTTGGCTCATGGTTTGAGGGGATACAGTTCATCATGACGGGGAAGAAATAGCAGTGGGAACATGAAGCAGCTGGTTTACATTGTGTGCATAGTCAGAAACGAGAAGAGAACTGAGGGCTGGTACTGGTGTTTTCTCTCTCTCGCCCTCTCTCTCTTTTTAGTTTTATTTAGTAAGGGACCCCTATCCATGGAACGGTGCCACTCCCATTCAGGGTAGGATTTCCCTCCTCAGTTATAACCCCTCTGAACACCCTCACAGATAAGCCCAGTGATGTGTCTCCTTGATGACTCCTTATCCACTCAAGCAGACAATGAAGAATAACTGTCACATCCTCCTGTCAGCCTCTCTGTCAATCACTGTCATTTAAAGTCCCACATTCTGAAACTTTATTTTCTTTTTTCTATTTAATATGATTAGTTGTATTATTGTTATTACCATTTTGGTATTTCAAGGTAAAGTCTTGCTCTAGCCCAGGTTGTGACCTGAAATTCATTATGTAGCCTCAGGGTGGCCTTGAACTGACGGCGATCCTCCTACCTCTGCCTCCCGAGTGCTGGGAATAAAGGTGTGTGCCACCATGCCCAGCTTCATGGAGTTCTTTAAGTTCTAGAATAGTGGTGCATCATTGGACCATGAGCTGATGGGAGAATGTATTGTACAAATATAATTACCCTAAAATAAATCCATTTGCTTCTAAGTGTAAAAAAAGAAAAAATTCTCCAGTTACTAGCTGTCTCTTTCCTAAAGAAAGCAAGCTACTGTTTTAACCCTCCCCCCGCCCCCCCCCCCCGCCACCAGCCACGTTCTCTGGTGTTTATAGCTGCACGTCTGGAGTAGATGAGGCATCAGTAGTTTTTTCAGACCTGTGATCTCTAGCCAGGCTGCCTTCTCTCCACCTCTCAGTCCTCTGTTGGTTTGCTGTCTGGGTGTAGTGTATTTCTGTCAGTCCATCCAGTAGCAGAAGTCCTGGAGCTTTTCTTTTTCAGTCACCTCCATTTTGGAAAAGCTCAGGATTTTAAGGACATGCTGTCCCACTTAAACCAGAAGGACACCAAGGCACCTGCAGGAAGCATTCGCTTCCAGATATTATGTAAGAGGAAAAGAGCCTGCCGTATGTTTGGTACTTTGTGAATAATTTCACTTCATCCTCCAGAGCGTGCCATGGAAAGGGTCTTGTGAACCCTGCTTTGCAGAGGTGAGAGCCGAGGTACGGAAGAAAATGAAAGTGCTCGTTCCAGATCACACTGCTCGTAGTTGGCAGAGCCAGGATTCATGCCAGCTGTGCCATGGTATGCTCCCCACCGCATGCCTCAGAGAGCTTGTTAGTGCAATGAGCTCAAAGGCGGTGTCTCTTATTGCTCCTGCATGCCACGTCTAGGACACACATGCCACTCCAAGGTGGATTTTACTTGAGTGGAACACAATCGTATGTAGGATGTGTACACAGGAAGGTATGACAGTACAGCCACAGAGACACTGTTGTAGATAATGCACATGTCAAATTAGTGAAACAGTCCACAATTATTACATTAATACATTCCAGCATTGCTATAGAAACTGTGCCCGTGACATTATATGCTAATTCCATAGCTGAGCAAATATGTATAAAATCATGGAGCAGCTAATATAATTGCATTTTATAGGAATGCTTGCGTAGGAAAGGAGGCAGAGAGGCATTTCATGCAAATTATTCTCTTAGTTGATCATAGTTGTGCTTCACAAACATTGCTTCCCTCCCACCCTCCTTCTCTCTGTCTCATAAGTTCTCGAAACTCACAGCAGTCCCCTGCCTGTGTCTCTAGAGCTCTGGAATTCCCAACAGGAACCACCATACCCAGCCAACACATAAATATTTGCAAACAGGGAGAGAATGGGCACATCGGAGCCTCTAGCCACTGCAAATGAACTCCAGATGCATGTGCCATTTTGTGCATCTGCCTTTACATGGGTACTGGGGGGGGGGTCTCTCCAGCCCCGTCTTCATTCTTTGAGTCACATATTTCAACTCCTATTTCAGTGTGAAATATTTTGTGTGATAAAATTATTTCCTAAAAAGCTGTATACACACGAATGAGTTTGGACCTATTTCCTGTCAGTGAAATTTGACTTTAAAGAACTACTCTTAAATCTCTTTCCTTCCTCCCCCACTTTTTTTTTTTAAATCTTCCCCTATATTTTCTTATTCTCAGTATTTGGCAATACTTGAATTTCTTGGAAGGTTTCACCTTTAAGACAACTATGAGTAATTCCAGCTTAATCTTACATTTATTCCTTTCCAAGTTCAAAATGTGATAGCCTTTTTCTGTTTATGAACCATAGGGGTTTTTGTTATAAGTCAGTGATTGAAAGGCATGCTAAAGGAAATACAGTATATGATATTTATTGAAAATGTAGATGGATTTCTATGCGTGATGAATATTTTTTAATATTTTATTTATTTGAAAGAGAGAGGGAATGGGTGTGCCAGGGCCACCTCAAATGAATTCCAGACATGTGCTCCATCTTGTGCATATGGCTTTATGTGGGTGCTGGGGAATCAAATCTGGGTCCTTTGGCTTTGCTGGCAAGCACCTGAATCACTAAGCCAGCTCTCCAGCCCTGTGATAAATATTTTTGATTTTTCAGATTTTTAATAACACTTGAGTTAGAAGGGAAGAGACTGATATTGCTAGGATCTTATCAGGGGCCTGGCACTGTGCCAGCATTATAATATGTTGTCTAAGGCATCGCTATACTGAATTAGGAAATTGGAAGCCATGGGGCTTATATAAGTGGTGTGATAAAGCCAAGAGTGAACCTAAAAGCCTACGTTCCTTCCAGCACGCCGTCCATTGACGTAACCTCTGGCGTTCTAAACAAGAACTGTTAAAAATTCATTTCCTCGGTTAGTGCCAACTGAAGTCCTTCTGCTCCCGAGTCACAGTCGTCATTCATCCAGTCGTTTATTGTGTCCCTTTAGTCTGGAGTTCTGCAACCCTGGCTGCATAGTACAGTCACCTGGGGAGCTTACAAAAGTCCTAAGTGCCAAGCCCCACTCCCAAGAGATTCTGACCATTGTCTTGGGGTGGGGCTCAGACAACTATTTTGAAAGTCCCCAAGTGACCGAACTGCCACTGTGGTTGATGCACTGTGGTGGCATTGCTCTCTTTAACCTCGTACATTGCTTCCTCTCATGTTTAATTTTGTGTTAACTTTCTTGGGTTATGGGGGTGCCCAGACATTTGATCAAGTGTTTCTGCATGAGAGATGGTCATTTGAATTGGTAGCTCCGCAAACACAGACTGCCCTCTGTAATGTGGCTAGGCCTCTTGCAGTCCACTGGAAACCTTGACTTCCCCCTGAAGAAGAGGGGACTCTTCTTGTCTGCCTGTCTTTGATGAGGGAGATGAATTTTTATTTTTCCTGTCTTTAGACTGAAACTGAACATTGGCTCCTCTTAGATCTGGAGTCCATTGGCTGTCAGCCAGGAAGTCAAACTGGCAACGTTCCTGGTTCTTAGATTGCCAAGTGCAGATCTTGGGACTGCTGAATCATATGACCCAGTCCTTGTATGTGTCTTTCTATATCCACACATCCTGTTGGTTCTGTTTCTTTGGAGAACACTGACTGATTTTCTTTCTTGTGTATGTGTGTGTTGCATGTATGTGTATTTGTATATGTGTGGGCACATGTGGGTGTAAGTGCTCATGTACATGTGTATGTGGAGGTCAGAGGGTGACCCCAGGTGTCCTTCTCAGTCTCCCTCCACCTTATCATCTGAGACATGGTTTCTCGCTGAACCTAGAGCTCACTGAATCAAATGGAGTAGCTCTCCATTGAGCGCCAGGGATCCTCCTGTCTCTGCTTCCCCAGCACTGGGACTACAAGCACTTGTCACCATGCCCAGCTTTTATGTGGGTGCCGGGGAGGTCAAACTCAGCTCCTCATGCCTGCACGAGCAGCACTTTACCCGCCGAGCCAGCTCCCCAGCAACCCTGTCTCCTTAAAAAAAAAAATTTATTTTTATTTATTTATTTGAGACAGAGAGAGGGAAAGAGAGGTAGAGGAAGAATGGGCGCGCGAGGGCCTCTAGCCACTGCAAATGAACTCCAGATGCATGTGCCCCCTTGTGCATCTGGCTTACATGGGACCTGGGGAATCAAACTGGGGTCCTTAGGCTTTGCAGGCATGTGCCTTAACCGCTAAGCCATCTCTCCAGCCCTCCCCTGTTTCTTTTTCATAAGATGTTGAGACATCTTTGATGCCCTTCAGTGTTTCCAGAGTTCATGTCCCTAGAGACATCATCAAAGAAAACTCCTTTAAAATGGGATTTAGACAGACATCTTATTAGGACTCCACCTCAACCTTGAGTCAGGGAAGTTGTGGCTCAGCCTCAAGAAGTCACATTTCCTGCCTCTATGCTTCCCTTATGAGCTTGATTGGAGCCACCCCTTGACCCTAAGCAGCATAGGGAGTAAGGCCAGCCAGTGCTCACACACCTTGTCCAGTCACCTCTCACAGGGTCTGGGGTTAAGTCATGGTACTAGCCAGATGGCCAAAGCTGGGGTTGAGGGTCTGGAGGCCATCAATGGCTAAGGGGGTGATTACTGAAAGAGACAAGAGAAAGATGAACAAAGTGGGCTGAAAGCTTGTCCTAGATATCAAAACAGGGCACACAGGCAGCTAAAGAGGGGGACTGAGATAAAGGGTCAGGAGCCCCAATGATGTAACTAGGAGAAAGTAGGATGGAGTGAGGTGAGAAGGACGTGGGAAGACAATCAGAAATTTTCACATTACATCTCTATGACTCACTGTATCCACTGCCAGCCGTATGACCACGATGGAGCAAGTATCCTGGTTGGAAAGCCTGTGTTGGAATGATTTTTTTTTTTTCATTCAGTTTATGTAGACCTATCCTTAGTCCCACTTAAAATTCATCTGTGGTTCCATTAATTTATTTATTTTGGTTTTTTGAGGTAGGGTCTCACTCTAGCCCAGGCTGACTTGGAATTCACTAAGTCGTCTCAGGTTGACCTCAAACTCACAGCGATCCTCCTACCTCGGCTTCTCGAATGCTGGGATTAAAGGCGTATAGGGAGAGAGAGAATGGGTGCACCAGGGCCTCTAGCCGCTGCAAACAAGCTGCAGAGGCACGTGCCACTTTGTGCTTTAAGCGGGTACTGAGGAATCAAACTCGGGTCATTAGGCTTCACGGGTAAAGCACTTTAACTGCTGAGCCATCTCTTGAGCCCTGCTCCATCTTTTCTATTGAGTATTTTGTTTTATCTAGTAACATCACAGGATGGCTTTGTGAAACAGGCCCTGAGCTATAAATTGCCACAAATTGTTACCACACTGATAATATCTTTCCTTCTATGGACCGGGCACTTTGGAATTCTTCATTGTTCATTCTCGTTCATTCTAACTGTCTTGTACATAGACGGTGGACTGGTACTCTTGGTTTAGCTCTTTTTTTCCCTAGCTTTGAAAAGCAATTGCTCCCAAACAAACAAAGCCACGGAAGCCACTCTAGCAGAAGAGCAAAAACAAATTTCAGGGATCAAGACCATCACTGACGTGCATGTGGCGGGGGCTTCCGGCTCTTGGAGGACCCTCGCATGTCGGTGGAATCGCAGCCTAAGATAAAACCATCAAGGTTTCCATTTTCTGCTTCATTTTCTTGACGGTTAGAGTGATCTTCCCTTTGTCTTTAAAAAATTAGATAAAATTGGACTGGAGAGATGGCTTACTGGTTAAGGCGTTTGCCTGCAAAGCCAAAGGATCCTGGTTTGATTCTCCAGGACCCACGTAAGCTAGATGCACAGGGGGGACATGCATCTGGAGTTCGTTTGCAGTGGCTAGAGGCCCTGGAGTGCCCATTTTCTCTCTGTCTGCCTCTCTTCTATTTTTCTTTCTCTCTCTCTCTCTCTCTCTACTTGCAAATAAATTTAAAAAAATTTTTAAGAAAAAAAATTAGATAAAATAAACCAGGAATACGTTTGGGGTGGGGGGGAATGTCCTGGATTGGATGTTGGAGTTATTCCAGTCCCAAAGCAAGCCAATGAAAATCCCTTCCAACCCTTTCCCTAATCACACGAGTACGTGAGAACAGACAGACAGGCCTCTTTCCACGTGCACTTGGCCGCGGGAGCTGCGGAGGCTGCCTAACGACCTGGTGAACTTGGCTATGGACACAATGTACACGTTTTAGGTTGAGAAGGATAATTTTTCTCTTACTTTTGTCCAAATTGTATCATTTCCTTGGCTTTCCACTTTTGGCTGGCTAAGGTAGATACGATTTTAATAGTATTCTACTCCATTTATTTATTTATTTATTTATTTATTTATTTATTTAATTTATTATGGAAATTCCCCCATAGAAATTCCCATTTGAATGTGCTGTCAGTCAAAGCTGTGTTTTCAGAAGGCAGGATAGCAAGGAGTCACTGAAAGGGAAAGAGACGCCCCCTTCTCTCTCTCTCTCTCTCTCTCTTTATTTCTCTCTTTCTCAATGCACTGTGCTGAGACAAGTTGTTTGATGTTAACATGTTCCACTAATAAGGTCTTTGTGGTGAAGCTGGGGACAACTGGGTATTGCTCACTTCAATTTGCCCTGTCTGGCCATCAGAATTTTATCTATTATACTTCCCTAGAGTTCATGCTTTTTATTGGTGGTACTGGCCATTGTCCCTAGGGTCTTGTACTTGCTCTACCACTGAGCTATGTCCCCAGCCCTATTGTTTATTTTATTTTTTATTTCATTTTATTTTTGGTTTTTGAGGTAGGGTCTCACTCTAGCCCAGGCTGACCTGGAATTCACTCTGTATTCTCAGGGTGGCCTTGAACTCATGGCTATCCTACCTCTGCCTCCAGAGTGCTGGGATTAAAGGTGTGTGCCACCATGCCCAGCTCCTTGTAGTTTATTTTTTGAGACATGGTCTCAACTATAGTCTGGTTGGGACAACAGGGTTTTATTGGAAGTGGAATTAGCAATCTTCCTGCCCCTGGACACTCACACGGAGGCCATAAGAGAAAGTTAGATGCCTGTTCTTTATCCCTCATGTGCATATTTTCCTTGAGAACAAGTTTCTCCCTTGTTCCCAAGATGCCATTTGTGTGAGCCCCATGGATTCTCTGGTCTCCACTTACCACAGGACTGAGGTGTGTGTGGCTATGCCCAGCTGTTTTATGTGGATGCTGGGGAATTGAACTTGGGCCGTCTCATCTCAGATTCCCCCCATGCTTGCATGGCAAGTACTCTTACTTGCTGAGCCCCCTCACCAGCCCAGATTTTGTTGTTGTGAGTCCTAAAACCACTGCTGCAACGTTGAAACCCCCTTTTGTAGGAACAGAGGACTTAACCCTTCAAGGAGAGCTCACTGTGGATGGTTCAATGTCAGGGGCTCATGGTGACTGTTTTATACCCTCTCTCAAAGCAGCAACACTGACCATGGGTGTTTGGGTGCCTCAGGCCCTGTTTTCTTTTATTATTTATTTATTGTTTTATTTTTATCTTTTATTATTATTTATTTATTTGAGAGAGAGGGGGAAAGAGGCAGATAGAAAGAGAGAATGGGCACACCAGGCCCTCTAGCCACTGTAAACGAACTCCAGATGCATGTGCCCCTTTGTGCATCTGGCTTACGTGGGTCCTGGGGAATCGAAACAGGGTCCTTAGGCTTTGTAGGCAAATGCCTTAGCTGCTAAACCATTTCCTCAGCCCCACAGGCCCTGCTTTCTATACTTGCTGCTTGTATGCACACATTCAACCCCCTGGAATGCTCCAGAACATATATACCTGAAGGCAAGAAACACACTTCCACTGCTGCATGAGGTCGAGGCGTGGGCAGTTGGTAGACGGTGGTTGGACCAGCCATGGGGATGGCCTCAGTTCCAGTACTGCTAAGACCTTTTGCTTATGTGAAAGTTGAAGATCTCACCATGTGGGACTTACGCATCTTTTCGGATCTTTGCCAGATATCCTGACTGCAATGGAGAAGACAAAGCAGGTCACCTTATCACAAGGTTACCGATGTCAACCCGTCAACAGCACCCTCTTCCATACTGTTGTATGTCCAGGTTCTTCTGATCATAGTTTGGAGTAGAGTTACAGAATAATACACATGAGTGCCAGGAGAGGTTCTAAAGGTGACTGGGCACTCCCACACCCCCACTTTACAGATGGGAAAACAAACCATTGCAATGCTGTTGTCGGACCCACAGCCCCATCAGGGATGCCTCCTAGCGTCCCCATCTTGGTGCCATCTTAGAATGCTTCCTGCCAGGTGTCAGTGCCTCCAGAAGCCACATGCCTTGTCATCCGTCTCAGGTGTTCGTGTAGCTTGGTTGTTTTTCAGCTTTTCTGTTCTTGTGTCCTAAAGAAAGAGGGATGGAAGCCACGCTGAATGTGGATTTGCCAGTGTCGTGTCCCAGGAACTGTAGGAAAGCAAGGTCTTCACCATATTCTCTTGAGGTATTTCTGACAGCATCCCTAAGGGATGTGACCAAGGGAACGTATAATGGATGTAAGGTCAGCACTGGTGGAACTCGTGCTCATTTATATCTCAAAATCTCTAGTCTACAACCAGCACCGAGGACAAGTCATTGTTGGCAGTTAGACAGTGTCTGCTGATCATAACTGTTCTTTTTAAAAATATTTATTTATTTATTTATTTATTTATTTATCTATCTACTTTTATAGAGAGAGGGAGAGAGAATGGCTGTGCCAGTGCATTCAGCCACTGAAAATGAATTCCAGACCCGTGAGCCCCCTTGTGCGCATGTGTGACATTGCGTGCTTGCATCATTGTGTGTCTGCCTTACATGGGACCTGAAGATTCGAACATGGGTTCTTAGGCTTCACTGGCAAGCACTCTAATCACGAAGCCATCCCTCAAATCCCATAAGTGTTCTTTGATGGGCCACTAAGGAGCCCAAATGTGTTTCTTTTTTTTTTAAATTATATTTATTTATTAGAGACAGAAAGAGAGAGAGAGAGAATGGCCATGTCAGGGCCTCTAGCTGCTGCAAACGAACTCCAGATGCATGTGCCATGTGCATCTTGGCTTATGTGGGACCTGCAGAATTGAACTTGGATCCTTAGGCTTCTCAGGCAACCACCTTAACTGCTAAGCCATCTCTCCAGCCACCCAGATGTGTTTCTTTTTGAGAACATTTTCAATTTCCTGTGGAGTGGATTGAAACCCTAGAAGGAGTAAGAGTCGCACCATTGCTCTGTGAGGCCAAGTTGCTGGAGATTGGTTTGTTTTCTTGAATCGGTGTATTGCCACGTGTTGTAATTTGCATTGCTGTCAAAAAGCACCTGACCAAAAGCAGCCAATAGGAGGAAGGGGTTTATTTTGGCTTATAGTTTCCAGGGGATGCTTCATGGGAAAACATGGCATGAGCAGAGGCTGGGCATCAACTCTGCCACAGCAGGTGGAAAAACCACAACAGGAGAGTGAGCTGAACTCACTAGCACAGGAGAGGCTGGCTATCACACCCCCAAGCCAGCCCCTGACAACACACCTCCTCCAACAAGGCTCCACCTCCCAAATTGCTTTCCACTGGGAACCAAGCATTCAAAACACATGAGTGTATGCGGGCGGGCATCTAATTCAAACCACCATGTTCTATATATTCCTGGCTGACCTTGAACTCAGAGCAGTCCTTGTGCCTCAGCCTCCTGAATGCTGGGCTTACAGACGTGCTTGCACATCATGTTGTTGTCTTCTCATCTCTTCCTTCTCTTTTTCTTTTCTTCCTTTGTCTCCTTCCTTCCACTCCTCTTTTTCTCTCCCTACCTTCTTCCCCCCTCCCTCTGTACTGGGAGCTAAACCCCCGGACCTTGTGCTTGCCACACAAGAACTCTACCACTGAGCTGAACTCTCCAACTCTTCAGATCAGGAAATATGAACGGTTACAGAGCTGAAGAGCTAGAATGCTATTAATTCTTTGATTTCACTCATGAGTAATTACTTTTAGGTACATAGATCCAACATAGGCAGTGCTTCGGAGTCCAGATAGTATGGAAAAGAGTGTATGCACTTCTGAGATCAGAATGAGTGGGTCTTAATCAGAAGATGTTCAAGTGGGCGGCAGTCTCCCTGCCCCCGGCTCTTGCCTTTAGTGCTGTAATGAGATTACACCAAACGAGATGCCCCCGTGAGATCGGTGAGATAAGTCACAATGGGGGAGGGGATGTCCAGTCATTAATTTGGACTTGTTTTTACTAGGGATAAAGAATGCACCCTAACAAAATAAGGAAAGAAAGTTTATTTTTTCAGGAAGCTGGACCATATGTTCCCAGATGCTGTTTTGCTCCAAAACTTGGGGGGGGGGTTAGGTCTCTTAAAAAAAATACACACTCAAATTGTTATTTCTTAAAACAGCACAACAAAACATCCAAAATAGTGGATGTGACCAGAATAATAATAAATAATGACACAGATGCCCATCTTAGAAAACAAAATCAGTCACGTCTTCACATTGCGTAACCCACAACCATGTGCTCGGGCATTTGTGCGATGACTGAAGGCGCATTCCAACCATCGTAAACATCCATCGCAGATGCAAGTATGCGTCGCAAGGCTTCAGCCCCACAGGCGGCTGGCGCTGACCACCAGTGACATATCAAGTGTTCGCGAGGTCTCCGCATGTCCCCCAGCTGAAATTGTACTCCATGTAAGAAACTACCTGGGGTGAAATAACCCTTCAGGAAGCCTAATAAAAAAGAAAGGAAATGTGCCATTTAAAGTTGAAATTACTTCACTGAAGCGTAGTCAAATTGTACATGAAATACAACAGCTTTTCCATGCCAGAGGAATAATCGCTCATTTCCCTTGCATGCCCTGGGCCCTCTTTTCCCTTAAGTTTTATTGCATGTTGAAGTGTACATTTTTCAGTCATTTGCAGTGCATGAACTTCTGGTTGCCTGGAAGAATCTTTTTACTTTGTACACTGTTGAGCCTGTCATGTGAATGAGCTGTCTCGCTTGGGTGTTTAGAGCACACCAGTGATTTATTACCCAAAATCCACAGGTCAGCCGGCTTTGAATTTTCTGGGCCTTTTCTGTCGCCTGGATACTCTGGACCCCTGACACCTAGTTTCTTTCCTCTTTTGCAACATGAATTAAACTGTACTGGGGATAGTTGAAGACGCAAGGATTGATCATTACTACAAGAAAGCTGACTATCCCCACTAATATGATGTCATGGGATTTTTCTTTTTCTTATTTTTTTTTAGAGAGAGAGACCGAGAGAATTGGCACACCAGGGCCTCAGCCACTGCAGTTGAACTCCATACATTTGCGCCACCTAGTGGGCATGTGCGATCTTACACTTGTCTCACCTTTGTGCATCTGGCTCACGTGGGATCTGGAGAGTCGAACATGGGTCCTTAGGCTTTGCAGGCAAGCGCCTTAACTGCTAAGCCATCTCTCCAGCCCCTCATGGGATTTTTTTCTATATATTCTGAATGCATTAAAGCTCTTCAGTCACCCTTTTGTCCCCATCCTCCTCACACATATCCCAGCAGAACCCTCTATTCCAAAAGAGTACCTTGAGTGTTGAAGCAAATGCTAGGATCTGTTATAGGGTGAGCTAGTCCCAAACACACTAAGAAGCAGATGACATTGAATTCTCAAGTGTTGCATCACAGTCTTCATGCCATGTCTGTCCCCAGCACCTTTCCTGTGGGCAAGGGTGGAAGAAGCAAGGGCGTATGATTCCAGGCACTCAGCATCAACTCCCATTAACAGCTCCACATGGCTAACAACTGATGATACCACACAGCATAGTTCTTCCCCAAGCATCTGCATTTCTGCCCAAAACAAGACTCAAGCAAGGGCTGGAGAGATGGCTCAGCAGTTAAGGCGCTTGCTTGCAAAGCCAAAGGACCTAGGTTTGATTCCCCAGTCCCCACTTAAGCCAGATGCACAAAGTGGCACATGCACCTGAAGTTCATTTGCAGTGGCTGGAGGCCCTGGAACACCCATTCTCTCTCTGTCTCTCCCTCCCTCTCTCCCTCCCTCCCTCTCTCTCTCTCTCTCTCAAATAAATGAATAAATGAAATATTAAAAAAAAAAAAAAACCCAAGCAAGCAAACCCAGGGAGATTTAGGTTGAGAAAGCTTCAAATAAAGATGGAGACCATGTGTGTTCCATTCCCCAGAGTATCCATGCTCCTGACCCTTTGGGGGGGGGTCAACAAATCTTCACTGAACGGATAAGTTAGTGAATGACACGGTGTGGAGAGGCAGAGCATGGCTCCCTGTTAGACTGCTCTGACAAGCAAGGATGCCTGCACGCTAGATCAGCACATGCGGGGCCCAGCCCCTGCTGGGGTGGGAGAAGTTCCCTTGTCCTGTGGGGTCACCTGGCTCCCACCTGCTTTCAGGACCCATTTCCCCCTTTTCTCCTGCACTGGGTCTTCAGCACATGCACCATAGTGGTCTTCAGCCCACCAGGAGCTTCTACCCATTAGTCTAAGACCACCTTCAGATACCGCTGTGCTGTGCTGTGTGTGTGTAGTTTTTGCTGGAGAGATGGTTAAGCGCTTGCCTGTGAAGCCTAAGGACCCCAGTTTGAGGCTCGAGTCCCCAGTATCCACATAAGCCAGATGCACAAGGGGACGCATGCATCTGGAGTTTGTTTGCAGTGGCTGGAGGCCCTGGTGTACCCATTCTCTCTCTCTCTCTCTCTCTCTCTCTCTCTCTCTGTCTCTCAAGTAAATAAATAAAAATAGAAAACAAAAATTAAAAAAAGAAGAAGAAGAGTTCTTTGAGCTGCTGGCAGAGCTGCCACACTGGCCTGAAATACTTGGGTGGCCCAGAATGCTGTATGAGGCGAGTAAGAAGATCGGAGGAATTCGGACATGTTTAGGTTAGGATTTGCATCTGGATTAGGACATACAGACCAGCTTTTAATTCCTCCTTTCCTTCTTGTGCTGTTTAAGTCCATGGGCACTTAGAACTGCTGTATAAACATCTCCAAGTAGCGTGAAAAGAGGAAGCATGTGGAACAGGGGCTCAAAGCTGCTCACTCACGTTCCCCTCCCCCGCCACAAAAGCCTGGAGGTTTCCGACGACGCCGGTGTCCTCAGCTGGATTGAGTGTCAGTTTTCTCCTTTTTTTTGGGGGGTTGGGGGGAGATGCTAACTCTTCTGCCTCTTCCACAGACTGGATCTTCTTTTCCCACATGTGACATTTTCCCATGCATGACAATTCAGAGTTGTTCTATCTCCTAGTGAGACTCATGCAAGGAGACTAGACTGGTGGCCCCAGAACATCTTCACTAGCAACACTGGAACAACACACTCATCTTGTGATTTTTTTTTTTTTTTTGACTGTGTAAGTGGTAAAAAGCAGAATTTGCAAACCTAGATTGGGGCAGCAGAATCAAGATGTGGAAATAGTAGGATGACAGATATACGGTTATAGCTAAACAGAAGGCAGTGTGGAGTAGTGGCAAGAGGAACAGCATAATCTCCAATTTCTGATAGCTTCTGTGTTAATTTGGAAGGTGCTTGCGGGGAGAAGATGTGTGAAGGTTGGCTCTGCTGATGTTGTTGTTGTCTGTCTGTCTGTCTGTCTGTCTGGTTTTTGGTCACCAGAAAGTTAGGTTATAGCCCTTCCCTGTGGAAGTATTTAAGACATTTCGGCATATTTCCTTTCTGTAACTTCTTTTCCCTCTTTCAAAAGGTACTCCAGGGCCTGGAGAGATGGCTCAGTGGTTAAGGCACTTGCGTACAAAGCCTGAGGACCTAGGTTTGAGTCCCTAGTACCCATGGAAAGCTAGATGCACAAGGTGGCACATGCATCTGGGGTTCATTTGCAGTGGCTAAAGGCCCCGGGAAATCTTCTCTCTTTCTCTGTCTCTGTCTTTGTCTCTTTCAAATAAATGAATAAATGAATAAATAGGTACTTCAACACAGAGAAGAGATAGATATTGATGAAGAAACTGTTGTTTTCTGGCAGCCTGAGCCCTCCGTTAACCATAATTGAACAGGCTGAAGAGCACAGAGTACAATATGCCTGGCCACTTTAACCTGGTTAAGTGGATGGACCCGGTGTATTCGATAGTCATCTACATAAAATGGGCACTTGACTTTAAAAGACCCCTGGAGGGGCTGTGAAGAGCTGGCTTAGCAGATAAGGCACTTGCTTGCCAAGCCTAATGACTGGGGTTCAATTCTCCAATATCCACATAAAGCCAGATGCACAAAATGGCACATGTATCTGAAGTTTGTTCGCAGTGGCTGGAGGCCCTGGCACACCCATTTTCTCTGTCTGTTTTTCTTCTCTCTCTCTCTCTCTTTGCTTGCAAATAAAGAAAGAAAGAAACATTTTTAAAGACCCCTCTGAAGCTGGGTATCATGGCACATACCTTTAATCCCAGTACACAGAAGGCAGAGGTAAGAGGAGCAGGAATTTGAGGCCAAATTGGACTAGACAGCAAGTTTCGGGCCAGTCTGAGCCTCAGAATAAGCCCTGTTTCACTCTCCCCCCTCCAAAAAAAAAAAAAAAAACAGACTATGAAGAACCATAGGTTAAACATGGCCCTAATTACCAGGTTTTAGACAGACAGACAGACAAAATGGCAGCATGGGCTCTCTGCTACCCCTCCCCAAACTCTGCCAGCTGTCATGAAAGATTAGGAATAGCAATAGTCTGCTGGGATTTGTTGGAGCTGACCGAAAAAAAAAAATCACCCTTCAGAATGCTTAAAAATTTACTTGGAAATAAGAATGAAGATTTACATAGAAAAATCATTGTAATAAATTTCACTCAAAGAACATTTGTGTCATCACAGATGATTTAGAAAATTAAAAATGAGCAACTAAAATAAGGACTTTGTGGATGTGAAACCAGACTTCTATATCCATATATTCGCAATTTGTGGATTCATACAACCCTAGATTAAAACCTTTGGGGTGGCGGCTGGAGAGGTGGCTTAGTAGTTAAGGCACTTGCCTGTGAAGCCCAAGGACCTAGGTTCTACTCCCCAGTACCCACAAGCCAGGTGCTCAAGGTGGTACATGTGTCTGGAGTTCATTTTCAGTGACTGGATGCCCTGGCATGCCCATTCTTTCACTTTATCTGCCTCTCTTCTTTTCTTTCTCCCCTCCTCTCAAATAAATAAGTAAATAAATAAACAAAAATATCTATACTAAACACATGGACTTCTTGTATTTCCTCAAACAACACATTATAACAACTATTTACACAGCATTTATATTTCATGGTATATTATAAGTTAGCCTAGAGATGATATTATTTTATTTTAAATATTTTATTAGAGAATGAATGACACTGCGAGGTCCTCTTGCCACTGCAAACAAACTCCAGGTACATGCTCCAGTTAGTGCATCTGGCTATAAATGGGTACTGGGCTGACAGGCTTTGCAAGCAAATGCCTTTAACCACTGAGCCATCTTTTCATCCCGGGCATGAGTATATTGTGTGCCTTGAACTATTAAGTAATGACAGTGGCCAATGTAAAAAGAAAAGTTAACAAATGAGAAATTTTAAAAGTCAGGGGAGGTATAAATGTTCAAAATGCTTGGCACTAGCTGCCCTAGGGTGGCATCAAAGGTTGGTGGCATGTTGACTGGTAGAGATTTGGATCTGAGGATAGACCTGACTGCAAACAAATCTGATAAAGAAAAGAACTTGGGGTGTACACTGTACAAACTAGGAAGATAAAATCTCGCTGTTTCTTCAGAGATGCATAGAAATGAAAAGGGAGCCAGGGAAAGTAGATACAGACTAACCAGAGCAATAGATTGTTGTTGTTGTTTTTAAATTTTATTTATTTATTTGCAAGCAGAAACAGAAAGTGAGAGAGAATGGGCGTGCCAGGGCCTTCAACTGCTGTAAACAGACTCCAGATGCATGTGCCATTTTGTGCATCTGGCTTTACGTGGGTCCTGGAGAACGAATCTCAGGTTGTTAGGGTTTACAGGTAAGCGCCTCACTGCTGACCCACCTCTCCAACCCCAGAGTGATAAATTCTAACTAGAAGTTGGTGGTAGAGTCAACTGAGTCTAGCAACCCCCTTTTGTACACAGGGGTAACATTTTAAAGACCCCAGTGAATATCAGAAACTGGAGAGTACTGAATCCTCTATATGCTATGGTTTCTTCCTTACCTTCATAAAACTTTCACCTTTTCATTAAAGGAAGCACATTACTTCTCTTGAGTTGCCGGCGTTTTTACTCATGCAGTTTGAGGCCATTATTAAATACAATAAAGATTATTTGAAAACAGGTTGATTATAACATGACACTAAGTAATGGGAAGGTAGAATATACAGGGTGGATACACAGGACAGAAAGGGGTAATCGTGTCCTAGGTGCAGCTAAGCAGATGGTGCAAGATTTCATCACACTACTGCAAACAGCATGCTGTATGAAGCATACTTATTTCTGGAATCTTCAATGTGATTATACTCAGACTTTATGAAACAAACTGTAGAACATGAAGCTTGGTAAAGGGATCAATTATCCATATTCTAAGCTTGACTGGCTGCATGGCACTGAGAGGTGCTTCGATGAGGTTCATGTGGTGTGTGACACTGATGCCACCCTCCATGTGGCTCAACATTCGACAAGCACAAAGATATAAAGTGGGCCTGGAGAGATGGCTTAGCGGTTAAGGTGCTTGCCTGCAAAGCCTAGGGATCCAGGTTTGATTCTCCAGGTCCCATGTAAGCCAGATGCACATGGTGGCACATGCATCTGGAATTCGTTTGCAGTGGCTAGAGGCCCTGATGCGCCCATTCTCCCCCCCCCTCTCTAATAAATAAATAAAAATAAATCTTAAGAAAAAAAGATATAAAGTGGCCTTGAATCCAAACCTTTGGTCTCTGGCACTTAGCCACCTAAACGAGGACTAATCCAGTCCAGGCCTTAGCATCTTTGCTGCTTTGAAAGGCTTCTGGAAAGACAAGTCCTGTAGGCTCTTGTCTACAGACACTCCAAGAGGCTCATATGTCTGAATGGGACACCTTTCCCTAACTCACATCAAGACATGTGCATTGACTGGCCACAGCCATGAACTTGGCATGAGTTTTAGCAGGACAGGGTCACCTCTGAGGAAAAAAAAACAAAAAACATAAAACTGACAGACAAAATGTTAGGTTTGATGAATTTTCTTTTTGTAAATGGAATATGATTCTGATAAACCATGTTCCCATGGTTAGAGAAGCCACCTACTAGATCCATCAGTTGTACAGGTCTGACATTGTTTGGGAAGACACTTTGAAGTCACATTGGGTGGTGAAAAGAAGCCCGGGGAGCTGGAGAGATGGCTTAGTGGTTAAGCGCTTGCCTGTGAAGCCTAAGGATCCCAGTTCGAGGCTCGATTCCCCAGGACCCACGTAAGCCAGATGCACAAGGTAGCACATGCATCTGGAGTTTGTTTGCAGTGGCTGGAGGCCCTGGTGTGCCCATAATCTCTCCATCTCCCCCCTCTCTCTGTTGCTCTCAAATAAGTAAAAATAAAATAAATAAAAAAGTAAAGAAACCCAGTGTGAATAGTCGTGTTACAACTAAGATCCTCCCTGGAGAGTACAGCTAGAAAGACCACAGCTTTTTGTATTGTGACTGGGACTTTTTGAGCTGCTCCACAAATGTCATTTGTTTCCATAAACTGTTGAGCCATGTATTTCTTATTCATTACCTGTCACCCCTTTTTTTTTTTCCTGAACACACTTTGCTGTGGGGTGTCCTCATGAGCTAAGGAGAGGGGCCAGTTGTGACTTGAGCTGGGAAAGTGACATCTGGAGGACTCCCTAGAAAGCCAAGAGGTGTCCGCTCATGTACAAAGCTGCTAGGGAAGTATGCAACCCCCAAGTAGCACCCGGTACCCAGACCAGCTCCTTGGCAACGCTCTGTAGTCACGCCGTGAGCTCGGGGCCGCAGAGGGCCTGTAAATTGCGTAGTAATGGCTGGTTCCTCAGCGGGAGTAAACATGTGCTTTGAGTTTTCCAAGTGAGTCAGGCGCACGCTGCGAGATAAATTCTGATAGCAAGCAGATGTGACATGTGCTTCTCAAGAGTGACACGTGGGGGGAGGTGGCACTGAGAATTGGCTTCTTTTGACTCTTTCAGAGGATGGCCTGACACTTAGTGGGGTCTGCTCCCTTAACAAGAAACATTGGGTGGCGGGTGATTTTTCCTCCCATACTCCACTTTCTTTCTATAAGTGGAATCTACATTTTAAGCCTTAAATGTAAACGTGTTCTGGCTCTAATTTGTTGGTCGACTCTAATCGCCTCAGAACTTATATAAACTCTAGGTGAGTAATTTCCCCAAGTATAGTACCCTCTTGGAATGTGTGTGCTGTGAACTCAGATTAAACTTTTAACCTCACATTTTTTTTTTTCTGGGAAGGATTATTATCTATGTTTTTATTGTTTAAAAAGGCAATCAGAAACTCAAAGAATGTTGAGTGCACTCCAGTGGCCGAGCTAGCACACTGTCTCTCTAGCCTTCCCTCGTGCTATGTGTGCCCAGGATCACGGGACGTACTTGGTCCTCTGAAAACATGGCATAAGCATCCAGTGTTCCAGAATTAAAGCTGTAGGGTACTACAACCAAGCATGGTGGCGCACGCCTTTAATCCCGGCACTCAGGAGGCAGAAGGAGGAAGATTGCTGTGAGTTCGAGGCCACCCTGAGACTATAGAGTGAATTCCATCTAAATCAGCCTGGGCTACAGCAAGACCTTACCTCAAAAAAAAACCAAACAAACAAAAATCTGTAGGGCACTGACACTCTTGCTTTCCTTCGTGGTCCTCCTAACACAGTGTTGGGAGACCTCTGAGACCTCCCAAGTGAGCTATAAAACTCTGAGCATCTCTCATCCAAGCATTCACCAGGCCTGACCCTAGTCAGCTTCCAGAGTCAGGCCTGTCCAGCTTGGCATAGCCATAGACAAAAAATCCGCATGTCTTTCTGCTGGCACGTGCCATGTGCCAGTTGCTGA
Source organism: Orientallactaga sibirica (assembly GCA_036365145.1). NCBI lineage: Eukaryota > Metazoa > Chordata > Mammalia > Rodentia > Dipodidae > Orientallactaga > Orientallactaga sibirica. The sequence goes on from JAEOAD010000049.1 coordinate 376,875, forward strand.
ATGACACGTAGAGAGTGTTCCTCAGCTCCTACATGGCTGCTGTGTTCTCCCAGACTCGGCTTTCCTTCTCATCTCCTCCCTGGCATGAGATCCACGGGGGTTAGGCCCCTATAGTGTCCAGCAGAGCAAGTCCAGACGCCAAGCTTTGAAGATAAAGGCTCTCTCTGCAACCCTGGTACCTGTCTCTCCAAACACTACTTGCTCAAATCTTAATTGAATCAGGCCTTCAAGGTTTCTTGTCTCTCTTTGTTTTCTTTTGCTTTTTTTCTGTCTTTTTTTTTTTTTTTTAACCAACAACAGACCTCTTTTTACTGAGTGTGTTACAAGAGGTTTAGTCAAAAAGACCAAAGCCCGTGTTGTGTCGTCACACTCTTCTTTCTTGGATTCTACTTTCTTCTCCTCAGCTGGGGCAGGGGCGGCAGAGCCTCCTGCGGGCGCAGCACGAGGCCCCTGTGTTGCAGATGAGGCTCCCGATGGTGCCCTTGGCCAGGGCTTTTGCAAACAAGCCAGGCCAAAAAGGCTCAACATTCACACCATCTGCTTTAATGAGGACATTGATCTTATCCTCCGTGCTGGTCACTTTATAACTTCATCGTCCTGCAGGATAAGGGCAGGATACAGGCGAGCTCGGAGACAGAGGCCATGGTGCAGACTGCCTGGCGTGCACGGTGCTAGTTGCAGGATGAAGTGAGGGCCTCACCCCAGTGTGACCTTAGCTTCCTCCGAACTGAGCACCTTGGTGGCAGCTGAAGAAAAAGCCCTCTCTGCTTTTCTTTTTCTTTTTTTCCTTCCCTTTCTCCTTCCTTCTTTCCTTCCTTCCTTCTTTCTTTCATTTCTTCCTTCTTTCTTTCATTTCTTCCTTCTTTCCTTCCTTCCTTCCTCTCTCTCCTTTCTTCCTTCCTCTCTCTCTCTCTCTCTTTCTACTGGAAAATTGAGGCTGGCCTCAATTCCCTATATGGCCAAGGAAGACCTGAATTTTCCTATTACTGGGATTGGAGGAGTGAGCCACCGCACTTTGTCCAGTGCAGAGGCCTGAACCCAGCACTTCATGAATGCTACACAAGCACTCTACCAACTGAGCTACATCCCATCCATCCATCCATTTGCTACTTTTTTTAAACTGAGAGGGCATGAAAGTTGGAACAAGTCAGCTAGCTTATTTTTCTAGAAGTTTCCCACGATTTGTGTGTATACTTTGTTTAATGACTATGTGGAGGAAAATGGCATGGCATGGTATTTGGGGAAGAAGGGTGTCTCTCCCTCATTGGTTCTGTTGCCAACTCATGGCATGGCCTTCAGCAAGCCAGTGTTATCAGACAGGACAACTTGTCCCTTGGTTCTCATGTGTGTTCAGTACGTGTAGTGTGTGCACATGTGGGTGCAGAGGCTAGAGGAAGACCATGGGTGCCTTCCTCTGTCGCTCTTCTGCCTTATTTCCCTGAGATCATCCTCAGCGATGCTCAGCTCCCCTCGGCTCTGGGGTTACAGGCATGCACGACCATGCCAAAGCCATGACCATTGGGCATCAAACGGGGATCCTCGTGCTTGTGCAGCGAACACTTCTCCTGAGCCATCGCTCCGGCACCTACTTGTCCATAGAAGAGAAAGTGCTGGACTTGGTGGTCTTCCTGCGGAAACAATCACTTACTATGCGAAGTTTTAAGGGAAAGCAAATATCAAAGCAAGAAGCTAGAAAGGGAAACACTCAAGGTAGAAAGCTCTGCTTGCCACGTTGAAGTTCTCTCCTAAGCCCATCTAGCATGTTTTGATAAGTTTTCTGTGGTAACATATTGTGATCCCATTGTCATATTCCATTACATCATCAAGTGGACTCTTTGAATTTTTTGGAGAGAGACAGAGAGAGAGAGAGAGGGAGAGGAAGACAAATAGAGAATGGGCGCGCCAGCAGCCTCTTAGCTGCTGCGAACGAAATCCAGATGTGTGCGCCCCCTTGTGGTCAAGTGCGGCATTGCGCCCTTGCATCACTTTGTATCTGGCTAAATATGGGACCTGGAGAATGGAACCAGCGTTCTTAGGCTTAGGAGGCAGGCGCCTTAACCGCTAAGCCATCTCTCCAGCCCTGAATTTGTTTTTTTAACAAATGAGAAACACCTTCTTCTGGCACTAGAAGAACCAGAGAGGAGGCTGTGATGACAGCATCATGTGACAGCATCATTTCCACCCACAGTTTGGGAAATCAAGGCACCAGTCGGCTGTTCCTATTAAAGTCCCTCTGAACTTGGGTGTGTGTGTGCACCCTCCGTGTCCCTAGGACCAGCTGGCTTCTACCTTCCTTTCCGAGTTCTTCTCCTCTGCCCCATGGAATCACCAAATAGTGTTTGCATTTCAGGTTTTATCTGATGGCTGTTCTGGCATTGGCCTTATTGGTGAGCAGACAGCTGTAATTGGACCGAGTGTTCAATTCCATAATGCAAATGATTTTCTAAAAAGCATCATGCCAAGATTCTGGTCTCCTGAAGACAGTCTGAGAATTGGGGGTTCCCTCTAAAAAAAAAAAAAAAAAAGACAGATGTGGCCTGACTGTCTTAGGCCCAACCAGACATCGCTACCTGAACCATCTACCTCTAGTAGCCCCCATCACAAAGCCTGTATGATACTGAAACACAGTTTTAAAAAATTATTGATTTATTTGCCAGTAGAGAGAGAGAAGGAGAAGGGGAACAGGTGCTAGAGCCTCTTGCCACTGCTAATGAACTCCATGTGTATGTGCTACTTGATGTATCTGGCTTTAGGTGGGTACTGGGGAATTGAACCTGGGCTGTCAGGCATTTCAAGCAAGTGCCTTAACTGCTGAGCCCTTTCTCCAGCCCCTGAAATGCATTTTGTTGTCAACCTTGCTTAGAAAGAATGTCCTAAGGGTCCCTGATGTTGGTGCTAGAACAGGAGTTATTCACCTACTTGTTAATCTTACGGTACTTGTTTTAGACCTGGGACTGAGGAGCTAAAGATAAGCATAACAGGCAAGTCCTAAAGGGGATTCATGAACTGTCAAAAGACACAGATGTGTATGTATTCTATAGAATATAGTAAGTGCTACACTGATGGATGGGCGCAGAGTGGGACACAGGCAGATAAGACTTCTACTAGGGGTTCCTCTGGCTAAACAACATGGAATATTTGAGGCAGAGACAGACGCAGGGGATAATATAAATCAACATGAGAAAGTACATGATGTGTCCCATGACACAGACAGGGAAGTATGAGAGTCAGTATTATTGGATCATAGACTCGTGGTAGAGGGTGGCAAAAGACAATGCTGGAGAGATAGCTTAGCAGTTAAGGTGCTTGTCTGCAAAACCTAAGGACCTGGATTCGATGCCCCAGTACCTGTTTGAAGCCACATGCACATAGTGGTGCATGTATATGGAGCTCATTTGCAGTGGCTAGAGGCCCCAGCATACCCATTTTCTCTTTGTCTATGCCCTTTTCTTCTCTCTCTCAAATAAATAAAATATTTCAAAAATGATAGAACAGACTTAACAAGGGCCAGTGAGTTAAATAAACGTATGTTCTCAAAAGATTCTGGAAAATTTATAGGAACACAATATACAAAGATGAACATTGTATACCTTGAAAATAAACATTAAAAGTTTTAAAAAGAAATGTAAAGTGTAGGAGCCATAAAAGATGAAAAAATGTGAGTTCACTGATCGTTGTTCATATATAGTATATATGCAGCTTTTAGAGCTGGAAAGAAAACTTGACCCTGAGCTTCCTAGACTCCAAAGTAAAAAGGGAAATAAAAAGTTAACTGTGAAGCCGGGCATGGTGGTGCACGCCTTTAATCCCAGCACTCGGGAGGCAGAGGTAGGAGGATCGCCATGAGTTTGAGGCCACCCTGAGACTACATAGTGAATTCCAGGTCAGCCTGAACTAGAGTGAGACCCTACCTCGAAAAACAAAAAAAAAAAAAAAAAAAAAAAAAGTTATCTGTGGGCTGGAGAGATGGCTTAGCAGTTAAATGCATTTGCCTGAAAAGCCAAAGGACCTTGGTTCAATTCACCAGGACCCACATAAGCCAGATGCATAAGGGGGCACATGCGCCTGGAGTTCGTTTGCAGTACATGGAGGCCCTGGTGTGCCTCAAATAAATAAATAAAAATATTTAAAAACAAAAAGTTAACCGTGCCTATATGGGAAAAAAAAAAAAAAGCCAATCGTTCCAGAAAAGGAACACCTCTTGGAATGAAGAATCAAAAGAGATTTCTCCCGATTCTCAGCAGAGGCTGTGTGTGGGACCCAGTGGAAATATCTTCAACAGTATCCCCACACTAGCAATTTTTATAGAGCTGTTTCTTGTAATGTCCCTCGGTGCAAGCCAATGGCATTCTGCCAGAGTGTAATTCAGTGAAAGCAGCTCTACGCGGGGCCAGAACAACTCAGCCTCCGCCTGCTGCTTTGGGATGGTTTGGCTTGACGTGTGATACAGTTGAGAGCATCGGAGGGGAATAGATGTTTTTCATATATTTTAGGCAGTCATCCATGAATACCGTTTTATACCACAGGACTCTTAAAAAGCATTAGACAGCAGGTAGTGAACTTGAGCATTCTGTTCATTGGCAAGAGACCTCAGGAAACAAAGGAGTTTGAACCCTGGGTTATGTAACAAAGACAAATACATTTTCCAAAGATGTTGAATCATGGAAGGGAAGTAATTGATCATGTTGAACTAACCATGCAACCCCATGGCTGAGCTCAAACGGACCTGGCATCGGGGGCCCCGGCTGTTATGTAAAAATCCTGACTTTGTAGCATGCGTCTTGCATCTTGTGAGCTCTAGGCAGAAGTTAGGTATACAATGCCTTAGTGTTTTAAAAGTAAAACTGTGAGCCGGGTATGGTGGTGCACACCTTTAATCCCAGCACTCAGGAAGGAGGCAGAGGTAGGAGGATCGCTGTGAGTTCGAGGCCACCGTGAGAATACAGAGTGAATTCCAGGTCGGCCTGGGCTAGAGTGAAACCCTATCTCAAAAAAAAAAAAAAAAAAGTAAAACCGTGGTCTGCGTATCTTTTGGGATTTGGCTCTTTTTGCTATAAGTTATATGTGTTGCACACCTGTAGGTGTGTGGGTGTGTTGTACTGTTTTCCTTTGTAAGGTGGTGATGTTCACCAAAAAGGGTCACGTGGCCAACCACAAATAACAGGTCCCGCAGTTTACATAACAGTAGACCTTATAAACCATGCTGTCTTTATTCCCATCCAGTCTGTCATTTGACCTGCCCCAATAACCTTATCAGGGAGATCCTGTCATGAAGTTGTAGAAACTAAGGCTTGGGCAGGATGGATGGCGTGGATGTTGGAGAAGCAGGATTGTCACCCATGTCTTTTGACTTGGGTGAGGGGATGTTCCAGGCTCACCTGCCAGATCCAAAGCAGCAGTGACTTCTGGGTCCTAAGGAGCAGGCTCAGCAGCCACCGGGCTATCTATATTAATGCCTGTTGAAAAATCCTCAAAAAAAAAAAAAAAAAAAAACTCTCTTTCCCTCTCTCTCTCTCCCCCCTCTCTAATAAATAAAGAAAAATGAAATATTTTTTTAAGAGCTGAAAAGGTAGCTTAACAGCTAAGGCACTTGCCTGCAAAGCCTAAGGAACCAAGTTCATTTCCCCAGAACCCACATAAGCCAGATGCACAAGGTGGTACATGTGTCTAGAGTTTGTTTGCAGGGGCTGGAGGCCCAGGTACACCCACTCTCTCCTCTCCCTCTCTCTCAGATAAATAAACATATATTTTTTTAAAAAGACAAATCCTCAACGTTGTAGGGAGGGAAAGCTGACTGTGGCTAATTAACAAGGAAGGATCTCTGTCATGGGCAGGAATGTCCACTTTCATGGCAAGGTGAGTACCGGTCCAGTTCCTGGACCCCATGAGCAGTCCCACAAATACTGACCAGAGACACCCCCTGGACCTGTTCTTTCCACCTTCTCTTTGCCAAACATATCCACTTGTGGGGGGTGAGGGGGAGGGTACCGTACATGTGTGTGAATGTGAATGAGAACAGTGTGAGATACGTTTCACCCACACTGTAAAACTTCAGAACAATCTTAAGTGGCCAAATTGTCCCAAAGGGACTTATTTGTTACACACTCTGTGTCTTGTGATGTTTGCTTTCCCGAGTTCTGTGACTTAGTGAAGATAACTGTGGCCACCTTCCCCCTACATTTCATCGAACATGGAAAGATCTTCCTTGCGCCGGCCTGCAGGGGAGAATTGGTGAGAAGAGACTGTTTCTCCCTCCCTACCGCCCCCCCCAGGTTCCCCTTGAAAATGCAAGAATGGGAGGTGAATGTGAACATCTATGGGTGTGTCTGCTGTCACAACACGCTGCCAGAGTACAGCGCACTTCCCCGGGTCAAGAGCATGTAGAACCCTCACCAGCACTCTGCCTTCAGAGAAATAGAATCTTCACCATTGAGCATGGATTTGTGTGCTGGGGAGAAAAGAGGAAGAGGAGTATCCTGTAAGAGTGCTGCAGCCTCCACTAAGGTTTTCCAGTGTGAAAGCTGCTCCTGATTTCTGCCCCATGAAAAATTCCTAAGCGAATTCTTCAGTTCCTTGTCTTGATGCAGGAGAAACATTGTCAAAAGCAGGTCTTACTTTAACCCCTTGGGGGGAAAACAATAAATAAGGCCATAGCTCTCAGGCACCCAAGTTGATTGGCAATAAAAGGTGGCTGTGTTGACAGCCCTGCCAATTAACCTGCCAAAAGTGAGTGTGCTGCTGTGCTAGAAAACAGGGCTGAAAACATCCAGGGATCTATATAGAGGGTAAACAATGGCCCTTAAGAACATGGACAGCAACATGGTGCTATACCTTTCACCAGATGTGGCAACAGCATGCTTCATTTCTTTGCCTAGCAAAGTGCTTTATCCCCTCAGGCCTGCCTCAAGTGTACCTGGCCTCTCTGGAGCTGGCATGTGTGCCTTGAAGGTACCAGAGGGAATGGGAGAAGTATGGGACATTAAGTATTTTGCACACTTCCCACACTTTTACATACGTTATTTTTTTTTTTTTTTTTTTTTTTTTGAGTAGGGTTTCAGGCTGGTCCAGGCTGACCTGGAATTAACTATGTAGTCTCAGGGTGGCCTCGAACTCATGGCAATCCTCCTACCTCTGCCTCCCAAGTGCTGGGATTAAAGGAGTGCGCCACCATGCCCGGCTCACTACATACGTTATCTTCTTGCAACTTGCCATTATTCTACTAGGAAACTGTAAGCATCTTTGCGTCATCCCCACAGGTGAGGATCTAGAAAGAGCTTCTAAATTCAGGTCTCCCTCATTCCTATATCTGTTCTTTTCCTGTGATAGGTTTTTCCAGTTGGAACACCCAGAAATATTTGCTCCAGATGTGGCTGCTAAGAATCCATGGAATAAGGGCTGGGGAGATCGCCTAGTGGTTAAGGCCCTTGCCTGCAAAGCCAAAGGACCTAGGTTCTATCCCCCAGGACCCACGTTAGCCAGATGTGTATGAATATAGAGTTCATTTGCAGTAGCTGGAGGCCCCGGCACACCCATATTTATTGATTCATTCTCTCTCTCTTCAAACTAGCAATTTTTTTTTCAAGGTAGGGTTTCACTCTGGTCTAGGCTGACCTGTAATTAACTATGTAGTCTCATGGTGGCCTTGAACTCACAGCGATCCTCCTACCTCTCCCTCCCAAGTGCTGGGATTAAAGGCATGTGCCACCATGCCCAGCTAGTAAATATATTTTTTTTTAATGTTGGGGAAAAGAATCCATGGAATGTGGCCTGGAGAGATGGCTCAGCCAATTAAAGTCACTTGTTTATAGAGCCTAACAACCTGGGTTTGATTCCCCAGTACCCATGCAAAGCCAGATGCACAATATGGTACATGCTTCTGGAATTTGTTTAGAGGCAAGAAGCTCTGATATGCCCATATTCTTTCTCATTCTGTGTGTGTGTGTGTGTGTGTGTGTGTGTGTGTGTGTGTCTGTCTGTCTGTCTGTCTGTCTGTCTGACTGACTGTCTGTCTTACTCTCAAATAAATAAAAATATTTTAAGAAAGAATTCATGGAGGGCCAGGCATGGTGGCGCACGCCTTTAATCCCAGCACTTGGGAGGCGGAGGTAGGAGGATCAGCCTGAGTTCGAGACCACCCTGAGGCTACATAGTGAATTCTAGGTCAGCCTGAGCTACAGAGAGAAGAACCTACCTTAGAAAACCAAAAAAAAAAAAAAAAAAAAAAAACATGGAATGACTTTGAGCGAGTGTGATCCAACTTCTCAACACTGAAAAAATGAAAAAATGAGAGGTTGGGGACTTTGAAGTTCCCTTGGCATCATGCTTCTTCCACGTTCAGGGGCATAGAACAACAGCCTGGGGATCTTACTAAAGTGGAGATAAAGTGGTGCAGTGGATTTGGGGAGAAGCCTGAGGTTGTGAGTTTAACCAGCCTCCAGGGGCTGCAGATGCTAGCACACAACAGCTTGAGTAGTGAGGTTGTATGGCAATACCATGCTGGAGCTCCAAGAGGTCAGCGACTGCACGTCAGTCTGTCCCCCGCACACCATGTGTCGGGCACGGTTGGCACTCAGTGTAACACACCTCAGGTCTCATTAGTATGGAAGACTTGCCTCCAGGGGACACAGGCTCAGAGGCATTTGTAGCCACAAGACCCCCGTGGTTCTCACTTTTCTGAGATCTGCATCCCTCAAGGGCCTGAGCAGCATCTTGCCTTCTCCCCAACTCCAGCCCACAGTGGGTTTCCTACTGGTCTTGAATTTCTCTGGGATAACCTCTACCTCCAGCTCGCTCAGACTTGATTTGATCCATAATGAGCTTGACTTTAAAGGCCATTTGGGGGCCTGGAAAGATGCCTTAGCAGTTAAGGTGTTTGCCTGCAAAGCTAAAGGACCCAGGTTCAGTTGCCCAGGACACCCATATAAGCCAGGTGCACAAGGTGGCACATGCGTCTGGAATTCATTTGCAGTGGCTGGAGGCCCTGGCGAACCCATTCTGTCTATATATATCTATCTGTCTGCCTCTCCCTCCCTCTCTCTCTCTCTCTCTCTCTCTCTCCCTCCTCTCTCTCTCTCTCTAAAAAAAAAAAAAAAAAAAGCAGCTTAAAGGATTTTTGGTAATGTTGTTAGGATACGCCTACCTGTCAGAAAGGTTTTGTTTTGCAGATTAAATCACATCCTTCCCCTGACACATTGTTACATAGGAATTCTCTTCCTCTTCTGTTACCCCTGTGTTCTGGTCACTCCCACCAAGCGCCTCCTACTCTTTCATGAAAGCTCACACTCTTTCCTGGGTGTAGCGGTGGTTGCTGTTTTGGGGTTTACTTGCAGAGGCCATAAGCCCACACTTTCATTATCTCTGTGGGGAAATAGATCATGAAGCAAGAAATGGAAAGCATGGGCCACTGAAGTTTCTTTGCTTTTTGTGTCTTATAAAAACATACACACACCACACAAATCCCATGTTGAACCATTTGTTTAGGGTTGGGTCTAATTAGAGTACTTTAGAAATTAAGGCTGACTATGCACTACCTATAAAGAAAGGGATTATATTTTTTTAACCCGATCTTTGCTTATAATGCCCCAAAAGGATAACACTATGTACTTTCATACGAGTGTCAAGGGACGGAGTCAGTTCCAAGTGTCTGACCTACATAAACACAGCTTCAGAAAGTAGAGGGATAATTAAGTTGGACAACCACATAAACAGCAGGAGTCTCTTCCATGCTGTCTGCTGTCTTAAATCATCAGATACCCTCCTAGGGAGCTACCAGAGTGACTGGGACCCCCTTTTATTCTGCTGCTTTGAATTGTTCTAAAAAACTAGACAGTACTGTGTGGAGAACTTGTAGGCATTTCTGTTTAGGGGATAATTCTTTGTATTTTTGTTAAATATTTTATAGCCAGGCATGGTGGTGCATGGCTTTAATATCCCAGCAATTGGGAGGCTGAAGTAGGAGGATTGCCATGAGTTCAAAGCCATCCTGAAACTACATAGTGAATTCCAGGTCAGCTTGAGCTAGAGTGTGACTCTACCTCAAACAAACAATATATATATATTTACTTATTTGCAAGCAGAGAGATATAGGGAGAAGAGAGACAGAGAAAATCTTCACCAGGGTCTCTAGCTGCTGCGAAGGGACTCCAGATGCATGCACCACTTTGTGCATCTGGCTTTACATGGGTACTGGGGAATCGAACCTGGGTCCTTTAGCTTTGCCAGCAAGCACCTTAACTGCTAAGCCATCTCTCCAGCCCCCTAGGGGTTTATTCTTATGGCCCACCCCACTTATGATTCTCCACTTTATAAGATGTATAATGGGTTGATTCTCCTGAATTAAACAAAATCTCTCCTTCCATTCTGAAAATTTGGTAATTAGTCCACTAGTGACTGTTGAGCCCCTGGAATTAAAGACACCTGGAGCCCCCATTACTGGGACTTTCAGGGGTCACTGAATTCGATTCTTTGTATATAGGGTCTTGTGTCCTGCAGGATAACTCTGTCCTGCGAGGTTTCTCTCTAGTCATGGCTCACAGCCTTCAGCACTGGGTTGCTATTGTGTCAACGGCACCTCCTCCTCCGTGTCTGAAGATCTAAGGCAGTTCTCAGAGCCTTTACAGACCCAGGAAGACAGAGTGGAAGCTGCAGGGCAGCTGGGCCCAAGATCCTCTCCAGGAGCCCCAGGCCTCAGCTAGAATGAGACCCTACCTCAAAACAAAACCAAACCAAACCAAACAAATACATGTATTTCTTAAAAAAGCAAACATTAACTTTGTCTTATACAGGACAGTCCTTTAAGTGTATACGGCAATAGCCCCTGACCTTTGTCAGTTGTCCTTTTGCAGATATCAGACTCCTCAATGTCCTGGTAACCATCCTTTGAAAATTCTCTTCCCTCTCCCGGGCGTGGTGGTGCACACCTTTAATCCCGGGACTTGGGAGGCAGAGGTAGGAGGATCGCTGTGAGTTCAACACCACCCTGAGACTACATAGTGAATTCCAGATCAGCTTGAGCTAGAGTGAGACCCTACCTTGAAAAAACAAAAAGAAAAAAAAGAAAAGAAAGAAAGAAAAATATCTTCTCTCACTTCAACTTTCCTTAAATTTGTGGTCCAGACCTGGTGCCAGGCTTCATATGGGAATGGGGCAACCCAACCTTGGCTATGCATTGGAGTGGCCGGGAGGGTGGCTCCAGCCTCAGGATATGTGAGAGCTTCTTGTGTATCAAGTGTATCAAAGGCTGAAAAGCATTGTGTGGATTCTTAGCCAGACAGAGACGATGATGGCCATACAGGTGGAATGTGGGTCGCAGTGAGGGATGGTGGGGATGCCACAGACTGGTGTTGAGTGGAGAAAGCTCGCCAGGAGCTGGGACTTGTATTGGTCTCTTAGGTTTTTAGTTTTGATCTTGATTTTTTTTTTTTTTTTAGGAAAGCCCAACAGACTGGCTTTTTTTTTTTTTTTTTTTTTAAATGAGAGTGAAAGAGAGAGAGAGAGAGAATTGGCGCACCAGGACCTCCAGCCATTGTAATAGAAGTCCAGATATGTGTGCCACCTCATATACCTGTGCGACCTTACGCATGTGGCTTATGTGGGATCTGGGGAGTCGAACAGGTGTACTTAAGCTTTGTCTTAACCACTAAGCCATCTCTCTAGCCCTTGTTTATTTTTTACATTGATACATAGTCAATATAATCATAGCTTGAGTTTCACATCTGAGAGATGAGCACATTTAAAAATTTTGTGTGTGTGTGTGTGTGTGTGTGTGTGTGTGTGTGTGTTGGCACTCCAAGGTCTCTTGCTGCTAGAAACAAATGGCCAGTTGCATATGCTGCTTTGGGTCTAGCTTTATGTGGGTGCTGGGGGATTGACTCTGGGCTGACAGGCTTTGCAAACAACTATCTTTATTTTTTTATTTTTTTAATTTTTAAATTATTTATTTTTGGAGAGAGACTCAGAGAGAGACAGACAGAGAGGGAGACAGACAGAGATGGGCATGCCAGCAGTCTCAGCTGCTGCGAACGAAATCCAGATGTGTGTGCCCCCTTGTGGGCAAGTGCAGCATTGCACCCTTGCAACACTGCATCTGGCTAAACGTGGGACCTGGAGATTGGAACCGGGTTCTTAGGCTTAGCAGGCTGGCGCCTTAACCACTAAGCCATCTCTCCAGCCTTCCCCCCCCCCTTTTCTTTCTTTTTTTGGTTTTTCAAGGTAGGGTCTCACTGTAGCCCAGGCTTACTTGGAACTCACTATGTAGTCTGGGGTGGCCTCGAACTCATGGCGATCCTCCTCTGCCTCCCAAGTGCTGGGATTAAAGGCATGTGCCACCATGCCTGGCACCTTTTATTTTTCTTGAGATAGGGTCTTGCTCTAGCCCAGGTTGACCTAGAACTCACTATGTAGTCTCAAGGTGGCCTCAAACTCACACAGGTCCTTCTACCTCTGCCTCCCAAGTGCTGGGATTAAAGGTGGGCACCACCATTCCCAGCTAGCAATCATGTACTTTTAGCTGCTGAGTCATCTCCCCAGCTCTGAGCTCATGTTTTTATGTTCATGGGTTTTTTTAAATATTTATTTCACAGAGAGAGAAAGATAGAGATAGAGAGCATATGGACACACCAGGGCTTCCTGCCGCTGCAAATTCCAGACACATGCACCACTTTGTGTGTTTGGCTTTAAGTGGGTACTGGGAAATCAGATGCAGGCCATCAGGCTTTTCAAGCAAGTGTCTTAACTGCTGAGCCATCTCTCCAGCCCCCTGTTCATGTTTTATCAAGGTTCTGGCAGATACTATTTATTTTGCCCTTTGAGATGTAGTGACGAGGCATTTAGTTGGGATTATTCAGGGATATTCGTTCCTTCCTAAAATCAATCCCTTCCTCCATCTCTATCACACACACACACACACACACACACACATACATATATATTTGGGGTTTTTTTCCCACTTTTGAGATAAGGTCTTATGTCGCCAAGGCTGGCCTTGAACTTGATATGTAGCCAGAGCTGTCTTTGAACTCATCTGCCTGCCTCTGTCTCTGCCTCTCAAAGGATGAGGATATATGCACCACAATGCCTAGTGTACTTGTTTTTGTTTTTGTTTTTTTTCCTTTAAAGGCATGGTGTCACCCTGTGACCCAGATTAGCCCTGGAATTTACTATCTAGCCAAGGTTGGTCTTGAACACGGGACAGTCCTCCCGACTCAGTCTTCCAGATGTTACGATTACAAGCATGGCACTCCACGTGTACATTAACCACGCCACCTCCCGAGCTCACACTGTATTTGCTTACCCACACATGCTGCCACTAAGCTATGGCCCTGTCTCATATTTTGGCAACAGCTTATTTGTTTAAAAACTCACCTTCCTTTTGTATGGATGAAAGGCTAGGTCAAGAACTCTAGCTAAGATGTAATGCAACAATAAACTTCGCAGTCATGAACTCCAAAATCGGACAGATTTACACTTATGCTGGGTTACATTATTAAGAAACTGCAGCATCCTTGTGTGGGGACTGCCCTTGTAAAAGACACAGCGTGGAAGCATAGATCAGAATGTAGGCTGGCTGGCTGCAGGCAGGCACTCCCACCAAAGGAACTTCATTTTATTTATTTATTTATCTATCTATCTATCTATCTATCTATCTATCTATCTATTTATTTATTGTTTTTGTTTTTTTCAAGGTAGGGTCTCGCTTTAGCCCAGGCTGACTGGAATTCACTATGTAGTCTCAGAGTGGCCTTGAACTCATGGCAATCCTCCTACCTCTGCCTCCCGAGTGCTGGGATTAAAGGTATGCACCACCACACCTGGATTAGGAACTTCATTTTAAAAGGAAGAAAAGAGGAAAAATACTACACGCTGGCTGTATTTATTGGAAATGCATGATCCTGTCTAATCTATACTATAATCTTGTTGTGGGGTTGTAAGGATGTCTGTATTACAAACGAAGAAACTGCGGCTTTAAATGCTAAGGTAGAAACATGAGCAATGCAGCTTCCACCACAGCGCATTGCTAAAGGGAGGGGAGGCTTCGTCCTTGTTGAATTTCATTATTTTTATTGAGTTAGTAAGCAGGGTTTCAGCCTTCCCCTGTTCCCAAATCCTACACCAGCATGCCTCGCTGCCTTGTACTTGGTAGGCTGTGAAAGCTTTCTCCATCGTGACATCGTGACAAGATGCAGAGCTTTTAGCGTACACTTGCCCCCGCCTTGGAACAATTTACTATATAAGGTAGCAGGTCAGACCACACATGTGAAAGCAGTCAATCCTGCGTTCTTGATGCTGTGTGTCAGAAATGGAAAGGGTTTTTTTTTTTCATTAGTGAATGATTTATATAAGCAGTCCCTTAGATAGGAACGGTGATTTATAAGGCAGATTTTGATCATTTAAAGATACACTTGGATCTACAAACAGCACTTTAATTGGTGATCAAATCTTCTGGCCACCTGTGGTGCCTGATACACCACTGTCCATGATAAATGACAATAAAATACTATCCTAGGGCCTGGAAAGATGGCTCATGGGCTAAAGGGCCTTGTTTACAAACTTTGCCAGCCTCGGTTCAATTCCCAAGCCACCTACCTGAGCTGGACAGCCACAAATTGTGGTGCAAGTGTTCGGTGGTATTTGCAGTGGGAAGGGGCTCAGGGCTGTGTGTGTGTGTGAATGTGCGTGCAAATATACATACACTTGTGCAAATAAATAAACTACTAAAATACTATTCCAACTCCATCCTGAGTATATTTCAGATGACAATAGGTGTGTATTCCCAATGATTAGGAAGATTTCTGTCCTTCATGGTGACAGGTTTTCTGTTCATTCGTTCGTTCTTTCTTTTTTTATTTTTAGGTCTCTAGGGGGACACAGACCTGTATACTTATTTAACTGCCCTGAAGAATGACTTCTTGGCATTTGTGAATCCAGGAATGATATTCCTGGTTCAAGTGAAACTGTTTTGGTGGAACACAAACTGTACCAGATTTCAAAACCGCAGAACACTGGAGATTTTAATATTCCGCTCTCTTGCCAGTTTCATACCAGACGTGTTGAAAACCGGGCATTTTTGGACCAGAGTTATAGCTCGGTACAACTGTTTGCAAAAATTTCACCTTGCATACCTACGCACTTTGCTCCTCTGTACCTGTTGTGCAACATATGGGGATCCCGTCCCATACCTACCTAGGTTTCTCTGAGTTTTGTTCTACTGGCTTTGGTAGTTATTTAAAAAAAAAGAGGGGCAGGGGCTGGGCTGGAGAGATGGCTTGGCGGTTAAAGCATCTGCCTGCTAAGCCTAAGAACGCTCATTCAATTCTCCAGGTCCCAAGTTTAGCCAGACGCAAAGTGACGCAAGGGTGCAATGCTGCACTTGCCCACAAGGGGGCACATGTGTCTGGAGTTCATTCACAGTGGCTGAGAGGCTGCTGGTGCATCCGTTCTCTCTCTCTCAAATTAAAAAACAAAGTCCAATTTCTGATCCCACTACCTGTGACATTCCATAACCCTTTGAGAACACGTTGCCTAGAAATGAAATAATAGAACAACTCTTTAGATAGAGACCCAGTGGGGTCCTCTGCAGGAGATCTCCTGCCCCTGACCCAGCCCCTCTGCACCCTCCCCTTTCATCTGCTGCACGCTCTTATGCAGATGCGTATCTTGGCCTGAGCTGAAAGCTGGGGCCCTGTGTGTATGAGGTCTGTAAGCACTTAAAGGCATTTCTAAGTTGGAAACTTGATTTCTGACCTACGGCTCACTGTTTTACTGCACCCACACTGCCAGTGGGCCCCTCTTCAGAAATGTACTGGTGAGGGCCTAACTAGAACCCATAACCCTAGAGATGTAGGTTGTGGTGGTGTGTGCATGTCCTTTGTGCAATTTTATATATATATGTGGCAATTATATATAGACTTAAATACATTATAGAGACTATGTATAGAATGTGTGTGCGTGTGTGTATAAAATTGCAGTGAATGCTTATAAATAGCCAGTATGAGTTTGGGCACTGCATATGTTATATGGCAATTATATAAAGAATTCTATATACATTATATAGAATATGTATAGAATATATATGTGTGTATGTATGTGTGTGTGTATGTATGTATGTATAATTCCAGTGAATGCTCATAAATAGCCAGTAAGAGTTTGGGACTGCATATGTTAAGTGTTGGTAAGAGATTAAAATACACAGTTTGAGTCTCCATTGCCACGAGCAGTAAGTAGCCTGTTGGGATGCACTGTACTGTAGAAGGGGGAGCCCCTTAGAAAGCAAATCTCACAGAGAAGCTGGGGTTTTCAGATGGGTTCTAGAGGAGGGATATGGTTTGTTTGAGCAAACACACAGAGGGGTCAGCAGCTGGAGGCAGCGGCGTGAGCTCTGCAAGCCAGGAGTGTTTTGAACATGAACCTCTGAGGCACATGGGCAGAGGAGAGAGGTGCACAAGTAGGGTGGGGTACCCTCCTGGTTGCCTTTGTGCCTGTCTCTGGGGTCAATGTTGTTTCCCACTGCAGGCAGCAGAAAATGTTCAGGCTGGAGCAGAGACTTGGCCAAAGGTTTCAGGCACCAATGCTGAGGCATGTATGCTAAAAATAATTCATATCCAAGGGAAGTATGATTCTTCCTTCATCATTGGAAAAAAAGAGAGAGAATAAAGCTCTTACCTCAGCTTTGGGTGTATACATCTTTGCTCTTTCCTCCGGAAATGCAGCTTCGTCTTTTTCCTTTGTGGTTTTGTGCTGCTGCCTTTGGAAGCTGGTATCGCCAGCAAAGTGACCAGATGGCTCTCGTCCTATGCACCATCCCAAGCATGCCTGTTATGTCGGTCTGATGAATGTCCTCCTCCCAGCCCATCTGACCTCTGCGTGGCCACCTTCCTGCATGGGCAGCCCCAGCTGTCTTGATTGAACCATCCTGCTTGGTGGTTCACAGGCCCCCTCAGGAGCAGACCACTTCACTCTAAATCACTCGTCAGAAGTACCAACTGGCCACTACTTAGGGCAACGTTAGAAACAGCTTCAGGGTTTTGAGCTTTGCCCCAAAGCCATCAGGATCGCTCTTCTGCACTTTGTACCTTCTAATTCTTTCTTCCCCTGCCCCACCCCTGGGTAGGTGTCTCCTCTTCTCTTTGCTTTTTTCCAAATTGTTGGGTGACAGGAATCCTGTTTCAAATAAGTGATTCTTTCTGACAGTTCAGACCTCTTCTCCTAATACAGCTCAAATGTTGGGATACAAAGGTTGGATGACCAATGCAGCCCTAGTGATCCCATGCCAGGAAAGGCATGCTTGTTGGAACGCTCCACACTTCCACCATGACCTGCTTCGGTTCGTAAGGGCTCAATTGAAAAGAAAGAACCCCAGAGGAAGAAATAGAACTGCTGAGAATGGGGAACTGCAGGTGTGGGGTGGGGGTGGGGAGAAAGAAAGGCAAGGCAAGAAATCTAGAGTGTAATAATACTCGAGGACTGGATAGGGAAAGGGAAAGACAAATTGAAGTACATCACGCCAGAAAAAAAAAAAAAAATCTTGAAAGGACAAGAAAAAAACAGACTTTCAAAAATTGTATTCTTATTTATTTACTTTAAAGATGGGCTCTCTCTGTGTAGCCTTCCATGCTGGCCTGGAACTTACAATCTTCCTGTCTCAGCCTCCCAGGCAGGCACCACCATTGTAGGCAAAATACTTCTTGGACTTTTTTTTTTTTTAATGATCTTTATCTTTTTTTGTTTATTTTTATTTTTTATTTATTTATTTGAGAGCAACAGACAGAGAAACAGGAGGATAGAAAGAGAGAGAATGGGCATGCCAGGGCCTCCAGCCATTGCAAATGAACTCCAGATGCATGTGTCACCTTGTACATCTGGCTTACATGGGTCCTGGGGAATCGAGCCTCGAACCGGGTCCTTAGGCTTCACAGGTAAGTGCTTAACCACTAAGCCATCTCTCCAGCCCCCACTTCTTGGACTTTTTGAACCCAAGGCTTGAACCAGGGCTGGGCATGCTAAGCAATAAGCTATACCATCAACCCCTGATATTTCTTTAAAAATAGTTTTTGAAAGAGAGAGAGAGCAAGCACTCCAAAGCCGCCTTCCACTCTAGACACTTGCACGACTTAATGCATCCGGTTTTACGTGGGTACTGGGGAATCAAACTCTGTCCAACAGGCTTTGCAAGCAAGCGCCTTTAACCAGTGAGTCCCTAGTACTTTATTTTTAATTTGAAAGAGACAGAGAGAAAGAGACAGATAGAGAATGGGTGCACCAGCAGCCTCTCAGCCACTGTGAATGAACTCCAGATGTGTGTGCCCCCTTGTGATCAAGTGCGGCATTGTGCCCTGGGGTCACTTTGCATCTGGCTAAACGTGGGACCTGGAGAATTGAATGGGCGTTCTGAGGCTTCATAGACAGGTGTCTTAACCACTAAGCCATCTCTCCAACCCCCTAGTACATTTTTTAACATAGAATTTCTCCCCAGAGAGCAGTGCAGACTATGTATAAGAATTTGGCTGACTCCCCCCCCCTTTTAAAATGCATTTTTTCCCATAGGTTATAGTCTTGTGTCCCCCTCGCCTCTGGTCCCCATTTCCCTGAAGGTCCTACTCATTAGGGTCTTTGGTGTTCACTGTGGGGTCATTAGGGCCTCTGTCAGTCTCTGGGGAGTGTTCCTTTTTGAAAATTTTGTATACAATGTATTTTGATCATATTCAACAATTTATAGTAATTGACAGGAAATCAATTGCAAAGACCTCCTTGCAAGCTCCTGGGAGGACAGGAACTGGCTGCTTCTTGACTCGTTCTTTTCCTCTCACTTGCCATGTCCTGCAGGACCAGGGGCTACAGCATCTGACTTCTGATTCACTGAGGAAACATGGGATTTGACAGTGCTCCCAGGCAGCAGAGGGACATCCTCTGAGCCCTGGCACCAATGCTTGCAACTACTTTTCCCCTGAACAGTAGAAAAAATTAGTAGCCATTCACCTGACTACTTTTATTTATAACTTTTTTCTTTTTCTTTTTTTAATTTTTTATTTATTTGAGAGATTGAGGGGGGAAGAGACAAAGAATGGGCATGCCAGGGCCTTCACCCTCTACAAACAAACTCCAGATACATGCACCACCTTGTGCATCTAGCTTACGTGGATCCTGGGGAATCAAACCTGGGTCCTTTGTCTTTGCAGGCAAATGCCTTAACTGCTAAGTCATTTCTCCAGCCTTAAATTTTTTTTTTTTTAATTTTAGAGTGACAGAGAGAGAGGAAGAGGCAGAGAGAATGTGCATGCCAGGGCTTTTTCAGCTGCTGTGAATGAACTCCAGACACGTGTGTCCCCTTGTGTGCATGTACAACATTGTGTGCTTGTGTAACTTGCATCTGGCTAAATGTGGGACCTGGACATTTGAACAAGCATTCTTAGGCTTCGCAGGCAGGCACCTTAACCGCTAAGCTATCCCTCCAGCCCATGAGTATACTTTCTGATTGAGTCTACTAAACCGTTTTTATCTATGTATTTATTAGTATACAAATTTATTTATTTTTAAACTTTTTATTGAAAACTTCTGTAACTATAGACCATTTTTAATATATTTTATTTATTTGAGAGAGAGAAACAGGCAGAGAGAGAGAGAGAATGGGCACGCCAGGGCCTCCAACCACTGCAAATGAACTCCAGATGCATGCGCCTCCTTGTGCATCTGGCTTATGTGGGTCCTGGAGAATCGAACTGGGGTCCTTTGGCTTTGCAGGCAAACTCTTTAACCGCTAAGCTGTCTCTCCAGCCCTATAGACCATTTTTCAATCTTTGTGATGATGCTTTTAGACACAGAGCTGATGCTACCTACAATTCCATGTTTTCCCTTTGATGGAGTTAGCATTTGGGTTCGGGATTTCTTTTAGCGTCTGAATAGTTCTTGTCATGGGTGATGGGTACAGTCCTGTCTCCCATCCACCCATTTGTCCACAACCCATGTCTCCCCAGGTTCAGTTCAGGAGCGTTGCTGTTTATGGTACATGACTCTGTGTCCCGACTTCCTTGGGTTGGCCCCCAGCTTCCTTGTCTCTGGTTGGAAGGCAAGTGCTCCAAACTTGGGCTCTGAATAGACAGAGGATTAAAAGCTTTTAAAATCAAAAATAGGCTTTCGCAGCTGCCAGCAATGGCCAGGGATTTCCTCTGCTCTAGTCCAAAACCCCAGCAATGCCCTGGGAGGCTCCGTTCCTCTGAGCCACAGGGCCAGCACCACCAGCTCGGGTGGACCTCAGACTGGGATGCCAAAAGCACAGCTGGAGGGCAGGAGAGGTGGCCTTCCTGCCATATTCCAGCCTCGGGGTTTGCCAGGGTCCTAGTCCTAATTAAGAAAGACCTCTGAGTTTGGGGTCAGCTGCCCAGCTGATGGACATCAGCCCCCTTGGGCTCACACACGTGCTGAGCGCATCCTGCCCTGTTCGCTCTTCTGCCATCTGGAAGCCATTAGCAGTGAAATGGTTTCAGGCGCTGCTGAGTACTGGGTTTTCCGGGAGGCACAGCCCAGCCTGCCAGGTCCAGGCAGCCAGGGCCCTTCACTTTCTGGAGGGTTTCCAATGGAAGCCCAACAAAGCCCTGCCCTCCAGGCCACCACTGGTCCTCTTCTCTCTTTTCCCTTGCTTCTTTCTTGGGACCCTAAGAGCAGTGATGTATGTGGGGAGACATTGACACCTGCCATTGCTCCTTTTGTGGGTTTGATGGGTATTAGCAGTGCATAAATCTCTCCCAGCTCTTCCAGAAAGGGGGTGCCCTTTATAGTCCATGCAACGTGCATGCTGTACAGCAAAGGGGGTCAGGGCAGAAGCTTCGGGCCATCTGGATTCATCACAATGACCTTGTCATCACAGTGGGTGCCCGTAGTACCTGGAACTGCCCTAGTGCCTCTGCCCATCATCCCCTGGTCCTTAGGGTAAATGACCCTACAGATGGAGGGTCAAGCCAAGGAGACAGTGGGTTCTCACCGAAGTCTTTTTCACTCTCCAAGCTGGGTCCCTGTTGAGACCCAGGAGGGCAGATGCCATGGGACAGGGGCAATGGAGGAACAAGCACACCAACATTTGCAATTTACACGAGATAGCCCAGCCTGAGAGTTTTATTATTTCATTTGATTTTATTTTTTAGGAAGCAAAATGATCTTTTTGAAAGGAAACTCATGCAGTCTTGTCAGCTTCTTGCCAACTCTTACTACGGTGCAACTGGCCAAAAACAGCCAAACCTTGTTTGGGGTATGAAAGCAGCTGTTATAATAAACTCCTCTGCTCAGCCTCCTTTCCTGTTATGGTGGAATGGCTGTTTAAAGTAAATGTCTCCAATCCATGGATTTTCTGGGGTCATGAAAACATTTTTTTTAATGGGCAGGCTCAATTACATTTTTTTGGACAAGTTAGGAAGTAAACAGAATGCCACCCGTCATTTTAGATTCATGTAGGCCTTTAAGTAAATGCTGGCTGGATTCTGGCAACTTGAAATCCTTTACCTCCCACCTCTTGGGCTACATGGACCTGCCATTCTTCTAACCCAGGACTTCCAAAGCAGAGCCAGGGGAATTATCCCATAAGACATCGAGTCAGACCTGAGTTGGAATCCTGGCACTGGCAACCACGAATGTGGAACTGCAAGTAAATCACTCTGCACCCTGGTGTCATAATCTGTGAGATAGGTGGAATAACAACTGCCCGTCAGGCTTATCACAAAGTTGAAAACAAAATCAGACTATCAACAGCTTGTCGTGTAAGCCCTGTGCCTTGCAAGGGCATTCCTTGTACTAACTCAGTCTTCTCTGCCCTGTGAGGTGGGAACTATTTCTAACCATCCTATACTAGTCTCTGGATGTATATGAGTGAGCACAGCACAGCCATCAATAACGCTTGCCTGGGGCTGGAGGGGTGGCTTGGAGGTTAAGGTGCTTGCCTGTGAAGCCTTAGGACCCAGGTTCGACTCCCTAGATCCCATGTAAGCCAGACGCACAAGGTGACGTATGCACAAGGTCACACATGCGCACAAGGTGGCACATGCATCTGGTGTTCAGTTATAGTGGCTGAAGGCCCTGGCATGCCAATTCATTCTCTTCTCTCTCTTTTCTCTCTCTCTCTCTCTCTCTCTCTCTCTCTCATAAAAAAGGGCAGTTATCTGTTGGGTTTGTCTCAAAAACAACAACAAAAAAAACACTGTCTGCATGGAATTTTACTGTCAGGGGAAGGTAAGAGATAAGTAAAATAGCTAGTATGTTAAATAGTGATAAGAACAATGAGAAAAATACAGTGGGAAAGGGAGACGGAGGACAGGTGCACTGAGGGTAGTCTGGAAATGTCTTTCTGAGATGTTATCTGAGTTAAAAACCTGAAAAAAGAGAGGGAAGATATGCAAGGAAGGGTCCTAGGTAGAGGAGCCGTTATAGGTGCATAGGCCCTGGGGTGACAGACCTGGGTGTGTTGAAGGTCCATTGAGGAAGCCACTGTGGCTAGAGTTGAGGGGCTGGGCAGACAGGACAGGGTCGGGTGCAGACAGTGCCCGGCCTTAGCTCTTTCTCTCCATGAGTTGAGAAGCTCGCCAAAGAGAAAGGACACGATCCGGATGTGAGAAGGGACATTTCAGATTTGGTAACCACAGCTCCTGCCGCTTGCTGTTGGTTCTCACAAGGGCGGTCACCTAGTTTGCGTGGCTGTTTAAGTACAATAGTTGTTAATGGGAGGCCTCCGCTAGACGCTGTACTTGTTGACTCGTGCGACAACAAGTGAACTTTCTCAAACTTCCCCTGGGTCAGCATCCAGCCTCCCCCCCTTGCTTGGATGGTTCTGTTCCTGGCTGTTGCTCCGTGCTGGCCTGTCTTCATAGAGTTCCTTAACTGGCTGCATAGACCCCGTGGTCTGTATCCTGCATGGCTGGCATGTTGCTACGCCCAAGTAGTTACTACCGCCAGGGACTCACATATAAGTATCCCTAGGCCAGGCAACCAAGAGAAGAAATGAGGCAGAAGGGTGAGGAAGGAGATGTTTATAGATGCAACTGCCCCTTAGCTGCAGGATATAAAGGATGTCAGTGTAAAAGACAACAAAGAAAGTTCGTAGAACCTATTGGTTCTGTGCAAGCGAATTCTGATACCCTCCCACTTCTGAGAAGTCAGTTCTTCACCCTGGATGGCGGGGGGGGGGGGGAGGTTCTGGAAACTCTGGATATCCTAAAAACGTATGTCCCCATGTAGTAAATCCATTCGTTATTTTCCTGGGATGAGGTCGTAGCCTCCATGTAGTTAGCGCTTTGAATGGCCAGTCTTCATGCAGTAGTACATATGCTGGCCTGCTAACTTTTGTGCAAACACTTGAAAAAGGTATCAGTCTCAAAGGGGAGTTTAGGGCTGGAGAAATGGCCTAGCAGTTAGGCGAAGCCTAAGGATCCTGGTTCAATTCTTCAGGACCCACGTAAGCCAGATGCACAAGGGGTACATGCATCTGGAGTTCGTTTGCAATGGCTAGAAGCCCTGGTGTGCCCATTCTCTCTCTGTCTACTGCTCTTCTCTGTCTCTCTCTCTCTGCTTGCAAATAAATAAATAAATAAATAATTTTTTTAAAGGGCGTTTAAAGAGATCTTTTTGTCTCCTAATCTTGAGAATCTATGGCATTTCTAGTTCACCACTATTACTTACTTGTTCCCAAGGTAGGAAGATATATTATTAGGCACCCCCCTCAAAGTTATGGGATGAATTTTTTAGGACATCAAGGTACACTGTCACTCCAGCTCTGTTTTACGTCTTTGCTCTGGGGCTATAAATCGCCAGGGATCTGGCCTCTGTGTTAGATCATCTGTTTCCCCCTTGACTTTGAAACGCCTCTGGTGCTAGCAGGACTGTACAGACAAACGCATGGGCCAGTTCACTTAAGACAACATATACCTCGGGAGTTTGGAAACCCCATCCCTCTGTGTCCTTCATGAACTGGCACATGAATGAGCTGGTCCAAGCTCAGAAGGGAGCAGAGGAGAATGTGACAGAGCACTGCAGCAGCTTTGTGGCAGTATAATAGGCAGAACTCCAGCTAGAGCAACCTTCATCAGGAAAAAAAAAAAATCTGAAGTCTGAAAGGCTCCAAAATCTGAAAAAAATTTAAATTTTCTTCGAATTTTCATTTTTTATTTGATAGAGAATGGGCTCACCAGGACCTGCAGCCACTGCATACTAACTCCAGATGTATGCACCACCATGTACACTTGGCTTGCATGGGTACTGGGGAATCCAACCTGGGTCCTTAGGCTTCACAGACAAGCGCCTTAATCACTAAGCCATCTCTCCAGCCCCAAAATCTGAAACTGTGAGCAGAGACATGACACAAGAGGTAAAGCCCACATCTGACCTCAGAGCCCAGGTACACTAAGAATCCTATATAAAGTACCTTTGGGTTTATTTGATACATGAAATATAAATGAATTTTGTTTGGACTTGGATCCTATCCCTAAGATAGCTCATTATGTGTTAAATAGTGATAAGAACAATGAGAAAAATACAGTGGGAAAGGGAGACGGAGGACAGGTGCACTGAGGGTAGTCTGGAAATGTCTTTCTGAGATGTTATCTGAGTTAAAAACCTGAAAAAAGAGAGGGAAGATATGCAAGGAAGGGTCCTAGGTAGAGGAGCCGTTATAGTGCATAGGCCCTGGGGTGACAGACCTGGGTGTGTTGAAGGTCCATTGAGGAAGCCACTGTGGCTAGAGTTGAGGGGCTGGGCAGACAGGACAGGGTCGGGTGCACAGTGCCCGGCCTTAGCTCTTTCTCTCCATGAGTTGAGAAGCTCGCCGAAGAGAAAGGACACGATCCGGATGTGAGAAGGGACATTTCAGATTTGGTCACCACAGCTCCTGCCGCTTGCTGTTGGTTCTCACAAGGGCGGTCACCTAGTTTGCGTGGCTGTTTAAGTACAATAGTTGTTAATGGGAGGCCTCCGCTAGACGCTGTACTTGTTGACTCATGCGACAACAAGTGAACTTTCTCAAACTTCCCCTGGGTCAGCATCCAGCCTCCTTCCCTTGCTTGGATGGTTCTGTTCCTGGCTGCTGCTCCATGCTGGCCTGTCTTCATAGAGTTCCTTAACTGGCTGCATAGACCCCGTGGTCTGTATCCTGCGTGGCTGGCATGTTGCTACGCCCAAGTAGTTACTACCGCCAGGGACTCACATATAAGTATTCCCTAGGCCAGGCAACCAAGAGAAGAAATGAGGCAGAAGGGTGAGGAAGGAGATGTTTATAGATGCAACTGCCCCTTAGCTGCAGGATATAAAGGATGTCAGTGTAAAAGACAACAAAGAAAGTTCGTAGAACCTATTGGTTCTGTGCAAGCGAATTCTGATACCCTCCCACTTCTGAGAAGTCAGTTCTTCACCCTAGATGGCGGGGGGGGGGGAGGTTCTGGAAACTCTGGATATCCTAAAAACGTATGTCCCCATGTAGTAAATCCATTCGTTATTTTCCTGGGATGAGGTCGTAGCCTCCATGTAGTTAGCGCTTTGAATGGCCAGTCTTCATGCAGTAGTACATATGCTGGCCTGCTAACTTTTGTGCAAACACTTGAAAAAGGTATCAGTCTCAAAGGGGAGTTTAGGGCTGGAGAAATGGCCTAGCAGTTAAGGCGAAGCCTAAGGATCCTGGTTCAATTCTTCAGGACCCACGTAAGCCAGATGCACAAGGGGTACATGCATCTGGAGTTCGTTTGCAATGGCTAGAAGCCCTGGTGTGCCCATTCTCTCTCTGTCTACTGCTCTTCTCTGTCTCTCTCTCTGCTTGCAAATAAATAAATAAATAATTTTTTTAAAGGGAGTTTAAAGAGATCTTTTTGTCTCCTAATCTTGAGAATCTATGGCATTTCTAGTTCACCACTATTACTTACTTGTTTCCAAGGTAGGAAGATATATTATTAGGCACCCCCCTCAAAGTTACGGGATGAATTTTTGAGGACATCAAGGTACACTGTCATTCTAGCTCTGTTTTACTTCTTTGCTCTGGGGCTATAAATCGCCAGGGATCTGGCCTCTGTGTTAGATCATCTGTTTCCTCCTTGACTTTGAAACGCCTCCGGTGCTAGCAGGACTGTACAGACAAACGCATGGGCCAGTTCACTTAAGACAACATATACCTCGGGAGTTTGGAAACCCCATCCCTCTGTGTCCTTCATGAACTGGCACATGAATGAGCTGGTCCAAGCTCAGAAGGGAGCAGAGGAGAATGTGACAGAGCACTGGGCAGAATTCTAGCTAGAGCAACCTTCATCAGGAAAAAAACAAAATCTGAAGTCTGAAAGGCTCCAAAATCTGAAAAAATTTTAAATTTTCTTCGAATTTTCATTTATTTATTTGATAGAGAATGGGCTCACCAGGACCTCCAGCCACTGCATACTAACTCCAGATGTATGCACCACCATGTGCACTTGGCTTGCGTGGGTACTGGGGAATCCAACCTGGGTCCTTAGGCTTCACAGGCAAGCGCCTTAATCACTAAGCCATCTCTCCAGCCCCAAAATCTGAAACTGTGAGCAGAGACATGACACAAGAGGTAAAGCCCACATCTGACCTCAGAGCACAGGTACACTAAGAATCCTATATAAAGTACCTTTGGGTTTATTTGATACATGAAATATAAATGAATTTTGTTTGGACTTGGATCCTGTCCCTAAGATAGCTCATTATGTATATATGTAAATATTCCAAAAATTTTATTTTACTTTATTTATTTGAGAGAGAGAGAACAAGCATGTCATGGCCTGCAAATGAACTCCAGACACATGCGCCACCTTGTGCATCTGGTCTATATGGGTACTGGGAAATCAGACTTCAGTCCTTAGGTTTTGCAGGCAAGCACCTTAACCACTAAGCCATCTCTCTAGCTGCCCCCAAAAAAAAACATTTTTTAAAAATCTGAAATAGGGGCTGGAGAGATGGCTTAGTGGTTAAGGTGCTTGCCTGCAAAGCCTAAAAACCCAGGTTTGATTCCCCAGTACCCATGTAGACCAGATGCACAGGGTGGTGCATGTGTCAGGAGGCCCTGGCTTGCCCATTCTCTCCCTCTCTCTCTCTCTCTCTCTTTCTCTCTCAAATAAAAAACAAAAATTTAAAAAATCTGAACTATTTCTGGTCTCAAGCATTTTGGCTAAGGATACTCAACCTGTGTACAATCCTAAAGTCCCATTGGAATATAATGGCATTGCTTGATACTGGACAGTGTACACCCAGTGTATCTGGTAGTCTGCAGGCATCTGCGGCTGTGTGGAGAGCATAGGAGGCAGAATTCTGTGGAGATGACTCCTCTCTGAGCCTGGATTGCTGTCACAATACACAGTCCCATCCAGATGAGCTAAACCCCCAGGGGGGCTCCTTCCTTAGGACTTAGAGATGTCAACAAAAGGATTTGTGGAGAATGACTGATCTCACGCCCTGGAATGCAAACCACACATGGTCACGGCAGATAATTATATACAATAAACTATAAAGAAGACGCAGAGGGTTTTGATATTGGGTTCCAGTTCTTCCTCATTAAAGAACTGGTTAAAAACCCCTCATCAGTGCGGCTGAGGAGATAGTTCAGTTTCCATGTGCCCACACTCTCAGGAGAGTCAGAAGCATGGGGAGGTGCCATGGCATGCCCCTAACACTGAGAATTTACCTGCCCCATGGAGGGAAAGGTATGTCCATCACAAATGGGATCCCATCTGGTGAGCTTCTATTTAAGAAGTGATATAGACCAATGCTAGCAGCACAACATGGGCGGGGGGGGGGTCTCTATTTGTTCTTTTTAAAAATATTATTTGGCCGGGTGTGATGGCACACGGCTTTAATCCCAGAACTTGGGGAGGTAGAGGTAGGAGGATCACTGTGAGTTCAAGGCCACCCTGAGACTACATAGTGAATTCCAGGTCAGCCTGGGCTAGAGTGAGACCCTACCTCAAAACCCCCCCCCAAAAAAAATTATTTGTTTATTTGCAAGCAGAAAGAGGAGAGAGACAAAGAGAGAGAATGAGCATGCTAGGGCTTCCAGCTGCTGCAAATGAACCCCAGATGAGATGTATGCACCACTGTGCATCTGCCATTATGTGGGTCCTGGGGAATCGAACTAACTTTGCGTGTACGTGCCTCAACTGCTGAGCCATCTCTCCAGCCCTGATTTGTTCTTTAACTGCATAAAAATCTCTCAGCTTTCATCAAGACGGAAACTTAAAATGAGGACCATCATGAGTGCTCCCACAACAAACTCAGTCTGTGGTCCTGTCCACTGCCACCATGTTAGTTTCGTCCTGGTCACAGGGGAGTTGCGGTTTGTGCTCCCCTCGAACGCAAATGCACTGTGGCTCTCAGCACAGGCTGTAAGCTTTGTTTCTGTTGCAGATGAGGGCCTTGTGTTTAGACTTAGATCCAAAGCAATAATTGGTCAGAAACACTTTTTGTCCCCTGGAACATACTAAAAATGGCTTCTCCTCTTCATGAGGTATCAGGACACTTCTGTGTCACAACATTAAATGTCCCCTTGGCAGAAAGTCTTAGGTATGCCTGTTAATCACCAGATGCTCTATTTGGGGTGAACTGTATGTATTATCCAGTGCCAGTAAATAGCATTCTTTCAGGAGCACTTTCCAGAATGCTATATAGGAAACTCTACTTTGCCTCACCAGTTGAAAAGGTCTGGATTCATCCACTCTTAGTTCTGGCTAAGTGAATTGAAGTTTGTGGCGCTTGAATTGTTAAGTATGACTACAACAAAAAGTACAGCACAGGGCTGGAGAGATGGCTTAGCAGTTAGGGCGCCCGCCTGCTAAGCCTAAGAACCCAGTTCCAATCTCCAGGTCCCGCGTTTAGCCAGATGCAGTGACGAAAGGGCGCAATGCCGCACTTGCCCACAAGGGGGCGCACACATCTGGATTTCGTTCACAGCAGCTGAGAGTCTGCTGGCGCGCCCATCTCTATCTGTCTCCCTCTCCCTCTCTGTCTGTCTCTCTCTGTGTCTCTCTCCAAAAATAAATAAAATAATAATAAATTTTTTTAAAAAAATTACAGCACAATATAAATGAAGTACGATAATAATTAAGGGAGTCAGGAGGTGTGACTCAATGGTAGAACACTTGCCTAGCATGTGTGAAGTCCCAGGCTGGCAGAGGGACAATCCAAAATTAATGGCATCTGTTCACTTTATTACGTGTGTATGTGCGTTTCAGGAAGGTGGAGAGAGGACAGTTGAAGTTATACAACATTATAAATATGATTTTGCCTAGATGAACTGCCATCGTCCAGACCCGATTCCCTTAGGTAGGGGGATATAGGACAAGAGGTGGCACCATTGAGTTGGGCTCATGGTTCTGCATGAGAGTACCTGGCTGTGAAGAGAGTTAGAGAGGAAATTTTCCTAGGCATGCAGGTATCTACAGCCTTAGTGTTGGACTCGGTGGTAGGGCATTTGCCTACGACCTACAGAGCTTTGGGTTCCGTCTCTAGCATGGTGACCACACCCCAAACAAGCAAGGGCTGGAGAGACGGCTTAGTGGTTAAGCGCTTGCCTGTGAAGCCTAAGGACTCCAGTTCAAGGCTCGATTCCCCAGCACCCACGTAAGCCAGATGCACAAGGTAGCACATGCATCTGGAATTCGTTTGCAGTGGCTAGAGGCCCTGGCACGTCCATTCTCTCTCTCATATAAATAAATAAATTAATTAATTAATAAATTAATAAAATCTTTTTAAAAAATGGGCTGGAGAGATGGCTTGGCGGTTAAGGCACCTGCCTGCCAAGCCTAAGAATGCTGGTTCCAATCTGATATAGCTCCAGGTCCCACATTGTTTCTTTTCCCTTCAGCTTCTTGGTCACAGATGACTCCACAGGTCTGTGGAACATTCTCAGCTCTTTCTCCCCGTTGTCGGCTCTTCCTTTCTCTATTCTTCTAGATGATTACAGCTGAAGCTTTACAGATCAGGAGAGGTTTTCCCTTCACTGTCCAGAACCCGTTGGAAAACCGTCACCATTGTTTCTTTCTCAGTGGAAGTTCCATCCAGCAGCAGAGCAGCCTGCTCTTCACAGGGCCAAGCAGAGAGAGAAAGCCAACCAGCCACCACAGCACACAGAGCAAAACAAAACTACAGCCAAAAGGTCACACAGCAGACTTCAGGAACTCCTGCTAGACACATTTGCATATCTTTACAATGGAATCTCAAACCCATCACCACACCTTAAGACCGGGCCCCAGTGACCTTGCCTCTAGCAAGGTGATTGCAGATGCAAACTATAAACTAATAAAACACTGAATATATTGGGGACATATATTCAAACTACCACATTTCCCCCTATTTAATATATTTAGCTCCTGGCCCCCAATAGATTTATAACTATCACATTTGTAAATTGTACTCAGTCCAATTTCAAAGGTTCTCACAGTCTTGATCAACTTAAGATAGTGAGTCCTGTAAAATCAAACAAGTTAAATACTTTCAACATGTAAAGGCACAGAGTAAACATTTTAACTGGTATAAGGCATAGCAAGGAGAGACTAGAATAATGCAAACTCAACCACCATCAGCAGTCATCAAACTTCTGCAGTTCAAGTTCAATATAACCAGAGACTGACAGTCTCCAGGTTTTCCAATTCTGCCCCTCCAGCTGGGCAGAGTTGCCAGGGAAAACTTTCATCCCATGCCAACACTGCACTCCATGGTAGCCCTTTTGCACAGTCCTGGTATATCCAAAACATCTTCAGGTCTCCATGCAAACCACGGTCCATCTTCCAAAGGCTCTTCCAGCCTATTCCTGAGGGTCTTCATGCCCTGCCTCATGCTGCATCTCAGCAGCGGCTCCTGGAACCGTGTGCAATTCATGACCACTCCATGCATTTTCATGCTTCCAAAACTAATACCAGGTGTGCAGGACACAGCCATATTCTTAATCCAGGGACAAAATAAATCATAGCCTTGAAAAGCAGGTTCCTTCTCCAGTCAACTCTTTCCAAGAGTTTGCATTTCTAACAGTCTTTCCTCAGGCATCCTCTCCATTGTTTTAATGTAAATCAAGTCAGGCCACCTTCCTTCCACCTTCCTTAAGATTGCTAATGTGGTTGACAATAGCAGCTCCAGTAACCTGAAACCAGTCTTGGTGCCTCCATAATTTTAACTTGCTTGAGGTTTTCCAACTTAAAATTTTAAAATCTCAGTCCGATATCTTTAGCCAAGCACATCAGTCCATTACAAATTTAACCTTGATCAAACACTCTGGGCCTGGATAGCGGAACGTAGCCATCCCTTATGCCAGTAGCCCAGTTCCAACAAAGTCCTCTGCAGTCTTTCCTTCCCCTTAGAAAGCTCATAAGCCAAGCCTCGAAGTTCAATACGGTCTGCACTTAGCATTCTCACACTCTCATCAGAATAGTCCATAAAACTTGGCTTACCACTCCAGAAGGCATCTTCAGTTGCAAGCACCAAGTCCATGCTCATTCCTCCAAAACAAAGGTTCCAAAAGATGAACATCCACATGGTCTGGTTCATCTCACCCCACACTCCTCAGTACCACTTTACTGTTGCAGACAGCTTCAGGTTCGCTGAGATGAACTTCCAGACCAGGCACAGTTATGGAGGAAGGGATATTATTTATTGAAGCTTACAGATCCAGGGGAAGTTCCATAATGGCAAGAGAAGCGGCCTGCTCTCCACAGGGCCAAGCAGAGAGAGAGAAACCAACCAGCCACCACAGCACACAGAGCAAAAACTACAGCCAAAGGTCACACAGCAGACTTCAGGAACTCCTGCTAGACACATTTGCATATCTTTACAATGGAATCTCAAACCCATCACCACACCTTAAGACCAGGCCCCAGTGACCTTGCCTCTAGCAAGGTGATTGCAGATACAAACTATAATGATTTGTGACCAGCCATGGTGTATAACTGGGGAGCTCAGCAGAGTGGAGGCAGCTGGATCTGCCTTCAAACTGAAAACTTGGAAAACTTGTGTGCGTGCGTGTTAGTCCTATGGAGAAAATAGTAACCATACAACCACACAGCCATTCTGGGCTTAGGATACCATAACAAATTAGTGCTTCTAATTTTTTTTATTTTATTTATTTTTGGAGAGAGAGACAGACAGAGAGGGAGAGGGAGACAGATAGAGATGGGCACGCCAGCAGTCTCTCAGCTGCTGTGAACGAAATCCAGATGTGTGCGCCCCCTTGTGGTCAAGTGCAGCATCGCACCCTTGCGTCACTTTGCATCTGGCTAAACATGGGACCTGGAGATTGGAACCGGGTTCTTAGACTTAGCAGGCAGGCGCCTTAACCGCTAAGCCATCTCTCCAGCCCAGTGCTTCTAATGTTATAAGCACTGTTGTAGCCACAGTGACTTTCCCTCTGACTGTATATGTGTCCTTTTGCTTTCCTGGTGGTGTTTATTGGATGTTGTTTCCCCTAAATGCTGCCGAGGTGACAGATTGCTCCAGGGCAACCAGGTAGGTGGGACTTCTAGGTAGCTGGTTGACGCCACCAGGTTGCTGCGGTAACACAGCTGCTTTTTGGCAGGAAGGGACATGGCCGAGTGCCAAGAGCTATAAAGTCCAGGCTTAATTTTAGCCCTCACTTGGGGATGGACACACTGTGAATCACTGACTCCTCCTTTTTCAGTTCCTCTTTGGCGATGGGCATCATGTGAAGACAGTTAAATAGTGCTGTCTTTGGATTTGCAAAGAGGACATCTCTGGCCCATCGCGGCTTGGCAGGCTGGGTGTCAGTCCAAGCCACGTTTCAGGAAGGACTCAGCTTCCATGGTGTGTCAAGCTGAGCCCATATCTGAGATCCTCTTATACAGCAGCCCCTCAAGACAAGTAGCCCTTTCTTACTGCTTGGGACTCCTTACCACAGACCTTTTTGTGTGTTTGTTTGTTTTGCTTTTGAAGCAGGGTGGCAGTATGGTAGCCAAAGGTGGCCTTGAATTCACTCCTGCCTCAGCTGCCTGAGTGCTGGGAGTGTAGGCATGGATCAGCATGCCCACCTACCACAAGGTAGGTTAAGGAACAATACATTATGAAAGCAGCAGTATGCTCTAAACTACGTGCAGGACACTAGAATTTTAGTAAACAAATGCTACAAAGTAGAAGTAAACTGTATGAATGACTTCTTACTGAATCTGACACGTTTACCTGGAGAAAGCCTTGAGCTGTGTGGATTGGACAATATGGTTATATTCT
This sequence comes from Orientallactaga sibirica, assembly GCA_036365145.1. Lineage (NCBI taxonomy): Eukaryota > Metazoa > Chordata > Mammalia > Rodentia > Dipodidae > Orientallactaga > Orientallactaga sibirica. The sequence continues at coordinate 410,064 of JAEOAD010000049.1, forward strand.
CACCCCAGACCTCTTCTTTCAGCCTGTTGAGCACTTTTAAATATTTTTTTTTATTTTTATTTTTTTTTGAGAGAGACACAGAGAGAGAGACAGAGAGAGAGAGAGAGGAAGACAGATATGGGCTCGCCAGCAGTGTCTCAGCTGCTGTGAATGAAATCCAGATGTGTGCGCCCCCTTGTGGTCAAGTGCGGCATTGCGCCCTTGCGTCACTTTGCATTTGGCTAAAACGTGGGACCTGGAGAGTGGAACCAGCATTCTTAGGCTTAGCAAGCAGGCGCCTTAACCGCTAAGCCATCTCTCCAGCCCCTGAATGCAATTTTTAAGTTCAGTTTTCAACACATTTCTAAATTTGAGCATCTCTGGACCCCTTTGGTGTAGAAAATTGAGTAAGCAAGTATGTTCCCTTTTACTTTATATTCAGTTAGACTTTACTGCGTACCTTCTGACATTTCTGTTAAGAACCTTTTCATTTTTATTTTCCAGTTTTTTTTTTTTTTTTTTTTTGCATGCTTGTGTGTGTGGTGTGCATGTGTGTTCATCTATATGTACATATGTAGGTGTGTGTGTGTGCACACGTGCATGTAAAGGCTAGAGGTTGACATTGGGTGTTTCCTCTCCACCTTTATTATTATTATTATTATTATTATTATTATTATTTATTTATTTATTTTGGTTTTTTGAGGCAAGGTCGCATTCTAGCTCAGGCTGACCTGGAATTCACTATGTAGTCTCAGGGTGGCCTTGAACTCACAGACATCCTCCTACCTGTGCTTCCTGAGTGCTGGAATTAAAGGCATGCACCACCACGCTTGGCTCCACCTTAATTTTTAAAAAAAAAAATTATTATCTTATTTATTTGAGAAAGAGAGGCGCACCAGGGCCTCTAGCCACTGCAAGTGAACTCCAGATGCATGTGCCACCCTGTGCATCTGGCTTTATGTGGGTACTGGGGAATTGAACCTGGATCCTCTGGCTTTGCCAGCCAGCACCTTAACTACCAAGCCATCTCCCCACCTTCAGTTTTGAGAAAGGATCTCTCAATGAACCTGGAGCTCACCAATTCAACTAGACTACCAGTCAGCAAACTCCAGTGGATCCCCCTCTGTCTCCACCTGAGCAGCACTAGCAGTGCTCAGCTATTATGTGGGTTCTGAGGATCTGAATCCAGGCCTTCATTCTTTTTTAAAAATTTTTTAAATTATTTTATTTATTTTTTGAGAGAGACACAGAGACATACAGACAGAGAGGGAGAGGGAGACAAACAGAGATGGGCGCGCCAGCAGTCTCTCAGCTGCTGTGAACGAAATCCAGATGTGTGCGCCCCCTTGTGGGCAAGTGCAGCATTGTGCCCTTGCGTCACTTTGCATCTGGCTAAACGTGGGACCTGGAGATTGGAAGCGGATTCTTAGGCTTAGCAGGCAGGCACCTTAACTGCTAAGCCATCTCTCCAGCCCTGGGCCTTCATTCTTAACGTGGCAAACATCATACAGACCCATGCATATCATATTCACTCTTTTGATCATGAGAACCAAAGTTGTCTACCTCACTGAAAACCTCTTTCCCTTCTGCTCTTGGTTCAGTTTCCAGAACGGTACATTCTAGGGACTGGGACATCCCTCCCAGAAGCACAGACACACTTCCTTCACTGTTCATTGGGCAGCCTTCCCTCATTTAGTTCAAGTCCGCTGACTTGTTTCTCATTAAGATTCAGGGCCGAGGCTACATTCAACGCAGAATAGCAAAACTGCCCACAGTGGAATCGGTCAGTGTTTTGGCTCTGTTTGCCTTCATTCTGTGTCCTCAACGGTAGTCTTTATATGAAGAAATTAAAAAACACATTCTCACAGAGGAAGGAGGACTGTCTCTTAAGCTCCTTGTTCTTTTCGTGCAGTTGCAGCCCCTCCTTCCTCAAAGTGCCAGTTGTCTTAGTCTTAAAAGAGACCAAGTGTACGTGTGATAGTGAGGGCAGACGCCGGCTTTGATGGGGGAAACACCTGCACTCCACGTAATCTTTGCAGGCCCAGTACTGCTTCCGCCGTCAACAGCAGACACCCTGTCATTAACTGAGGTTGGTCCTGCTCAGCACTGTTCCCTGCCATCATTTCGTTAGTCCCTCAGCTGCCCCCAAAGTGACATTTCTCCAAGCAGCAACAGTTGAGGTGGCAAATGGCAGGCTGTGTGCTTTCTTTTCTCCTCTTGGCTCTGTCACATTTAGCTTTGTGCAAGTGCTGAGAGAAACAGAATGTACAAACACCCAGCCAAGGAACTGGAGAGATGGCTCAATGGTTAAGGTGCCTGTCTGCAAAGCCTTAAGGACCCAGGTTTGATTCCCCAATGCTCACTTAAAGCCAAATGCATAAAATGGCGCAGGCATCTTGAACTCATTTGCCTCCCCCCTCTCTGCTTGCCAATAAATAAAAAATATTTTTAAAAAATACCCAGGTGAGGGGCTGGAGAGATGGCTTAGTGGTTAAGGCGTTTGTCTGCGAAGCCTAAAGACTCCGGTTTGATTCTCCAGGTCCCATGTAAGCCAGATTCACAAGGGGCTGCACACGTCTGGAGTTCGTTTGCAGTGGTTGGAAGCCCTGGTGTGCCCATTCTCACTCTCTCTCTCTTTCCCTCTCTTTGTCTCAAATAAATAAATAAATATAAAATCTTTAAAAGAAAATACCCAGGTGAGCCACCTTTTAAGAGGGTTGGTTAGCCAGCATGGTGGTGCACGTCTTTAATCCCAGCATTTGAGAGGCAGAGGGAGGTGGATTGCCATGAGTTCAAGGCCAGCCTGAGACTACATAGTGAATTCCAGGTCAGCCTGGGCTTGAGTGAGACCCTACCTCATAAAAAAAAAAGAGAGAGAGAGAGAAGGAAAGGAAAGAAAAGGGAAAGGGAAAAGAAAAAGAGAAAAGAAGAGTGTTGGTGTTCATTTGGGAAGGAGTCTTCAGGCATGGTTCATACTCTTTCCATTTTTAACCCCATACATACCACAGATACCTTCAGTAGAGAAGCTGGATCCTGTGGAGCAGTCCAGACTGGGACTGGGACTGGGTGGGAGCAGGTACTCTGGGGGTGTCAGCATTTTGACTGTCAGGGCGTTGAGCAGCTTGCCTCTCCCAAGACATCTCCACCCTGGCCGGCAAGACGGTGAGCTCAGCTTGTCAATCGTTACCTAGAAGGCCGGGCTGAAGGGTGGGAGAAAAGATTGTGAAATCTCCTGAGAACTGGCTCCAGTTGGTGTGAGGGAGATTGACAAGGAGCAATCGGATCTTCTTTTCCCACTGTCTGGTCCCCACTCCAGTCTTACATTGGCTAAACCACGTTATGTGGGAGCTCTAAGAGGACTGGAATATTTAGAGTAGTAACAAAAGCAATGCTAGAGAAGATGGCATACGAATTGCCTGAGAGATGGGTGTAGTGGAATCTGTGTGGTGCTGAGGGGCTCAGGTGGAGCTGGGCTGGGCCAGGCCCAAGGTCAATTAGGAAAGTATTCATGAAGAGGAAATCTGTAAATAAGAAGTTAGTTAGTAAATGCGAAGAGAGATTTTGGGAAGAGAAGGGTGAATCTTTAAGACACAGAAAGGAAACGAGCAGCCCTACGTTGGGGAGGACAGTAACCATGTGGGTACCTGGGCCCTGTACCCGGTATGTAGCAAGAAAGGAGGATGGTGAAGCGGGCAGCCGTGACAGGGAGAAAGAACTCTGCCAGGAGCCAGGAAACCTGAACCCTAATGCCAACACTGTCTGACCTCGAACTCACGGCAATCCACCTACCTCTGCATCCGAGTGCTGGGATTAAAGGCATGTGCCACCATGCCCGGCTTGCTTATTTCTTTTTAAAGATTTTACTTTATTTATTGGAGGGAGAGAGAATGAGCATGGGCATAGTCAGAGCCTCTAGCCACCGTGAATGAACTCCAGACACATGCATCACCACGTGTGTCTGGCTTACATAGGACCTGGAGAATCAAACCCAGGTCCTTAGGTTTTGCAGGCATGCGCCTTAACCACTAAGCCATCTCTCCAGCCCTTATTGCTTATTTCTAAGAAAGGCTATGTGTTAGCGCCTGAACACCTGCTTTCTGGTTTCTATATTGCTTTTTTTCTGACGAGATACATCTAAGGACAGGTTTAGCTCATTGGCCCCTCACACTTGACCTCATTTGGCTCCATCTTGCCTGCTTCTGTTTTCACTCATAGAAGTAAACAAGCTCGGGCGATGTGCGGCAGTCACCTCTCAGCTGTTCAGTATTTTTTTTTTTCATTTTAATTTTTTGGGTTTTCAAGGCAGGGTTTCGCTCTGGCCCAGACCGACCTGGAATTCACTATGCAGTCTCAAGGTGGCCTTGAACTCATAGTGTCCTCCTAACCTCTGCCTCCCGAGTGCTGTGTTCACTAGTATTTGAACTTGATTTGTTTGACCCTCTACTTTTCTGAAATCTATACGATGAGGATCACAACTCCTGCCCTTGCAGGGTCATTACAGTAATTATAAGTAGTAGGGAGGAGTAGGGTTCACATCAGGTCCTCAGTAATAACAATCCCCCCCCCGTAATTGCTAGTTGCTTTCATGTCATTTGCATGCTTGTCACCCAGGGAAGAAATGGCTAGTGACTTCCCTCCAGATCCATTCATGGTGTGAATGTCTGTTTTAATGTATAGCAGACTCTCGGAGCCTAAGCTGGAGCCAAATTTCCATGGATTTAACAAAAACACTTAGTGCTTAGTCACAGAAGGACATGGCATGGTAGTGCCTGATAATGAAGCTGTCGGGCCTGCTAAAACGAATCTGCAGGACTGTTGACAGTTCACTCTGTGGTCATAGAATGAAATGACCAGGAATACTGCCAGGAGGGAAGGGGCCTCTGGGAGGAGTGAATGTATGAGATGTGATGGTTTACCACCCCAGCCAGCGAAAAAATCATCTGCTCAGAATTGAAAGCATTTGTGGACAGCTCATATAAGAAAGGATTCTTACTATATAAAAACCACAGAGAGAATATAACGGCACTCTTTTGAGACACTGTACATCCTGGCAGATACTATATATTCTGAGTGGGATCATGACATCTGTTTTTTTGCCTACAATGATTCTTTTAAAGAAGGCAGGGTTTAAATTACACATCTTAGACAAATAATATTGGTGTTTTTTTTTTTATTATAGCCAAATCAGAGCTGACTGCCCTTTTCCTTTTTCTAAATATTTTATTTATTTACTTATTATTTGAGAGAGAGGCAAAGAGATGGAATATGGGCATGCCAGGGTCTCTAGCCACTGCAAACAAACTCCACATGCATGAGCCATCTTGTGCATCTGGTTGTATGTGGGTACTGGGGATTCGAACCTGGGTCCTTTGGCTTTATAGAGAAGTGCCTCGACTGCTAAGCCATCTCTCCAGCCCTGTCCTTTTTCTATATGTGAAAAAAATTTCATGGGGCTGAAGAGATGGCTCCATGATTAAGGCGCTTCCTACAAAGCTTGATTATTCCGGTTCAATTTCCTAGTACCCATATAAGCCAGATGCACAAAGGGGTGCATGTATCTGGAGTTTGTTTGTAGCAGCTGGAGGCCCTGGCACATCCATTCTGTCTGTCTCTCTTCTCTCTCTCTGTTTGCAAATAAGTAAATAAAAAAAAATTTTTTTTTAAGTTTCATGGGCTGGAGAGATGGCTTAGCAGTTAAGGCGCCTGCCTGCAAAGCCTAAGAACGCCTGTTTGAACATCCAGGTCCCAAGTTTAGCCAGAGGCAAAAGTGACGCAAGGGCACAAGGATGCACATGTGCACAAGGGGGCGCACGTGACCAGAGTTCATTCACAGCGGCTGAGAGGCTCTGCCTCTTCCTCTCTCTCTCTCTCTCAAAAAAAAATTAGTTTCATGACAAGAAAACATACTGTTGGGTAAATGCACAGAACATTGCTATAAGTTCACAGTGAATGTCAAATCATCGTTTTCTGGTTTAAATACCTTTATGAATAGAGTTGTCTTGAGGTTTCACTTATTTGTACAGAAAGTGATTCTGTTGCCAATTTTTGCCCTGCTTCCATTTTTGTGATTTTTTTTTTTTCCATGTCATTTAGGGAACTTGGCATAATAAGGTGTTCAGCCCTGGGGTTTGTATTGGAGAAACTAAATTACTCACCAATAAAAAAATTATAATAATGAAATCCATATTCCATCATGTAGTAAATGGCCTGTATAATAAGGAAAAGCTAATTATTTTTGCGGGCTGAAGTGGTTTTGGCATTTAACGTTTATTCTAGTGGTATTGTGTAACATTCAAGCAACTAACCAGGATGTTAAATGTTAACTTGGTTTTTTTTTTTTTTTTTTTTTTTTTGCTTTGGTGGGCATTTTAATTATGTTCAGCAATTTATTTGAGTCATCAGTTTTACTGTTAGGGCCAAGTCATTCTCTTGGGTTTATGGGAATATATACCACCAGGCAATGGACAGACACATAACTATGAACAAACCACATGAAAATGTTACTTCAAATCGCAGATCAAAACTTGTGGTCTTCCAGCTTTTGCAATCTACCAGCTTTGTGAAGTTTTTCTTTGGCTACATGGCCTTGGAGTCAGTACCACTGAGGTATAGACACCTATAGTAATTAAGATGGCCCAGAATGTTCCACGGTGCCTCATTGTGTCAGCCTCCACCCACTGAGGAAGGAGGTTTATAAGCACGGATCCACCTTCCTGACGAGCTCTTCAATGATACATATGGAGGGGGAGTGGGAAGGGTGGAATATGATAGCGAAGGGAACTTTTGTCTTCTCCAAAATAATGGAAAAATAGACTGGATCAGAGCCTGGAGCAGAGCACTTGGGAGAGCTCTTTATGGACAGCCACAGCAAAAAGCAATTGTCTCTGCTAGTGAATTCTTCTGGCCCCTTGAACTGTCATTCCTGGAGCATTTTAGTTGGTCCTGAAATCAATGACCCTGCCGCACCCCTACACTTCTTACTTGAAACATGCGCTGTTTTCCAATAGCGTCACAGGGAGCCTTGACTGGAACGCTGGGGACCAAATTATCAGCCCCATGCTGAAACTCTGTGGAGCATTCAAGGATTCACCAGATTCTGACCTCACTGAACCCCCAACATTTTTTTGTCCTTCCTTCCTTCCCTTCCTCCCTCCCTTCTTCCTTCCCTCCCTCCCTTTCTTTTTCCCTCCCTCCCTCCTTCTCTTTCTCCCTCCCTCTCTTCCTCCCTCCCTCCCTCCCTCCCTCCCTCCATCCTTCCTTCCTTCCTCCTTCCTTCCTTCCTTCCTTCCTTCCTTCCAATTCATTTTTGGTTTTCAAAGGTAGGGTCTCACTCTAGTCCAGGCTGACGTAGAATTCACTATGTAGTCTCAGGGTGGCCTCAAACTCATGGCAATCCTCCTACCTCTGCCTCCTGAGTGCTGGGATTAAAGGCTGGTTTTTTTTTTTTTTCTTTTTTTTTTTTTTAATAACAAAGACTTGGATGCTGGGAAACACATTCTAACAAGAGCCAAGGAATGGGATGGAGTGGGAAGCAGTTCAAGACACCCTCCCACAGGCACCTTTCTGCCTGTGGCCAGCTACCTCTCAAAGCAGCCCAAGCTAAATCTCTCTAGTTGTAAGGGGCAGCGCTTCTCCACTTCCTGAAATGGAAGCTTTATTTGAAGCTTAGATCTGTCCTCTGGCCCTTCCTCCCCCCACCCCTACCAGCACTCCCATGGGAACAAAGTCCCCAGTCTCTGGAAAGTAATGCTAAAACAACAAATACTACAAAGGCTGGTAACAGGGGGAGATCTCAAAAAAATTTTTTTGTGTGTGTGATCATGGAGGCTTAAGGAGGAGGGGGTCCCCCAGCTCCAGAAGCTAGCAGGACCTCTTTGTAGTAGGGCATCCATATGTTTGGCCAGATGTCCTCCCAGGGGAGAGCGGAGAAGGAAAGATGAAACAAAGTTCTTATTAAAAATAAGTCTCCTGGGGGAAAACAAACAAGCCAGGGAAAGTGTGTCAAGTGGCAAAGGAGGCCAGGCAGCGCCTTCTAGTATTGATTAATGCCCGTATAGTCAGCGGTGTGAAACGCCCACTGCCAGGACGTGCCCCTGCTCTTCGGAATGTAAACCAGTGACTGCTGTCTGGAAGTAGAACTGCATGGGTACCACGTGCAGAGATGCCCAGGGTCCGCCTAGTGCCGGGCACGGGGAGGGACGCAAGGGACAGATATGCCCAAGATGCCACCAGTCAGGATGGGTGGCTTCCCATCCTGCCTCACCTCACCCGGTTCATCCACAGCAGTCCTAAAATCCCAAGGAATGTAACCATCAACCACAGAAGGTTCATCTTTTTTTTTTCCTTTTTGTTATTTCAAGGTAGGGTCTCACTCTAGCCCAGGTTGACCTAGAAGTCACTATGTAGTCTCAGGGTGGCCTCGAACTCATGGCAGATCCTCCTACCTCTGCCTCCCGAGTGCTGGGATTAAAGGCGTGCGCCACCACGCCTGGCTTCATCTAATCTTTCTACCAGAGGTTGGTCTAGCATCCCTGTTTCTGTCATTCTCCTGTCTCACAATTGCCATCAAAACAAATATATTGTCTCTCAGCCTGGGCTGTGACATGTTTACGAATCTACTTATATTTTTCCTCTCCTAGTTTTTAAAAAAATATTTTGTTTTTATTTATTTATTTATTTGAGAGAGAGCAACAGATAAGAGTATGGGCACACCAGGGCCTCCAACCACTGCAACCAAACTTCAGACACATACACCACCTTGTGCATCTGGCTTATGTGGGTATGGGGGAATCGAACCTGGGTCCTTTGGCTTTGCAGGCAAAGCCTTAACTGCTAAGCTATCTCCCCAGCCCTCCTCTAGTTTAAAAAATACTCTTATCTTTACTGAATGTAAGGGGTCTTTGTTTTATTTTAAATCCCAAAACAGAGAGACCAGCCAAGACACTGTTTGTGTGTTCATCCGTTATTTAAGGGTGGGCCATGGAAAGTTGTTTGTTTTTGCCTTTTGGCAAAACATCGTGATGAGAGCAGTGATTTTAGTGCAGGGTGAGGTTGGATTCCAGTGGGGGTGGAGGAGGAAGCGTCCATTCTGCATACAAATTTCACACCGGGTTGGCGTGCGCTGAGAACAGAGAGGGGGAATAAAGCAGGAACCAGGGCACTGTGCAGAGATGGAGGCTCTTGGAGGTCGGCCCAGGTTGAACCCCTGGCTGTGGAATGCATCGGATGGCATTTCAGCTCTCACAGCTACACTTCCTTGCATGGTTGTTTTGTGGGTTAGAGGTGCTATTTACAGAGGCCCCAGCCTGGAACCCGTTGCCCAAAGCAAAACTGGTGGTGATGAGACTATCCCACAGGGCGATGGACAGGGACAGGTACTATTGCAGTCAGGTTCCCATTGCTGGCAGAAATCACCCAACCAAGAGCAGCTTTTGGGGAAAAAGGGTTTATTTTGGCTTACAGACTCGAGGGGAAGCTCCACGATGGCAGGGGAAATGGTGGCATGAGCAGAGGGTGGACATCACCCCCTGACCAACATCAGGTGGACAACAGGAAGGGGAAAATGGCTAAAACAGCCATAAGCCCGCCCTCAACAATACACTGCTTCTAGGAGGTGTTAATTCCCAAATCTCCATCAGCTGGGAAGCTAGCATTCGGAAAGCCTAAAGTTATGGGGGACACCTGAATCAAACCACCACAGGTACACTGGAGTAGAAATAAAGGAATAATTCATACTGTTTTTAACTTTAACCATCTGAGGGGTTTGGATAGTAGCCCTTAAGTTGGGTGGTAGTTGGAGATCTGTTTTGGCAGAGTGGTACCAAGGTTAGCTTTGGACACGAGGTAGCACCGAGATATATCAGTGCTTATGAAAGAATTAAGGCAGAAAAAGGGACACTTGGGATTGGTGGCACACACCTGAGACCAAGCACATGGCAGGTTGAGGTCAGAAGATGGCAGGTTCAAGGCTTCTGAATTCAAGTGCAGCCTGGGAAATTTACTGAGCCCCTGTCTCAAACCAGGACTGGGACTGCATGGTAGAGCGCTTGGTTAGCAGAAGACGTAAAGCCCTGGGGAAATTGTAACTCAAAGAAGGGGATGTGTTCTAGGTCTGTGGGATGAATGTTTGTGAATTTACCCCTTCACCTTCAAGACAATAGCTAGCCAGCCTCAGCACCTTCTAAAAGGAAACCCCTCAGACCAGACCACCTGGACCTTGTTAGAAATACAGAATCCTAGCTCTTAGTGCCAATCTGTGAGGATGATTTCAACAGCGTGTATGGGATTTTCAAGTTTGATGGCTTAATGGTTAAGGTGCTTGCTTGCAAAGCCTCAGGACCCAGATTTGATTCCCTAGTACCCACGCAAGCCAGATGCACAAGGTGGTGCATGCATCTAGAGTTCATTTACAGTGGCTAGAAGCACTGGTGTACCCATTCATTCTCTCTCTCTCTCTCTCTCTCTCTCTCTCTCAAATAAACAAAAAAAATTTTTTTTAATGTATTTTTAGCTGAGCATGGTGGCACTCGCCTTTAATCCCAGCACTCAGGAGGCAGAGATAGGAGAAGTGCTGTGAGTTCAAGGCCAGCCTGGTCAGCCTAGGCTAGTGTGAGACCCTACATTTAAAAAAAACAAACAAAAAAACCATGTTTGAGAAGCACATACTGAAGCATGGTCCCTGGCCCAGTGGCACCAGGTGTCTCTTGGCAGCTTACTAGACCACCCACATTCTAAGGTCCCCTTCTCAGACTCCTGAGTCAGAAACCCTGCGTCAATGATTCTGATGTACCCCAAAGTTGGGGGAGTCTGCTGTGAGCCATGAAAAGGACAGATGGGGGCCCCACCCCTCATGCCAGTAGCTCAGGACATGGGAATGACTGGGGAACCCTGAACGCTGAATATGAGTCACAGTTACTTACAACGTCCATCATGTTGCATCAAACACAGCTGAAGAATTCTCTTCACTGATGAAAATGACAAACCAAAGGAGAGAATCTTTGATTCCGGCTTAATTCTCATGACTTTCCCATCAAAAGTTATGAACCCAAGTTACGGGAGATCCATCCTTTCTACGCCGTCACTCTTGAGGGGTGCGACAAGAAGATGCACACAGGGGGTCAGGGTAGTCTCCTGATAGTGTGTTCCTCTGTGTGTGATTTGCACATTAAAATGTCTACACCACAATCGGGGCTGGAGAGATGGCTCACTTAATGCACTTGCCTGCAAAGCCTAATGACCTGGGTTGTTCCCCTAGTACCCATGTAAAGCCAGGCGCATGCATCTGGAGGCCACTTGCAGCAGCTTGAGGCCCTGGTGCACCCATTCTATCCCTCTGCTTGCAAATAAAAATTTTTTTTGTCTTTTGTGTTTCTGATTAGTCAGATGAAAAATTCCCTTTTTACAAGTTAGTTTTTGGAATCCCTTGCAGCGAGGATGCTGGGTTACCACTTTAATTAAACTGTTGTTTGTTTTTCCCCGAAAATCTGACCCCCCCACCCAGCAGTAAAAAATTTATCTCTGGGCTGGAGAGATGGCTTAGCGTTTAAGGCACCTGCCTGCTAAGCCTAAGAACGCTGGTTCCAATCTCCAGGTCCCACGTTTAGCCAGATGCAAAGTGACGCAAGGGTGCAATGCTGCACTTGACCACAAGGGAGTGCACACATCTGGATTTCATCCACAGTAGCTGAGAGACTGCTGGCGTGCCCATCTCTATCTGTCTCCCTCTCCCTCTCTCTCTGTGTCTCTCTCCAAAAAATAAATTAAAAAAAAAATTTTTTTTAAATTTATCTCCTCTCATCAAAAATATCTGTTGTTTTCATTTGTTCCACAATCATTATTTGGATTACTATGACAACTTAAATAGGGACCAGTGTCTGTTTTTGAATATCTGTATTATGTGAAATGGTCATATACTGAGCATTTGATCATAAAATCATGTATTCTGCTATAGGTTCTAGTATATTCCAACTGTGGTTAGACCTGTGGGTGTTTTGGGGAGAGGTGAGGAGGCTAATTTGTATTATGTCAATTTCTGTGGCGTAAATTACTCATCTTAGGTTTAACTTTTCCATTTAACAGCCAAGATTCCTACAAATTTATCACTTGACCCTCACAAGTGGGAATCAACTCCAGAACACTGTGTTAACAAGCATCAAGGGAAAAGTCATAATTTTTAGTCGTTTGGTTGTGAAAAATACTGTCTGAAACAAGTGCCTGAAACAGGGCTGGAGAGGTGGCTCAGCAGTTAAAGGCACTTGTTTTCAAAGCTTGACTGACCCCAGTTTGATTCCTCAGTACCCATGTAAAAAGCCAGATGCACAAAGTGGCACATTTATCTGGAGCTTATTTGCAGTGGCAGGAGGCCCTAGCATGCTCATTCAGAATCAATCTCTCACTCGCTGCTTGTAAATAATTAAATAAAAATATTTTTAAATAAATGTCTAAAACCTGATTTGGATATTTTAAATCTTTTGTTCTATGAAGATGTTTATCGAAATTATAATTTATCATAATGGAATGTGATTTGAAAACATATGTTATTTTAAAGTGACATTGAATGCAACTATAACAAAATATATTTAGTTTTCAAGAATTTTTTCCTTTTTTTTTTTTTTTTTTTTTTTTTTTTTTTTTTTTCGAGGTAGGATCTCACTCTGGCCCAGGCTGACCTGGAATTAACTATGTCATCTCAAGGGTGGCCTCGAACTCATGATGATCCTCCTACCTCTGCCTCCCAAGTGCTAGGATTAAAGGCATGCGCCACCATACCCGGCTCTTTATTTCTATTTATTTATTACAGAGCAGGGAGAGAATGGGCATGCTAAGGGCTCCAACCACTACAAATGAGTTCCAGATGCATGTGCCACCATGTGCATCTGGCTTATGTGAGTTCTGGGGATTGAACCTAGGTCCTTAGGCTTCACAGGCAAGAGCCTTAACCACTAAACCATCTCTCCAGCCCTCCTACTTTATTTCTTATGCGTATGTCTGTATTTGTGTAAAGGCCAGAGGACAACTTCAGCTGTCATCCTTAGGAATGCCATCCACTTTCTTTGAGACACAATCTCTCACAAGCCGCCACTCACCAATTAAGCTAGAGTAGGTGGCCCGTGAGTTCCAGGGATCTCCCTGTCTCTGCCTCCCCAGCACTGGAAATACAAGCATGGACCACCACACAAATGCCTTTTATTCAGATACTGGCGATCAAACTCCAGCCCTCATGCTTTTAAGGTGAACACTTGACTCACTGAGCTATATGCCCAGCCCCTCTATTGAAATATTTAAAAGGGTCATATTGCTATAGTGATGAGTATGTGTGATTTTAAAATACGTTCATACCATAGGAAGACGCACGTTAAAATTATTCTTAGTCAATGGTCCTTGCACTCAAATGTACAAAGACAGTGTTTGAAGGGGGTTATTTACTAGTATTGAAATTTTTGACTTCTCTTACAGGCATTCAGGAAGGAACGCAGTGTACCAAATGTAAAAACAACTGGGCACTGAAGTTTTCTATCATATTATTATACATTTTGTGTGCCTTGCTAACCATCACAGTAGCCATTTTGGGATATAAAGGTAAGAAGTCTTTTCCTTTCCCCTTCCAATTTTCAAGGGACTCTGAAATGTAATGTTTCTTAATTTAAACATGGGGAAACAAAACAAAACAAAACCTCGTCTTTGAGGTATGTAGAGTTTAACACCAGTTCCACAGGCACTCGGTTTTAGTGCACTCCTTCCCCCTTTGATCCCCCTGCAAGGATATCAGACTCTGGATGCTTGAGTCTTTTATATAAAACAGTGCAGTAATTGCACATCTAACCAGCACACACACTCGTGTATATATCTTATATCATCTCTGGATGACGCATAAAACCCAATCTGATGGAAATGCTACGTAGCTAGTTACTGTACTGAATAGTAAAATCTGTGCATGTTCAGTATGAATGCATTTTTCCCCTCCAAGTATTTCCAACCCAAGGTTGATGGAATGTAAGAATGTGAGGCCTTGGTAGGTCCAAATGCGGCATATTTATGCAACTTAGATGTGAAACTTACTATCCTCATGAGCTCCATCTGTGTCCTGAGCTTCGTGCATTTATGATGAACGAGGGAGAAAAATAGTAATTCTTTTTTGACTCACTTCAGTAATAATATAAGGGTCCTTTATGAGTTATAATTTTTTCTTTGTCTTTGTTGCTTTTTCCTACCTATTTTCAGCTAGTCCCTCCTCCTTCTATTTTCTTCTTCATCTTATCTCTGAGAGACTCTGTGGGAACGCTGGTGTCAGCACGCAGGAAAACTACTGACAAAGAAAAAAGTCAAAAATACAAGGTCTCCAGAGGTGTACAGCTTACTCACCGGGAGATTGGCTAACAGATTTCCAATTTTCCCTGGAGCACTTTGCGAACACTATTGTTTATACTGTTCTGTGACAACACTGCCCCGTGGGAATTAAACACAGGCAGCCTGGCTATCTCAGCTCTACTTTATAAAATGTTAGCCTACACGTGTCTGCTTTAAGGAAAGGAGATTTTTGCCTGAGTCCTCCCCTGTTACTAAAGTAAACCCCCTCATCTCCTGCTCCCATTCCCTTCCTTGAGACCACAGGTAGAAGGTGGTTTAGACTCACAAGCTATATAAACCCTTTTATAGCAAATAGCTGCAGGAGCCATCCTGTCAAAGTCACGTAGGACAGATACCTCATCTGGTCATAGCCACAGAGGAAGACTATGGTCTGTCTGTCTTCCAATTCCTCTCTAACAGCCTCCCCAGCTGCCTTCCCTCATAACCCATGGAGAATTCTTTTTTTTTTTTTTTAAATTTTTTAAAAAAATTTTTGGTTTTTTTTTTAAGTTTTCAAGATATTTATTTATATTATTCTGATTTTACATTCATAGTATTGGTTCCATTGTCCTCCTCCCTGTCCTCCCTCTTTCAAAGGGACCCTCATCAATGGGGAATGTGGGTCATGCATTGTGAGGTTAGTCAAGAGTTCTGGGGGGTAGGCCCCAGTCTCTGTGCATAATGCCCCAACTTGTGACTCTAACAATCTTTCCGCCCCCCTCTTCTGCGAATTTCCCTGAGCCACATTGGGATCATTTTAGTTCTGCTTCAGTGATGAGGTTTTGGGAGCCTCTGTGTCTCTGGATATCTGGCTTAGCTGGAGATGGATGTTCTCTGTGTTTATCTCCTTCAGCCTTTTTCTGGTGTCATGATCACCATGAACGCTGTATTCTTGCCCTGCGTTGTTCTATGGTTTCAGCTAGAGCCCTGGTGAGGTGTGGTTAGCTGATCCTCCCTTCAGGTTCGTTGTCCATCTGAAAAAAGATAAGCAAATTCTCCAACTATTTTTTTGGTGTTTTGAGGTAGGGTTTCACTCTAGCTCAGGCTGTCCTGGAATTCACTATGTAGTCTCTGGATAGCCTCGAACTCTAGAAGATCCTCCTGCCTCTGCCTCCCGAGTGCTGGGATTAAAGGCGTGGGCCACCACGCCTGGTTCAATGGAGAATTCTCTCCCCTGTTCCTTAGTCCGTATACCTCCCCTAGGAAGAGAAATATTCAGTGAGTTCCCTCACGCTATAATTCCTCCCCCTCTTCCACAGTAGTTAGCAGTGTCTTGGGGGGTGGAGCTTTAGCTCAGTGGATGAGTGCTTGCCTAGCAAGCGCAAGGTTCTGGGTTTGGTCCTCAGCACTGAAAGGAAAGGAAAAATAAACAAGCACGGCTGGAGAGATGGGTTAGTGGTTAAGGTGCTTGCCTGTGAAGCCCAAGGACCCATGTTCGACTCTCCAGATCCCACGTAAGCCAGATGCGCAAAGTCACACATGCCAACTAGGTGGCAGAAGCATCTGGAGTTTGATTGCAGCGGCTGAGGCCCTGGTGCACCAATTCTTCTCTGTCTCTCACTTTCCCTAAAAAATAAAAATAAATTTATTTTTTTTCCTTGTTTTTCGAGGTAGGGTCTCACTCTGGTCCAGGCTGACCTGGAATTCACTATGTAGTCTCAGGGTGGCCTCGAACTCTCAGCGATCCTCCTACCTCTGCCTCCCGAGTGCTGGGATTAAAGGCGTGCACCACCACGCCCAGCTTTTAAAAAAAAGAAAATTAAAAAAAAAAGAAAAAAAGCAAACAAGGGAACTCGCAGTTTGAGGAAATATCGCACATGAGAATGGTTTTCAGAACCAGATGGTCCAAGGTCATCTACCCACTTGAATGCAAGTATGAATGTCTAGTAAGTGCCCACCTGTGTCACAGGCTGAGCCCTTTCCATAGTTCGACAACCCGGCTGTGAGCCCTCCCCTTGTAGAAGTTCTGTCTGGTTTTATAAAATGGTACATCGTCTCAGGTTGGGATGAGCGAAGACAAAGGTCTGGAAGCTGTACCAGAGACAGTGGCTACAGTATCGCTCGGTTCCTCTGCCTCATTGACTCTGCTCTAGTCCCCAGAGTGCCAAAGCATGTTAGCATCCCACCTTGTCAGGTCATAGCTGTGGAAAAGGATGCCTGTCAGACAGAATGTGTGGAGCAATGAAATCCGGGGAGACTGTCACATCACTTCACACATGTGATGGGTTTGCTTGGCCTGGGGAGACCTCCGTTTTCCTATGAAGGAGCAAATAGACAGTGAGACCAGGAGGGCTGTAAAAGGAGAGGCTGGGGGAAGGAGAAGGTGTTCTGTGTTCCAGTCATTCAGATGGACTCCCTTCTCTCCTGGTTTATTTCATCCATCACTCCTTCATGACTTTTCCTTTCGAGCTGGGAGAAAGAAGTTTGAAATGAGTCATTTCTTGAGGAGTTTTGGAGCTCAATACACTAACTTTCTCCACTTTGCAATGGGCAGCTGAGGAGTTAAAACACTCACTGGTCACTAAAGCTCCCCCAAGCCCTTGGCTCTACTCGAGTCCGTTGTCTTACAGCTCATGGAAAAATGGACAGCTGTAGACGAAGTAAAAGGGCACGTTAAGCACCGCTTTCTTCTTAGAAAGGAAAGCGGGAACCTCCCAAGCTGGGAAGGCCCCCCCCCCAGTGCAGTTACCCACTTGGTGACTCCGGTTCAGGGGTCCTCATGCCCTTAGGGATTAGGCATTGTTCTGGGTGGATTGAGTTGGATACTTTGAATGTGTGAACAGGCTTTTGACGAAAATGGAACAAGGGCTGGTGGTCAGCCAACATCTTGGCGAGTCAGGGCTCTTTAGCATTCAGACCTCGGACTCTGTCCTCTGGGCCTGTCATTACTGATATTCTTTTTTGCGCATGTACCCCTGACTGACTTACTCCTAATTCCTGTCTCCATATCATGAGCATAAACATTTACTCCAAGGAGAGAGACCCGAGAGGTTTGGTCAGATATAACATTTCGGAATTTGTTTTTTCCTCTCTGCTAGGAAATAAGGGCTATGATCCTAACGCCTTCAGAATTAAATGGAAACATTCAAAAGGACATGCTAGTGTTCTACCTCCCTCCTCTTCCTCCATCTCGTTTATCCATCAAAGTCCTTCCAGCTCTGATATGTTCATCATGTGTTGCTTCTTTTGCCCAAGTCCCTTTAGTCAGCCGGGGCGTGGTGGCGCACGCCTTTAATCCCAGCACTCGGGAGGCAGAGGTAGGAGGATTGCCGTGAGTTCGAGGAAACCCTGCTACTACATAGTTAATTCCAGGTCAGCCTGGGCTAGAGTGAGACCCTACCTTGAAAAACAAAACAAAACAAAACAAAAAAAAAGCCAAGTCCCTTTAGTCTACCCAAGTGACTCCTCCTTACCTTTCATGTCACGGACACGTTCTGCTGGAAGTGTCTGGAAGCTGAGTAGTCAGCTCAACCCCAGGGTGGAGCCGCCTCTGTTTGTTCCCATCGCATATTTTCTTTACTTTTCGTCTCTGCTACGCTGCACCATGACAGACAGTGTGCCTGGCTTACCACACAAACTGGAGGTTTCCTGAAATACTTTTATCTGTTAAATCTCCTACTATAGCACCCAAATATGGTGTTTATATAGGGTGCCAAGGAAAGTTTACTGAATGAGCCGATGGATGGATGGATAGGGGCTGATTGCTATGAAGACAAACAGACCCTCGGGCACTTCTTAGCCCGTCAGTCTGCATGAAGGGGGGGAGTGCTGCTGCTCAAAGCCACCCCGCCCCACAGGCACCTACCTAAAATCTGCTCTGTGAGTGTCATCTTACCAGTAAGAGGAGAAGAGAGCTGGGGAGCAAGCTGACATCTTGTCTCTCTTTTCTTTCCTCCATGCCTCCATCCCTGGGCCTCTGCTGTCAAAAAGAAGATAATACAACAGGTCCTTTCTGTCCCCAAAGCCAGCCTTAATGAACTAAAATGCTGATGTCTTCCAGATGGGCTTTCTCTTGCTTTACTGATAAGATGATGCAGCCCAACCTTGTTAAGAGGCAAGAAAGATAAGCCCTGGTTTTCCCTTTGATGGCTAGGGAAAAAAAAAAAAAAAAAAAAAAAAACCCTTCCCATGAGAAAAGAAAAATCCCAGGAAGGTGTTTCTCTAAAGGAGAAGTTGAAAGCTAGCAAAGGCTATTCTACACTGCTTTCCTCAAAATAGTTCTCGTGCTGGGCGTGGTGGCGCACACCTTTAATCCCAGAATTCGGAAGGCAAAGTTAGGAGGATCGCCATGAGTTCGAAGCCACTCTGAGATTACATAGTGAATTCTAGGTCAGCCTGGGCTAGAGTGAGACCCTACCTTGAAAAACCGAAAAATGAAAAACCAAAAAAAAACAAAAACAAAAACAAAAAAAAAATCTCCTTTTCTACACGTTAGGATACAGTGATGTTTCTTCCAGAGCATTTGCTGAACAAGCCAGAGAATTGCTTAGTCACCCTCACAGGGTCTGTACAGTGGCTGTGATCATGACCCATATGTCAGCTATATATAGAAATATATTCTTGGATAGTTCCAGCTGGATTTACTTCTGCCCTGGGCTGTAATCATTAGCCAATAGAACCTCCAGGGGCAGGTGTCATCTCTTAAGTTCAGTGTACCATGTGTTTCCAGAACCTTCCCCTGAGCAAGAAAATCCAATTCCATTGCCCTGCCCAGTAGTCAGCCTTCTTAAGATGATTAGACATCTGAATCTTTCTCAGTAAGTCTCTACCTCAGCCTTCTTAGCCGTGGAATATCTACACTTGTTAAGCTCTGTGCAAATGGCAGGGATAGGATATGTGGCTCTTGGAACACACACCAGCCAGCGTCTAAGGCCACGCCACCCTGAGCATGTCTGAGTTCGGAAGCTAAGTAGGGTCAGGCCTGGTTAGCGCCTGGATGGGAGAACACACAGCAGACCACACTATAGAGCTCGTTAGAACCCTGTAGCAGTCTACAGGTTTTCCATATTTGTCTAAGAATGCTGAATGTGGGTAGACATGGCTTTGTTGAATATCGGGGGAGAGAGTTAAGTACTGTTACTGAGAAGTCTCAGGCACCAGGGAGGGAGGGAACCTCTCTCAACACCACCCTAATCAGCGTGGCAGAAACACTTTGAAGCGGGAGGAGGAGCTGTGTTCCCCTTCTGTTCCTTGTCCTCCAAGACATGGCCCTGGTCTGTCTCTTTCCTCTTTGATGCCTAATGCTACTGGCAGAGGTGTCCTAAACATCTGGTGGTGGCGACTTGAAAGAAAATATAAGGAAGCCATGATCCTCCACCTCGTCCTCCTCAAGGGTTTTAATTAGAGGAGATGGAAGAAAGTGAAGTGTTGAATGACAAGCAATGTAGAGTTGTACAAGGAGGGTAGGTGTTTGGAGTCAGCTCTCCCAGGCTGGTGTTCAACTTTTTCACTGACAAACTTTGAATCTGGACTATTTGTGAATATTTCTGAGCCCCATTTTCTTCCTCTGTAAATAGTGATAGCATGGCGCGGGGCACAAAGAAAAAGAACTGGTTTTCTCATTGTTTTGTAGCATCGAAATGGTAAGAGTGCCGCTGGTATGTTTCAGAATCAAATACCTTGGGATAGACCTTAAGAAACAGGCTGGGAGGAGTTAGTGGTTAGGGATGATACCAAGTGCTTGGATGCAAAGGGATTATTATCTGATTGTCCCAGGGGAATATGCTTGGGGCACTTGAAGAGGAGTGACTCTGTAGTCAGTGTTCTGAAGGAAGACCCCCCCCCAAAAAAAAAAAAAAAGCAAGTTTCCAGCCAGGTGGGGTGGTGCACGCCTTTAATCCCTGCACTTGGGAGGCAGAGAAAGGAGGAGCAATGCAAGTTCAAGGCCAGCCTTGGACTACATAGTTAATTCCAGGTTAGCTTGGGCTAAAAACAAAACAAAAACAACAACAAAATGTCTCCAATTGAGGGGACACCCTATGAACAGCTCGACTGCTAGTTGTAGCCCTGTGCTTCCTGTTCATTCTAGATCACAGAATGATCTAGAAACCGAGGTCATACAGGCTCTGCCACTGGGTTCAGAATCTGTGCTGTAAAAGCGGGATGAAAACTAAGGAGAGGGCCACATGCTGGGGCAGCCAGCTTTGATTTGGAGCCCCATCACCCTGGCACTTTTGCACGCTACCAGCATCGCAGGCCTGCAGTTTGCAGTCTCATACCAAGATCCTATTTTTAAACACAGACACACACGCCCTGGCGTGTGGAGCTGGTTCGTTACCACTTGTGGGCAGGGCACAACCATTTCCTTGCCTCCCAGAAGGCAAAGTGAACAGTTCCTTTGGTCTTCTCCCCCCCTCCCCCCCAGTGAAAGTATTACTCCTTTACTCTACACACACTTGAATTATTTGTTTATGACAGCTGTGTGCTTTTGTAAACTAAACTGGAAGAAAAATTAGAGAGGGTAGAAAATGACTGAGTGTCAGCATATTGAAAGTGTCTTTGGCTTCCAGGAAAGAGTCAGGACTTAAGATCCTACGCGTGGTTTGAGGACAGAACAAGGCATGTGTTTTGATTTGAGAATCAAAACTGAGCCTAAACTCATAAACAATCCATATTTTGTTGTTTTAAAAACTTAGCTTTGGGCCTGGAGAGATTGTTTATGGTTAAGCCCTGGCCTGTGAAACCTAAGGACCCCGGTTCAAGGCTCAATTCCCCAGGACCCACGTAAGCCAGATGCACAAGGTGGCGCATGCATCTGGGGTTCATTTGCAATGGCTGGAGGCCCTGCATGCCCATTCTCTCTCCCTCTGCCACTCTTAAAAAATAAACAAACAAACTGCTGGGCATGGTGGTGCATGCCTTTAATCCCAGCACTTGGGAGGCAGAGGTAGGAGGATTGCTGAGAGTTCGAGGTCACCCTGAAAATACATAGTGAATTCCAGGTCAGCCTGGACCAGAGTGAGACCCTATCTTGAAAAACCAAAAATAAATAAATAAAAAATAAATAAATAAATAAACAAACAAACAAAAAAAAGTCTTTGGACTGGAGAAATGGCCTAGCAGTTAAGGCATTTGCCTGTAAAGCCAAAGGACCCAGGTTCAATTCCCCAGGACCCACGTAAGCCAGATGCACATGGGGCATATGCATCTGGAGTTCATTTGCAGTGGCTAGAAGCCCTGGCATGCCCATTCTCTCTGTCTGTCTCCTATCTCTGCTTGCAAATAAATAAAATAAAATAAAATAAAAAACTTAGCTTTGGGGCCCGGCGTGGTGGCACACGCCTTTAATCCCAGCACTCGGGAGGCAGAGGTAGGAGGATTGCTGAGAGTTCGAGGCCACCCTGAGAATACTGAGTGAATTCCAGGTCAGCCTGGGCTAGACTGAGGCACTACCTCAGGAAAAAAAAAAAAAAAAAAAAAAAAAAAAATTAGCTGTGTTTAAATGCGTAAGATACAATTAGTTCAGCAAAGTTTCAAGGGAAAGTGAATGCCTGTCCTAAAACCGTAAGGTACTCTGAGTCTGCGTATTAATTTCAAAACCAGTAATTATTCAATGAAATGTCATACTGAGACAGTGGTTTTCCCAGCTGATTGGTTTGTGCATTTGCTGGTATGACCTGTAGTTTAGCTGGCAGCAGATTCTCATTAGAACAAATAAATAATAACTGTTGTGAAATACCTCCTAAGTGCCTTACGCTAGGTAAGATTGACCACGGATAGTCCCCACCTTCTGGTGTTTCACCTTAACTTTGGGGCTAGAAAGGTGGTGTAGTGGTTAAGGCGCTTGCCTGCAAAGCCTAAAGACCCAGGTTTGATTCCCCAGAACCTACGTAAGCCAGATGCACATGGTGGTACATGCATCTGTAGTTCATTTACAGTGGCTAAAAGCCCTGGTGTACCCATTTTCTTTCTCCTCCCAATAAATAAAAATAAAATATTTAAAAAATCTTTCAAATTATTTTTATTTATTTATTTGAGAGAGAATGGACACACCAAGGCCTCTAGCCATTGTAAATGAACTCCAGATGCGTGCGCCACCATGTGCATCTGACTCACATGGGTACTGGGGAATCAAACCTGGGTCCTTGGGCTTTGCAGGCAAGCGCCTTTAACTGCTAAGCCATTTCTCCAGGTCTTTTTCAACTTTATAATGATATAAAAGCAATACACATTCAGTAGAAACCGTGTTTTGAATTACCCTCTTTGATGATGATAGGCAGTGGCCCTGAGCCACAGCTTTCAGTCAACCCTTGGAGCGAAAGGGGCACAACTGATGCTCTGCCTTGGGTCATGTTGCTAAGTTAGGCTTAGTTGGTCAAGAGTGCTAAGTGCAACCGGGCATGGTAGCGCTCGCCTTTAATCTCGGGAGGCAGAAGTAGGAGGATCACTGTGAGTTCAAGGCCACCCTGAGACTACATAGTGAATTCCAGGACAGCCTGAGCTAGAGTGAGACCCTACCTCGAAAAACCAAAAAAATAAAATAAGAGTGCTAAATGCATTTTGACTTTTGATATTTGCAACTTTGCAATGGTTTCTCAGACATTAATCCCATTGTAAGTGAAAGAGCACCATTGAGACTTTCTCTGTAATAAACCAGCCATGACAACAGTGTAGTGAGTTCGTGAGTGAGGAAAGGGCTACTGGCCTGGAGAATTCTGCAAGGTCCAGCTCCGCAGTGGTTTCCCCCTAGGCTGAATACTGAAGAGAAGTCGGACTTATCTCTGCGAAAAAGGCAAGACTCAAATGAGAAAGAGTGTTTGGGGCATCGCACACATTTTATTGTGGCCAGATCATAGGCACTTGGAGGAAAGAGGTGGGAGCTTCTGCGGGACCAGCTCCAGGGTACAAGGATCCAGTTCATTCTGGGTCACACACACTCATGGGAACCTCTGCTTCCTGAGAAGAGCCAGGAGATTCTTCCCGTGTAACCATTCATGGAGAAAAGTGTGGATGAATAACAAAAACTGGGTCAGAGAGCTCACAGTTAGTATATAAACATTCATGGTTTTCAAAAGGTCTTCTGAAATTTTTTTATCAAATAGAAACTTGTTGGTAACAAAGACAGTTATAGCTAAGTGCAGCGGCACATGCCAGTGAGAGAGAGAGAAAGGAAGGAAGAAAGAGAGTAAGCCAGACCTGATCCCATGCTACTGAGGCTGGGTCTCACAGAAGTCACTTCTAGAGGAATATCTTGCTAGAAATTTTACCAAGATGCGTTCATAACCATAAGAGAACCATTACTTACAAAGTGGAGGGGGCTAAGGGGATGGCTCAGCGGGTAAGGCACTTGCTTGCAAAGCTTGATGGTCCAGGTTTGATTCCCCAGTTCCCACATAATGTCAGATGCACAAAGTGGCACATGCATCTGTTCATTTGCAGTGGCAACAGGCTCTGGCACACTCATATGTGTTCCCTCTCTCTCCCCCTCCACCTCCCTTTCTCTGCTTGCAAATAAATATTTTTTTTAAAACTGGAAGCAATGTGCCTGGCTAGCTCAGTCAGTAGAGCATGAGACTCATAAAAATGGGAAGCAAGGGCTGGAGAGATGGCTTAGCAGTTAAGGAATTTGCCTGCAAAGCCAAAGGATCCTGGTTCCACTCTCCAAGACCCACATAAGCCAGATGCACAAGGTGGTGCATGCATCTGGAGTTCAATTGCAGTGGCTGGAGGCCCTGGCGCATCCATTCTCTTCCTCCCTGCCTCTTTCTCAAATAAAATATATTTAAAAAAATTTTAGGGCTGGAGAGATGGCTTGGCAGTTAAGGCGCCTGCCTGCTAAGCCTAAGAACCCAGTTCCAATCTCCAGGTCCCATGTTTAGCCAGATGCAAAGTGATGCAAGGATGCAATGATGCACTTGCCCACAAGGGGGCGCACACATCTGGATTTCG
Organism: Orientallactaga sibirica; assembly: GCA_036365145.1. NCBI lineage: Eukaryota > Metazoa > Chordata > Mammalia > Rodentia > Dipodidae > Orientallactaga > Orientallactaga sibirica. Next base: position 434,277 of record JAEOAD010000049.1, read on the forward strand.
TTCACAGCAGCTGAGAGACTGCTGGCGCGCCCATTCTCTGTCTTTCTCTGTGTCTCTCTCCAAAATAAATAAAATTTTAAAAAAATTTAAAAAATTTTTTTAATTGGAAGCAAAATTTTTACCTAACACTGCACACTACCTTTTCCTGTTGTAAAAAAAAAAAAAAAAAAAAGTTCAAAACACAACAAAAAATCTTAGGAAATTACTGACATATTTGGGCATCTACGTAGGAAGTGACAAGCTACATCTTTAGTTGTCACCAAGGAGAAGATTTTAAGCCTTGGGTGGTGGAACTTGGGATGAAAAGCAGCAGGCATTCTGGACTTAGGCTCCTGGGTTGGACGTCTTTGTGAACAGACTTGAACTGGGTATTCTTAGCATTTGTGCTGTCAAAAACCAACATTTTAGCCAAATATTCTTTTTGTTTGCTTTTTTGTTTTTCCAGGTAGGTTCTTGCTCTAGCCCAGGCTGGCCTAAAATTCACTATGTAGTCTCAGGCTGACCTCCAACTCACAGCAATCCTTCTACCTTGGCCTCCCTAGCCTGGCAGAGAGAGAGAGAATGGGTGTGCCAGGGCATCTAGCCATTGCAAACAAACTCCAGATGCATATACCACTTTGTGTATCTTGTTTTATGTGGGTACTGGGAATCGAATTTGGGAATCAAATGAGCCATTTTAATATGAGTTTTTATTTATTTATTTGAATTATTTCCAAATCTAAAAATTACTTAAAAATAGAAAGAAGCTTCCAAGGGAAGGGGAATATAAAATTTGGGATTGGGGAGATGGATCAACCTGTTTGCAAGGAGAATAAATGAATATGGATGTACCAGAGTTTGTTTGTAGTAGAAAGAGGCCCTGGTGTGCCCATTCTCTCTCCCCCTGCTTATAAATAAATAAAATGTTTTAATATTTTTATTTATTTATTTGCAAACAGAAAGAGAGGGAAGGGGAAGGTAGAGAGAGAATGAATGAATATGGATGTACCAGGGCCTTTTGACACTGCAAAAGAACTCTAGGTGCATGCACCACTTTGTGCATCTGACTTTATGTGGGTCCTGGGAAAACAGAGGCTGGCAGGCTTTGTGAGCAAGTGCCTTTAACTGCGGAGCTATCTCCCCAAACCCAAGGATATAATTGTCACTGAAATTTTTTGACAAGTATGTTATTGTTTTCTTCATATTTGACTCTACTTGTTTCTGTTTGTTTCTATCTGTCTTCTGTAATGAATTCATCTCTTGTCTTGAAACTGAGAAATCAAATATGAACAAGTATGTGGACTAATGGGCCATTTTTTCCCAAATCTTAGTTGTAGAGAAAATGGACAATGTCACAGGTGGCATGGAGACATCTCGCCAAACCTACAATGACAAGCTCACAGCAGTGGAAAGTGACCTGAAAAAATTAGGTAACTATAGCAAGATGGAAGTGTTGATTAGAGTCCCCTACCTGTGCTTTATATAAGTGATGTCAGCTCTCAGACATGATGCTGCATAAACACCTGTGCATCCGGAAGAGCATTTTTTGTTGTCACTGTTCTTGTGTCTTCTTGATTACATCCAGATACTCTTCTTCCTTCTTCTTCCACCACACCCAGGCTTCAGATCATTTCTTTTAGAATAAAATATTTATTTTTAAAAAAGAGAATAAAATGAATGAATATGGGTGTTACAGGGCCTCCCGCCACTGTTAAACTCCAGATGCATTGCCACTTTATGCATCTGTCTTTATGTGGGCACTGTGGGGAATCGAACCCAGGCTATCAGGCAAGCAGGTGCCTTGAACTGCTGGGCTGTTTCTCCAGCCCCTAAGTGTGTCAGATCTTTGACCCTGCCTGAACATTTCTTGTGTCACCAGTCTAACACACATCTCTTGTTGCAGGGGACCAAACTGGGAAGAAAGCTATAAGCACCAACTCAGAACTTTCCACCTTCAGGTCAGACATTCTGGATCTTCGGCAACAGCTCCGGGAGATCACAGAGAAAACCAGCAAGAACAAAGATACGCTGGAGAAGCTACAGGCAAGTGGAGATGCCCTAGTGGACCGGCAGAGTCAACTGAAAGAGACTTTAGAGAATAATTCTTTCCTCATCACCACTGTAAACAAAACCCTCCAAGCCTACAATGGCTACGTCACCAATCTGCAACAAGATACCAGCGTGCTCCAGGGCAACCTGCAAAACCAGATGTATTCTCACAACGTGGTCCTCATGAACCTCAACAACCTGAACTTGACCCAGGCGCAGCAGAGAAACCTCATCACCAATCTGCAGCGGTCAGTGGACGACACGAGTCAGGCCATCCAGCGCATCAAGAATGACTTCCAAAACCTGCAGCAGGTTTTCCTTCAGGCCAAGAAGGATACGGACTGGCTGAAGGAGAAGGTGCAGAGCTTGCAGACGCTGGCTGCCAACAACTCTGCCCTAGCCAAAGCCAACAACGACACCCTGGAGGATATGAACAGCCAGCTCAGCTCGTTCACCGGTCAGATGGACAACATCACCACCATCTCCCAGGCCAACGAGCAGAACCTGAAGGACCTGCAGGACTCGCACAAGGACGCCGAGAACAGGACGGCCGTCAAGTTCAACCAACTTGAGGAACGCTTCCAGCTCTTTGAGACGGACATCGTGAACATCATCAGCAACATCAGTTACACGGCCCACCACCTGCGGACGCTGACCAGCAACCTGAATGAGGTCAGGACCACTTGCACGGATACCCTCACCAAACACACGGATGACCTGACCTCCTTGAACAACACGCTGGCCAATATCCGTCTGGATTCCGTTTCTCTCCGGATGCAGCAGGATACGATGAGGTCAAGGTTAGACACGGAGGTGGCCAACTTATCAGTGATCATGGAAGAAATGAAGCTGGTGGACTCCAAGCATGGTCAGCTTATCAAGAATTTTACAATTCTACAAGGTGGGTGCGGATTCTGTATTTGTATTAGTTTACCTATTGCGCAACAGTGGTCACTGAAAACCACAAATGTGAATTATCTCGTGGTTTGTTTGTTTGTTTTGTGGATCTTGAATTCAGGAGCAGCTGTACAGGTTGGTCTTTGGTTGATATATTGCTTGTCAGGTTGTAGTCAAGGCTTTTAGCCAGGGCTACTGTCATCTGAAGCTGGAGGTCTGCTTCCAACACAGCGTTCACGTGGCTCTATGGCAGGAGGGCCTCGGGGCCTCACCCTGTGAATTTCAAGTGTCATTACAGTGTGGCCACTGGCTGGAGGGAAAGAGCAAAATGGAAGCCACTGTGTGCCCTTGGTCACTTAGCCTCAGAAGTTTGGTACATACCTGTAACTCTAACACGTGGGAGGCTAAGTCCAGAGGATTTACAATGTGCAGGTTAGTCTAGCTACATAGTGAGACCCTTTCCCCAAAAGAAAAAGTAGCTGGGGGCTGGAGAGATGGCTTAGTGGTTAAGGCACATGCCTGTGAAGCCTAAGGACCCTGGTTCGATTCTCCAGGTCCCACGTAAGCCAGATGCACATGGTGGCACATGCCTCTGGAGTTCGATTGCAGTGGCTAGAGGCCCTGGCATACCCATTCTCTCCCTTTCTCTGTCTCTAGTAGATAAATAAAATTTAAAAAGTAGCTGGGCATGGTGAAATATGCCTGTAATCATAGCATCAGGGAGGAAGAGGCAGCAGGTTCAAAAGTTGAAGGTTATTGTTGGCTACATCAGGAGTTCAAGGCCAGCCTACATAAGACCCTATCTGAAAAAACCAAAAAAGTCACATACCTTCATTTCCATTCTTTCTTTTCTTTTCTTTTCTTTTTTTTTTTTTGTTTGTTGTTCAAGGTAGGGTCTCACTCTAACCCAGTGTGACCTGGAACTCACTGTGTAGTCTCAGGGTGGCCTTGAACTCATAGTGATCCTCCTCCTCTGCCTCCTGAGTGCTGGGATTAAAGGTATACACCACCACGCCCAGCTTTTTAATTTTTTTTATTATTAGAATTTGAGGAAAACAGAACAAAAAGGCTTTTCAGAGAAATGATCACTAGGGGCAGGAGTGGTGTCAAATGCTCAGTTCATCGCTGTTGAATGAGAGAGGAGTTGGGATTCTTCTTGGCACCTGTGCAGGTTCAACGTCAGGGTATCCTGAGCACTCCTGACAGCAAGGGTAACTCATTTGGGCCACAATCTGTGCTTAATGGGAATGGAGCGATTCCTGTGTCCACATTTCACAAGTGGGTAGATGGCTGGCTGTCACGGTAACTTCAGGGCCCCAGAGGATGAAAATTCATGGGACTTGAGCAGACAACCCGAGTTTTACTGTCATCCAGGCGACCACTGGAAGACCTTGGCTCAGATATAGTCTATTTGTGAGGGCTTGCAGCAACCCCGTGTCAGTCAAAATTTTCAGTCATCAACTACCATCAGAGGCGTTGAGGTAAAAGCAACTTTACCGAAGATGCCGTGCTCAGCTCTCTGGGAAACACAAGATGGTCCTTGCCTCCAGATAGCTCAAACATCAAACGACTGTTATGCCATCATAACATATAGGTTCAAGATAGGAAAAGATTTTTTTTTTTAATTGTGTGTGTATGTGTTAGGGTCTCCTGCCATCGCAATGAACACCAGAGGCATGCACCACTTTTCGCAGTTCAGCTTTATGTGGGAGGCTGGGGAAGTGAACCCAGATGGGCAGGCCTTGCACGTGTGCATCTTTAACTTCTGAGGTATCTCCCTAGCCCCCAGAGAAAGATTTGGGAAGACCTGTGGAAAGACATGGAAATGTAATTCTCAAAATGAGTCCAGTATAAAGGCAGCCAGTGAACCCAGTCTTATTTCCTCACATTGACAGATTAAAGACTGAAAAACAGCCTATGTGGGTTTCCAAAACATCATCAGTGGTACTGTTAAGAGCACCATGGAAAAATGGGTGGGTTACAGCACAGTGGGGTGCATTTACTGGTTGTACTTCTTTTCTGTTCTGCATAACACATAACACAGCTCAAACACCCATCTGTTGTCTCATAATCTCTGCTACAACAGGGATGGGTCATCTGTCCACGGTCTCCCCAGGGTGCTGGCTCCTTGTGGGCCTCTGGTTATCTCCAAAGCTGACCTGTGGAACCATACATATTTTCCCTCTGGTCTGCTAAGATGAGCCTTAACCTGGCTTCTCAAGGAAGTGACTTCCCATCACCTTAGCTACACATTATTGGTCAGAAGCGAGTTCTAAGGTTCACAAAAAGGTATCACACAAAGGCATATGTCACTGGAGATGTTCTTAAGCTGGGTCTGCCATATCAGTTGAATGACCAAGTATAATGAGTGGTAGTGAAGCCGGGCGTGGTGGCACACCTTTAGTCCCAGCACTCTGGAGGCAGAGGTAGGAGGATCGCCGTGAGTTTGAGGCCACCCTGAGACTACATAGTGAATTCCAGGTCAGCCTGGGTTAGAACAAGACCCTACCTCGAAAAATCAAAAGAAAGAAAAAAAAAAAGATTAGGAATGCACAATGCCCAGGCAAGCCTCAAAGTTGCAATCCTCCTGTGTCAACATCTTGAGTGCTGAGATTTCAGGCATGGGCCATCTTAACCTGGCTGGCTATATTCAGACCAGCAGTGCCCAGCTGGTATCCCAAGGGAATGAGAATGGATGCAAGTGCCTCCTCCCTCCAGGCAGAGCTCATCTTTCAGGACCAGGGAAAGATGGGTAAAAGCCGGATGGAGCAGTGGGAAGGATTAATGTTGGCTTATGTGGGCCCTTTCCTATATGAGATCCAAAATACTCTGAAGTGTTCCAGGAAATTGTTATTAACTTGCAGTTAATGAGCCCATGTGCTGAGAGTTCAGCCACCTAAGACAGTTGTCTCATTAAGAAAGGGGGACAGGAAAGATAGTTCCCTTTAAAAAGTTTCATTAATTTCTTTCAAAACATAGATTTTTAGGGCTGGAGAAATGGCTTAGCAGTTAAGGCACTTGCCTGTGAAGCCAAAGGACCCAGGTTCAATTCCCCAGGACCCATGTAAGCCAGATGTACAAGGTGGTGCATGTGTCTGGAGTCTGTCTGCAGCTACTAAAGGCCCTGGTGCACCCTTTCCCTCTCTCTTCTCCTCTGATTGCAAATAAATAAAAATTTTTAAAAAAGATTTTTAAATGAGAAAAACTCATCAGATTATATCTTACCACCCTATCACTGGAGGTTACTTCTGCTTTTATTTGGTTTTTCAGACAGAGTCTTACTGAACATGGCATAGAACTTACCGTGTAACCTAGTATGGCCTCAAACTTAGGGCAATCCTCCTGCCTCAGCCTCCTGAGTGCTGCCACTAGAAGTTCTTACCACTAAGTCTCCAAGAATTTGGATGGCAGAAAGAAGTAAGGCCATTTCTCTACTTGTTAGACACCAGTAGTTTTGTTGTAAACCATATTTAAAACTTGTCTCAGGGGCAGGACATAGGCTAGGCGCATCTCAAAGCCTGCCGCTTGATTGCCAGAGCATGCAAAGGACAGTGATGAAAAGCGAAGGGCTGCTTATGGGCAATGCCCACCCAGCTTTCTCACAGTGACCTCCCTCCCATCCCTCTGAGCTGCTCCATAGGTTGGTGAGGTAATGAAGGGGGCAGGACTGCAAGGTAGGATGTAACAGAGAAAGAAGCCAGGGTTTGGTATGGTGAGGGAGTTAACTGTTCAATGCCTCTCAATACTTCGTTGTAATTTCCAGCATCATTCAACTCCATCCCATGTCACCTTACCTGGTGTTTGTCCTATAATACGTCATAAAATAAATATTTTATTTATTTATTTATCCTTCACTTGTAGATCTTGCCTTCCCCTGGCATGTCCCCAGGTCCTCCCTCTGTATCCTGAACTTTTCTTGTAAGGACAAATATCACATGAGGGCCTACCCTGACGACTTTATTTTAACTTAATTACCTTCTTAAGGACTTTATCTCCAGGTTGGGCTTAGCGGCACATGCATTTAACCCCAACGCCCAGGAGGGTCCTGAGTTCGAGGCTAGCCTGGCCTGCATAGAGAGACTGTATGTCTGAACAAGTAAAAAATAAATGACCTTGTATCTCCAAATAGGCACATTCTTAGGTACTGTGGGTTAGGAGTTCATCTATAAATTTCAGGGGAAACACAAGGTAACAACAGCAGCATGATAAATAGATTTATGTTCCTTAATATAAATGCCTTGTGTGCTAGATAAGAAGATACACTGTATACAGTGCTTCTCACAGCAGACTTCATGTATATGTCACTTACTGTTTATGTTCTAGGTCCCCCCGGCCCCAGGGGTCCAAAAGGTGACAGAGGATCTCAGGGGCCCCCTGGCCCAACTGGCAACAAGGGACAGAAAGGAGAGAAAGGAGAGCCTGGTCCACCCGGCCCGGCGGGTGAGAGAGGCCCGATTGGACCAGCTGGCCCGCCTGGAGAGCGTGGAAGCAAAGGTTCCAAAGGCTCCCAGGGCCTCAAAGGCTCCCGTGGGTCCCCTGGGAAACCTGGCCCCCAGGGCCCCAGTGGAGACCCAGGCCCACCCGGTCCTCCCGGCAAGGACGGACTCCCTGGCCCCCAGGGCCCTCCTGGCTTCCAAGGATTGCAAGGCACTGTGGGGGAGCCCGGGGTGCCTGGACCACGGGGGCTACCAGGCTTGCCAGGGTGCCAGGCATGCCTGGACCCAAAGGCCCTCCAGGCCCCCCAGGCCCATCAGGAGCAGCAGAGCCCATGGCTCTGCAGAACGAGCCCACCCCAGCACCAGTGGCTAATGGTAAGTCCGAACTCTCCTTTCCAACTGGAGTTGGGGGAGGGAACACAGGCAAAGTGTTGCTCACAGCTGAGTGAACCCCTAGCCTGAGTCCACTGAATGTTATTTGGCAGTGAAGCATCATTGGGGCTGCACAAGACCTCTGTTGTTAAAAGCCTTGGCCCAGGCAGGTCTCCAGTACTTACTCATTTAGATGAGTCAGGCCCTCAGGAGACAAGTGGACCCCGAACACTTCCACCAGGACAGCCACTCCCTGACCATCCTATCCTTATTTTACAATTCCCAAATCACTCTGGGAACCGTCCCCTCAGTTTTACTCCGCTGACATGCAGATGGAATTTCTGTGACAATGCTCAGATCTGGGTTCTGAGAAGGTATCATCTCAACAGTTAAAGTCTTTGGTAAAACTCACGGTTGGGGGGTGGGGGTCAAACCACAGGCTTGGATGATAACCGACTCTACATGTTTCCTTCAGTGAGACCTGGATCCCCTGACGCGCCCGGCCTCCTCCTCCAGTGTAGTCACATAGGTGCCAGGGGCAGAGGGACAAAGACCCTGTCATATACTTCCCAGACTGTGGGTTTTCACCACTGTGTAACTCTGCACTTCACATCTGTGAACATCAGCGCTGGGCTCTGCACGGGGACACTTGGGCCATGACAGATGTGCAGTTGACACAGGGCTGTCGCTTTTTATCTCAGCTGTGTTTAAGAAGCCAGTGTACTTTCTGTGACTTAAAAAAATTTTTTTAATTTTTATTTATTTATTAGAGAATGAGCATGCCAGGGCCTCTAGCCACTAAACAGACGCCAGACGCATGCGCCACCATGTGCATCTGGCTTACGTGGAACCTGGAAAAATCAAACCTGGGTCCTTAGGCTTTGCAGGCCAGCGCCTTAATTGCTAACCCATCTCTCCAAGCCCCTTTCTGTGTGTTTTAATCAACATTTCAAACTTTGCATTCCTAGGCTGTCCAGCTCGCTGGAAGAACTTCACAGACAAATGCTACTATTTCTCGGTGGAGAAAGAAATCTTTGAAGATGCGAAGCTTTTCTGTGAAGAGAAGTCTTCACATCTTGTTTTTATAAACACGAGAGAGGAGCAGGTATGTCAGCCACATACTTGGTCGGGGACAACTGTAATTTAGGGGTAGGTTACACCTGGAAATTGCATGCTTTCTGGGACGTCAAATGATATTAAAAATTCAGCCTCATAAATATGGAAGACTGGTGTGGGTTTCATCCAGGGAGTGAGGGCTTCTCTGGCCTGCAGATGTCCGGCGCCACCCAGTGGCCAGAAGGAGAACTGCAGTGCAGCAGAGCAAAGGGAGGGTTGCAACCAGACACCTATAGAAAGTTGAGGTCGATAGGATGCCTATAATGCCACATACCAGGCTTTGTGGGTCTCGAGGAGTCAGGAAGAACTCGTGTGCGACAATTATAGTGAGCACTTATATCATGCCCCACAAAATAAGTGAGATATAATCTTTGTCTTTTTTATTATTTTTTCTTTTTTAATTTGAGAGAGGTATGCCAGGGCTTCTTGCAACTGCAAATCAACTCCAGATGTATGCACCACTTTGTATAGCTACTAGGTCATCAGGCTTTGCATGCAAGCACCTTGAATCTCTGAGCCATCTCTCTAGCCCCTATTAAATGTATTTTAAAAGTTCTCCAAGCCGGGTGTGGTGGTGCACGCCTTTAATCAGGATACTAAGATAGAAGGATCACTGTGAGTTTGAGGCCAGCCTTAGACACAGCCCCTACCTCGAAAAAAAAAAACACAAAAAAGGGGGGGACTGGCTCAGCAGTTAAGGCACTTGCCTGCAAAGCCTAAATACCTAGGTTCGATTCCCCAGTACCCACGTAAAGCCAGATGTACAAAGTGGCGCATGCATCTGGAGTGCATGTGCGGTAGCTGGAGGCCCTGGTGCAGCCATTCCCTCTGCTTGAAAATAAAAGTCCTCCAGGCATCCATTCCATGGAATGACAGTATACCCACCTGATCTATTTTTCAGCAATGGATTAAAAGGCAGATCGTAGGGAGAGACAGCTACTGGATTGGCCTCACAGACTCAGAACAAGAAAATGAATGGAAGTGGTTGGACGGAACACCAGTGGACTACAAGTGAGTATGTGGACCCTTCCAGTGGTGGCCATGGTGCCCACAGATTCCTTATATTCCAGACCCACCTCTCAAATGCAGGCTCCTGAAGCTAGTTGTGTTTTTTCTCTGGAGAAGCTGTGGCTGATGCTGTCAAGTAGGGTTTTCCTCTTTTCTTGTCAGTGAGTGATTTCTTTTTTGTTGTTGTTGTTCGTTCCTGAAGGAGAAAATATCACAAGAGTCATAAAACTGTACATATGGTGCTTCTACCCAAAGGTGTTTTCTTTAAATACCGCGAGGAGGGGGATAATGAAGCCTAGAAGATCTGAGGACTGGGGACTATCCTTAAATAGACAATGCCATGGGCAGTCCTACCTTTGAGCAGGGTTCTGGCTAGAATGTGGTTATAGACTGTGTAGTTCAAGTGCATCACACAGTTGCTTTACAGAATAACCATCCCTTGAAGGCTTCAAGATTCCTTGTGATTCCTATAGGGTTTGAGTTGCTCCAAAGTAACTAAGGGGCTGGAGAGATGGCTTAGTGGTTAAGCACTTGCCTGTGAAGCCTAAGGATTCTGGTTAGAGGCTCAATTCCCAGGACCCACGTAAGCCAGATGTACAAGGTGGCGCGTGCATCTGGAGTTCGTTTACAGTGGCTGGAGTCCCTGGCATGCCCATTCTCTATCTTCCACTCCCAAATAAATAAAAAATATTTTAAAAATAAAAAGAATATAGTAACTAAGAAAGAGTGCCTGGCAGTACCGTCTCCAGAGCTTCTTCCACAAGGCAGTCAACTCCCTCCCCAGTCTTCCTCTTAAGTCTGAAGATGACTAAATTCCACCACTCTCAATTTCACTACTTCTCCCAGATGGAAAACTCCACTCTAAGGGAACTTTAGAGAAGCCAAGCCCTGCAGAGGTATTGTGAGAACATCATGGCACAGAGAGTTCTTCCGTCCTGGGAGAGGAGGAGGCCTGGCAGGGACAGTAGTAACCAAGGAGTGGCATAAGGCTGGGGTGGTTTTAAAATATACACATAGTTGGGTAGACAGGGTCCGTATCATCCACGTTGGCCTTGAATTTACAAACCTCCTGCCTTCACCCCCTGAGGACTGGTATTATGAGCATGAACCCCCACCCCTGGCAGATTTAAATCCTCCGTGGGAACAACATGATGAAGGTATCTGGAATCTGAGTAAAGCCTTTAAGAGAAAAGGTGAAGGTGGGCAAACACCGGAGCGCAGGAAGACAGGAGTTCTCTGCACCTGTCTTCGGGGAGATCACTCAGTGTAGCAGGGACACATGACAAGAAATTTCAAACAGTCGTGGGTGCTGGCATCTAAAACGGGAGCTGTTGAGGTGAGAGTAGGGGGTGGGGCAGAGAGCTAGAATCTCTTGTGAGGGAAGCTATAATAATAAAAAAAGCCATCTTCCCCATGAGAACAACAAAAGTTTGAATATCTTAGTGAGTCAAACCCAACCTTCAGCCTTCTGGAGGACAGCTGGGCTGGCTTTCCCATGGCGAATTTTCCCCTGGGATCCAGTAAGAAGTATGTGATTTGGGAGGAGATCGCCAGCATCAGTACCCAGGTTCTGGTGATGCCAGGTACTGCCAGCCTGTAGCTCCCAGCCTGTGAGTCTCCTTTTCTACCCAAAGCAAACTCCCCAAGATCAAAAGTCTTAAAAGCAAGACTAGATTAGGCTGACAGAGTTAAGGTCTCACCAACCAAAGGCTAATCTCATTTGACATAGGATAATAAACTCTACACAAGCCAGGGAAGGGAGCACACACCTGGAGTGAAGTGAGAGCTGGGTTCAGGTCTTGACCCGACATGCACCATCTCCACACTTCCACGTGTAAAATGACTTTGACAAGAGGACTGTGTCGGTGTTTGCAAACTAAGATTTCCTTCACACCCACAGAGTTTAGTGTAGGGCTTACAACCTGGGAAATGTGCTTGAGAAATAGCTACATTTCCAAGATATATGCACGGAGCCCGGATCTGATTCCCCAACACCACACACTCTAATGTGGTGCTAAACACCTCGAATCCCAGTGTTGAGTTCAAGGTTATTCTCAATGACACAGTGCAGTCTAAGCCAGCCTGTTTCAAAAACAATACCTGCAGGTAAATTTTCATTACCATGTTATAAGTACTGCCACAGTACAATACTTTAAAAAATTTTTTTAAAGATTTATTAGAGGGAGAGAGAGTGAGAGAAAATGAGCACACCAGGGCCTCTAGCCACTGCAGATGAACTCCAGATGCATGTGCCACCATGGGCATCTGGCTTATGTGGGACCTGGAGAATCAAACCAGGGTCCTTTGGCTTTGCAGGCAAGCGCCTTAACCACGAAGCCATCTCTCCAGCCCCAGGACTATTAAGTAGACTATTACTAGCTCAAATGTTTGTATTGCACATTAACCTGATTGAGAGTCACACACCAGGTCTCACTCATTTCACAATAGATACATGAAGACGAGAATATTCCCTCTCACAACTTGGTGGTAGAGACAGGGCTTCAGGCTCTGTCTCTCGCCAGTATCAATCTCTCTAAATACGTCTCCACCTATGCAGATTCACCCCTGCCCTTCTCTTCTTTGTTTCTGAAGCTTGCAAGCCTTCTGCCACCAACAGTGACTTCTGGGTCCATCATGAGAGACTTTTGTGAACAATTACCTACCAACAAGTCAACCCAGAAGGATAGTTACATTTCTAGCAACAACCTGTTAAGACTGAATCAAGAAGGAATGGAAGCCTAAACAAACTCATGACAAATAAGGAGGTTAAAGCTGTCTTTAAAAACTTCCCAGCAGGGCTGCAGTGAGAACTCAGCCAGTTAAGTGCTTGCCCCCTGAGCACACGGACCCATGTCAAATGCCAGGTGTGGTGGAATATGCTTGTGATCCCAGTATTGGAGAGGTTGAGACAGGAATATCCCTGGAGCTCATTGGTGACCTCCAGGTCAATGAGAAACCTTGTTCAAAGGAGGCGAGAGGCATTCCTGAGGATGACAGTCAAGGTTGTCCTCCAGCAGCCACATATATGCACACACCCATGCCACATAACCACACACTTCATGGCTGGATTCTACCAAACATTCAAAGAAGGATTAATACTAGTTCTGTTGGGCTGGAGAGGTAGCTTAGTGGTTAAGACACTTGCCTGGGAAGCCTAAGGACCCAGGTTCAGTTCCCTAGGACCCACATGCCAGATGCACATGGTGATGCATACATCTGGAGTTCATTTGCAGTGGCTGGAGGCCCTGGAGTGCCCATTTCTATCTACCTCTTCCTCTCTCCCTCCCTCAAATAAAAAGAAAAAAGTACTAGACCTCTTAAATGCTTTCAAAAGCCAGAAGTCGGTGGTCTTAGCACCATTCTATGCTTTGCCCAGGCCACAGAGGAGTTGAATGTCACAGCTTCCCTTTGTCTCCAGCACACACATGGCCCCTTTTAAAGATTTAAGGAATAATTTAATACTGTTAAAGAGCCAACAGTCCAGAGATACAAGGCTCCTTCCTCACTCTGCTGAGACCTGGTTCAGAAAGGCAGGGCTGCAATAAACAGACAAAAAAAAAAAAAAAAAAAAAGGCAAAGCAGCATAGGGCTGGAGAGATGGCATAGTGGTTAAGGCATTTGCCTGCAAATCCAAAGGACCCAGGTTTGATTCCCCAGGACCCATGTTAGCCAGATGCACAGGGTGGCACATGCGTCTGGAGTTCATTTGCAGTGGCTAGAGGCCCTGGCACACCCATTCTCACTCTTGCTCTCTGTGAAATAAACAAATATAAATACATTTTTTTGAGAGACACACAGAGAGAAGGAGAGGAAGACAGAAGAATGGGTGCACCAGCAGCCTCTCAGCCACTGTGAACGAACTCCAGATGCATGCGCCCCCTTGTGGGCACGTGCAGCATTGCGCCCTTGCGTCACTTTGCATCTGGCTAAACGTGGGACCTGGAGATTGGAACTGGCGTTCTTAGCAGGCGGGCGCCTTAACCGCTAAGCCATCTCTCCAGCCCTAAATTTTTTTTTTTTTAAAGCAACATGTCAGGGAATAGATGTGCAAGTCATAGGCACACAGAGACCTGAACCCAGGCTTATTCTCCTAAAACACAGAGCTGACTCGCTGGGTCTCACACTATTGCTGTGCAGACACTGACCAGCAGGGGGCGCCCACGCCAGGGCCCCACCTGTTGTAGGCCTGCACACCTATGCTGTTTCAGAACAAAAACTGGAGGGCCATGCAGATTGCCAATATTCATTTGCTGATGGAAAAACATTGCTTTGAAAAATAAGAGGCCAGGGCTGGAGAGATGACTTCATGGTTAAGGTGCTTAGTGGCAAAGCCAAAGAATACAGGTTCAATTCCCCAGTACCCATGTAAGCCAGATGCACAAGGTAGCCCATGTGTCATTTGCAATGGCTGGAGGCCCTGGTGCACCCATTCTCTCTATCTGCCTCTCACATTCAGTATGTCAATAAAATATTTTTTTAAAAAAATAACAGGCCAGCAAATCCTAGCATTAAAAATAAATCATACACCTACAGTGCTTTCTAGGAAAAGAAACCTGGTCACCTTACATATTTACATGCGCACCTCGTTTTCTCATTTCACCACAGACCTGTGATGCCAACATTCCAGTAGGAGTCCCTTGACTGGAGGGGGGGTCCATTCACACTCATGTGGTGACATACACTGAATTATCCAGGGATGGCCACAGTGAGGCAGTGGCTGGAGTGTGGAGACATTTAAATAAATAAAAGACTGGTTTCTAGAACCACGTCACAGTGCAGGGACATCCTGATCCTAAATGTGGACTCAATAAGCAGGGATACAACAGGCATTACTGGCAGAGCAAATAGGATTGAGAAATTAAATACTTGTGAATAAACCCAAGAAGAAATTACAAAGAAAATAGAAAACATGGCATACTGCAATCTATGGGATTCGGCTAAAACAGTGTTTTAGACATTCATATCTTTAAAACACTTTCTTAAAGATTGAAGACCCAAGGGCTGGAGAGATAGTTTAGTGGTTAAGGAGCATTCCTGCGAAGCCTAAGGACCCCAGTTCGATTCTCTAAGTCCCACGTAAGCCAGATGCCCCTGGTGGCGCATGCATCTGGAGTTCATTTGCAATGGCTAGAGGCCCTGGCGCGCCCATTCTCTCACGCTCTCTGTTTCTAATAGATAAATAAAAATAAAATCTTTAAAAGAAAAGATTGAAAATCCAAGATGTAAGCTTCCAATTTAAAAAACAAAAAGCTAAATACAGTGGGTTAAGGTGATTGCCTGCCAAGCCTAATGACCCAGGTTTGATCACTCCCCAGTACCCACATAAAGCCAGATACACAAAGTCGCACATGCATCTGGAGTTTGTTTGCTGTGGCTGGAGGCCCTGGTGCACCTGTTTTCTCTCACACTGTGCTTGCAAATTATTTTTTTGAAAAAAAAGTGACAAATAATAGAATAACTCAATCCCTTGGGTTTGATCCCCAGTCCCCCCACACACACACTTATGAGAAGGAACTGGGAAGCAAGGATTAGTGATCCGGGGATGAATTACAGCTGAGCTCTGTACTCCTAGTGGACTGTGTAGGCGTGTCACTTGGCAGCCTGTCATCCTGAAGCAAGGCTGCTTTCCCTGGACAGAGTCAGAGTCAGAGGCCAGACAGGCTCTGCCTCTTTGCTTGCAGCTGCTTCCCAAGTCGCCCAAACCCCACTTGCATCTTCCCTTTTCCTCTCTCTCCTGTACCCTGTCCACACATCATTTGGTGGGCATATGCTACCTAATTTCAAGTGACCACATATATTTTTACATCACAAAGATAGAACAAAGGCCACCTTCCTATGCACATAGCCCTGTATCACACTGCATATTAAATTTTTAATTTGAGAGACAGAGAATAGGCCTGCCAGGGCCTTCAGCTGCTGCCAATGAACTCCAGATGTGTGCGCCCCCTTGTGCACATGTGGCACTGGCTTATGTAGGACCTGGAGATTCAAACATGAGTTCTTAGGCTTCTCAGGCAAGCACCTTACCCACTCAGCCATCTCTCCAGCCCCGTATTTTTACAATATAGGGCATAGAATGGAGGGACCAGAAGAGACTCCTTGGTTTCCTCTAAGTCAACCATAACCCATGCTTTGTATTCCTACCAGGATGGCACTGGCCCAGGCCACAGAGGGGAAATCTTCCACAACACAGGCTCTGGTAGCTGGAGAACATTCTGTTGCAGAGTAACATTTCTGAGCACTAACATTTTCCTGTTAGGAGGCCAGGCCCTTACCAGCAGAAGTTGCTTGGCCCATAGCCTTGGTTAATCTTGTGGTTGGAAGGAGCTATTCCCAAGACTGAGAATATGTGCTCTGCCTATATTAGGATGGCCAGGGGTTACTTAGAAAAGTGTGTAAGTAACATGGCCTTTTCAGAACTTTCCTTCCAGAATCTACATGTGAGTGAGCTTAAGAAGGCGCTGTTTAAGCTGGCATATTCTGTTATATTATAACATACAGACTGAAAGATTTTTTTTTTTTTTTTTGGAGAGCGATAGAGAATGGGCGTGCCAGCAGCCTCTCAGCCGCTGTGAACAAACTCCAGACATGTGCGCCCCCTTGTGGGCAAGTGCAGCATTGCACCCTTGTGTCACTTTGTGTCTGGCTAAATGTGGGACCTGGGGAATCGAAAAGGTGTTCTTAGGCTTAGCAGGCAGGTGCCTTAACTGCTAAGCCATCTCTCCAGCCCCAGACTGAAGACTTTTTGTCACAAGTTGCTCCATGGGATTTTTAGCTAGTCCCATGATGCTTTGAGACCCTGGGGGCTCAATCTGCAGGATGAAGTGCTCATGCTGCCCTGACTCCCACCCCTGTGTCCCCCTCAGTCACCTCTCCTCCACAGGAGAATGTGCTGTTTTTCATCCTAACAAAAGCCTTGAGCCCGTAGGAAGAACTCCAGTGATCTGGAATACCCAGTGGAGAAAGGTTCTTGTTCTATTTAGTCCATAAGGACTTAAAAGAAAATTATACAGGCAGGAGATATGGCTTAGTGGTTAAGTGTGCTTCCTGTGCAAACATGAGAGCCTGAATGAGCCTAAGACAGCCTGAGTTCAAATCTCCAGATCTCATGTAAAACAGTTGGGTGTGGTCATGTGCTCCAGTAACTCCAGTCCTTCGGGGGAGCAGAGACCCAATAATTGTTATCATTCCCCCCCCGCAACCTCCTGAATCAGTAAAATAGAGAGAGACTCCAGTTCAAAACAAGGCCAGACATAAGAGCAGTGACATTCCACTTGAGCCAAAAAGAGGCAAACCACCCTCCCCAAAGATAAGCATGGGTGTGGGGGGGAACTGCAAGAGTACATCCACCATCCACATACACACAAGCAAAAGTAAAAGTTAAGAAAATGTTAGATAATAACATCAAGTGTACTCTTCTAAATCCCATATGTGTATGTATAATTTTTTCAGTTAACTGAGAAATCAGTATCAAACTTCCCATCATTACACATCAATCTCAAATTCTATACACAAAAGCATCATCAATCCTCATGACATCACACTGACAAATGCACAAAACGTATGCATGATCACACTACTTAGGCACCACTGACCTTTACAGGGATGATCTGCAAGGTGGACAGGCATCCATTAGAGTAAACTACTTTTCCCTCCAACTTCAGCCCTACAGGAGTGAGTGGAAACTTTGTTCTCTGTGCTATTGCTGCACTCGGCATTAGACCCAGCCCACTTAGTTCTTTCTCTGTGATTAAATTTTTTTAGTGTTGTTTTTTTCTTTAGAGAGAGAGAGAAAGAAAGAATTGGCCTGTCAGGGTCTCAGCCACTGCAATTGAACTCCAGAAGCTTGCGCCATCTAGTGGGCATGTGTGACCTTGCACGTGCCTCACCTTTGAGTGTCTGGCTTACATGAGATCTGGAGAGAGATTGAACATGGGTTCTTAGGCTTTGCAGGCAAGCACTTTTACTGCTAAGCCATCTTTCCACCCCTCTGTGATTATTTTCTAAATCTTATAAGCATCATCTTATGTTTATGCTCACCAGCTGATGGTTTCCTCTGAATTATCTTTTCATCATTAGATTTAACTGAAATCACTTTTTTTTTTTATAAATCCCAAAATTCACATTTGGGATTGGGGGAATTATTATATATTATTATGCTGCCCTCTGACTATAAACTTCATCTCTTCTTTTTTACTGCCTGTGATCTTTTTGTCAAAAGAGGGAAGGCAAGCCGGGAGTGTTGGTGCATGCCTTTAATCCCAGCACTTGGGAGGCAGAGGTAG
The DNA here is from genome assembly GCA_036365145.1 of Orientallactaga sibirica. Classification (NCBI taxonomy): domain Eukaryota; kingdom Metazoa; phylum Chordata; class Mammalia; order Rodentia; family Dipodidae; genus Orientallactaga; species Orientallactaga sibirica. The sequence continues at coordinate 452,419 of JAEOAD010000049.1, forward strand.
GAGGATCACTGTGAGTTCGAGGCCACCCTGAGAGTACAGAGTGAATTCCAGGTCAGCCTGGACTAGAGTGAGACCCTACCTTGAAAAACAAACAACCACCACCACAAAAAAAGATGGAAGGCAAAATGAGCTCTCTCCTCCAGACCCTAACATATGGTATGGCTGGTTTGGGGTGATGAGTCATCACTGGTGGGAAGTACCTCCTACTACAGATGTTCTTCCAGACCCTCCCCAAGAGGCCAGCTTGTCCCCTCAAGCATAAACCACAGGCTTCTTAGACTTGGACAAAAGCCCTTTAGAACAGAGTCTGGAGTCACACCTAATTTACTGCATAGAAACAGGAAAATAGAAAAAGGGCTGTGAACTCTGGGGAGTGCTACTTTGAAGAGCACCATCCAAGTTAATTTATCCTCAAGCGATGTGTGTGTGGGCGTGTGACTTTTTGCTGAGCGCGGTGGCGGTGTTAGGGGTTCTTCAGGAGGCTGAAGTAGGAGGATCAAAAGTTCAAGTCCAGCCTAGACTACAGAATGAATTTAAGGCCAGACTGGGCAACTTAAGTGAGACCCTGTCTCAAAAAGTAAAAAGAGGGCTTGGGGGGGAAATGGATGCAGTTCAGTGGTTTACTTGCCTATCCACGGTGCTACTGGAAGGAAAAAAAGAAAAAAGAAAATTTCAGCCACTGAAATGTGTGATTCATTTCTTTCTGAAACAATGCAATGAACCATCTACAATTTAGCCAGAGAAGCACAGCCAGTTGTAATTAGAGGTTCTTGTAAATCAGGTTCTCTCACTTTCTCTTCCTGACACTTTGACATCAGCAACATGACACCAAAATGTCAACGATCCTTCTGGGTTCTCACAAGAGCGCGTGCGTGCACACACACATGAGAGATGTCCTCACAAGTGCATGTGCATCTACACCCGGAAGTCGGCATTCCAGGACACTTTAGACAGCCATTCATTTAATTGGGTCGAAAGGATTCATTCCCTCACACTGTAATGAAGCAGCTCTCTGAGGTAAAAATCCTGCAAGGAGATGCTGCATTGCACATTACCCTGCAAAATAGCTAAATAAAAATATCAGCAAGTGGGGCTGGAGAGATGGCTTAGTGGTTAAGTGCTTGCCTGTGAAGCCTAAGGACCTCGGTTCAAGGCTCAGTTCCCCAGTACCCACATAAGCCAGATGCACATGGAGGTGCATGCATCTGGAGTTTGTTTGCAGTGGCTGGCAGCCCTGGTGTGCCCATTCTCTCTTTAATAAATAAATTTTTTAAAAATGAGCAAGTACCAAGCATTGTGGAGCACACCTTTAATCCCAGCACTTGGGTGGCAGAGGTAGGAGGATCACTGTGAGTTCAAGGCCACCCTAAGACTACATAGTGAATTGCAGGTCAGCACTACAGTAGACCCTATCTTGAAAAAAACAAAAACAACTAAAAAGCAAGTACTGTTTTGTTGTTTTTGGTTTTCTTTCTTTTTGTTGAGAGAGAGAGAGACAGAGAATGGGCGCACCAGTGACCTCTCAGCCACTGTGAACGAACTCCAGACACGTGCGCACTTGCGTCACTTTTGCATCTGGCTAAACGTGGGACCTAGAGAATTGAACGGGCATTCTCAGGCTTCGCAGGCAGGTGCCTTAACTGCCAAGCCATCTCTCCAGCCCTGGTTTTTTTTTTTAATTGTGTGGGTGGACACACACACGTGGAGGTCTGAGGACAACCTCAGGATGTCTGTCCTCTCCCTCCACCTTGCTTGACACAGAGTCTCCTTTGGTTTTTGCCACTGTGTGTGTGTGTGTGTGTGTGTGTGTGTGTGTGTGTCACTCTTTTTTTTTTTTTTTTAAATTTTTGGAGAGAGACACAGACAGACAGACAGAGAGGGAGAGGGAGACAGATAGAGATGGGCATGCTAGCAGTCTCTCAGCTGCTGTGAACGAAATCCAGATGTGTGCGCCCCCTTGTGGTCAAGTGAGGCATTGCACCCTTGTGTCACTTTGCATCTGGCTAAATGTGGGACCTGGAGATTGGAACCGGGTTCTTAGGCTTAGCAGGCAGGCACCTTATCCGCTAAACCATCTCTCCAGCCCTGTGTGTCACTCTTAACTGGCCCACGAGCTTCTAATGTCCCCAGGTTCTGCCTCCTATTGCCATAGATGCATTGAGATTATGGCCACATTCCTTCTGGCTTTTCGCAGGTGCTGGGGAACTTGAACTCAGCTGCCAGGCTTGCAAGTAACTGTTCCGCACACTGCTTCTTCAGTGATGCATTTTCATTCCAGGACAGATGTCGCGCTTTAGTTTAGTTTTTTTTTTTTTTTAAACACTCCTCCGCTGTTCTGACTTAAAAAGAACCTCTGTATTCCTGTGCTGACAATGCTTAATTTCTGTTTCATCAAAAGAAACTGGAAAGCCGGACAGCCAGATAACTGGGGTCAAGGCCATGGGCCAGGAGAAGACTGTGCTGGGTTGATTTATGCCGGACAGTGGAACGATTTCCAGTGTGAAGACATCAATAATTTCATTTGTGAGAAAGGCAGGGAGACAGGTAAGCAGCTGCGGGGGGTTGAGGGGGAGCTGTGTAGCCTCTGTCCTGCTAGAGGGGAGAGAGGGTGGTGAGAAGGGCTGTGAATGCAGGCTCCGTAGCTTGGGGTTCCAGCCCTACTTTAGGGGGCAGGTCACTGGCCTCAGGGGAACAGTCTACTGCTTGCTTTTCATGGGTGTCATGAGCTCTTTCAAATAAGTTAATAGATGTACCTAAGACTTAGGAAGGTCTCAGGGACTTAATGGCCCAGGTCAATAATGTAATATTGTCCATCCACTGTCCTTTAAAGTATGTCACTGTATCTTTGGTGGATGCCCTCACTCAGCCATTTCAGTCAAGCCATCCATCCCACACCTCCTACTGGACCAGATGTGTGCTAGATAATGGAGTGCTCCGTGTGCACCACTTACAAGCTCATGAGTCAAAGAGGTCTTTAGAGATTTTTCGGGACCTCATCTAACTGTATTATTTTTACCCTCTTTAGAACAGCATGTGTTCGTTTTAACTTCATCAGAAATGGGGTGTCAAGTCTGGGGAGGGAGGGAAGGAGGGAGGGAGGAAATGCTAAGAGCTGTGGGCTTTCTTTTGTATTTAAGATCAGGCAGTTCTTACTAGCACAATGCTGTGAATCTACTCAAAGCCCCCAAATTCAGCCTTGGAAATGGGGAAGCAGATGATGTGTGTATTCAGTTTCAGTGAAGCAGTCTTTTAAGGTAGTACTAAGAAAAACTCTTAAATAGATTCTGCTCAGATTATTTTGGGAAGTAACTGGGATACAAATCATCCACATGCCCCCTTCAACAGACATTGACGAAGTAAGTACCTTTAAGGTACGTGTCATATATTGGTCCACATGCTAGGGATCTCAAACCTTAAAGAACATACAGCCTGGTGAGTCGAAGGAAACAACACGGATATCTAAATGAGATCGCAATCAACCGTGAGAGTTACTTCTTGGGCAGAGGATAGGCCCTTCCCAATGAAACTCAGCTTTCCCATAAAACAAAACTTCTAGGCATTGTTGAATAATGCATTTTGGAATCTTTCCTAAAGATGTCTGCTGGTTTGGAATCGTGTGTTCACTCTGTTCCTCAAGCAAAACTAACGCTCATTCTTATTTCTGTCTTCTAGTACCAACAACCACATTATAACACATTGTGATGTGATAACATGAGTGTGTTTTCCGACGACTTTCAGAAGCAAAAGGACACTCCTTTTTGATTTCATCACTTTCTCGCCAGATTGGATGGGGAAAAACAGCACTGAAAAACAGTCATTGGAAAAAAAAAAATGGACGACTCGTATAAACCATTACCCCAAGGACTTGGGAACTAAAATGTTCTCCCATTCGATAGGCTGATTTTCAGTGTGCAGATGGACTGAATCACATAGATTTTTCTCAGCCAATAACCATACAATTATGCATCTTATAGCTTCCAGAGTATGGAATGCTCCAGTCACAAAAAAGACTATCATTGGTTGTTGAGCTATAGGAAGAACTTAAATATATACTGTGTAAACAGTACATTTCTAAAATCCCAAATGTAGGAAAAATATGCAGACATACAGATATATAGGCCAACTCTTAGAAATTGTATGAAATATACTTAAAGAGCTTTTAAAACATTGTATTTTTGTACAAAAATTTTGCCTTTTACAATTACTGTCTTTTTTTGTCATTTTACCAATATAATACATGAAGCCAAAGAAAATAATAATGGTACTAATAAAATTTCATGGGTTTTTTTTTTTTTTTTGTAGGCTTAATCTGCCCAGTGGCAAAGAATTTTTTCAGTTGTGGTTTTAAAAAAGTAAATACGTGTATGTGTGTGTGTGTGTGTGTGTGTGTGTGTGTGTGTGTGTATTTTTAATGTATCATTTCCACAAAGGAAGGAATCACATGAGAGGGTATGTTAATATCCTTAGACATTTTGCTGGTGGAGAACAAGCCACCATCCCTGACATGAGAGGAGGTGTCAAATCAGGATGTGCTTCTGGTTTGGGGGTAGAGCAGGGGTGGTGGACAGACATCTACTGGGAAAGGCAGAGCACCTGAATCTGGATTCTGTACGGTTTTAGAAATGGACTTGATAGTTGGCCCATACCAGAAATAACACTACCTTGCTGGGAGAGCATGGCATCACATCAGCCAAAGGCAGTGATGCTAGAAAGATGGAGCCAGGCGTGGTGGTGCACGCCTTTAATCCCAGCACTCGGGAGGCAGAGGTAGGAGGATCACCGTGAGTTCAAGGCCACCCTGAGAGTACTCTAGCCTGGGCTAGAGTGAGACCCTACCTCGAACCTCCCCCCGCCCAAATTAAAAAGAAAAGATGGTAGCCAGCTGCGTGCTAGCTGGAAATTTTTCATAAGTATCAACAACATAACTCCAAGACACATGCAAAAAAAAAAAAAAATCAGCTTTGGCTGCTTGGTGAACTCTCCATCCTTCCCCTTCCTTGACTTGCCACTGGACAGTCTAATGTGAAGGATGTTCAGAGGTAAGATTCGGTTCAGTCAATGCCCCCCACCTCCTAAAGGTCTTCCCAGGAAGTGCTACTACCACACTCAAGGGAAACAGCAAATAGATAGAGACGGTGTGGTTTTCACATCCATGGCCACATGCACTCTGTTGCTTGTCTGTGGTCACCCTTCATGTTATCCCAGGTACTTTTATACCCTGCTGCGTGGCCTGGGCAAAGGGACAGGACTCACAGGCAATTTCAGTCCAGCCCAACAACGATACAAGGCAGACACTAGATTCCAACACCTTCAGGCTCAAGAAGGTATATAGACTAAACCTAGTCCTTGTTTCTTTATGCTTCCTGTTTTTCAAGTTAACACTTGAGATTCCCCCCTCCCGCCCCCAGAGGGGTAGGGAATGCAGCTCAAGGACAAGAGGCCTGCCAAGCATGCGTAAGACTCTGGATCCCATCCCCAGCACCGTCATTAGCTATAGAAGACACTTGGAATTGACAATCTGATTGCCATCATCAGAACAGGCCAGTGCTGATGTTGTTCCCTCCTCAGCTTTAACGTATCAAGTGCCTTGATCAGACCATCTCACCTAACCTTCCCAGCATCCCTGTCAAGTACTACAACTCCCCTCACTTTACAGGGTCAGGTGCTCATGGAGGTCATGCGATTTCCAGGATCACACCGTCACTGGGGAAAGACAACCTGAAAATGTTCTCATTTCTTTAGGAACCAAGGACCATCTCTGACACACTGCATAAAAATCAGATGACTGTCACATTATGCAATGCCATCTGTCCTTCATCTGTGCACTCAGCTATTTATACTCCAGGTTTCTATTCACTTTGTGACAGCTATGTTCTTTTGGAACGGGGAGTGTTTGTGAAATACAAGGATGTCTTCAAGCACCTGACTCGTGAGATACTATGAGACGATGAAAAACTTTTTTCCTAAATGGCTTTTGAAAGAAGACAAGCACAACAAGGTCAAAATTAAGATGAAAGTTAGAAAGGGAGGGAGGGAGGGAGGGAGGGGAGGGAGGGAGGGAGGAGGGAGGAGAAACAAAGGAAAAGCTTTGTTGTGTTGGCAAATGTTCATCAACTCTTCGCCATGTATTATGTAGCAGTTCAAGTTCAAGATGAAGCAGACAACCCATAGTGACAGCTTAAAAACAGGTGTGGGGCTGGAGAGATGATGTAGCACTTAAGGCGCTTGCCTGTGAAGCCTAAGGACCCAGGTTCGATTTCCCAAGCCCCACATAAGCCAGATGCGTACGGAGGCCCTGGCACTCCCATTCTCTGTCTCGCTCTCTAATAAATGTTTAAAAAAGCAGCTGTGGTGGGATGGGGAGATGGCTCAATGAATAGACACTTGCTTACCATGCCTATTGATCTGGGTTCAATTCCCCAGCACCCACATAAAGCAGACACAAAGTGGTGCATAAGTCTGGCATTAGTCTGCAGTGGCAAGAGACCCTGGTGTACACACACACACGAATGCACTTAAAAAGATAGATGTGGGCTTGGGGAGATGGCTCACAGGAGTACTTGTTGTAAAGCATAAATAAGAACTTGAGTTTGGGTCCCCAACACCTATGTAAGATGGCAGGCACGGTGGCATGCACCTGTAATCCAAAAGCTGGGAAGGCAGAGACAATCCCCGGGGGCTTTGCTGGCTAATGTAGCTCATTCAGTGAGCTCTAGATTTAGCAAGAGACCCTGTCTCAAAGCATAGAGAGTGACTGAGGACACATTAACCCACATTTGCACACACGCACCCATACACAAGCGTGTGTGTGTGTGTGCACATACACTCAATAAAGGACAACAAAAGAACAGTTGTTTGAAGAAATGGACAGTTTAGAAATCAGGTAATGACATCAAGGACATACATTTTACCTCTAACGACAGCAGATGTCCTGAGTATGTAACCTTATCTCATTCATGACTCAAAACCATATAATACCTTTTAAAGCTTTTTTGACAAACTATAGGCAATACACCATGCTTATAAGCTCCTCCCACCACTCTCCCCAACCACTGAATCTCTTCTTTCAAACTAGTCCTTCTAGAAATCAGATAATATGATGTTGAGGATACATCCCACTTAGAATAATTTCAAAAATTGGCCAGATGTGGTGGTGCACTCCTTTAATCCCAGCCCTTGGGAGACAGAGGTAGGAGGATTGCTGTGAGTTTAAAAGCCACCCTGAGACTCCATAGTGAATTCCAGGTCAGCCTGGGCTAGAGGGAGACCCTACCTTGAAAACAAAAAAAGTTCAAAAACTGTAAATCAAATTACATGGAACTAAAAGCTTTTGCACAGCACAGGAAACGACCAGCAGAGGGAAGAGACCAACTACAGGATGGGAGAAACCATTGCCAGTTGACATTAGGGGGCTGATGTCTAGAGGGTATAAAGAACTGGCAAAGTTGGCCACTACCCTGACAGAGGACCTTCCAATCCATAAGTGGGCTAATGCACTAAAAGGACGGTTCTGAAGAAACACAAATAGTCAATGAACATTTTTTAAAGTGCCCATCATCCTTAACCATCAGGAAAATGCAAATTGAAACTATTTTGAGAGCTGGAGAGATGGCTTAGCAGTTAAGGCACTTGCCTGTGAAGCTAAGGACCTAGGCTCGACTCCCCAGAACCCAAATAAGCCAGATGCACAAAATGATGCATGCATCTGGAGTTCATTTGCAGTGGCTAGAGGCCTTGGTGCACACAATCTCTAATAAATAAGTACATTAAAAGAAAATATTTAACCGGTCATGGTGGTGCATGCCTTTAATCCCAGCACTCGGGAGGCAGAGGTAGAAGGATCACAGTGAGTTCAAATACATAGTGAATTCCAGGTCAGCCTGAGATACAGTGAGACCCTACCTCAAAAAAACCAAAAATAAACAAGTAAATAAAATATTTAAAAAACTATTTTGAGATTCCACCCACACCAGTCAGTAAGAAAACAGATGGGGGCCTGGAGAGATGACTTAGCAGCTAAGGCGCTTGCCTGCAAAGCCAAAGGACCCAGGTTGGATTCCCCAGGGCCCATGTAAGCCAGATACACAAGGGGGCCCACGCATCTGGAGTTTGTTTGCAGTGGCTGGAGGCCCTGGCACACCCATTCTCTCTCTCTCTCCCTGCCTATTTCTGTATCTCTCAAATAAATGAAAATAAAATATTTTAAAGAAAAGAAAGAAAACAGCTGGCCCAAGATGCTGGCAAGGATGTGGGGTCTTTATTCAATGCTGGTGGGAGTGTAAACTGTGCAGCCACTACAGCATCTGTAATCACTCCCAGGCATAAGAGACAATGTGGTGGTTTGAATGAGAATCTATGTCCCCCATAGCCTCAGGCAAGCCTGCAGCAGCCTGCTGGAGGATGTAGAGCTGGGACAAATCTTGCAGTTCAGCCCTAAGGTGTGTTCAGAGCCAGGTTGAGTTCTGGCTGGCTGTGCTTGCTGGCTGTTTGGTGGTGTCTCTGTGCAATGATCTATGGAAATGAGCCAGCCTCTTCCACCATTGAGGGTGTTTCCCCCTGGATTCTGTAATTGTACATATGCTGGTCACGCTGCATACCCCGTCAGGGAACAGAGAGAGAGGACAGGAAGTGGGGCCAGGCTGTAAAAATCTCACAGCCTACCCCCAGTGACCCACTTCTTCCAGTGAGGTTCAACCTCCTCAAGAGTGTACAACCTCCCAAAACAGTACCACCAGGTTGGGGCCAAGTGGAGAATAGTCCATATTCAAATCACAGGATGGATCCTAGGGTTTTTTTGTTGTTGTTGTTTGTTTTTTTATTTATTTGGAGAGAGAGAGAGAGATAGACAAAGAGGGAGAGGGAGACATAAATGGGACCGCCAGCAGTCTCTCAGCTGCTGAGAACGAAATCCAGATGCGTGCACCCCCTTGTGGGCAAGTGCGGCATTGCACCCTTGCCTCACTTTGCATCTGGCTAAACGTGGGACCTGGAGATTGGAACCAACGTTCTTAGGCTTAGCAGGTAGGCGCCTTAGCCGCTAAGCCATCTCTCCAGCCCGGATCCTAGGTTTTATATACGTATGTGGGGGAGGTATAACAGGTCACGAAACTAGAAAGGGGACTATGAGAGGGGGAAAAAAGAGGTCTTAAGGAAGGGATGAGGAGGAGAAAAAGGGATAATAGAATGTGTATGACATAGAGCAGAATGGAGGCTACTGGGAGGAAGAGAGAAACCAACAGGAAAGGATGGGGAGAGGGAATGGGGGAGGAAGGCCTGCTAAAAATATGTATAAAAGTGCCATAATGAAACCCATTTACTTTGCATGTTAATATAAGCACCAATTAGCTGGGTGAGGTAGCGCACACCTTTAATCCCAGCACTTGGGAGGCAGAGGTAGGAGGACTACCATCAGTTCAAGGCCAGCCTGAGACTACAGAATGAATTCTAGGTCAGCCTGAGCTAGAGTGAGACCTTACCTTGAAAGACTACAACCAAAAATAACTGATTCGGAGATTTAAAATATTAAAATACTAAAAGATTTTTTAAAGGGAGCGGGGACATGCCCTCTTTCTAAAAGCACCAGGGAGCTGATGTAAAAATCCCACTTTACTGGGATGGTTAAAGTGCTGGACAGTTAAGGTGCTTGCCTGTGAAGGCTAAGGACCCAGGTTCTATTCCCCAGTACCTACGTAAGCCAAATGCACAAGGTGGCTTCGTTTGCAGTGGCCAGAGGCCCTGGAATACCCCTTATCTCTATATCTGCCTCTTTCTCAAGTGAATAAATAAAATATTTTTTAAAAGAATCCCTTTTTGCAGACTTTCAGAGAAGGCACTAGACAATCTCTCACTGGAATGAGCAGAGACAAGAGTCGATTTCACTTCCATTGCCATGGCTGTTCAGGGAGGGCTGGTTTAGAGTGAGCACCCTAGATCGCATATCTTCTTAGAGGTCTCTGCTCTAAATGGAGTCAAGCGAATGGAGCACAGGCCCGGATTTGACCCTGTCATCATCTTCCTCGTGTGGGGATGTATTGAGTCAAGTGGGAACAGCTGTCTGCATCTCTCCTTTTCCCAGTCTCCAACCCACGTAGAAAACAAACCCTAGCATTTCTTGTCCCGGGATCAGGGAGGCTTTGCTTTGCCAAGCCCTTTCAAAATTCTGGAGAGAAGAGACATGGGGGAAAAGAAGCACCAAAACACACACACACACACACACACACACACACACACACACTTTTTTTGGTCCTCCCTGGTATTGCTGCTCCTTAGATAATAAATGCTGGCAGGAAGAATAAAAGTTGTAGCTCTGTCCATGTTAGCCTTTCTTCTGGGTGTCAGGGTAGAGGTTTCTTTTTTTTTTTTTTGGTCTTTGTGTATATGTGCACATATGATGTATATGTGAGAGAGAGAGCGTGTGTGTGGTGTGTGTCCAGGCATTCACACGCCATTGCATCATGTGGAGGTCAGAGGACAACCTCTGGTGCTGGTCTTTACTTTCTACTTTGTTTGCAGGCAGAGTGTCTTGTTGTTCATCACAAGCTTCCAGGGATTCTCCTGTCTCCGCTGCTGTAGCGGACAGCTTCAGGTTCACCGAGAGGAACCTCCAGACCAGGTACATTTATGGAGGAAGGGATATTTATTGAAGCTTCGAGATCCAAGGGAAGTCCCATAATGGCAGAAAAAGCTGGCTTGCCTTCACAGGTCCAAGCAGAGAGAGAGAAGCCAAAAGCCACACAGCACAGCACACCTCAGGAACTCTAGCTAGGCACACTCTGCATATCTTTACATTGAAATCTCAAACCTACCACCACACCTTAAGATCCGCCCAGTGACACTGCCTCCAGCCAGGTGGCTGCAGTTGCAAACTACAAACTAATGAAACACTGAATATATTGGGGGCCATCTATTCAAACTACCACAGCTGCCTATCTTGTTGGGGGTGCCCTGGGATTACAGATGCTCACTCTATCACGTCCAGCTTTATGTGGGCTCTGGGGTTCTAAACTCAGGCTGGCACAGCAAGCGCTTTTACCATCTCTTTTAGCCATCTCCTATCTCCCACTTTGTATTAGCTGGAGCTTGGCTGTTGAAATAAAGACTCAAAACCACAGAAGTCAAAATAAAGGCTGGAGAGATGACTCAACAGTTAAGGCACTTACTGGCAAAGCCAAAGGACCCAGGTTCAGTTCCCCAGTAGCCATGCAAAGCCAGATGCACAAGGTGGAGCATGCATCTGAATTTCATTTGTAGTGGCTAGAGGCCCTGGCATGCCCATTCTATCGGCCTCTTTCTCAAATAAATAAAATATTTAAAAGTTAATAATTTTTTTTTTTTTTTGGTTTTGCAAGGTAGGGTCTAACTCTGGTCCAGGATGACCTGGAATTAACTATGTAGTCTCAGGGTGGCCTCGAACTCTTGGCAATCCTCCTACCTCTGCCTCCCGAGTGCTGGGATTAAAGGGATGTGCCACCACACCCAGCAAAGTTAATAATTTTAAAAAAATAAATAAAATGGAAGTGTTTTTCCTTACACCTAGCTATAAGTACACAGTAGCCCAGACAGCCACACTTCTTGTGCACAGAGCCACGCTTCCTCTCCAGGGAGCCACACTTCCACCATCATGTTGCTGTACCATCCCCTGGTTGTCACCATCACCTGTGAGTCTGACCAATCAAAGCTCTGTGCCACACCCATAGCCATTCAGAAGGCTCAAGGGAGTGGTGGGAAATCTAAAAATATCTCTTCATCACGGGGCTGAAGGGATGGCTTAGCAGTTAAGGCATTTGCCTGCAAAGCCAAAGGACCTGGGTTTGATTCCTCAGGACCCATGTTAGCCAGAGGCACAAGGGGATACATGCATTGGGAGTTTATGTGCCCATTCTCTCTCTCCCCCTTTCTCTGTCAAATACAAAAATAAATAAAAAATAAAATATTTAAGAAAGAAACATCTCTTCATCCAGAACCTAAAAAAAACTTCACCTCACCTAATTACAAGGAAAGATGAGAAAAAAGTCTTTATTTAGGAAAATACAAACTGTATGTGGTGCTAGTTCCCTTCATGTTGCTGTCCCAATACCTGACAGAAACAACACGAGGGAAGGAAGATTTGAAACCCCAATTTCAAAGCTTTTTTCAATCCATCATGGCAGTTCAGATTAAAGCCACAAGATATGCCAAGCTAAAAAATCATTACTATAAGGAGGAAAATGGATGTGGTGGGAGAGGAATCAGTAATGGCTGCACCCAAAGCCACCCACATGAATTCCCCTCCTTTTCCCGCCTACAGAGATTTCTGTCAACAAAACTCCTGGCTCCCATTCTCCACACCTTCCCATTGCCACCCCCTTGGCCGCGTGGCCTCTCTGAAATGGGACACGAGTACTTTTCCACTGTGTGACGTGGGCTCACCCACAGGACGTGCTTTTGCCAATATGAGTGAATGTGAGGCGGAACCTGAACCTAGAAATGTGCTAGGGTAACTGGGGCTGTCCTGCACATCTGCCTTCTGGGGAGCTGCTGTCTTCACAGGCAGGGCCCAGGAATGCACGTGTATGGAGCCAAGCTGCCCATGGTAAGCCAATTTGCAGGGAGAAGCATGACCAAGTCCAGCTTGCCCAGCCCATCCCCGGGGAGATCAGGTACCCCACAAGTTCATGAGAACACATGCTTAATCTTGTGTCAGCATTCCACTTCCTAGGATGGTTCATTATGTAACATGGCATTCTTAGAGCGGTGCTAAGCTGATACTGTCCCTGGGCCCTTCAGATCCACTCGCCATCCTTTTACGTGATTCTCTGGGCTTTGGGAAGTGGGTCTTTATGGATTCTGTGGTGTCTGGCTTCCAAGTGGTTTGGACAATGACAGGCAGGAGAGAGTCAAGTTGGGGTTTTTATTTCCTTAGATAGGTTGCATCCTTCTATCAAAGGCCCCAGCTCCAGGGGCTGGAGAGATGGCTTGGAGGTTAAGGCATTTGCCTGCAAAGCCAAAGGATCCTGGTTCAACTCTCCAGGACCCACATAAGCCAGATGCACAAGGGGGCGCATGCATCTGGAGTTCGTTTGCAGTGGCTGGAGGCCCTGGTGTGCCCATCTCTCTCTCTCTCTCTACCTGTTTCTCTCTGCCAACTGCCCCACTTTTAGGCTGCCCTCCACTTTCCAGCTTGAGAGTTCATTTCTCCTGTTGGACCCTCACATGCTCCACATACTGCGTCTAACCCTTCACGGCCCTCCGGCCTTTGCGTATCTTCTCCCTGACCTCCAGCCTGCCACCAAACATGATCACTGTCCCTGGGACCAAAGATAACCCTTGTTCCAGACACAGCTCATGTCTCCTCCTCCAAGACACTTTATACAAACTTAACCCTCATTGGGTCTTCCCAGGGTTCCCTACCCATACCACTTCAGGGTTTTGTTTCATATCAGAGCCCAGAAGTCTGTCAACTGCTATGGGAGACCACATAGTGGAATTCACTATGTAGTCTCAGGGTGGCCTCGAACTCATGGCAATCCTCCTACCTCTACTTCTACCTCTAGTGCTGGGATTAAAGGCGTGTGCCACCGTGCCCGGCTGAGGTTCACTGTTTTTAACAGGTCTGAACATCTTTAGGGTGTAAAAAATTACCTGTTTAAGACCATTTGTGCTCTCTTTTCAACTTTGAAGCTATAATGTTTGGAAATTGTAGAGCCCTAGAACTGACTTTTTCCTGTTTTCAGTTTCCATTGCAGGTCACAGATCCCATGCACAACATTTTCCAGAGCCAACGGTAAGAACGGATACTTTGGCCAGCTGGTCCTGGCCTTTGAGGTTGCTGTTTTCTTCCTCTAGTGGGGGTAATTTTCCTCCCTCTGTAATTCAGCTCACTGATGGACACTCTGCAACAACAGGCACCTAGGGAGAGCAATCAGGCGAAGCCAGGAACCCAATATGTCATTCCAATACTGGTTGGAGATGAACCAGCAGGGCACTTTGGTCCCAATGCCATGAACGCCCCCATGGGAAGGCACTTGGCATCAGTGGATTACAGTCAAGGTTGGCCTGCTGCCGCCACCTCCCCTGCCTGGATATTTGGATACGGCCTGGAAACTCATCCTTGTCAATCAAGTTCCCTTGGCAATGATTTCATTCTCAGGATTTTATGTGTTATTCCTTAGTATGAAAATGTTAATTGTGGGCTGGAGAGATGGCTTAGCAGTTAAGGTGTTTGCCTGTGAACCCTAAAGACCTCAGTTCGATTCCCCAGTACCCATGTAAAGCCAGATACACAAGGTGGTGCTTGTGTCTGGAGTTCATTTGTGGTAGTTAGAGGCCCTGGCACACCCATTCTCTTTCTATCTGCCTCTCTTTATTATCTCTTTTTCCCAAATAAAAAATAAAATATTTTTAAAAGATTTTATTTTTATTTATTTATTTATTAGAGACAGAGAGAAAGAGAGAGAGAGAGAGAAAGAGAGTGAGAATGGGCACTCCAGGGCCTCTAGCCACTGCAAACGAACTCCAGATGCATGTGCCACCATGTGCATCTGGCTTACATGGGACCTGGAGAATCGAACCTGGTCCCTTAGGCTTTGCAGGCATATGCCTTAACTGCTAAGCCATCTCTTCAGCCCAAAACATTTTTTTTAATGTTAATTGTTGTAAGAAAAAAGCAATCCCAAGATCAACACTTGGAAGATAATGTCCTTGGTCTCACTGACTAGCTTGTCTTCTAAGGCTTAGTGTCACATTCTCTTTGGTCCTTGCTGATTGTCACTTGCTGTCATTACAAGTGGGAAGAAGAGTCTTCTCCTTCAACACTCTTGTCCAAGTGCAGACCACAGCCTGTCCTTTTCTTCTCTGAGACACAGTGAAACTAAAGTCAGAAGGCCTGAGAAAAGCTTTCTGCTCAAGGTTAGAGCTCAGCAAAAAGTGAAGTCAGAGGGCACCCAATTTCTTCACAGCCATCTCTCCTTTGAGAGACCTAAGGGAAAAAAAAAAAAAGACATCTCATCTGAACTCTTCCCTTCCTGGCTGCAGGTGGTCTCTGGATCTGCCTGTAAACTCCCCACTAAGAAGCTCCCACAGGGCTGGAGAGATGGCTTAGCAGTTGAGGCACCTGTCTGTGAAGCCTAAAGACCCAGGTTCGATTCTCCAGATCCCACCAGATGCACATGGTGGTGCATGTGTCTAGAGTTTGTTTACAATGGCTAGAGACCCTGGAATGCCCATTCTCTCTTTCCCTCTGTCTCTATTAAATAAATATATTTTTTAAATTGCAAATGTATATTTTTATTTAGTGTAGGGTGTGGTATATGTGTGGTGTATGTGCGTGCATGCATGTGCAGATGTGTGCTCCCCATTAGTGTGCCTGTGGAGACCAGAGAATGTTGGGTGTCTGCTTATCACTCATCTGCATATTTCTTCTACCACCTCTCAGTAATGCCATCAGATAATGAATTCATTAAGAGATCAGTCAGGTCAGTGCTCTCAGGAACCAGTCATTTCCCAAAAGTCTGTTGGCTGGCAACCAACTCTGCAATCCACGAGCCTGTGGGGGACATTTCATATTCAAACCATCACACTGGAAATAACTTTTTATCTATTTATTTTTTAATTTGAAAGAGAGAGAATGGGTGCGTCTGGCTAAATGTGGGACCTGGAGAATTGAACTGGCGTTCTTAGGCTTCACAGGCAGGCACCTTAACCGCTAAGCCATCTCTCCAGCCCTAGAAATAACTTTTTAAACTCTCGACGTTTGTGTTCTTCTGTTGGGGCCTTGACCTTCTACCTAGTAGAGAGTTATCTGAACATCTGTCTATCCCACCCCTCACCAGGCAAAAGGCACTTCTGAAGGCAGGAGCTATGACAGTCCCATTTTACGCTTCTCTTGCCACCTGGTGGAGGCCTTGTACATAGGTTCTCAGGAGGTAGGAGTCACAATGAATTAAGGAACAAACAGAATCCTGAACTGATTCATATGTCATCTGACCATAAGCTTTTCTTTTAAAATATTTTATTCATATCTGGCCGTGGTGGTGCACGCCTTCAACCCCAGCACTTGGGAGGCAGAGGTAGGAGGAGATCGCTGTGAGTTCAAGGCCAGCGTGAGCCCACATAGTGAATTCCAGGTCAGCCTGGGCTAAAGTGAGAGCCTACCTCAAAAAAAAAATTTTTATATGTATATAATTTATTTATAAGCAGAGAGGAAACAGAAAGTGAGGGAGGAATGAAGGGTAGGAGAGAGAGAGAAAGAATAGGTACACCAGGGGCCTCCTGCCACTGCAAATACTCTCCAGACATACACAAACTACTTTGTGCATCTGGCTTTCTGTAAGTACTGGGGATTTGAACCTAGGCCATCAGGCTTTGTAAGCAAATGCTTTCAACCACTGAGCCACTCTCCAGCCCCTGACCTTAAGCTTTTCATGTTTTGTTTCTGGAAACAAGGAGCCAAACAGCCAAAAGTCTGTCACACCATCTTTCCCTGGAACCTGCCTCTACCAACAGGGCAAAGGCATCCTCAGCAGGGCACCTGAGTGCTCATGACACTGCCACCATTTGCTAGGCAGATGGATTCTAATTTCCTGGTGATGGCAGCCATTCTACCTTTCCCTCCCCATCCCTGTCTCAGCTCCTTACATTGGATGAGACCATAAAGCTAGGTGACACTCAGGCAAGCCAAGTGGTGTGGGGATGGGGTGGGTACATCATTGAGACCCTAAGTAGCAGACCTCTGTGAAGTCCTATGCTAACTTGAACCTGGCTATCACAGAGCAATTAGAAAGTGGTTCCAGGGCTGCAGAGATGCCTCAGCAGTTAAGGCGCATGCCTGCAAAGCCTAAGGACCCAGATTCGATTCTCCAGGTCCCTCCTAAGCCAGATGCACATGGTGGCGCATGTGTCTGGAGTTCATTTGCAGTGGCTGGAGGCCCTGGCATATCCATTCTTTTTCTCTCTCTCTGTTGGCTCTAATAAATAAATAAAAATAAATCTTTAAAAAAAGAAGAAGGATGGTGGTTCCAGGAAGAAACAAGGATAAAATCTGTCTCCCCCTTAGATGAGGCAATGACAGCCAGTCCTCCCAGGACTAACTTAGTACCCTTTACAAAAGAGAGAGCTGCCAGGCATGGTGGCACACACTTTTAATCTCAGCACTCAGGAGGCAGAGGTGGGAAAATCACCGAGTGAGGCCAGCCTGGGACTGCAGAGAATTCCAAGTCAGCCTGGACTACAGTGAGACCCTACCTCTTAAAAAAAAAAAAAAAAAAGCAAGGGCAGGGCAGAGGAGTGCTCACATAATATACTACACATCTAGAAAGTTTGCAAAATGTTTTGAAAAAAATTCTCTCCCCAATGGCAATTGTTAACCTTTCTCCCAAGTCAGTAATCGTTCATCTATGAATCTCCTCTTCTGTTGTGCATTCCCCACTAGGGGAATTTTTGTACACTGGTGCCTTTTGTCCTCAAATTCCCCTAACCATCCATGTGAATACTACTACTTTTTTTTTTAGTTCCTTCAAATTGGTACTTTCCACAATCCATAGATGTCAAGTAGAGAATTGGACATACTTCTTGCAGTTCTCAGGACCTTCAGAAGACTCGATTCCCAGAATGAGAATGGCTCAAGATCAAGACTTCTGAACAAACTTGAACTAGTGGGAGGAGGCCCCACGCGGTGTACTGCAGGTGCCTTGAAGCGCACCACAGCCCCAGCAGACCTCTGTGCATCCTGATCTTCCTGAACCGCTGTGCTGCATTTGAAACTGCTAAAATGCAAACCCCCAGCAGCAGGCAGAACCGCAGCCGCAACCCTCAGTGTTTTGGGGGAGTCAAGCAGACCTGGCCTGAGCCCAAACCCTACGTGCACTCCACTGTAGCCCTGCGTCAGGTCATCAGCGTCTCAAGCCTTGGTTCCCTCCTCGGTGAGGATCGGGGATGACGCTTTGATATCACATCTGTTACCATGGTTTCTCCCGCTGCTTCCCTGTGACTTCTCCTTGATCACTTACCACCCCCGCAAACAAACAGAATTCCAAAGTGATCCCATTGCAAACTTTTTGTAATGTTAATTATTCACAAAAAAAAAAAGCCAGGGGTGGGGAGACAGCTTAGCAGTTAAGGAGCTTGCTTGCAAAGCCTGGGAACCCAAGTTCAATTCCCCGGGACCCAGATAAGCCAGATGCACACAGTGATACATGCATCTGGTGTTCATTAGCACTGGCTAGAGGCCCTGGTGTGTCCATTCTCTCTATCTACCTCCCTCCCCCCCTTTCTCAAATAAATGAATAGGGGCTGGAGAAATAGCTTAGCAGTTAAGTACTTGCCTGTGAAGCCTAAGGACCCTGGCTCAAGGCTCAATTCCCCAGTACCCATGTAAGCCAGATGCACAAGGTGGCGCATGTATCTGGAGTTCATTTGCAGTGGCTGGAGGCCCTGGTGTACCCATTCTCTCTCTCTGCCTCTTTCTCCGTCTATCTCTTTCACATAAATAAAAAATAAATAAATAAATAAAAATAAATAAATTAATTAAATATCTTTTTAAAACTATTCATCTGTTTTAAAAATATTCTTAGAAAAAAGTATACAGCTGGGCGTGGTGGCACACATCTTTAATCCCAGCACTCAGCAGGCAGAGGTAAGAGGATCACTGTGATTTCCAGGCCAGCCCGAGACTACATAGTGAATTCCAGGTCAGCCTGGGCTAGAAAGAGACCCTACCTTGAAAAATAAAATATGTATGTATGTATATGTATGTATGTATGTATGTATGTATGTATGTTACGTATGATATTTGAATTGGCCAAGTGTATGGTGGCTATACTAGTACCTTGTCCCACAGAATTCTTGAAACTTGAATGAGCTGACGGGAGAAGAGAAGTCACCGAGCCAAGCGTCTGGCTCAGAAGACGCACACACATCATGATGTTAGTCCCTTCCCTCCCTCATGGGTCTTTCAAGTCCCTACTTCAGCTAAGGAAATAACAGGTTTTTAGTCATCCCAGACACCTAATGACACAGCCCGGGTGAGAGGGCGAGTCCATAGAGTAGCAATGCTGATAGAAGCAGGCTGGGTGCTGCTCCTAGAGAAGGTGGGAACCTGGGTGGTCAGCCAGGAAGTAATTGTGCTTTGTCTCAAACCTTATCTTAGGGACTTGTCAGCCTACCAAGCAAGACTGAGAAAACTACTAATTGCCTTCCCAATTTGGAAGAGATTTCAAGAGAAAGCTTACAGAAAGTCATTGATGTCATTTCATGCTCACACTAGACTAGGAATCAGCAAATGTGACCTATCATCGAGCTATAATTAATACTTTGTTAGAACACATATGTGCTTGTTGGTTTATTGACCTCCTCCTATCGTTAGATCTCGAATGTTCTCCGAAAGCTTGCTCACCAGCCTGTGGCATTATTGGGAGGTAGGGCCGAGTGAGAAGAAGTTATGCTTCAGCCTGTCACCTGGCCAGCAAGCAACCCCCAGAAGAGTGAGCAGCCCAGCTCGCAGCCTCCTCCAGAAATAATCCCGCAAAAGAACAAGCATAGAAACAAACAAATGACCTCTCAAAAAAACAAAACAAAAAAAAAAGAGGCAGGAACTCTGGAAGCATTTGACATTGACCGCCTGCTGGATAAAGGGAAGTTTTGAAATGTTTATTGATGAGAAAGAAGCAGAGCCAAGTCCATGCCGGCCCTGAGGTGTTGTTCAAAACCTGGCTGGAGAAGGCACCCAGCTCAGGAGGCAAGTGGAGATACAGCTGCGCCTGCAGCACCCTCACATTCTCAGGCTTTATGGTGATTTCCATCATGCCACCAGAGTTTACCCAATCCTAAAATCTGCACCTCTTCGAAATGGTTTCTAGAGAACTATGGAAACCTTCCAAGTTGGATTAGCTGGAGAAATGGCTTAGCAGTTAAGGCGTTTGCCTGTGAAGATTAAGGACTCATGTTTGACTCTCCAGGTCGTAATCCAGACGCACAGTGATGCAGGTGCACAATGTCACACATGTGCACAAGGAGGCACATGCGTCTGGAGTTTGATTGCAGTGGCTAGAGGCCCTGGCATGCCAATTCTTTCTCTCTCACACATAAAAAAAAAAAAAAGGCCAGTCTGTTGGGCTTGCCTTAAAAAAACAAACAAACAAACAAATAAATAAAATGTGTAAAGAGAATCACTCATAAAGACATTAAGCCAGAGTACCTGCTCCTTGGGTCAGTTGGAGAGCTGAAGACCATGGTTCGTTCACACTCTACCATACAGGAGAACCACACTGCGTGGCACCCTGGACTGCTTGCCCCCTGAGAGGAAGGCCGGATGCACAATGAGAAGGTGGACCTGTGTAGCCTGGGTGTCCTCTGCTGAGTGCTTAGTTGGAATGCTTCCTTTAGACACACACACGCACGCACGCACGCACGCACGCACGCACGCGAGAGCTACAGGAGGAGATCACAGGTTGAATTCACATTCCCTGACTTAATGATGGAGGGAGCCAGGGACCTCATTTCAAAACTGTTAAAGCATAGCACCCCAGGATCCTAGCAAAAAAAAAAAAAAAAAAAAAACCACGACACCACGACCACCTCCCTGTTATCTACTATCCTTAGCTCACCATACTGAGCTTGCGGTGCCTGGCCCTGCCATCCAGGAAGCACCACCTCACCTGCCCCAAGAAATGTGCTTTTTTTTTTGGGGGTTGAAGTAGGGTCTCACTCTAGTCCAGGCTGACCTGGAACTCACTATGTAGTCTCAAGGTAGACTAGAACTCACAGCTATCCTCCTGTCTCTGCCTCCTGAGTGCTGGGATTAAAGGCGTGAGCCACTCGCCTGGCCTATTTGCTGTTTTTAATGGTTTATTAAATTAGCTGGGAGGATCACTGTGATTTCCAGGCCAGCCCGAGACTACATAGTGAATTCCAGGTCAGCCTGGGCTAGAAAGAGACCCTACCTTGAAAAATAAAATATGTATGTATGTATGTATGTATGTATGTATGTATGTATGTATGTATGTTACGTATGATATTTGAATTGGCCAAGTGTATGGTGGCTATACTAGTACCTTGTCCCACAGAATTCTTGAAACTTGAATGAGCTGACGGGAGAAGAGAAGTCACCGAGCCAAGCGTCTGGCTCAGAAGACGCACACACATCACGATGTTAGTCCCTTCCCTCCCTCATGGGTCTTTCAAGTCCCTACTTCAGCTAAGGAAATAACAGGTTTTTAGTCATCCCAGACACCTAATGACACAGCCCGGGTGAGAGGGCGGGTCCATAGAGTAGCTATGCTGATAGAAGCAGGCTGGGTGCTGCTCCTAGAGAAGGTGGGAACCTGGGTGGTCAGCCAGGAAGTAATTGTGCTTTGTCTCAAACCTTATCTTAGGGACTTGTCAGCCTACCAAGCAAGACTGAGAAAATTACTAATTGCCTTCCCAATTTGGAAGAGATTTCAAGAGAAAGCTTACAGAAAGTCATTGATGTCATTTCATGCTCACACTAGACTAGGAATCAGCAAATGTGACCTATCATCGAGCTATAATTAATACTTTGTTAGAACACATATGTGCTCGTTGGTTTATTGACTTCCACCTATCGTTAGATCTCGAATGTTCTCCGAAAGCTTGCTCACCAGCCTGTGGCATTATCGGGAGGTAGGGCCGAGTGAGAAGAAGTTATGCTTCAGCCTGTCACCTGGCCAGCAAGCAACCCCCAGAAGAGTGAGCAGCCCAGCTCACAGCCTCCTCCAGAAATAATCCCGCAAAGGAACAAGCATAGAAACAAACAAATGACCCCTCAAAAAAACAAAACAAAAAAAAAGAGGCAGGAACTCTGGAAGCATTTGACATTGACCGCCTGCTGGATAAAGGGAAGTTTCGAAATGTTTATTGATGAGAAAGAAGCAGAGCCAAGTCCATCCCGGCCCTGAGGTGTTGTTCAAAACCCGGCTGGAGAAGGCACCAGTTCAGGAGGCAAGTGGAGATACAGCTGCGCCTGCAGCACCCTCACATTCTCAGGCTTTATGGTGATTTCCATCATGCCACCAGAGTTTACCCAATTCTAAAATCTGCACCTCTTCGGAATGGTTTCTAGAGAACTATGGAAACCTTCCAAGTTGGATTAGCTGGAGAAATGGCTTAGCAGTTAAGACGTTTGCCTGTGAAGATTAAGGACTCATGTTTGACTCTCCAGGTCGTAATCCAGACACACAGTGATGCAGATGCACAATGTCACACATGTGCACAAGGGGGCACATGCGTCTGGAGTTTGATTGCAGTGGCTAGAGGCCCTGGCATGCCAATTCTTTCTCTCTCACACATTAAAAAAAAAGGCCTGTCTGTTGGGCTTGCCTTAAAAAAACAAACAAACAAACAAATAAAATGTGTAAAGAGAATAACTCATAAAGACATTAAGCCAGAGTACCTGCTCCTTGGGTCAGTTGGAGAGCTGAAGACCATGGTTCGTTCACACTCTACCATACAGGAGAACCACACTGTGTGGCACCCTGGACTGCTTGCCCCCTGAGAGGAAGGCCTGATGCACAATGAGAAGGTGGACCTGTGTAGCCTGGGTGTCCTCTGCTATGAGTGCTTAGTTGGAATGCTTCCTTTAGACACACACACACACACACACACACACGCACGCACGCACGCACGCGAGAGCTACAGGAGGAGATCACAGGTTGAATTCACATTCCCTGACTTGATGATGGAGGGAGCCAGGGACCTCATTTCAAAACTGTTAAAGCATAGCACCCCAGGATCCTAGCAAAAAAAAAAAAAAAAACGACACCACGGCCACCTCCCTGACTGTTATCTACTATCCTTAGCTCACCATACTGAGCTTGCGGTGCCTGGCCCTGCCAACCAGGAAGCGCCACCTCACCTGCCCCAAGAAATGTGCTTTTTTTTGGGGGGGGGGGGTTGAGGTAGGGTCTCACTCTAGTCCAGGCTGACCTAGAACTCACTATGTAGTCTCAAGGTAGACTAGAACTCACAGCTATCCTCCTGTCTCTGCCTCCTGAGTGCTGGGATTAAAGGCGTGAGCCACTACGCCCGGCCTATTTGCTGTTTTTAATGGTTTATTAAATTAGCTGGGGGTGGGGCTGGAGAGGTAGCTTAGCGGTTAAGGCATCTGCCTGCAAAGCCAAAGGACCCCAGTATGATTCTCCAGAACCCATGTAAGCCAGATGCACAAGGGGGCACATGCATCTGGAATTTGTTTACAGTAGCTGGAGGCCCTGGAATGCCCATTCTCTCTCTGCCTCTTTCTTTCTCTTTCTCAAATAAATAAATAAAAATTAAAAATATATTTTAAAAATATTTTAAAAAGTAAATTAGCTGGGGGCAAGGTTTCACTGTAGCTGTCTCCCATGGTCTATGCTGGGCAGGATGTCCTTGTGGGGACCAACAAGTTGAAATGAGTATATGATTGGCTGTCAGGTTAAAATAAAGACTTGCAGAGATAAAAACGTGGTCACTGAGCTGGGGAATATTGCCTCACCTGTGTCAGAGAGAAGGAGAGAGAAAGAATGTAACTTAATGGGTCACCAAGTCTGGAAAAGATGTTGAAATGAGTATATGATTTTCTTTTCAGTGTTAAAATAAAGACTTGCAGAGATAAAAACAAAAGTGAGCTGGGGGAATATTGATAACCTCTCCCATTCCTATCTTTCTGTTTCCTGGCCACTATGAGGTGGACAGACCTTTTCCACTGCATGCTCCCACTGTGATGTACTATGCTGTCACAGGTCCAAGGCACTGGACTAAGGGACCAGGTACTGGGACACTGAAACCTCTAGAACTGTGAGCCCAAACAAATCTGAAACCTCTAGAACTGTGAGCCCAAACAAATCTGAAACCTCTAAAACTGTGAGCCCAAACAAATCTGAAACCTCTAAAACTGTGAGCCCAAACAAATCTGAAACCTCTAAAACTATGAGCCCAAACAAATCTGAAACCTCTAAAACTGTGAGCCCAAACAAATCTGAAACCTCTAAAACTGTGAGCCCAAAGAAATCTGCAACCTCAAACTGTGAGCCCAAACAAACAAATCTTTGCTCCTTAAAAGTTGAGTATCATGAGTACGTGGTCATAGCAATGAGGACTGGACATGGTATCTGTGGCTGGTTTTCAACTATGACAGCAGAGTGGAGCACATGGATGTCAGTAATGACCTATAAAGCTGAAAAATATCCACATCTGTCCCTTTATAGAAAGTTTGCCAATCCCAGTGCTAAACTTATTACTTATTCCTGTACATAAATGCTAAGAGTATTCCAAATACATAATCTTGTTTATTTCAGACCAAGCATCTGTTACATACTAGGACATTTTCCTATTTTTTATAATTATTTAATTAATTTATTTATTTGAGAGAGAGGAAGAGGCAGAGAGAAAGAATGGGCACGCTAGGGCCTCTAGCCACTGCAAATGAACTCCAACGCATATGCCCCCTTGTGCATCTGTCTTATGTGGGTCCTGAGAGAATTGAACCAAGGTCCTTAGGCTTCTCAGGCAAACACTAACCACTAAGCCATTTCCCCAGCCCACACTAGGTCATTTTTATCAGTCATTGTGGTCACTTGAATGTATGTCCCCCAATAGACTTGAGGGGTTTATTAAAGCGTATAAGTTGGATTTCTAGCTACCTGGCTGGAAGAGGTGTAATTTAGGGAAATCCTGGGGTCCATCCCAAAGGTGTGTTTGGGGTGGACTGATTTCTAGCCTAAAGGTATGCAGTCTGTGCTCTGCCTGAGCCCCTGATGTTTGCTGCTGGTTCTGTGCCTGCTTGTGGTGCTGGCTGTTTGGTGGTGTCATTCTGCTTGGATTTGTGAATGGGAGACAGTTTTTTCTGCCATTTAATGGAACTTCCCCTGGATCTGTATGCTTGAAATAAATCCCTTCCTCCCTTAACCTGTGTTGACTACAATAGTCATGTTGTTGGGATGTTACTGTTATGTTTCCAACTTTATAAAGTGTTAGTGAACTTGGTGCTGAACCCTGAAGCCCTGCTTTGTTTCCATGCCACTCTCCTGCCAAAATCTCCTTACAGTAATCATTTCTTCTTAACCATAATGATGTCTCCTTATTATCATAATCGGGAGACTTGACGTGACCTGATCATTAATTTGTTAGAACACTCAGAATCCTCAAAAGAAGGTGCTTTAAAAACACAGTAGCCCTCTCCACAACCATTCTTAGGAGGTCACCATCCCTAGCAACCCTCATCAGAAGTGTCTCCTTGGGGGGCTGGAGAGATGGCTTAGCGGTTAAGGCACTTGCCTACAAAGCCTAAGGAACCAGGTTTGATTCTCCAGGTCCCACGTGAGCCAGATACACAAGGTGGCGCATGTGTCTGGAGTTCATTTGCAGTGGCTAGAGGCCCTGGCGTGCCCATTCCCTCTCTCCCTCTCTTCCTGTGTCTCTAATAAATAAATAAAAAGAAAAACTTTAAAAAAATGTTTCCTTGGCTCTCAGACATGCCAAGGCCACATTAAAGTACATGCCTATGGAAATGAGTATGGTGGCAGGTCTTGAGGTCAAGTGGCATATGCACTGAACCACAAAAACATTTGGTAAAAATGCTATAGCAACATAGGAGTACCAAAAGGTTTACAAGGGGCTGGGATCATAGCTTAGTGGTAGAGTATTTACATAGCATGAGCAAGGTCCTAGAGTTAATCCCCATTACGTAATGGGCACATGTTGTTTACGAAGATGCTAACAGGATGGAAAAAACTGGCTTCAGCACACACAGGACACAGACCATGATGGTGTATATACTCAGGATATATAGTAAGCAAATAAAAGCATCACTGGTGTGAATGTTTACAGCAGCTCAGCTCATCATGCCTTGCTGGGTGTGGTGGATACTCAGAAGTCTGGGACAGGAGTTCAAGGCCAGCCTGAGCAATGCAGGGAGACCCTGTCTCAAAAAAGAGAAAGAGCCGGGTGTGGTGGTGCACGCCTTTAATCCCAGCACTTGGGAGGCAGAGGTAGGAGGATCGCCATGAGTTCAAGGCCACCCTGAGACTACAGAGTGAATTCCAGGTCAGCCTAGACCAGAGTGAGACCCTACCTCGAAAAACCAAAAAATAAAATTAAAATTAAATAAAAAAGAGAAAGAAAATAAACAATTGAAAACTACCAATGTTCATAATGTCCAAAGTTGGAAGCAATCAGGACGTCCTTCAACAGGTGAGTGGAAAAGCAAACCATGGCATGCCTATATAATGAAATGTTATCCATCATCAAAAAGAATGACTTGTGAAACCACAAACCACTGCCCGTTGCTAAGTAAAAGCAGCTAAGAAAGGCTGCATACTGACAGTTTCAAGCATATGACATTCTGGAAAAGAAAAGCTATGAAGATAATAAAGTGATCAGTGTTGCCAAGAGAGAAAGGGGAGCAAGGCCAGAGGGAAGGACACAAGGATGGGTATGTGAGCTGTTGCAGTCAGGTTTGCATTGCTGGTAGAAGTCACCTGACCAAAAGAGGCTTGAGAGAAAAAATATATATATTTATTTTGGCTTACAGACTTGAGGGGAAGCTCCATGATGGCAGGGGAAAATGATGGCATGAGCAGAGGGTGGACATCACCTCCTGGCCAACATCAGGTAGACAACAGAAACAGGAAACTGGGCCCAAACACTGGCAAGGGGACACTGGCTATAACACCCATAAGGCCACCATCAACAGTACACTGCCTCCAGGAGCCGTTAATTCCCAAATCTCCATCAGCTGGAAAGCGTAGCATTTGGAACATCTAAATTTTGGGGGGACACCTGAATCAAGCCACCACATGAGCACAGGGAGATTTTAGGACAGCAAAGCTGAATGAAATTCTTGCAGTAGACATACGACTTTAAGTACCAAGTACACATTAATGTATGTATGAATTAAAAATCACGAAGTCAGAGAACCTTAGGAAGAAATACAGGCTATGGCATGAGAATCTAACTATACAGTTTCTGTTGAATAGTTTGAAAGACAATTTTTTTAAGTTTACAGTGATGCAAAAGTGAACCCATTGTTTTTCACTTTCAGTCAAGAATTGAATGTGTTTCAACACTTTATTTCTAAATAAGCTTTGTGTTGCACGATTTTGCCCAAATGAAGGTCTTATACTGAGTGTTCTAAATATGTTAAAGATGTTAGGTTATGAAGCCGGGAGTGGTGGCTCTCGCCTTTAATCCCAGCACTTGAGAGGCAGAGGTAGGAGGATCGCCGTGAGTTCAAGGCCACCCTGAGACTACATAGTGAATTCCAGGTCAGCCTGGGCTAAAGTGAGACCCTACCTCAAACAACAACAACAACAAAAAAAAGTTAGGTAGCTTAGAAGTATTGAATGCACTTGGAGGGGGGAGGCTAAGAAAGGGTCTAATGTAGCTGACGATGGCCTTGAACTGATTCTTCTGTTTCTGCCTCTCAAGTGCCAGGATTTCAAGTGTATGCCACCACATCGCTTAAATTCATTTACTACTTATGATATTTTTTCCACTGATAATGGGTTTAATCAAGAGATAACTCCACTACACAAATAATTAACTTTAAAAAAAAAATGAACACCTATTTAACCCTAAATGCTACACAACAAACTAGTCAGGCAAGATGTGTCCTGACTATTAAAGGAGTCACTCCACAGGAGGGAATTCATGTCTAGTACTGATACCTTGCTCAAAAGCCCATGATTAGGGAGGTCTCAGGCCCTAATAAGGAAGCTATTGCTTTTGTTTTGCTATTGTACGTGGCATGTGCCTGGCAATTGCCTTCTAAATATTTATATCCACAGATTCACGTTGCTGTCATCTTCGGTCAGAAAAGCTTTCTGCAGTGAGGGGTGATTAAACTGGTCAAAGTGTGGAGAATAAGTGATGGTTGAATGCTCAGTGCTAAAAATGGGCTACTTAGATTTTTTTTTTTTTGCCAATTTTTTCAATTTTTTATAGAGAAAGTGAGTTAGAGAGAGAGAGAGAGAGAGAGAGAATTGGCACACCAGGACCCCAGCCACTGCAATCAAACTCCAGACGCTTGTGCCACCTAGTGGGCATGTTGTGACCTTGCACTTGCCTCACCTTTGTGCATCTGGCTTGCAAAGGATCTGGAGAAAAATATGGGTCCTTAGACTTCACAGGCAAGCTCCTTAACCACTAAACCATCTCTTCAGCCCTGTTTTTTTTTTTTTTTTTAATTATCCTAGTCAGGTATGGTGGTTCACACCTATAATCCCAGCACTCAGGAGGTTGAGTTAGGAGGATTGCCATGAGTTTGAAGCCAGCCTGGCCTATAGAATGAAATCCAAGTCAGCCAGGTCTAGAATGAAACCCTGCCTCAAAATAAAAATCATAAGAAGGGGGCTGGAGAGATGGCTTAGCGGTTAAGGCGCCTGCCTCCTAAGCCTAAGAACGCTGGTTCCAATCTCCAGCAGTTCCAATCTCCAGGTCCCACGTTTAGTCAGATGCAAAGTGACACAAGGGCACAATGCCGCACTTGACCACAAGGTGGCACACGCATCTGGATTTCATTCACAGCAGCTGAGAGGCTGCTGTCGTGCCCATCTCTGTCTTCCTCTCCCTCTCTGTCTCTCTTAAAAAAAACAAAAAACAAAAAAAAAAAAACAAACATAAGAAGTACTAGAAGCCATCACTGTTCGGAGATTTTTTTTTTTAACCCAAACAGAAATCAAGTGTCCCAATTATTCTGAATGCTAGCAAACAATAAGAGAAGAGGAAAAGAAAGTGGTGGTGGTAGTGATCAGCTGCTCTTTGCTAAATCAAAGGAACTTGCAGCTTCACCATTATCTTCATTAGAGTCTCTCTCAAAATAAATAATAAAAAAATAGAAGAGAAACTAGCTGGGAAGAAGGGATTCAGTGGAGAGGGAGTTAGGAGGGGAAAAAGGGAGGTTGTTAAGATTATGATCGTGGTAAATTGTCTATATTTATAGAAGTTGTCAATAAAAGTTAAAACATGTGAGTGAATTATTTTTATTTTATTTTAGAGAAAGAGTGAGAGAGAAAATCAGTGCACCAAGGCCTCAGCCACTTCAATCAAACTCCAATTGTTTGTGCCACCTAGTGGACATGTGTAACCTTGTGCGTGCCTCACCTTTGTGCATCTGGCTTACATGGGATCTGGAGAGTCAAACACAGGTCCATCT
Organism: Orientallactaga sibirica; assembly: GCA_036365145.1. NCBI lineage: Eukaryota > Metazoa > Chordata > Mammalia > Rodentia > Dipodidae > Orientallactaga > Orientallactaga sibirica. The sequence goes on from JAEOAD010000049.1 coordinate 481,541, forward strand.
AAGCCATCTCTCCAGCCCGTGAGTGAAATCTTAATGAGGCAATCTTGGGGCTGTGTGGACGGACAGTCATTGGGAGGAAGTGTTAAACGCTTGTATGTCTGCATGGTGCTCACTGTTACTTGTTTACTGTGATTTTGAGTATTTCTCTCTTCAGATATGCCACCAAAACTTCCAACACTTAAGAACAGACTCAGGCTACAGCAATGGCTCCATGGTTACGGCATTTGCCTGCAGAACCAACACAAAGCTGGATACTCAAAGTGGTGCATGTGTCTGGAGTTTGTTTGCAGTGGCTGGAGGCCCTGGCAAGCCCATTCATTCTCATTCATATTCCCCCCTCTCTCTCTCACCTTCTCTCTCTGCTTGCAAATAAATTGAAAATGGCTGGAGAGATGGTTAAGGCGCTTGCCTCCAAAGGACCCAGGTTCAATTCTCCAGTACCCATGTGTAGCAGACAGCTTCAGGTTCACTGAGATGACCAGGTACAGTTATGGAGGAAGGGATTTATTGAAGTTTACAGATCCAGGGGAAGTTCCATAATGGCAGAAGAAGCTGGCCTGCTTTTACAGGACCAGGCAAGGGAGAGAGAAAAGCCAAAAAGCCAAAATCCACACAGCACAGCACACCTCAGGAACTCCAGCTAGGCACACTTTGCATATCTTTAGATTGAAATCTCAAGCCCACCATCACACCTTAAGATCTGCCCAGTGACACCGCCTCCAGCCAGGTGGCTACAGGTGAAAAGTACAAACTAATAAAACACTGAACATATTGGGGGCCATCTATTCAAACTACCACACCATGTAAGCCGATTGCACAAGGAGACACATATGCCTGGAGTTTGTTTGTAGTGGCTAGAGGCCCTGGTGCACCCATATTCTCTCTTTCTCTCTCTCCCCCCTCTTTCTCTCACTGTCTCTCAGATAAATAAATAAAATATTTAAAAATTAAAAAAAATAATACAGGGCTGGAGAGATGGCTTAGCGGCTAAGGAGCCTGCCTGCTAAGCCTAAGAACCTGGTTCCAGTCTCCAGGTCCCACGTTTAACCAGATGCAAAGTGAGGCAAGGGCGCAATGCCGCACTTGCCCACAAGGGGGCTCACACATCTGGATTTTGTTCACAGCAGCTGAGAGACTGCTGGCGCGCCCATCTCTATCTGTCTCCCCCTCCCCTCTCTATCTCTGTCTCTCTCTCCAAAAATAAATTTTAAAATAATAAAAAAAGAAATTAAAAAATAACTAAATAATACACTGGACTGTTGACCATGGTGGTGCATACTTGTAATCCTAGCGCGAGGGAGGTGTAAGTAGGAGGACAGGAGTTCAAGAACAACCTCTGGAACAGAACAAGTTTGAGACTGGTCTGTGTTAAAGAGTAAGACCTTGTCTCAAAAAGAAGGAGCCGGGCATGGTGGCACACCTTTAATGCCAGCACTCGGAAGGCAGAGGTAGGAGGATCACCAGGAGTTCGAGGCCACCCTGAGACTACAGAGTAAATTCCAAGTCAGCCTGAGCTAGAGTGAAACTCTACCTCAAAAAAAAAAAAAAAAAATGAGGGTTGGCAGTCACTGAGCTGTGCTGTCAGAATACCAAGACTAAGAGGAAGCCTAAACAACGAAGTAGAGTGAGAGGTCCGTGGGTTCTGTCCCTGTCTGCAAAGCTTCTGCTATTTGCGAAAACACTTCCGGGTATGTTCAGACCTACGACTCCATTTCAAACGGCTCATGTGTTGGGAATTCATCTCCAGCCAGCTGATCTCAGGAGAGAAATGAAGGGGTAGACTGGAAAGCCATTTTTCATCACACTGAACCTTAGACCACTGTCAACACTGTCATTATATGACACTTGCTGCTTATTTTGGTGATTTTTCAGAATAAGGCACGTGGGATAATTCAAAAGTGAAATTCATTCCGTCACTTACAAAAGCATTCATTTGGCTCGTGAGTGGAGCCCTGAAAGTGTGAAAGTGACGCTGCATCTAAATTGTAGCCATGTGTGTGACTTGGCTGTGTCATTGGAGAGCAGGAAAATGATTAAGTCTTTAAGGATTGTATTTCTCTCTCTGTCTCTCTGCTTGAAGGAATAATGAGTTCCTGGTGGTGACACAGTGGCTTATGGAGGCAAGCAGGGAAGTGGCTTGGTGATCTTCCAAAGCTGCTATGAGCCTTCGCCACACGGACCCTGGTTCTGCAGGAAAGACGCATGGAAAACCTCCCTGCGGCAGGGCGGGGAGCGCCATGTGTCAGCATCCACTCCCCAGAGCTCCCTAAGCACTCCTCCAACAAGCACTAAATTGACTCGGGCATCTTTACTACAGCGCACAGCCTTCGTCCAACCATTCAAAGGCTTACGTAGTCAACAACTGAGGGGCTCTGGGTGGGGCTCCAGATATTGTGCCTGGCACTGGTGGGTATTCTTGGTCCATGTTAAACTCAGCATTTCCCTCCTCCTCTACCAATTCTTTTTTTTCTTAATTTTTTTTTAAATTTTAGAGACAGTTTGAGAGAGAGAAAGAACTGGCATGCCAGGGCCTCGGCCACTATAATAGAACTCCAGACACTTGCACCACCTAGTGGGCATGTGTGACCTTGCACTTACATCACCTTTGTGCATCTGGCTTACGTGGGATCTGAAGAGTTGAACATGGGTCCTTAGGCTTCACAGGCAAGTGTCTTAACCGCTAAGCCATCTCTCCTGCCCTCCTCTACCAATTATTGATTTCCTTGGGCTGCCTACCAGATAGGCAGACCCAGAATCTCAGCCTCAAGTTCTTAGTTGCCTTGGTCTCATCAGGCCCTGGCTGTCACAGTTCCCTGTGTATGATGAGCCTGTGAGAATGGAAGCACAAGAGATTCCCCACTGAATTCTCTGGCTTCTAGTTACACTTTATTATGTAGCAGCTACTTCACCTCATCTTAGTGTTAGGGTTCATGTAACTATCAATATAGTTTCTTATCAGCAGGTAAAGGTACTTGCTTGCAAAGCCTGACAGCTTGGGGTTCAATTCCTATACCACCCACGTAAACAAGATGCAAAAAAAAAAAAAAAAAAAAAAGCGGTGCAAGTGTCAGGGTTTCATCAAGCATGTAAACACATGCACACACACACACACACGAAAATAAAAATCTATAGAAAGTTTTTTCTTTTGAAAGAATATGTAGCCCAGGCTGCCCTCAAACTCATTAGATAGTCTAGGATGGTCTTGAACTTGCGATCCTGCTCCCCCAGCCTCCCAAGTGCTAGGATTTTACGTGTATATCACCACACTGGGCTTATATTCTTTTCTAGTTCATGCACTGACAGAGCAGCCTAAAACAAACAGGCAGGAGTCATGGTGTCAAGTTCAATGACTGCCGGATTTCCCCGGGGAACCCAGAATCACTAATATAGCAAAACATGAAGTTGCAAGCTTGAAGAGCAGTACTTGTGGAAGGGTCCCAAATCTACTTTTACCTCTTGGCTCCTGGGTCTGTGTTATGGTATAAGTTTGAAGTGCACACCTCCCGCCCCGGGCACACACACAGGTTCATGTGTTGAATGAACACTTGGTCCTCAGCTGGGGGTGCTACTTTGGGAGTTTCTAGAAAACTTAGGTGTGGTCCAGCCCAAGAAATCAGGTTACTGGGACATACCTCAGAAGGTTATACCTGACCCTGAAGCCTGTCTTGCACCATTTCCTGTCACCCTGTGACACGAACAGCCGCCTCCTGCACAGGTTCCTGCCGCCGTGACATTATGCCTCATTAGAAGCCCAGAAACAGAATAACAAAGGACGAGGGATGGAAATTTCCAGAACCAGGAAACAAAATGAGTCTTTCCTATGTTCTGTCAGGTTTGTGGCTACAGCGACAAAAGTAACCAATGCTGTCCAGAAGGACCTTCCAGTTACCAGAAACGTAGCACCATGGCCACTGATCCTATGCATCGATGGTACATTGGGGGGGGCTACCAGACAGGTTAGTGCACACCTTCTACCCTCCCCCAGCTAGCACCCAGACCTTCAGTAATTTACTCTCCTGGAAGACCAGCTACTTCCGGTCAATCCCATGACAAATCCGGCAGATCTTGCAGTCAAGTGCTGGGCAAGACCGCATGGCAATAAATCAGATATTCCACAAGCCCTTGGATGATCATATTAACAGATGCACGTGGTGGGGTAGGTGTCTATGCTAGAAGGGTGAACTAAAACTGAAATCAATTGTGCAAGGGGCTTGCCTGGCCTCCTCAAGAAGTGATGTCATCTTTCATGTTCAGTGTTGGCTGTCCATATCCGCTTAAGGGGACGTCCATCCTATTGATGGTATAGCTTAATGGTTCTTCTGTGTGGCTGTTCTTTGATGAGCACAACGTGAGGCTCAAAGTTGTCTTCGACTATAGCTCAAAGCCCTTCAACTCCTCATGCCCTACCCCAAATTTTCTTGGCACAGACCTTCAATCTGGTCCTTTCCCCACCCTGACCAAATGGCCAAGCCATTCACCATCTATATTTCAGGAAGCTTCTTCTTCTTTTCATTTTATTTGCAAGGAGAGAGAATATATATGGGTGAGCCAGAGCTTCTAACCACCACACATGAACTCCAGATACATGCGCCACTTTGTGCATTTGGCTTTACGCTCAAGTCGTTCGGATTTGTAGGCAAGTGCCTTAACCACTGAGTCAGCTCTCCAGCCCTGGCTGTGGCTTATCAAGTGAACTGCCAGCATTATCCTTCACCACTCTCTCCTCTAGGGCCACCCTCGATGGGTGCTATAACGTGGTAGCAGTCCATTTCCAGGTTGCACCAAGATCCTGTGATCTTTCCCTTGCTCAGTGCTGATAAACGGTAGGTAGATGATTAACTTTCCTTTCATGGTAGGGGTTCAGGGCAGATGAATGGTGTGAGTTAGGCTCACTGGCATTTAAGAGAGGACTCTCCTTTGGCTGCCCACCTGAGAATAGTGCTGGGCTAGAAGACAAAATGCCTGCTATAAATTCCTTGCCCAGTGGGTGCCCACTACTCTTCTAGCAACCAGCAGGAACAGGACACCCTCTCTAGAGCAGACTGGAGACAGGCATGCTCTGCAGGTCTTTGGGGACTTTCTTCAGGCTGTGGCTATCATTATCTGTTTGAAAGCCACCCCATTAATAGAAGAATGAAAAAAAAAAAAATCACAATTTGATTTCAACCAATCCTGGCTCACACACTGAATGCCAGTGAGCCAGCTGAGAGACCGGCATTCCCGGGAGAATAGAAAAGTTAAGAAAGCTGCAAGGCACCTGCCCCATGTTGATTCTTCCATGGATTGGAAGTTACTGGACGCTTCAGAGTACCGAGTGATTCATTTCCTTCCCCTCCCCTGAAGTTTCACACGGTAAGCATTTGTTTTCCAAAACCTGGTCAAAAGGGTAATTTTTTTCAGAGATGGTAAAAGGTATTTTAGGGGGCTGGAGAAATGGCTTAGCAGTTAAGGCATTTGCCTGCAAAGCCAAGGGACCTTGGTTCAATTCCTCAGGACCCACATAAGCCAGATGCACAAAGTGGTGCGTGCATCTGGAGTTCGTTCGCAGTGGCTGGAGGCCCTGGTGTGCCCATTCTCTTCCTCTCTCTCTCTCTCTCTCTCTCTCTCTGCCTCTTTCTCTCTTGCTCTCTCACACACATTAAAATTTTTTTAAAAGTAAAGAGACATTCTTTTAAAAAAGTTACTTTAAAAATGTAAATGAAACTCACCAGGGCGTGGTGGAACAAGCCTTTAATCCCAGCACTCCGGAGGTAGGGGTAGGAGGATTGCTATGAGTTTGAGGCCAGCCTGAGACTACATAGTGAATTCCAAGTCAGCCTGGGCTAGAACAAGCCCCTAACTTGAAAAACCAAAACAACAACAACAAAATGTAGATGAAGTCCTGATAGCAAATATTATCAGTATAGGCAATTAAATCTGAATATACAGCAGCTTAAGTATTAGAGGCTTGGGAATCTGCAAAGAGGGAGAATGTGTGCATGAATGCAAGCTTCTGTATTTTTCTGAAAAACTTATTTTTCTCCACATTTATACTTGCTTACTGGACGAGAACGGTCAATCCAGGACAGTTGGCCACTCCAGGTAGAACTGTGGCCCATGATTTGTTTTGAGTTGTGTTTTTACACCTCTTAAGCCAAGGCTGCAGACTGGCAATGTCCTGGAGAATGGGAAGGAATGGACACCACCCGTACCTTGGTTTAGGGAGGCTCCCAGACAGCCTGGAACAGGCCCATGCCAGCCAGCCTCCCGCACTGCCCTGATCCACAGCAACACCCTGGAAACGGGCCTGCGTGCTCTGCCCTCACTCTGCACATTTGCCCAGGCACAGGTGGAAGTTTGTTCAATAGGAACTTGTGCATGTCCTAAGAAGTGTCTTGGTGAAATATGTAATTTAGCCTGGACAATGGTGATAAAACATTATGGCAGGGCACTGGAGAGATGGCTTAGTGGTTGAGGTACTTGCCTGCGAAGCCTAAGGACCCAGGTTCGATGCCCCAGCACCCACATAAGCCAGATGCACAAGGTGGAGTAGGCATCTGGAGTTCATTTGCAGTGGCTGGAGGCCCTAATGTACCCATTTTCCCTTTCTCTTTCTCAAATAAATAAAATAAAAATAAATGTAAAAATTTTTAAAAAGAAGTGTGGGGCTGGAGAGATGGCTTCATGGTTAAGACATTTGCCTGCAAAGCCAAAGGACCCTGATTTGATTCCCCAGGACCCACACTAGGGCCTCTAGCCACTGCAAATGAAGTCCAGATGTGTGCACCACCTTGTGCTTCTGGCTTTATGTGGGTCCTGGGGAATCAAACGACATTTATATAACCACAAAGTAAAATTCCAGGTGAATGGTACATCTATTTCTTTAGACAAATACCTTACTTTTGGGTTCCTTGCCAACACGTTGGTATGGAATAAGAATTTGGGTTCCCCTGCCAATGCACCAATATAAGCAATACACAAGTGATTTTAGTGTGCCCCTAGACTCTTGTCTTATTAATTGAAAGACCTGACATATACAGACCAGAGGGTAAAGTTCAGAGAGATTTTATGAGATTAAGAGAACGAGGGCTGGAGAGATTGCTCAGCGGTTAAGGTGCTTGCCTGCAAAGCCTACTAGCCTGGGTTCAGTTCCCTAATACTCACGTAAAGTCAGATGCACAAAGTGGTGCATGTGTCTGGAGTCCTTTTGCAGTGGCAAGGGGCCCTGGCATACCCATTCCTCTCTCTCTGTCTCTTTCTTCTCCTCCTCCTCCCTGCCTGCCTCCCTCCCTCCCTCTGCAAATAAATATGATTTAAAAATACAAGTTTATCCCTTTTTCTAATTGGAAAACCTTGGGTTAATGGGAATTCCAGCTTTACCATTTGCCACTGAGCTATGCTATCTCTAACCATCTCCACTTCTCTCTGTAGAAAATGGGGATAACATTCACACACCATAGGCACTGTGCTCGGATGCAATGGGATAATGAGTGCATGTGTAGGAGTTGCCTTGCACTTAGCATATATGTAACACATGCTGATCTCTGCTCCTTTCCCAATCATGGCTTCAAGATACAGCTAGGTGTGGTGGCACACGCCTTTAATCCCAGCACTCAGGAGGCAAAGGTAGGAGGATCGCTGTGAGTTTGAGGCCACCCTGAGACTACATAGTGAATTCCAGGTCAGCCTGAGCTAGAGCAAGACCCTACCTTGAAGAAAAAAAAAAAAAAAAGAAGGAAAAAAAGAAAGAAAAGAAAACAGAAAACACAGCCTTATTAGTTTCTCATTTCAAATAGCTTTCAAAGATACTTTTAAAGAACCCTTTGGGGTGCTGGAGAGATGGCTTAGCAGTTAAGGTGTTTGCCTACAAAGACAAAGGATCCCAGTTCGATTTTCCAGGACCCATGTAAGCCAGATGCACAAGGGGTGCATGCATCTGGAGTTCGTTTGCAGTGGCTGGAGGCCCTGGTGCGCCCATTCTCTCTCTCTATGTCTCTTTGTCACTATCAAATAAATAAACAAATAATAATAAACAAAAAAATTAAAGAACCCTTTCCTCTTGGGAAAACAGAACCTTAATTGAGCGTGGAAATTTCTAGTCTCAGTAACTGGAAATTGATCAATATGCAATTACAGAAAAGAGAGGAATCCACAGCAAAATAGAAGGCAATGTGTATGCCACATATTTAAGCAAAAATGGGATGCTTTTAAAAGAAATGAGGGCTGGAGATATGGCTTAGCAGTTAAGGCACTTGCCTGAGAAGCCTAAGGACCTAGATTTGATTCCCCAATACCCACGTAAGTCAGATACACAAGGTGGTGCATGCATCTGGAGTTCATTTGCAGTGGCTAGAGGCCCTGGCAGGCCCATTCTCTCTATGTGCCTCTCTCACGCGCCAATAAATAGAATTTTTTTTTTAAAAAGAAATGAAGTGTTGGAGATGTCAGCCATTACAACTTCTTTTGCTGGTCTTGAACCACCTATGTAGCCAAGGTTAACCTTGAACTTCTGATCCTCCTGCTTCCACCTCCTGAATGCTGGGATTGCAGGCAAATACCACCATACCCAGTTTATATGGGGCTGAGGATGGCCTAGGGCTTTGTGTATGCTAGGTAAGTGTCCTCACTGAGCTATATCCTCAACCCAAAACTTCCTCTTAGCCAGGAATAAGTAACTTTGAGAAGATAATTCTAAGAAAGAGTGTTGCTGGGGAATTAAACCTGGGACAATAGGCTTTGCAATAACTTTAATAACCTTTAATAACTGAGCCATCTCTACAGCCCTATGAACAGTTTTGAATTAATTTATTTTTATAAGACATTGCATAGCTCAGGTTAGTCTGGAACTCACTATGCAGCCTAAGTTGGCCTCCAACTTGTGACCCTCCTGCCTCCGCCTCCCAAGTACTGGGGTTACAGGTGTGTGCCACCACACCTGATCTAGAAAGCTCCTGGGAGCCACCGAAGGTCTTTTAGCTGGTAAATGGATCCAGTTCATTTTCATTATGGGAGACATTCAAGTATGTATCAGCAACATGCTCAGCACCGTGGGGAGAGTGCTTGGATCAAAACGGTGCCTTACACTCCCATTATATGATTTGTTGCTACCAAAGCCTGACAATTTTGCATATGTCTGGTTCTAACTTCAAAACAGGAAAGGATTTTTCACTTTTTCCCTACAAAGTGGGTGGAAGCTGGAGTTGGGTCAGGAAAGTGTAATGTAGTGGAAAAGTCTACCCAGAACCCAGTGTCAAGGATCTCTTCCCACCCTGAGGGCAAAAAGGACTTCATTTTCCTTAAGGGATGTTAATGAAACAATACCCGCTGGAGAAGAGAGACAGTCACAAAACCTTTGGAATAACTAAAGCTTAGTAATTCCCCTGGATGTACTAGGTAGGTATTTTTTTAAATATGTTTTATTTATTTATTTATTTATTTATTTATTTATTTATTTGGGAGAGAGAAAGAGGCAGAGAAAAAGTGCACCAGGGCCTCCAGCCACTGCAAACGAACTCCAGATGCATGTGCCACCTTGTGCATCTGGCTTACGTGGTGTCCTGGAGAATCGAACCGGATCCTTTGGCTTTGCAGGCAAACGCCTTAACTGCTAAGCCATCTTTCCAGCCCTGGTATCACTTATTTTTGAACTTGACTTAAATACTAACGAAAGAAAACCATCAAAGTCAAGCTTAGCCTTCCAGGGCTGGAGAGATGGCTCAGAGATTCAAGGCACTTGCTTGCAAAGCCTGATGGCCCAGGTTTGATTTCCCAGCACCCATATAAAACCAGATGTACCAAGTGGTACATGTATCTGGAGTTTGTTTGCAGGGAGGCCCTGGTGTGCCAAGCTTCCCCCTCCCTTCCTCTCTCTCAAATATTTTTTTTTCTGGTCTTTCCAAGGTAGGGTCTCACTCTAGCTCAGGCTGACCTGGAATTCACTATGTAGTCTCAGGGTGGCCTCGAACTCACAGCGATCCTCGTACCTCTGCCTCCCAAATGCTGGGATTAAAGGCGTGCCTTCTGGACTACATGATGGAGCTGTTGAGTTCTCAAAACTAATGAAAACACAGATACTATTCTCTGTAAAACTCAGTCTGCATCAACTAAGGAAGTTGAAGATCAATGCCAGAATCCATTCTGGGTGGGAATATGCTGAAATACAAACTTTTTTGTGTGTTTTGTGTTCACTTTTTTTTTTTGGTCTTGCCATTTCTGCTATCTGCTTTGAGTAGGTATTTTCATGCCAATGCTGTCCTCTTGTGGCAAGAGTCAGTTACTTCAAAGGAATTTAAGATCATTTGTATTCTCAATAGAGACCACCAGTTAAATGATCTTACATTAATATGAAAAATATTCTTGGGGCTGGAGAGATATCTCAGCAATTAAGGCACTTACCTGCAAAGCTTAAGGACCCAAGTTCAATTCCCCAGTACCCATAAAGGCAGATATAGGGGTGACACATGCATCTGGAGTTCGTTTGTAATGGCTAGAGGCCATAGTGCACCCATTCTATCTGCTTCTTTCTCTCCCCCTCTCTCTTTCTTAAATAAATTAAAAAAAAATTCTCATCCACAAAATGCCTTTTCCTTCACATTTCTAAGAACTTCCTGGGTTTTTTTTCTCCCTCTGTGGCTTTTCTTATTAAAATCAGTATCATGGGCTGGAGAGATGGCTCAGTGGTTTAAAAGGAACTTGTCTGCAAAGTCTAATGGCTAGTCTAATGGCCTAACGCACAAAGTGGCGAGCATGCATATGGAGTTGTTTATAGTGGCTAGAGGCCCTGGCACACCCATACTCACTCTCATTCCTCTCTGTGTTTGTCTGTCTGCCTCAAAGAAATAAAATTTAAAAATTAGTTTCACTATTATGATCCCATTGGAAATTATAGTAATAAGCCCCAATTACTGAAACCAGTGAAAGAAATGTATTCTGTGGGTTGGAGAAATGGCTTAGTGGTTAAGGCACTTGCCTGCAAAGCCAAAGGACCCAGATTGGATTCCCCAGAATCCACGTAAGCCAAATGCACAAGATGGTACATACGTCTAGAGTTTATTTGCAGTTGCTGGAGACCCTGGCATGCCCATTCTATCTGCCTCTCTCTCTCTCTCTCTCAAATAAATAAAATTTAAATTTTTTTAAAAAAGAAATATATTCAGACTGAAGAGATGGCTTGGCGGTTAAAGCGCCTGCCTTCCAAGCCTAAGAATGTCGGTTCCAATCTCCAGGTCCCATGTTTTGCCAGATGCAAAAAGTGATGCAAGGGCACAATGCCACAGTTTCCCACAAGGGGGTGCACGCATCTGGAGTTTGTTCACAGCAGCTGAGAGGGCTGCTGGTGTGCCCCTTCTCTCTCTCCTTCAAAAAAAAAAAAAAAAAAAAAAAAAAAGAAGAAGAAGAAATTAATTCTAAGACAAGTACATCTACTTTTGTCATTTTCACTGCCTGACATCCATCAGATGAATGTTTTAAAACAACTCACTGAACAATAATTTGCATATCCAACTGTGTGGCATTACATGTTTCTGTAACATATGCACATTAAAAAAAAAAAAACCTTCTCAGAGTCTTATCATATGAATTCATATCTATTGAATTCTGGGTCCAAACATACTAGAATACCAAATTATTCTCCAAAATGGTTGTGCTAAATTCTATTTCCGACAGCTGAATAGGGGGCCCTGCCTCTTCACCAACATGCACCAGACCTTTTCACCTGTGCCAACCTAGCAGACGAGAAAGCTTTATGCATTTCCCAGACTAGTCGTAAAGTGAAGCAGCTTCTCGTGCTTTCTCTTCTCCATCTACTTCCTGTTTATGTGTCTTCTTATTTTAAACTGAGCTACTGGTTGCCATTTTATTGAAAAAAATATATATATATATATAATTTATTTGTTTGTTTTCCAAGGTAGGGTCTTGCTCTAGCCCAGGCTCACCTGGAATTCACTATGTACTCTCAGGGTGGCCTCGAACTCACAGCAATCCTCCTACCTCAGCCTCCTGAGTTCTGGGATTAAAAGTGTGCACCACCATGCCCGGCACTATAATTTTATTATTTACTGTTTTTATTTTTTTTTTTTTTGAGCTAGGGTCTTTCTCTATAGCCCAAAGATGTTCTCAAAATTTTGGTCCTCCTGCCTCACCCTTCCTAGTGCTGGATCACAGGTGTGTACTGCTTTATCTGGCTTATCAAGCCTTTGTACATGCGTACGCAGTACACTCTAGCTAGCAATTGGAAATGTCCTCTACCATTAGGGTACTAAGCTTGAAAATTCATTACAGTGTCCTTTGATAAACTAATCTCAATGTAGCCAAATTTAGGTTGTTTGGTGAGCAAACAGTCACTGCTCCAAGGAAATTAAGAAATGCTCTATGGACTGGAGATATGGCTTAGCAGTTAAGGTGCTAACTTGCAAAGTCTAATGATCCAGGTTCAATTCCCCAGTACCCACGTGAAGCCAGCCAGATGCACAAAGTGGCACATGCATCTGGAGTTTGTTTGCAGTGGCTAGAGGCCCTGGTGCACCTGCTCTCTCTCTCTAATAAATAAATAAATAAAAATAGTAAAAAAAATCTTTTAAAAATTCTTAATTTTGCAAATTTCATAGTGTGATAATTCCATATATGTATACAACATGTAAGGATCATAGTTTGTTCTTTAGCCCACTTCTTGAGATGGAAACTTATAATTGATTTTAACCTTTTTCTTGTGTTTTGGGTTTTTTGTTTGTTTGACTGTTTCTTTTGGTTTTTTGAGGTAAGGTCTCACTCTAGCCCAGGCTTACCTAGTATTCACTATGTAGTCTCAGGGTGGCCTCCAACTCACAGCAATCCTCCTACCTCTGCCTCCCGAGTGCTGGGATTAAAGGCATGCCCCATCACGCCAATCTTAACCTTTTTCTAATGTCTATAAAATATCATATAACATGGTAAAGCTACAGATTTTCCTGTGAACATTGCTTTGACTGCATCTATAAGTACTGTTTTCACCGTCACCAGTACAAAGTATTTCCTATATTTCTTTGAAATTTCTTCTTTGACCTATGGTTTATTCACATCTTTTTAGCCTTTAAGAACACTTTTGAGGGCTAGAGATGGCTTAGTCGTTAAGGCACTTGCCTGCGAAGCCTAAGGACCCAGGTTTGATTCCCCAGGACCCACATAAGCCAGATGTACAAGGTGGCGCATGTGTCTGGAGTTCGTTTGCAGTAACTGGAGGTCCTAGCCCATCTATTCTCTCTCTCTCTCTCTGCCTCTTTTCTCTCTTTAATAATCTCCTTTAGGCGATTTATCAACCATCAACAGGGGACAAATAACCATGTCTACAAGACAGAGAGACCTCCATCACGATCCCACCCATCTGACCCAGGGACTCTTTCTACTGCTCAGGAAGGTGCCGGTCTTTTAGGATACCTGCTTCATGCTGGTGGTGGGTCTCCTGTCACTGGAAGTAAACCCCCCCCCCAAAGAACTCTTGTTAAAAATGCATGAGGGAAGCCGGGCATGGTGGCGCACGCCTTTAATCCCAGCACTTGGGAGGCAGAGGTAGGAGGATCACCGTGAGTTCGAGGCCACCCTGAGACTACAGAGTGAATTCCAGGTCAGCCTCAGCTAGAGTGAGACCCTATCTCAAAAAAAAAATGCATGAGGGCTGGAGAGATGGCTTAGCGGTTAAGGCGCCTGCCTCCTAAGCCTAAGAACGCTGGTTCCAAGCTCCAGCGGTTCCAATCTCCAGCGGTTCCAATCTCCAGCGGTTCCAATCTCCAGGTCCCATGTTTAGCCAGATGCAAAGGGGCACAATGCCGCACTTGACCACAAGGGGGCACACACATCTGGATTTCCTTCGCAGCAGCTGAGAGGTTGCTGGTGCGCCCATCTCTATCTGTCTTCGTCTTCCTCTCCCTCTCTCTCTCTCTCTCTCTGTGTCTCTCTCCCCTGCCCCTCCCAAAAAAAAAAAATACATGAAAGAAGGCCGGGCGTGGTGGCGCATGCCTTTAATCCCAGCACTCGGGAGGCAGAGGTAGGAAGATCACCAGGAGTTCGAGGCCACCCTGAGAATACAGAGTGAGTTCCAGGTCAGCGTGGGCTAGAGCGAGACCTTACCTTGAAAAACCAAAACAAAACAAAACACATGAAAGAGGCCGGGCATGGTAGCACACGCCTTTAATCCCAGCACTTGGGAGGCAGAAGCAGAGGTGGGAGGATCGCTGTGAGTTCAAGGCCACCCTGAGACTAAATATTGAATTCCAGGTCAGCCTGAGCTAGAGTGAAACCCTACCTTGAAAAAAATTAAAAAAAAAAACATGAAAGAGCAGCACTTGGGAGGCAGAGGTAGGAGGATCACCATGAGTTCGAGGCCAGCCTGAGACTACATAGTGAATTCCAGGTCAGCCTGAGCTAGAGTGAGACCCTACCTCAAAAAAAAAAATTACATATATATATATACACACACACACACGAAAGAGGGCTGGAGAGATGGCTTAGCCATTGAGGTGCGTGCCTGCTAAGCCTAGGGACCCATATTCGACTCTCCAGGTCCTACATAAGCCAGATGCACAAGGTGACGCAAGTGTGCAAGGTCACACATGCATGCAAAGTGGCACATTGCATCTGGAGTTCTATTGCAGTGACTGGAGGCCCTGGTGTGCCAATTCTCTCTCTCTTATAAAATAAAAAGGCCAATCAGCTGTCATTAGCCATGCGGCCTCCATGAGAGAGGCGGGCTTCCTAGTTCCCGCACTTCCTCCTCCACCACCTCTTAGGATGCCTGTGCTTCTTGGACGTGGAGGTGGTCCACAGGCACAATTTTCCAATGATGGTTTGCTGCCTCGTTTTACATGGGTGACTTTTTCCATCTGAGGACTTTGTTACTTACACCTCTGGCTGCGTACTTAGTTCTGCTAGACTTGCAAAGGGAACGTATGCAAATCATTTTGAAATGTGGGTTTCACCGTCTTTCATCTAAAGAACTGCCTACTCTTCACCTGTGTGTGACAAATGCTGCTTCATGGGCCTTTTTTTTTTTCTAGTAAGCCCACCAATGAAGAGCTCCCCTGGACAATTTTCTGCAATCATTATTGTGTTGTTGTTGTTGTTGTTTCCCAGCAGATGAGACCAGGAATGCGGTTGCAATGTTTCAAGATCTCAGACAATTGTGACTAGGTTTTCTCAACAGCTCAGCTCTAATGACAGCTGTCAAGTCTTTGGGCTACTCCACATGCTGGGCAAAAATCATCTCTGTCTTTCTCTCTGCCTTCCTCCACCCCCCCCCCATGCCCCAGCAGTGGTTGAGAGACCTGCTGCCAGCACCTTGCCTCAGGAACCACAGAGTGCCAGCTACAATTCCACTGCACAGACAATTTTGCCTGTACAAGTTCTTCTGGGGTCTGGTCACAACTTTGTTCTTTAATTTCCAAGTAGTAAGTGATTTTTAAAAATATGTATATATTTTTATCTAGGGGCTACAGAGATGGCTTAGTGGTTATGACACTTGCCTGGGAAGCCTAAGAACCCATGTTCAACTCTCCAGGCCCCATATAAGCCAGATGCACAAAGTGATGCGAGCACGCAAGGTCGCATGTGTGCACAAGGTGGCGCATGCATCTGGAGTTCAATGGCAGTGGCTGGAGGCCCTGGTGCACCAGTTCTCCCTCTCTCTCATAATTGTTTTTGGGGGGCGGTCAGCCTGGGCTAGAGTGAGACCCTACCTCAAAAAAAAAAAAAAAAAGTAAAAAAAGATTATTTGGGGCTGGATAGATGGTTCAGTGGTTAAGGTGCTTGCCTGAAAAGACTAATGGTTTGGGTTCCATTCCTCATTACCCACAAAAAGCCACATGCACAAAGTAGTGCATGCATCTGGAGTTCATTTGCAGCAGCTGGAGGCCCTGGTGCATTCATTTTCTCTCTCTTACTGCAAATATTTTTAAATGTTTTATTTATTTGCGAGAGACAGAAAGAAGCACAGAGAGGAGAGAGAGAATGGCTATGCCAGGGCCTCTGGCCACTGCAAATGAACTCCAGATCCATGTGCCACTTTGTGTATCTGGCTTTATGTGAGTATTGGGGAATCAAACCCGGGCTGTCAGGCTTTGCAACAAAGTGCCTTTAATGGCTGAGCCATATCTCCAGATCATAACTGATTTTTGTAGATATCATTTTATTGATTTCTAAATTCCATTATTATGAAAGAACATATTTGGTATTATTTTAATCCTCTGGAAGTGTTGAAACATATGATCTATTTTAGTAAATGAGCCATGTGCATTTGAAGAGAAAATCATTGGGAATTTATTGGGTGCAATGTTTTATAAATATATGTCAAACAGGAAAACTAGGGCTGGAGAGATGGCTTGGTGGTTAAAGCGCTTGCCTGTGAAGCCTAAGGACCCCGGTTCGAGGCTCCATTCCCCAGGACCCACGTAAGCCAGATGCACAAGGGGCACATGCATCTGGAATTCGTTTGCAGTGGCTGGAGGCCCTGGCACGCCCATTCTCTCTCCCTCCCTCCCTCCCTCTCTCTCCCTGCCTATTTCTGTATCTCTCTCTCTCAAATACATAAATAAAATAATTTAAAAAATTAAAAAAAAACAGGAAAACTATGTTCAAATATTTTATACTTCACTGGTTTTAGTTATTGTTACACTAATTATTGTAAGAAATGTGTTAACATCTCTAATTATGATTGTATATTGTTTTTCATGTACCCTCTTAATTCTATTTTTTTATTAGGACATTTTGATGTTAGGCTTTCTTCATAAAAAAATCATCACTTAATTATTAAGCCATCGGCTTCTTTCTGCTATGACCTTTGTAGCTAGACGGATGCTCTTTCCAAAACTAATATAGGGTGCATTAGTGGCTGTTGTAGACAGCTCCACATTGCTGGGATGAACATCCAAACCAAGCACAGTTTAGGGGAGGAAGGGATTTATTTCCAGCTTACAGATCCAGGAGGAAAGTTCCATTAATGGCAGAATAAGCTGCTTCCATACATTCAAGCAGAGAGAGAGAGAGAGGAAAAAAAAAAAAAAAAGACAGGGAAAAAAAAAGCAGCAGACACAAAACCAGCAGCAAGCAGGACCCCCAAAGCTCAGACCTGTCTGCACACCTTTGGTCTAGAGTTCTGACCTGCCCCCTCCAGCAGGCTGCTGGAGACTCAAGCAAAAAGTTTAACCCTAATAAAAATACTTGAGGCTATGCATTCAAACCACCACAGTTACCTTCTTGTTGCAAAACTCTTGACAAAAATCAGCTTAAGAGAGGAAAGATTTATTGCAGCTTACAGTTCCAAGTTACAGGCCGTAATGGTGAGGAAGGCATGGTGGCAGGAGCTCGAGGCAGCTGCTCACACTCAGCACCATGAGGAAGCAGAGGGATGAAAGCTGATGTTCAGACAGCACTCTCCTTCGTATCCACCAGGACCTCAGCCCATGGACTAGTACCACCCATAATTGGGATTTTCCCACCTCAATTATCCTAATCTAGGCAATCCCTCATGGACATGCCCAAAGATTTATCTCCTAGGTGATTGTAGATCTAATCCAACTTGACAGTAGAGATTACACGTCACATTCCTTCAATTTTTGTCGTGTGATTATAATGATTCAGTCACACCTTTTAGATTCCATTTCTTGTTTTTAAAGTTTATTTATTGAGAGAGAGAGAGAGAGAGAGAGAGAGAGAGGGAGGGAGAGAGCGAATGGGTGCACCAGAGCCTCTAGCCACCACAAACGAAGTCTAGATGCATGTGCCATCATGTGCATCTGGCTCACGTGGGTTCTGAGAAATCAAACCTGGGTCGTTAGGGTTAGCAGGCATCTTAGCATGCTAAGCCATCTCTGCAGTCCTTAGGTTCCATTTATAATGGCCTTTCCATCTTTAAGCTAATTTCTGTCAGGTATTTTGTCTCAGAAACGAAAAAAAAAAAAGCAACTAATACACTGATGTTCTTTCTTGTTTGCATGTGTGGATGTGTGCATGTTTGTGAGTGGGCACACGAGGATGTGGGTGTGAGTGGAGGCCAGGTCGACCTCTGGGTGCCTTCTCAATCAAGCTCCACCATTTTCGAGACAGAGTCGCTCACTGAACCTGGAGCTCACCAATTGGCTAGACAAGCCAGCCAGCAAGTTCTAGGAATCCTCTTGCTTCTTCTTCTCCAGTGCCGGGATGACAGGCAAGTAGCAAGCCCTTTACTGACAGAGCCAACTCCCTAGCCCAGGCTCTCATTTTTTTAAAAACTTTTAAAAATTGACTTATTTGAGAGAAAGAGGGAGGGAGGGAGAGAGAGAGAGAGACAGAAGCAGCCGGAGGCCCTGGTACACCCATGATCTCCATCTGCCTCTTTCTGTCTCTCTCTCAAATAAATAAAAATATTTTTTTAAACTATAAGGGAGATCTTATCTCAAGTAAAGTGGAAGGAGAGAACAAATACCCCAAGGTTGTCCTCAGACCTTCACACACATGCCATGGCATACTTCCCACACACAAGATACATATGCATGTACACTGTTGCAGTCAGGTTCATATTGCTGATAGAAATCACCCAACCAAAAGCAGCTTGTGGGAAAAAAAAAGAGGTTTATTTTGGCTTACAGGCTCAAAGGGGAAGCTCCATGATGTCAGGGAAAAAGATGGCATGAGCAGAGGGTGGACATCACCCCCTGGCCAACATAAGGTGGACCATAGCAACAGGACAGTGTGCCAAACACTGGCAAGGGGAAGCTGGCTATAATACCCATAAGCCTGCCCCCAACAATACACCACCTCCAGGAGGCTTTAATTTCCAATTGACATCAGCTGGGGAGACTAGCATTCAGAACACTTGTTTATGGGGGACACCTGAATCAAACCACCACATACACAAAATTTTTAAAGAAGGCACTCAGACATTGCCATTAAACTTCTTGTGATATCCAAATAAAGTCAGTTTTTCCATGTCTTTTTTTTCTGTTCCAGAATGCAGTCAGGATTTCACCTTGTGTTTGTTTTTTATTCTATTAATTCTGTTATCCCACCGTTTACTTTTTGGTTTTCGAGGTAGGGTTTCACTCTAGCTCAGGCTGACCTGGAATTCACTATGTAGTCTCAGGGTGGCCTTGAACTCACAGTGATCCTCCCACCTCTGCTTCCCAAGTTCTGGGATTAAGGGTGTGTGCCCCCACACCTGGCTCACTGTTTAATACAATTTCTGATATAGATGGGTTTAACTCTATCAGCCTGACACATGTTACCTTTGTGCCTCCCTTTCCTTACATTTTGAAAAAATTAAAATATTTTATTTATTTGTAGCCAGGTACAGAGGAGGTGGTGGCGGGGGACAGACAGAGAGAATAGGCATTCCAGGACCTCCTACCACTGCAAATGAACTCCAGATGCATTAGCCACTTTTCACATCTGGCTCTGTGTGGGGACTGGGGAACTGGACCAAGGCCAACAGGCTTTGCAAGAAAGCGCCTTTAACCACTGAACAATCTCCCCAACTATTGCAGCCAAGTTTGCATTGCTGGCAGAAAACATCCAACCAAGAGCAGCTTGTGGGTGGGGGGCACTTATTTTGGCTTACAGACTCCAGGGACATCAGGTGGACAACAGCAACAGGAGAGTGTGCCAAACACTGGCAAGGGGAAACTGGCTACAACACCCATAAGCCCACCCCCAACATTACACTTCCTCCAAGAGGCTTCAATTCCCAAATTGCCACCAGCTAAGGACCTAGAAATTCAGAACACATACATTTATGATGGACACGTGAATCAAACCATCACACCAACTTTCCTTACATTTTTTGTTTGTTTTTGTGCTCTTTTTTCTGTACTGCTAAGTGCATCATCATCTTGACCCATAATGACAACTTCCTTTTGATGGACTCTGTTAAGTATCCAGGGTCCCAAAGAAAAAGTTGAAGAAAAAAAAATATATGTTCTTCTGTTCCTAGTTTGGGCTCAACACTCAAGCGTGATGGCCACTTCTCCTCACCAAGGACTGGCGTGTTGGAAGAAGAACCTACAGCTTGGAGGACACGAATTGTTGGGTCAGCTCTGGCTGTAGCTGTCTGGTGTCTTAACAAGAGATGCCAAAGAAGCTGTAGGTCTCAGAGCAAGAAACACAGGCTGGAGGGATGGCATAGTGGTTAAGGTGTTTGCCTGCAAAGCGAAAGGATCCAGGTTTAATTCCCCAGGACCCACATAAACCAGATGCACAAGGTGGTGCATGCATCTGGAGTTTGTTTGCAGCAGCTGAAGGTTCCTAGCATGCCCTTTCTCTCTCCCTGTCTCTTTCTCTCAAATAAATGAAAAAAATTTTAAAAAGAAACACTACTGGGCTGCAGGGGTAGCTTAGTGGTTAAAGCATTTGCCTACAAAGCCAAAAGATCCTAGTTTGATTCTCCAGGACCCACGTAAGCCAGATGCACAAGGGGGTGCATGCTTCTGGAGTTCGTTTGTAGTGGCTGGAGGCCCTGACATACCCATTCTCTCTCTCCCTCTGCCTCTTTCTCTCTCTCAAATAAATAAAATATTTTTAAATAAAGACTACTGAACAAGAAATTGCAGAGGAATTCACAGATGGCACAACCAATAGTAAGTTTTGAAGCTGGGAAAGCACAGCCTTTTATACACTATCAGTAGGCTGAATTGTCTTGCTGTCCTTATTAAAATGGCATATACTCACTGCCCTACGATAAGGTGATGGAAGAAAATGCAGCCAGAATTGTCAGGGAAAGGACTTCAGAGGGATATCAGGCAGTTAATGTTCATCTGGACTAAGATGCTTGTGATACTTGTAATGTATTGTCTTCCAAATATATTTTCATTACTTACCTTGTATTACTTTTATTTTTATGAGTATGTGTGTTTATTTGTGTGCCAGTACACACTGGGGAGGGTGCCAAGTCCAGAGAGCAAACTGAAGGACTCTTCCTACAGAGTCCACATTGACAAAGCCAGAACTTCACTAGACTTGAATCACACCTAAGCTCCTCCCGGGCTTCCTTCCTTCTCTCTCCTTCCACAGGTACCTGCAAGCTCTACCTCTTTGTTCCTGCACCCTCCATGGCAAGTCTCTTTTCTACATGGTCTTGTATTCATGTCTGCTTTATAAAATGTTTAAAAAATGTTTTATTTGCAAGTAGAGATATAGCGAGAGCTAGCTAGTATGGGCACATTAGGGCCCCTAGCCACTGCAAATGAACTCCAGATGCACGTGCCACTTTGTGCATCTGGCTTAAGTGGGTACATGGAACTCGAACCCAGGTGGTTAAGTTTTGCAGGCAAGTGCTTTAACTGCTGAACCATCTCTCCAGCCCCAGTGTCTGTTTTTTGTAGACCCAAACATAACCAGGATTTCTGGAAACTACTCCTTTGCTAAAAATTATGAACGAGGGCTGGAGAGATGGCTTAGTGGTTAAGGCGTTTGCCTGCAAAGCTAAAGGATCCCAGTTCGATTCTTCAGGACCCATGTAAGCCAGATATACGAGGGGGCACATGCATCTGGAGTTCGTTTGCAGTGGCTAGAGGCCCTGGCGTGCCTATTCTCTCTCTGTCTGCCTCTCTCCTCTCTCTCTCTCTGCTTGCAAATAAATAAAAATTTTAAAAATCTAAAAATTTCATGAATGATTTATCAAGGGAATGATCTCAAGAATCTGGTAGAGCCAGAGAAACAAAAGCGGAACAAGCCACTTGGGATAATTTCAGGCCAAATCCTTGCCTAGTCATGTACAAAAAGCTTTTGAGAACCAGGGCTAGACGTCAGCCACTGTTCTATTTCCCATCTTGAATTATGTTCATTTATGTGGTTCAACCAAGCCCAGCAAACAGGATGTTCCAGTACACACTAGATAATGACATTTGATTGTTCTCTTTTGCTGTGACAGAATTGTGCCCAGGTGGTTTATAAAGAAAAGAGTTTATTAGGGTCTGGTGTAGAGGTATAAACTTGTCATCTCATACTCAGGAGGCAGAAGGAAGATCAAGAGTTCAATATCGGGGCTGGAGAGATGACTTAGTGGTTAATATGAATGCCTCTGAAGCCTAAGGATGCCAGTTCAATTCTCCAGGTCCCATGTAAGCCAGATGCACATGGTGGCACATGCATTTGGAGTTCATTTGTAGTAGCTAGAGGCCCTGCTGTGCCCATTCCTACTCTTTCCCTCTGTCTCTAATATATAAAATAAAATCTTTAAGAAAAAAAAAAAAGAGTTCAAGATCATCCTCAGATATATAGCAAGTTTGAGGTCAGGCTGAAATACATAAGACCCTATCTCAAAGTAAACAAACCAACAACAATGACAAAATAAACCCTGAATCTTCTATCCCACCTCTTCCCAAAAAAGTCTACTTGGACTCATGGTTCTGGAGGCTAGGAGGTCCAAGACTGGACAGCTTCACTTGGTGGGGGCTTTATGTCACACCCTAACATGGTGGAAAAGTCAAACAAGGTGCTTTCACACCAAAATAGAACACTAGAGGTATGGCTTTCTAACAACTGGCTCTCAGCAATTATTCCAGTCCTGTGAAAACAGTCATTCAGGAAAGGCATTATTAATCCATTGTTGAGAGCACTGCTGCCAGCGATCCAAGCACCTCCCTCTAATCCCACCTCCCACTGCCAAAACAACAATCAAATTTCACCATGAGGGCTGGAGAGATGGCTTAAAGTTAAGGTGCTTGCCTGCGAAGCCAA
Source organism: Orientallactaga sibirica (assembly GCA_036365145.1). Lineage (NCBI taxonomy): Eukaryota > Metazoa > Chordata > Mammalia > Rodentia > Dipodidae > Orientallactaga > Orientallactaga sibirica. The sequence continues at coordinate 504,194 of JAEOAD010000049.1, forward strand.
AGGATCCAGGTTCAATTCCCCAGTACCCATGTAAGCCAGATGCACAAGGTGGTGCATGCATCCGGAGTTCCTTTGCAGTGGCTGGAGGCCCTGGTGTGGCCATTCTCTCTCCCTCCATCCCCTTGCAAATAAATAAAAAATTTTTTAAAATTCACTGTTGCAGTCAGGTTCACATTGCTGGCAGAAATCACCCGACTAATAGCTTGTGGGGAAAAAAAAGAGGTTTATTTTGGCTTACAGGCTTGAGGGGGAAGCTCCATGATGGCAGGGAAAACGATGGCATGAGCAAAGGGTGGACATCACTCTCTGGTCATAACATAAGGTGGACAACAGCAGCAGGAGAGTGTGCCACACACTGGCAAGGGGAAGCTGGCTATAATACCCATAAGCCCTCCCCCAACAATACTCTGCCTCCAGGAGGTGTTAATTCCCAAATTGCCATCAGCTGGAAACCTAGCATTCAGAACACCCAAGTTTATGGGGGACACCTGAATCAAACCACCACATTCACCATGAGTTTTGGAAGGAACAAACTATATCGAACTGTTCCAATACAGTACCTACAACAAAATAATTTAATGACTGTGTGTGTGTTTTGCTGAGGATCAAACCAGGGTTTTGCACATGGTCGGCAAGCACACTACCACTGAGCTACACTCCTTCTATAGTAACTTGATAATACTGCATACATAATCCATAGTATTATACCTGTTCCTGGCAGACAGTAAATAGTCAGTGAATTTTTTTGAATGAATAGTGTGATGCCAACTATTTTATATCACCACACAATATTAAAGGATTCAAAAATAGCTACTAGCTTATAAAAAAAATACAGCAGCCCTACAGTTATTGTGGAATTTTTTTCCACCAAAACTTAAGGCTCAAAACATATACAAAGTGCCATTTTGCTTCCATTTTCATTCCTCTTAGTTCCATTTCTTTCCCATGAAAAAGTCTTACTTGTTTTGTACTTTCAAAATATTTTTATTTATTTGAAAGAGAGAGAGAGAGGGAGAAAAAGAGCCACAGAGAGAATGGATGTGCCAGGACCTCCAGCGGCTGCAAAGGAACTCCAGATGCATCTGGCTTCAACTGGGTTCTGGGGAGCTGAACCTGGGCCCTTTGGCTTTGCAGGTAGGTGCCTTAACTGCTAAGCCATCTCTCCAGCCCTCGTCTCGTATTTTTGCCCAATTTATAAATATTCATTCCCTATAAAAATAATTATTTCAATTGACTTCAATCACAAGGAGGAGAAAGGGAGGACGAAGAACTTGAATTAGGAGAATCTGCAATCCAGCATCCTGATGTGACTGACTGGTGATGAGGGAGTGAAAACCTGTTTCTTGTCTGAGCAAGTTAGGATAAGACCTAGAAGAAAAGCAAACTAAGATCCTGCCTTGGTGTCTTCCTTCTGGATCTTTCCATTCCAGTGATAACTGAACTCACTAAGACACTAAGGAAAACAAGGGAAAGGAAACTATAGAACCATAGATGAATGAATGGATAGATGGATGATTGATGGATGGATGCATAATTAAGGCCTACAACTAATCTAAACCAGCCACTGTAGAATTGCCCATCAAAGCTCTTTCCTAATGGAGAGGCAGTCCTCCTGGTCCACCTTAACTCATAGCCAGTATAAGAAGCAAACCAGAGAGCTGAGGAGATGGTTTAGCACAAGGGTGAGGACCTGAATTTGATCCTTTGATCTGTAGCACACACATAAAAAGTAGGCATGGCCACCTATGCCTGCAACCAGGCAGGAGGATCCTTAGAGCTCCCCATCAGCCAGTATAACCTAAAAAAGATACCAGGAGACTCTATGAGAGACTGTCTCAAGGGAACTAGGCAGAAAAGCATTAGGTAACCCAACATCTTCTGGCCTCCACACGTGCACATGCAATGCTCACACACACACACACATATGTAGAGCACCACACATCCAAGAAAGAAAGTAAGAAAGAAGAGGGAAAGAAGAGGGAAAGAAAGTAAGAAAAAGAGGGAAAGAAAGTAAAAAAAAGAGGGAAAAGAAGTAAGAAAAAGAGGGAAAGAAAGAAAAAAAAGGGAAAGAAAGAAGAAAAAGGGAGGAAAAGAAGAAAAAGAGGGAAAAAAAGAAAGTAAGAAAAAGAGGGAAAGAAAGAAGAAAAAGAGGGAAAGAAAGAAGAAAAAGAGGGAAAGAAAGAAGAAAAAGAGGGAAAGAAAGAAGAAAAAGAGGGAAAGAAAAGAAAAAGAGGGAAAGAAAGAAGAAAAAGAGGGAAAGAAAGAAGAAAAAAAGAGGGAAAAAAAGAGGGAAAGAAAAAAAAAGGAAAAAAAGAAAAAGGGAAAGAAGAAAAAGAGGAAAGAAGAAAAAGAGGGAAAGAAGAAAAAGAGGGAAAGAAGAAAAAAAGAGGGAAAGAAGAAAAAGAGGGAAAGAAGAAAAAGAGGGAAAGAAGAAAAAGAGGGAAAGAAGAAAAAGAGGGAAAGAAGAAAAAGAGGGAAAGAAGAAAAAGAGGGAAAGAAGAAAAAGAGGGAAAGAAGAAAAAGAGGGAAAGAAGAAAAAGAGGGAAAGAAGAAAAAGAGGGAAAGAAAGAAGAAAAAGAAGAAAGGCCACTCAGTAAACCTAAATGAAAAAGTTAGATGCCACTGGATATGTCCTTTTAAAATATATTATTGCATAACTTAAAACACTCATGTTTTGTGATTATAATATGGTGGTCCTCACTCTTACCCAATTACAAGAATATAATTTATGACACATTAACCAGACTTGGTAAAGACTCAAAAGTTAGGACTTCAGTACAATACAGGCTTTGGCTGGGTATGGTGGTACATATCTGTAATCCTAGCACTTGAGGGGCTGAGACAGGAAGGTCACAAAAAGGCCAGCATGGGCTACATAGTAACACCCTGTCTAAAAGAAGATGTTGTAGGAAGTAACAGTAACAAGAGAGTGCCTGGATCAGGAGGTACACACCAAACCTTGGTTATTTAACATAGTAACATTGTATAAACAGCACAAAACTTGGTAGCAAAACTCCTGGATAGCTCACTTTTGTATCAAGAACTCTGCAATTTATTTATTTATTTATTTATGAGAGAGAGACAGAGGCAAAGAGAAAATGGGAGTGCCAGGGCCTCTAGCCACTGCAAGTGAAGTCCAGACATGTGCACCACCTTGTGCATCTGACATACATGGATAGTGGGGAAATCAAACCTGGGTCCTTAGGCTTCTCAGGCAAGTGCCTTAACCAGTAAGCCATCTCTCCAGCCCTCTGCTTTAAAAAAAAAAAAATGTGTTAAATGGGCATAGTAGAATTGTCTACCTCAAAACATTACACTATCGGGGCTTGAGAGATGGTTCAGCAGTTAAGGGTGCTTACTTGCAAGACTGATGACCTGGGTTCAATTCCTTAGTACCCATGTAAAGCCATATACAGAGTGTGGCACATGCATCTGGAGTTCGTTTGCAGTGGCTGGAGGCCCTGGCACTCCTATTTTCTCTCTTTGCCTCTTTCTCTTTCTATCTAGTGGCTGGAGGCCCTGATGTGCCCATTCTCTCTTTCTCTCTGCCTCTTTCTCTATCGCTCTCAAATGAATAAAAATAAAGAAAATTTAAAAAAACCAAAAGAATGTCTGTTTAAATGCTAATTCTTTAGCATAGTGATGTTTGCAATGGACTTTAGGAATATTTTGCTTACTTTCATGCTTTATTGAAGATAACTTGAGGGCTCCAGATCATAGTTGTATCTGTAATATTTTTGCCTTCTTTAGTTATTGCTGTGGTTTTTATTTTGGTTTGTTTGTTTTGATTTTTCAAGTTAGAGTCTCATTCTAGCCCAGGCTGACCTGGAATTACTGCGTAGTCTCAGGGTGGCCTTGAACTTACGATGATCCTCCTTCCTCTGCCTCACGAATGTTGGCATTAAAAGCATGAGCCACCACGCCAGGCTGCTGTTTTTAAAACTTTTCAACTGTTTATTGTGGTATATCAACACTGTCTTAATCATTCTGCGGTATCCAATTCAGTGACATTAAGTACTTTCCATTGTTGTGCAACCATCACTACCCTCTATCTTTAGAACTTTTAAATTATCCTTAATTAAAACTCCATACCACTTAATCAGGAAGTGCCTATTATCCATTGTTTCTTCTCTCTTTGGTTGCTTCACTCATTTTAGCAGGAAAAAGCTCATTTCTTTCCTGTAACTATACCACCAGCTGTAACTTAGTAGGAATTGTAAAATGATTTTAACATCCACAACATTCTGTGGCCTCAATTATTAAGACTCTGGTTCAAACCTGACTTTGAACAAGAGAGAATGAATATGGGCATGTCAGGGCCCCTAGCCATTGCAAAAGAACTTCAGATGCATGCACCCTCATATGCATCTGGCTTACGTGGGTTCTGGGGAATTAAACCTGGGTCTTTAGGCTTCACAGGCAAGCACCTTAAGTGCTATGCCATTTTCCAGCCCAAACTTAATTTGCAATCTTCTTCCAGATCCTTATGCCAAAATAAATAAAGTAAGCCCCTGTTATTGGCTCTAATATATCTGCTCAAGCCACACTCTCCATTTGGAATGGCTTTGCTATTAGTTTTTCCTGCCCCTACCTCTGCCTGCTGAAATCATTCGGGAATCCAAATCACATTTTAACTTCTCCATCAGAGCTGCTTGTCCATCTCAGCTTCTAGCGCACTCTCCCTTTCTTTTGACCTGTTATCACAGATATTAACTAACCATAATAATGTATTTCACACTCCTTTTGTCAAAGAGCTCCTACCAACAGAACCTAAGTATATTGCATTGTTGATTTGTTCATACATCGATTCAAACAATATGGTATACCAAGGGCCCAACAAATATTTCCTGAACAAACAGAACTGTCAAATCATCGAGTTTTGATGGATACGCCAATAAACATCTCTTCCACTTTGATTTTTGTTAAAAAAAAAAAAAAAAAAAAAAAAACCTCTGAGGTCTTATATTCCAGATGGTTACTATCTGTAATAAAATAATGTATCAGTTTTTAATGAGATCAACAAGGTGTATTTCTAGTAATTAATGTTTGCAATTTCTACTTGGACAAGATTCTGCAGTTATCTTTTCTCAGCTCCCTGTAAGTCTTAGCCGACAACAATGAAACAAGGAAGGTGTAAACCCCTACCTAGCTTTCATAAGGGTCACCTGTAAGGGAAAAGTTCCCTGCCTGTGAGTCAGCAGTACTTTTCCTTCATTACCACTCCACCTGAGAATTACTGTCACTAGGGGCTGGAGAGATATTTCAGCGATTAAGGTGCTTGCCTGCTAAGCCTAAGGACCTAGGTTCAATTCCCCAGTGCCCATGGAAGCCTAGCCGCACAAGGTGGCGCATGCGTCTGGAGTTCGTTTGCAGTGGTTGGAGGCCCTAGCACGCCCATATTCTCGTTCTCTCAAAGAAAATATTTATTAAAAAAAAAAAAAAAAGAATTACTGTCACTCAATTTCTTCTCATTGGCCAAGTCTCTGCAGGGAGGAAACTTCTAAGGAAGCAAGGTTTTGCAAGGAGTCCCTACACCCTGGAAGCAGCTCCACTCATTTTCCCCAGCCGTAACAAGTTCAGATTCCTCTCGGATCCTCCTCGAGGCTGCGATGCAAATTCAAAGCCACTTATGAAACTAAAAGAGAGAGAGAGAGAGAGAGAGAAGAGAGACAGACAAAGTCACCGCCACTGCTGCCTCAGGGACTCCGCGAGCCTCTGCTCCCTTCCGGCGCGGCCCGGGAGAGTCGCAACCCCGCTGTCATCCACCCGCGGTCCCCAAAGCCAGGAAAAAAAAACCCAAAACCAAAACAAGCCCACCGGCCTCTGCCCCACCCAGGAGCGCAGAGCACACAGACAAGATCACCCCAAAACTCCCCCGAGTGGCGCGGACCAGGCCTTGGGAGGCTTAATCAGACTTCCAAGACGACCACCCGAAGTGGGGCGCCGTAGGCACCATCGCCCCACGCGGCCTCCGGACCCTTTCCGCTCCCAGGCCGCTCTAGGCGCACCCGGAGGCCGCCGTCTCGTTGCTCGCCGCGCCTGACGTCATCACCCGGCGCCGCAGCGCGGTGGTGTGGGCACGCGCAGCTGAGAAGATGTCTCCGACGCCGCCGCTTTTCAGTTTACCCGAGGCGCGGACGCGGTTTACGGTGAGTTGGAAAGTCTGCGAGGACGCGGGTGTGACCCGGTTATTCCTCCTTTCCCTCCTCCTCCCTGAAAGTGGCCCTCCCCTGCCCCACCCCCTCCGGGGGAAAGCGAGGCTGGAGGATTTCTAACGCCGGCCCCTCCGGGGGACCGGCCGGCGCGGAAGGACGCCCTTACCTGCCGCCTCCGCCCACCGGCAGCTCCGGGTCCTGGGTGCGTTCGTGCCCGGCCTAGCAGAGTTCACCCACTGACGGCCCAGCTCTGCTCGCTTCGGTGGGCAGGTGTCTCCGGAAGGAGAACAGCTGGATGGAAGGGCGAGGGCGGCAGTGGTTTTCTGCTCCAAACCCCGGGTCCCGGCTCCGCCTCCAGAGCGGCCAGCTGACGGTCCTGACAGCCAGCCTCCCCTTCCCTCCCCTCCCCCTCCCTTCCCTCCCCTCCCCCTCCCGATCTGGAGGAGCTGCTGAGCTGGGACGAGGCAAACCCATCGCCTCGGGAAGGGTTTCCAGCTGTTAACTTGTCATTGCCCATTGGCAAAGGGTAGTTTGAGCGTTTCTGGGGGTGTGGAGCTTTCATTGTCAGCTTGTTTTTCTATCCCAGTTAACACAGTAGGTGGTTGTATTATCCCTGGAACTAGAAACCCAGACAGGACCCCTCCTCTTCTCCCCCCTCCTTAAAAAGTTAAGTGACTTGACTTTGCTAGGTTTTCTGACTTTAGATCCACTGGTCTTGAACTTGTGTTGCCCGTCGCAGCAGCAACACGTATTGAAGAGCACAAGCTGTTTGCTCTCTCTCTGCTCGGTACCAGCAGTTCATACGTGCTTTGACAGCTCAGATTCTTAACCGTGTTTATGAAGTTATAGAATAAACATGGTGTGAGAAAAGTGATTCTTTGTGGTCAGTAGTTGTCAGGTTTGCACTGTTATTTTGTTTTTGATGGTTTATTTCACCATAATTGTTTTCCTGAAAGGAATCACACACACACACACACCCCCGTGCTACGGATAGAACCAGACCCACGCACTCTACCAGTGAGCTCTGCTCTCAGCCTTGAAAGGCTCCACTTAATTGGAGATCATTTAGTCCAATACTTCTCACGTTTCAGTCTGTGTTATCACCTGGAGATCTTGTTAAATGAGGATTCTGATTCATTAAGGTTAGAGTGGAGGCCAGAAACGCTGGCCTTCTAACAAGCTCCCAGGTGATGCTAATAAGGATCTGCAAACCTTACCTTTAATTGGTTGAGGGTAAGAAAACACGAGGAAGTAAAGGAGTATCCCCAGAATCACTCAGCTTACTAGTGGCAGGGCCAGGAATGGACCAATTACAGTATAAATTTAACCCATTATCAAGTAATAAGATAGCTTTATAAACCTATGTCATGTCACACAGAATGCACGACTGCAATATTTTCATCTTTAAATTATGGCTTCTTTAAGATAATCCGTGGTTCTTTATTCATTGCTTACTATTTGTTAGACATTGTGCTAAGAAAGTACCTGTAAGAGGTAGGTCTTGAGATGGGAAGGAAAGGATGTATAGAAGTTGGATGAGCAGGCCAGAAGAACAGCACGAATGTGTGAACACACTCAAATGAGCTTGATAGGAAATGATGAAAAAGTAGTTTAGTGCTAAAGAGCAGGGTGAAGCCAGCTGGGTAAATTGAGTGCAGTAACATCAAGGATCTTGGAGCCATAAATCTTCAAAAACAAAGCATGTAATTGAGCCATGTAGGGATTTTTTTGTTGTTGTTGTTGTTTTTGTTTTTGAGGTAGGGTTTCACTGTAGCCCAGGCTGACCTGGAATTCACTATGTAGTCTCAGGGTGGCCTCGAACTCACGGCGATCAGCCTACCTCTTCCTCCTGAGTGCTGGGATTAAAGGCGTACATTTGTTTTTTGAGACAGGGTCCCATTATGTAGCCTAGGTTGGCCTGGAACTCTCCAGGGTAACCCAGGATGACCTTGAGCTCATTCTGTGTCTGTCTCCTGTGTGCTGGGATTACAGGCATGCAGCACCATGCCTAAGATGACTTGATGAATAATGTAATGTAATAATGTAAACTATAAGCAAAAATTTTCCAACTGTTTGCCATTTTTGTTTTTGTAGAAATCTACCAGAGAAGCCTTGAATAACAAAAATATCAAGCCATTGTTGAATACCTTCAGCCAGTTACCTGGCAGGTAAGGCCTTACAGTCCTTGAAAAATATCTGCCTGAGAATTTGTACTTCAAGTGAACAATTTAAAAAATGAGGGTGTCTTTTGTTTTTAATAGTGAAAATGAAAAAAAGTGTACCCTAGACCAGGCTTTCAGAGGGGTTCTAGAAGAAGAAATTGTAAGTACTTTTTTCCCTTGTTCATTGTTAAAATTTTGTTGGCAAATTAACAAACCATGTACTAGAAAATTTCTTTTTTTAAAAAAAAAGAAAATTGCTTTTATTCTTAAAATGGATATTTAAACATGACTTTTTGGAAACATGTTTTATTTATTTGCACATATGTGTGTTTATGTATGTGCATGCCACACTTGTTCCTATAAACAAACACCAGATGTTTGCACCCCTTTTGTGTCTATTTCATGTGGATAGCTTGGGAATTGAACCCAAACTGTCAGGCTTTGTAAGCAAGCATGTTTAACTGCTGAGCCATCTTCCCAGCCCCCATGACAGGGATCCCTGTTATGACTTTTTGTATGTGCATGTGCATTGCAGATTTCAAGTGTATGGACATATTTGCAAATGTGTGGGTAGAGACCAGAGGTTGATGCAGGTGTCTTCCTCGATCGCACTCCACCCTGTCTGAAGCAGGGTCTCACTGGAGCCTAGAGCTAGCATTCCAGCTTGTCTAGTTAGTCAGCTATCGACAGGGATCTCCTGTCTGTGCTTCCTAGCACTAGGATTTTATGTGGGTACTGGGATCCTAACTCCAGTCCTTACCCTATGTAGCAAGAGTTTCACCCACTGTGCCATCTCCCTAACCCCAAACATGGCATGTTTGTTTCTTAGAAATATGAGCTCACTACCTCGTGAAAGCTGTGTTGATAGCATAGGAGTGAGGCCATAATTAAGGATTTTCATAGCTCAGGTGCACTTTAAGGCTTTGACAGTAAGAAAAGTTGACATGCTTAAGGAGCAAGGTGGTCGAAGGTACATTCTCTCACTTACATATAAATGTGTGGCATGTCCTGTACTAGCATAAAAGGTCTAGTCCTAGGATGTTTATCTTAGGAGCTAGGATTCCATGTCATTATTTTCCGGTGGCGTCTTCTTTGCCAGTAAACATATACAAGTAACTAAGTCCAGTCCAACCTCACTAGAGAAATTTAATGTGATCATGAGGAATCTAAATATTTGCCGTTAGTGGGCCTCCTGAGTGGAAGGGAAATGCTTGGCTGTTTGTTCTTGGTCAAGCACAGGCTAGCTACCAAAGTGCTGATTCCCTCAATTGGCCAAAAGTTTACCCTTTTCTCTAAGACAACTCTGGATCACACTGACTCTTCTTTCATACTACCTTTTCCATTATGATTGTGAGGTACTGGAAAAGTTTTTCTTCTGAGCTATAATTTTATTTGTAAGATCAGTGCTATATACAGCAACCCTCGATAATCACTGGTTAGTATATGATTTTATAGTACTAAGCACTACCTCCCTCCAGAAGACCTTTCCTGAGGCCCCAGTATTACCATGTTTTTATTCGGGCCCTGTCTTTGTCCTGTGCCGTTGATTTAGTCAAGATCTCTGCATTTCTGTGCCTGAGCATACTAATGTTATCATATTTCTGAGACCACTGAATTTTGATTGACTCACTATTTATTACCTGACATACTTCTAAAACCTGTATACTTCTGTTCATATTTTGTTTTTATGAAATTATTATATATAAGAAATATCATTCCTTGGTGTCACAATCCATCAGTTTGATGTCAGAGGACACGTTATTTTGCTATTAAATTAGTCCAAACTCTTGTTTCTAAATTAAATTGTTTCTCTTTTGTTGGTAGATCAACCATTCATCATGTGAAAACGTTTTAGCTATTATTTCTCTTGCTATTGGGGGAGTGACTGAAGGTAAGTTGTGTGTTTGTTTGTTTGTTGGTTTGTTTTTAGATTTTATTTTTATTTATTTATTTAGTAGAGACAGAGAGAAGGAGAGAGAGTGAGTGAGAATGGGTGCGCCAGGGCCTCCAGCCACTGTAAACGAACTCCAGATGCATGCACCACCATGTGCATCTGGCTTACGTGGGACCTGGAGAATAGAACTGGGGTCCTTAGGCTTCACAGGCATGCCCTTAACTGCTAAGCCATCTCTCCAGCCCTTGTGTTGTTGTTTTTTTAAGTTATCTTGGATATGACATGTTTTACTTAAAACTTCTCCCCATACCTCTGCGCCTCTCTGGTTTTGTTCCTTCTTTATGTGTGGTTCTAGTCATCCAATGCATTACCTCATGGGTGCTAGTCAAGCACTCTGCCACTGACTTACGTCCCTAACCCTTTGCTCATTCTTTTTAAGTTTTGTCTGACTCCTTGCCTTTGCCAAGAATTTGTCCTAAATGAGTTTATACTTATTTCTCATGTCAGTTATGCAGTGCGCACTGTGGCACTTTCTTTGTGGTCCAGGTGTTTCAACGATGCATAAATAGTTATGAGCATCTACCATGTGCCTGGGACTAAATTGGGACCTGGAGAATCAAGGGTGAATAAAACATGTTCCACATCTATAATAGTGACGGGGCAGATGAATGTGTGGGGTGAGAATAATGAAAGAAGCAGGACAGGTGGTCCAGTGGAAAGGGATTTGTGTGCCCTGCTCACAAGCAGTTTTGGCACAGTGCTTGGATCAAGAAAGATGGCTGGCCGGAATCTCAGCAGATGACGTACAGTGCAGCAGTGGCGGTGTAGGAGAGGGTTAAGAGACAGGATCAGCAAGGTGCATAGTAAGCACTCATCAACTAACATGTGTCGAAAGCTCAAGTAGTTGCAGAAAGAAAAAAAAATGAAAAAGCAGCTCATTAGCATTCTCTGACTCAGTTGGTTAAAATACTCAATTCAAACCATATATGTGAAAGCTGCCTTTTAATCTGTTAAGCATTATTTATGCCATGTCTCATTTTGATAATTATTTCTACACACCTGGAACACAAGGAAAAAATTATTGCCCAGTGTCACAGCAAACAGTTTTGTAAATTTAAGTTCCCTGAATTCTGACTTTGCCTGTTAAAACTTTTAAACTCCCCAATCATTCATTCGTTCATTCAGCTTACTTAAGTGGGTTCTGCAATGCAATTTTTCATGCCCAGTTTCTGTCAGTTGACTATGTGTGCTTAGTTCATTAATTAACTTGATGTTATTCTTACAAGGCTGCTGATGGTCTTAAGATGAAGTTGTCAAGTCTATTCCTAGCACCTTAATTGAGAAAGATGATGATTTATGAACTTAAGCTGTAAAAAAAAAAAAAAAAAACTTAAATAATTAGTTTTCTTTTACTTTGAGGGGAGAGGTTATTTTTGGTTATTTATGTGACATTTCCTTTTTTATTATTTGTTTATTTATGAGAGGGAAAGAGGCAGAGTGAGTGACAGAGAGAGAATGGGCATGCCAGGGCTTCCAGCCACTGCAAACGAACTCCAGATGCATACGCCTCCTTGTGCATCTGGCTTACATGGATACTGGGGAATCGAACCAAGGTCCTTTGGCTTTGCAGGCAAGCACCTTAACTGCTAAGCCATCTCTCCAACCCTGTGACATGTTTCTTACAGTGTTCGTAAATACATTTTATTTAACTTAACATCTGCTCAGCATCTACACTGGGAAGATGACTTGTTGGCATGTGCTCAGTGATGCAGGAGCTCTATCTACAGTGTGCTGATTCAGAAGCAGAAATAAGGTGGTCTGCTCAGAGGGATCTGGAAGGTTTTGTAAATGAGCTGACATTTCTGGTATGTTTTGAAAGAAGGAGTCCAAATTTGCTGTGTGATAAAGAGGAGGACAACTTAGGAGGAAAAAAATACTTTTGACAAAACATTGGTAGTATGGTCATAGTCCAGTATTTAGAAATGGGGTGCAGGGGGGAGCTTGCTGCACAGCATGAAGTCCTGAGTTCAGATCCCTAGCTTCTATGTAAAAAACAGGCACAACAGTGGATGCCTGCCACCCCAGTACTGGTGAGGTACAGATAGGATGATCCATGAGGCTTGTGGCCAGCTAGCCTAACTGAATCAGCTCCAAGTTCAGTGAGAGAACCTGTCTCAAAAATTAAGGTGAAGAGGGCTGGAGGGATGGCTTAGTGGTTAAGGCATTTGCCTGCAAAGCCAAAGGACCCAGGCTCAGTTTCCCCAGGACCCACGTTAGACAGATGCACAAGGAGTTGCATGCACTTAGAGTTTGTTTGCAGTGGCTGGAGGCCCTGGCATGCCCATTCTCTCTCCCTCCCTCTCTCTGTCAAATAAATTAATTTAATTAAATATTAAAAAATATAAGGTGGGGCTGGAGAGATGGCTTAGCAGTTAAGGCACCTGCCTCCTAAGCCTAAGAATGCTGGTTCCAATATCCAGCGGTTCCAATCTCCAGGTCCCATGTTTAGCCAGATGCAAAGCCAAATGCAAGGGCTCAATGCTGCACGTGACCACAAGGGGGCACACGCATCTGGATTTCATTCCCAGCAGCTGAGAGGCTGCTGGCGCGCCCATCTCTGTTTTCCTCTCCCTCTCTCCAAAAAAAATAAAAAAAAAAAAAGGTGAAGAGCAATTGAGGAAGACACCCACCCAACATTGACTTCTCTCCTCCACACACACACACACACACACACACATCTGCACATGCGCCCAAATACACACACACACCCTAAACACTAAAACGTTTATTGTAATTATAATATACATAAAAATTTTGGTCCTTACCCTTTTCACTTAACATTAATATTTATCATAATCATCATTTTTAATTGGCTCCATTATATTCTTTTAAATAGTTTAGTGGTGAAGAGAACAGACTGTGAAGCCAGACTGCCTGGGTTCTACTATGTACTGCCTGTGTGATCTTGGGCAAGTTGTTTAATCTCTATGTCTCAGCTTTCCCATTCTATTATATGAAGAAAATATGATCTACCTTACAAGACTATAAAAATAAATATATTTTATGCATAAAGCTCTTAATGTGCCTGATACGGTGTTATAAAAAATTACTGTATCATTATTTAGTATACATACCAAAAATTATTCATCACCAAGTTGGGACTTTTAGTTTGCTTCTGTTTCTTGTCCTAAAAAGCCTTGCTGTGAGTGACAGGGTATACCTTGCCTTTGGGATTATTTTTGGTCAGCTGTTTTAGTCTGTAGCAGTTTAAACTTTGAAATTGCCCTGTGCGCCCTTGAAGGTGTTTGTACCGCGTCTACGCCCTTTGTGCTCCTTGGAGACGTGCTGGATTGTCTGCCTCTGGATCAGTGCGACACCATATTCACTTTTGTTGAAAAAAATGTTGCTACTTGGAAATCAGTAAGTGCCTTAGTTTCTGTTCCTGCTAATGTTATCTCTCTATAGATACAGAATTCTGAGGACAGTTTTATTTTGTTGGATTTTTTTGTTGTTGTTGAGCTCATATTTCTAGTATTACTGGTTGCCAAAATGTCTGTCCCTGTGAGAGAATTACATATTGGATTTTCTTTGGAAAACCAAATAAAAATTGAGTGTAGAGAAAAAATTGATTGGCAAATCTTGACTAGTAGAAAATTAGTTAAAAATATAGGTATAGTGGTGCACACCTGTTTTTCCAAGTACAGGCAGGAGAGCTGCAGAATTCCAGGCCTTCTTAGAGAGAACCTGTGTCAACAAACAAAAGGCAAAAAGAAATTAACATACTTTCAGATGTTGACAAGTTACTCAGTGTTGTGTTATCATACATGTCTGGAAATTCTACCTCATTGAGCGTTAGCAGAAAGCAAAAGTAGCAGGTGGATTCTCAATGCATGATTTACCTCTGATTGTTTGAAGGGGCTATGGCAACTTCTGAAGAATAATGATAATTTTCTCTTATTTCAGAATACATTCTATTCTGCTGGGAAAAATTATTTACTACGTATGTGCAATGGTAAGTAATTCAATAGTAAATTACTACTTTTTAAAATGTGTAGCTAAGCCGGGCATGGTGGCACACGCCTTTAATCCTAGCACTCATTAGGCAGAGATAGGAGGATTACTGTGAATTTGAGGCCACCCTGAGACTACATAGTGAATTCTAAGTCAGCCTGGGCTAGAACAAAACTCTACTTGGGGGGAAAATGTGTAGCTAGCCAGGTGTGGTGGCTCATACCTTTACTCCCAGCATTTTGGCAGAGGTAGGAGGATCGTTGTTTGAGGCCAGCCTGGAACTATGTGAGTTCCAGGTCAGCCTAGGCTAGAGTGAGACTCTACCTTGAAAATACAAAAAAAAAAAAAAAAATTTGCAGCTAGAGCTGGGCTTGGCGGCACATGCCTTTAATCCCAGCACTCTGAAGGCAAAGGTAGGAGGATTGCTGTGAGTTCCAGGCCAACCTGGGATTACAGAGTGAATGCCAGGTCAACCTGGGCTAGAGTGAGACCCTACCAAAAAACAAACCAACCAACAAACAAACAAAAGGTATAGCTGGAAAAATAAGTGGTTTCATTAAATACCAGTGATAACGTTTTGAAGGTGATAAGTAGCTTCTTCCCTCCACCCCCAGGTAGGGTCTCGCTGTAGCCCAGACTGGCCTGGTATTCACTCTGTATTCTCAGGGTGGCCTTGAATTCATGGCAATCCTTCTACCTCCGCCTCCCAGGTACTGAGATTAAAGGCATGCGCCACCACACCCAGATCAAGTCGCTTCATTTTTAACTTATAGTCTAATTTACTAAAACTAATGATTCCCTTTAATTCAAACTGTTGGTCTAGATATAAATGAAAATTAGCAAAATTTATCTTGTTCATTGCTAAACTTGTTTTGTTTCTGATTTATAGTATTTTATTTTTCCATGACAACAATTTTTACTCCCATTTTGAGAACACCACCTTAGGAAAACCCTTTGGACAAATTGGATATAAAACTTAAGTATGGCTGCAATAAACATAGAATGATGTCTTTTGTGTGATGTTCATTTCTATACATGGTTAGATCTCCTACGAAGATTATCTAAATCCCAGAATACAGTCTTCTGTGGACGGATCCAACTGTTTTTGGCCAGGCTTTTCCCTCTATCTGAGAAATCAGGTAAGCTTTTATACTTTGCCAGAAAGTTTTTTTCTAGTTTTTTTGTTTGTTTGTTTTGTTTTTGTTTGATTTTTTTTGAGGTAGGGTCTCACTCTAGCTCAGGCTGACCTGGAATTCACTATGTAGTCTCAGGGTGACCTCAAACTCATGGCGATCCTCCTACCTCTGCCTCTCAAGTGCTGGAATTAAAGGCATGCGCCACCATGCCCAGCTTTTTCTAGTTTTTAATGGATTAAAATCTATCAGGGTAAGAAAAATGATTGTAAAAAGTTGAAAGTGGGGCTGGAGAGATGGTTCAGTGGTTAAGGGCTTGCCTTCAGAGCCTAAGGACCCAGGTTCAATTCCCTAGTACCCATGTAAAGCCAGGCACAGTGGCACATACATCTGGAGTTTGCAGAGGCTGGATGCCCTAGTGTGCTCATTCTGTCTTTCTGTCTCTCGTCTTTCTCTCTTTCCTTGCAAATAAATAAAACAGTTTTTTTAGTTGAAAGTATAGAGAAGGTTCTTAAAAATAATTATATCCTGAAACAAAACCATTGACTTTTTAAGTTCTAAGTTTATTAATTATAATATTCCACTGAATCACACTAAAATATGTAGATATGAACTAGCTTGCCTAAATTTCATTTCCCATTACAAGCCTATTTTTGTTTCTATTTTCTCTTTCAACTACTACTATTTGCCATATTTACTTCCTTTAATATATTATACAAATTTTTATTGTGAAATATAGCACCTATTGAAAGGTATGGAAAGCAAATGTAGAGATTAAGGATTGTGAAGCAAACACTTGTCTAACCACAATATGGCTCCAAAAATGGAACGCTGCTAGTTCTCCAGAATCTTCCAGTCATACTCTATTCACATATGCCAGATTTTAGTGCCTCTTTGTTTTTGTTTTGCCTATCTTAATGTAGGGCCAATATAGCACACACTTCATATGTTGTGAAGATTGAATTAAAACAGCAGTGCTTGCCTATAGGAAGACCTGTAACATACGATAACAATGAGTTTATATGCTGTCTTGTGATACTAGATCTAAGTGGGTTTTTTTTATTTCCTACTTAAATATGAAATTTCATCTCATTAGAAATAATCTTTATCTTCTGTTCTCCCATTCTATAGAAAATCAAATATCTTAATTTTTTTGAAAATAATACAATTTTTTGTCTACTCCTAAAATTTGTTTGGTTTTCTTTAATTTTCCTATGATGTATCCATGTATGGATTTCTTTTATCTATCCCACTTGGAATTTGTGAGCATCTTAAATTTAGGGAATATTGGCTTTTATCCAGTCCACAAAAATTTTAGCCATTATTTCTTCAATTATAAATATTTCTTTTTTTTTTTTTTTTTTTTTCAAGATAGGGTCTCCCTCTAGCCCAGGCTGACCTGGAATTCACTTTGTAGCTTTAGGGTGGCCTTGAAGTCATGGTGATCCTCCTATATCTGCCTCCCAAGTGCTGGGATTAAAGGCATGCGCCACCACGCCGGGCTTCTTTTTATCTCTTTGAATCTCCAATTAAATATTGATTATACCTTCTCACTGCATTCTCTGTCTCTTACTCTTTGTACATGCATATCTCTGTGTATGTATGTGTGTGTTTTGTCTTTCTCCACTTCATCATGAGAAAGTTCATAAGGAATATTTTCTAGGCTATTACTTCCTTCTTTTTTAGCTATGAATAATCTCATAAATGATTTTTAATATCAGTTAATGTTCTTTTCATTTCCAAAGGGTCTTTTATTTTCATTATTTAAAAGTTATTTTTTGTTGACATACAGATTTTTTTTTGTTTTGTTTTGTTTTTTTCAAGGTAGGGTCTCACTCTAGCTCAGGCTGACCTGGAATTCACTCTGTATTCTCAGGGTGACCTCGAACTCATGGTGACCTTCCTACCTCTGCCTCCTGAGTGCTGGGATTAAAGGCGTGCACCATCATGACCAGCCAACATACAGATTTTTAGTTGGTCTTTAGAGATTTAGGTATCATTCATTTTGGCATTTTCATATGCATTTCGTTTTTGTTGGTTCCCATTTCTTACCTATCTTCAACCCCTTGTCCCCCAATTCCCATCCCCTAGTATTTTCTCCTCTTATGTTATCCAAAAAGTCTACTGCATCGCTTTTTAGTTCCTTATTCCCTTCTGATCTTTTTTTTGTGCACATTCATGTGTGTCATGTATGTTTTATGTGTGTGGGTAAGTGTGCATATGTAGGAGCAAGCAAATTGAGATCAGAGGAAACATTTTAGATGTCTCTTTCGGTGTACTGAATTCTGAAATTGTCAAGACAGAGAGAGATAAACTTGTTTTTTCTGTTGAAAAACAATGTATTTCTAGAGGGAATATTAAACTACATTATTTTAATGAGTTGCATTTTTAAATTTATTTATTAATTTGAGAGACAGAGAATGATAGGTGTTCCAGGGCCGCTAGCCACTGCAAACAAACTCCAGACACATGTATCACCTTGTGCATCTGGCTTACTTGGGTCCTGCAGAATCAAACCTGTGTCCTTTGGCTTTGCAGGCAAGCACCGTAACCACTAAGTCATCTCTTCAGCTCAATGAGTTGTATTGTTTTGTAAATATTTTATTTATTTGTTTATTTGAGAGAAAAAGAGACAGATAGAGAGCCAGAGAATGGGGATGCCAGGACCTCTAGCCATTGCAAATGAACTCCAGATGCATGTGCCACTTTGTGCATCTGGCTTACGTAGGTACTGGGGAATCAAACTCGGGTCCTTAGGCTTTGCAAGCAAACACCTTAACTGGTAAGCCATCTGTCCAGCCCCCAGTGAGTTGTATTTTTAATATAATATTTAAATTACAAATGTGTAGAACTTTTTTTTTTAAAGAAATACAGTATTTTTCCTAAGATTTGGAAACTATAAGTATCAGTGGATTTGCATTGAAAATCTTTTCCTTTTTTTCAATAGGTCTTAACTTGCAGAGTCAATTTAACCTGGAAAATGTCACTGTTTTCAATACCAATGAGCAGGAAAGCACCCTGGGTCAGAAGGTAAGGCTGTTAGGAAACCTTAAAAGGTTTTGTTGATAAGAAATAAAATGTGTCCTGGGTTCATCAAGAATTTAAAGACATTAGCTTTCTTTTTAATTTATAGCAATTATATTTATTTTGTATAAAATATTCAAACTACTTAAAATTGAAAGGTAGATTGTAGTAAATTATTGAGTAGCTGTAGTTTTATTAGATTGGATTAGTAGAGTAGCTATACTTAGTATTTTTGTGTCTTTGTATAGTTACGTGTGGGTGCGCATGCATGTTGGAGACCAGAAGTTAACGCTATCTTCCTAAGTCACTCTCCACCTTATTTTTTGAGACGGGAGGATGGGCATGGTGGTGCATATCTTTAGTCTCGACACTTGGAAAGCTGAGGTAGAAGGTTGCCATGAGGTCAGGGCCAACTTGACACTATAGAGTGAGTTCTAGGTCAGAGCTAGAATGAGACACTGCCTACAAAAAAAAGTTTGAGACAGAAGAACTGCATCCAGAGCTCACCAGTTCAGCTAAACTTACTAGCCAGCAAGCCTGGAAATTCTGTCTGTGTCAACCCAACACCGAAGTTGCAAGCATGCACTGCACCAGCCAGCTTTTACATGGCTACTATGTACCTTAACTCAGGTCCTCATGCTTGCATGGCAAGCACTTTATTGACTGAGTCATCTCCCCAGCTCTGTAATTAGTATTTTGGTAGCAGTAATCACAAAGTAGGTTATAGAAGAGTTGAATTTTCTATTTTAAACATTGCTTGAATTTTTTACATATTTCTATAAATACATCTCTACAACCACTCCTAGTACTACCTATCTAACCTTATAGGATGCTTTAGGTATTTAAAATGAGCTGATATATTATTTCTCAATATATAAAGATATAAATAATATATAAAAATTTTATATTTTATAAATTTTATATTTTATAAAAAATATATAAAATAAAAATTTATAAATTTGTAATTTTATAAATATATAAATTATATATAATATATAAATTTCTCAAATTTATTTTCTTTAACTTTATGTATTTCTGAACCAGTACATTTAGATCTGTCTGGATTTTTGATGATTTATGATGTCTTTGAGTGGTTGTATTACAATCCCATGTCAATAGACATTTAAATAATTTCTAGTGGGAAAAGTTGGTGACAGTATTGCAGTGAGTGGTCCTATATATACATGATTGCTAAGTTATGCAGGTGTTTCCTTTGAATAAGCAAAATGGCTAGGTTAAAGTATGTCCATCCTCCAGATTGTGACAGCTGTGGTCAGGTTACTTCTCAGAAAAGTTACACCCACTTACATTGTTCTCAGTGACAGATGAGGACACTGGCTTCTCCATGTTTCTAGAACCTCACAACCTCACATGCCAACACTAGGAACCACATATTTTGATTATTTTAAAAAAATCTTTGCTAGCTGGGCATGGTGGCGCACGCCTTTAATCCCAGCACTCGGGAGGTAGAGGTAAGAGGATCACTGTGAGTTCGAGGCCACCCTGAGACTACATAGTGAATTCCAGGTCAGCCTGGACCAGAGTGAGACCCTACCTTGCAAAACAAAAAAACAAAACAAACAAAAATCTTTGCTTAGTTGAAAAAATACTTCAAAATTAAAGGGTTTTGTTCTAATGTACATTTCCTTGATTATATTGAGTTTGAAGAATTTACTATGGGTTGATTGGAGTTTATTTTTCCTCTGTGAGCTCCCTCTTCATGCTATTTGACCATTTTATATTGAAATTTCTGTATTTCTGTGTGTGTGTGTGTGTGTGTATATACATATATACATATTACACATACACACACCCTTTGGGCATGGTGGCGCATATCTTTAGTCTCAACACTTGGAAAGTATTTTTTCCCAGACAGAATCTATTAGTTTTGTTTGAAAAATAACTGGTTTAAAGTTTTCTATGTTTTCTACATGACTGTTAGGTCAGTGTTCTACTCTTATGACTGTCACATAAGATTCCCTTTGCCTTAAAGGCTGTAGGTCTGGGGGATGGAGAGCGAGCTCAATGGTTAAAAGTGTTTGCTTGCAAGCCTGCCAGCCAGAGTTTAATTCCCCAGCACCCATGTAAAGCCGTGTGCAAAAAGTGGTGTACATGTCTGTGATCTTAGTGTACCTATGGCAACAGGAGTCGAGTCAGGACAATCTGGAAGCTTGCAGGTCAGACGCACACACAGCAACAAAACAAGGTAGACTGTCTCCACAAAGTGCAAGGAAGGAGAGGACAAACACCTCAGGGTTGTCCTCAGACCTTTCCACCTGTGCACCAGGGTGCACACACGCACACAACAGAAAAGATTAAACTAGACCTCTAGTAGGAATTGTCTAGCAATATGGAACTTTTTTTTTTGGTTTTTCGAGGTAGAGTCTCACTCTGGCTCAGGCTGACCTGGAATTCACTCTATAGTCTCAGGGTGGCCTTGAACTCATGGCAATCCTCCTACCTCTGCCTTCTGAGTGCTGGGATTAAAGGCGTGCGCCACCATGCCTGGCAATATGTAACTTTTTTTGTTTGTTTATTTTCATTCAGTTTTCTTTCAGTGCTATCTTGTGTTTCAGAGTGAATGGCAATTTAACAACGTGCAGCCCCAAACATTCCTCAGGAGACCTTGTTAATACTCAAACATCTTCCCATCTCTTCCTTAGCACATTCATTGTAGCTTTATTTTGTGTGTGTGTATGTGTGTTATGTGCATGCATGTTCATGTGGGTGTGGGTGTACATATATGTGTGCAGGTGTGCATGCACATGCATGTGAAGGCCAGAGGTTGACATGAAATGTCTTCCTTTGTCACTCTCCACCTCATGTTTTGAGACAGGGACTCAGTGAACCTAGAGCTCACCGATTTGACTAGACTAAAAAGCCAGCAAGCCCAAGGGATCCTCCTGTCTGTCTTCCCAACACTGGGATTACAGGCACATGCCGCCACAGCCAGTTTTTACATGGGTGCTAAGATCCTAAAATCAGGTACTCATGCTTGCTCAAGCACTTCACCAATCAAGTTATTTTCCCAGCTTCTAAATTCGGTCATGAAGCAGATGGTCTTTTTTTTTTTTTTTTTAAGCACACTGAGGATAGAGAAGAAGGGATGGATGTAGAAGAAGGTGAAATGGGAGATGATGAAGCTCCAACAACTTGGTGAGTTTGTAGAATTTAGATTTCTTCATTTACAGAGATAGGTTAGCAAGTACTAGAATTTAAATACAAGGAGGAAGGACATTATGTTTATAGATCTGTTTACATACAACTTTCATGTGTGTGAATGAGAATAATTTACTAGTGGGCTATGTCAGTTGGCTTCTAAGTTATGGGTGGATAGTTCATTATTGACATCACCTGTCGTGAGCATATCCCAGCATTTGAATTGCCAAGCAGTGTCAACCTTAGGAGCTCCTCCCTTTCTTCCGTCCTGTCAGGTCTCATAGCTGTGGCGTTGCACTGACTTGTAATGAGGTAGAAAGGATAAGGAACTCCCTTTTCCATCTCATCACTGTTCCTTCTCTCATCCTTCACAGCCCTGAACCTTCTTTCGAAATAATTGCTTCATTGTGCTAGTTGGAAGCAATAAGGAGGAAAAAGGAAAGAGGTGACTGACGACTTTCAGTAGCATTTTTCCAGGTGTCTGAGGCAGTGCAGTAGAAGTTAGCATCAGTTGAACTATAAGACTCTCCACTATTGCTGCCCAAAGGATCAGCAGGAGATTCCTGTCTGCACAGGATGATGTATTTCTGATAGCCCAGATCTCAAGTTCACACGTAGCTCCATAAGAAACATTTACAAGAGGTGTGGCTTTAGGTTGAATGCCAGTACTTCCCAGTCCTGTGACGTTGAGCAAGTTACTTGTTTCCTACAGCTCAGTTTCACATTTTTAAACTATAGCAGTGCCACCTACCCACTATAGTTGTCAAGAGGATTAAATAATGGCAATCAAAAATGATCTGCTAAGGCACTTGGTATTTATCATGCTAGTTGCTGGTGTTGCAAACAGTGGGAAACACAAAGTACTCAGAACACTGTCTATCAGCTCCTACTGTTGGTAGCTGCTGCTTCTACTTTTTAGAGACCTTATATTTTACATACATGATGGGCAGAGTAGACATTTAAGGTCTGACGTGAGCAACACTGGGCTCTCCCCCTTCATCCTTCCTTTAAACTTGTTGGCCAAGGTAGTAGGCTCTAAAATAATGGGCTCTTAAAGGATACGTAGAACCCCCTGGATACTTGCTAGTTAGCTACTTCCTAGGCTGGAGAAGATAATTCAGTGGATTGGTTATAGTCATAAACTAGTGCAAGCTGCAGGATTAGCTGCCTCTCTCTCTCTACCACAATCAGTTTTTTTGGATGGAGGAAGGAAGTGTATGAAGAGTTACTGTGTGAGTGAGCAGTGACCAGATAGTCTTAAGAAGTGAGTTTATGTAAAGAGTAGCTTACCCATGAATCTACACTGTGAAATCATATTTGGTTCAAATACATCAACAAAAGCTTTTATGTACTTATTTGTACATAGTGTGTGTTTCAGGGCCTCTTGCCACTGCAAGCAATACCAGATACTTCATCACTTTTTGCATTTGGCTTACATGGGTGGCTTGGGAATTGAACCTGGGCTGGCAAGCTTTGCAAGTAAGTGCCTTGAACCACTGAGCTGTCTTCCCATTTCCCAAGCAAAAACTTTTATGCTAAACTTCCAGTACCAAGAGTGGTGGTGTATACCTGTAATCCCACACATGGGAAGATGAGGCAAGAGGATTGCTTCAGGGTTCAAAGCCAGCCTGGGTTATGTAGTGAGACATTATCTCAAAATAGCAACAACCAAAAAAATAGCTCAATAAGTTTAAGAGTACATTTTGGCTTAAGATACAAGATATTCTACTGTTCATTGTTGCACCTGAGATATAGGATGTTGTGTTGGCCATTTTAAGTAGGAACTCTCATTTATAATTCTTTTTAATCCCCTTTTTATTGACAGCTTCCATACTTACAGATAATAAACCATAACAATTTCCTCCCCTCACTTATAATTCTTTATTTCCTGCAAATATAATAAATAAGCTAGGCCTGATGGCACAGGTGTGCAGTCCCAGCAACTGGGAAGGCTGAGGCAGGAGGAGCTAATGTTGAAGACTAGTGTGGGCAAAGTAGCAAGACCCTATGTCTGGGAGGTGAGGGAGAGAGAAAGAAATGCATGGGATATGTTCAGTGATAGAGCATCTGCCTGACTTGCAGAACACCCTGGGTTTAATCCTCAGCACTGAAAAAAATTACTTATTTGGCCATGAAGGACTTGTAGCAGAGGGGAAGAAAGCTATCAAGAGGGAGTTGTTACAACCCTATCTATTTGTGCCTCAGCTGTCAGTGTTTCCTAATACATGAGTACTATTTCAGATTAGCTCTGGGAACAAGGGTATAGCTTAGTGCAGAGCATGTGACTCCTGTGCTGAAGGTGCGCGGTTCCATTCCCAATATTACAGAAAATAAATGAGTAAAAATGATTTTGTAGGGTGTAGAGATAGCAGTTAAGGCACTAGCCTATAAAGCCAAAGGACCCAGGTTCGATTCCCCAGGACCTACATAAGCCAGATGCACAAGGTGGCACACACGTCTGGAGTTCATTTGCAGTGGCTAGAGGCCCTGCGCACCCATTCTCTCTCTGTATCTCAAATAAATAAATTAATTAAATAGTAAATATTAAAGCAAAGTTTAAAAAAATGGTTTTGTGAGGTGCTTCCAAGCTAATTAAGATAGAAGATAGCCATTAGCAACTTGGAATAGGATTCTTACTGGTTCAAACATTAAATTAGATTATAAATTTCTTATCAACTAAGACAAAAAGGGACCCAAAAAAAACCTAGTTATATGATTCTCTTAGACAGAGGTAGGCTTCCATTATTCTTGAAGCAAACATCATTGATACTACATTGTAACATATGACATAATAAAATAACTATCGAAAAGGCTTATTTTGTGATATTTATTTGATTTGTACTTTATACATTTGTCTCACACTAGCATTTCATGACTGAGTGGGTAGCATTTAAATAGATTCAAATCAACATTGGTTTAAACAACATTGAAGTTGATTTCTTTCCTGTGTTGAAGTCTAGAAATGGGCAGCACTGGGCTTGTAGGACCACACTCACACTTACTCACTGAGCTACTCTAGGGACCCAGACTGCTTCTACCTTTTTGTTCCAGAATGCTTTGTTGTCTACCCTTCTTCCTGTAGTGCAGTGTTGCTCACTGTCACGCCTGCAGCTGAGCCAGCAGGGATAAGTAAAGGCAGATGATAAGGCCCAGGCATTGCTTTTGTGATTTCTACTTCCAATTTTATGTGGCTGCTTCTAGCAACCAGAAAGATCTTTACTTCCAAATAACCAAAGTAGTTGGGGTCTCTGAATTCCTTCAGATTGTTTACAAAATGTAATGTAATTATTTGTGAATATATACCTCAGTGGGGAAAAAGCAGTTGCTTCTGTGAGTTTCTGAAAAGAGTTTGTGACTCAAGAAAAGAATATTTCTATAGCTGCTCAGTAATTTAAATGTGACATTTATTTTACTAGCTCCATTCCAATTGATTACAACCTATATAGAAAATTCTGGTCACTTCAGGATTACTTCAGGAACCCAGTGCAATGCTATGAGAAGATTTCATGGAAAACATTTCTCAAGGTGAGTTGTCAGTCACAGATTGTCGAAGACCCAGTATTTTATAGGTTGTGGCAGACCTAGAACTTCTCCAACTTAGTTTTTTTGTTTGTTTGTTTTTTGTTTTTCGAGGTAGGGTCTTGTACTAGCCCAGGCTGACACTTCACTATATAGTCTCAGGGTGGCTTTGAACTCAAGGCAATCCTCCTACCTCTGCCTCCCAAGTGCTGGGAGGAAAGGTGTGCACCACCATACCTGACCAGCTTGTTTTTAACTAAAGAATTCTGAGAATTCTGTCTGTTGTAATGTTTTATACATATTTCATAATATACAGTAGCTAAATTATAAATTGATATAAACATCACTGGTGTGTGGAATAGTTTATAGCATGGAGATTTAAATGTTAGTAATTAAAAGCTTGAAGATTTTTAAAAATATAGTAATTATTGTCAACATAAAACATGATCTTTTTTTCAGAGAGGTTCCCTGCCCACCCCCCTTCCCCAAGCTTTGCTATTAAAACGGGAGTTGTAAAACTATGGCCTCGGGACAAACAGTCTGCTTTGTAAATAAAGGTTTATTGGAATAAAATCTTGAGCATTCATCTGGTTGTTTTATGCTGTCATGCTACACTTGAGTTCCAACAGCTGCTACCTTTTGTACCACAAAGCCCAAAATACTTTCTGGGCCTTTGCAAAAAAAATGAAAAATTTCCAACTCCCATTTTAGAAGAACTCTTATGTATCTAGTTCTTGCAGGGCAGGGGTGGGAAATCAAAATAAATAGATAGGTAGTTCTTAAATGACCACCGCAGGTGTGCTGGGTTCTTTCACATGCAGTTTTGAGGAGTGGTGCCATCCAAATTTAGATCTTCCACTTGGGTAGAATTTGGTGCTGTGGTTTGTTTGGTTACAGTCACAGCAAGGAAGTGCTTGAGGGTTTCCACGATTGGTTAAACAATTTAAGTGATTTTTTTATTTGTTTGTTACTGTTTTGTTTGAGACAGAGAATAGGCAGGCTAGAGGCCTCTCAGCTGCTGCGAATGAACTCCAGATGCATGGGGCGGGGGGCGGTGCTTGTGGGCAAGTGTGGCATTGCGCCCTTGCATCACTTTTTGTGTCTGGCTAATCGTGGAGATTAGAACTGGTGTTCTTAGGCTTGGCAGGCAGGTGCCTTAACCGCCAAGCCATTTCTCCAGCCCTGATAAGTTTTTTTTTTTTTTTTTTTTTTTTTGGTTTTGCGAGGTAGGGTCTCACTCTGGTCCAGGCTGACCTGGAATTAACTATGTAGTCTCAGGGTGACCTCGAACTCTCGGCGATCCTCCTACCTCTGCCTCCCAAGTGCTGGGATTAAAGGCGTGAGCCACCACGCCCGGCCCTGATAAGTTTTTATAGGCAGTCAGCCCTTCATATCAGTTCAGTCTGCATCTGTGGCTTCAATCGATTACAGATTTAAAATATTTAGAAAAATTACATCTGTACAGAAAATATACAGACTTTTTCCTTGTCATTCCCTGAACAATATAATGTAACAAATATTTTCATGGCATTTACATTGATTTGGTATTTCAGATAGTCTGTAGGTGAATTAAAGTATATAGGAGAGTATGCTTGGGTTTTACACCATTTTCAAGAACACTTTAGCAGCCTTAGAGTTTGGGTTCAGAGGCAGGATTGAGGCCCTAATACCAAGACCCTACAAACACCAAGGGACAACTGTACTTTCAAAGCATTCCTTTTCTGTTTTTTTTTCTTACAAAACTTCATAATGTAATAAATATATATATATTTTTTGAGGTAGTGTCTCACTCTAGGTCAGGCTGACCTGGCATTCACTGTGTAGTCTCAGGGTAGCCTTGAACTCACCGCAATCCTTCTACCTCTGCCTCCCAAGTGCTGGGATTAAAGGCGTGTGCCACCATGCCCAGCAATAAATCCCATTTCTTCAGAAGTACTATTTACACTTAACTTTTAGAATGCAGTGAAATCTCACACAAAACAGTTTATATCTTGTCTCTTTTTTAATATGCTTTGCCTTATATATATGGCTAATAGTAATTCTAAATATTTGATATAGAAAAGTATTAAATGTATCTTATGTAACAATGCCAAAAAAAAACTAACTTGTATTTTTGACTTTACAGTATTCTGAGGAAGTTTTGGCTGTTTTTAAGAGTTATAAGTTAGATGATACTCAAGCCTCCAGAAAAAAGATGGAAGAGTTGAAAACAGGAGGAGAACATGTATATTTTGCAAAGTTTTTAACAAGTGAAAAGGTATGGATTTATCTTTTTCATTTAAGCATAATTAGATATGGGGGGGGTCAATGTAGGGTCTCACTCTAGCCCAGGCTGACCTGGAATTCACTGTGTGGTCTCAGGGTAGCCTCAAACTCACAGTGATCCTCTTACCTCTGCCTCCTGAGTGCTGGGATTAAAGAAAGGCATGCGCCACCACACCCTGCTTAGATTTCTTTTTTCTTAGCCATCTTTTAGTAGAAATGTTTCTTGCTTTACTTTTGATTAAAGATGACAGATGTTAGTTTGAAAGTTTATTTCTTGACTAAGAAGTTGTACATGTAGCTTAATTGCTCTCAAGTGTCTGTATTTCAAACATTTGGATTTGATTTGCATTTATGAAAATATTTTACAATTTGTTTTATATAAGGGGTTTTTAAGTTTCCTGTTGATCTTATTTATATAGCTCAATAAGTAGCTGTTGTTAAAATACAATCCTAAGGGATTATATAATTTTTCTAGTCAGAATAGCACATTGGTTTTATTTTGATTCACTCCCTTTGCTCCAAACACATAGCAATGGCAGGTAAAATATAAAAAGAGAAAACCAGCAAAGACAAAGCTGGGCTTTCAGAAACAAATATCTTCATGCACCAGAAATGTAAGTAGTGAATGATATGCATCCTCAGCCTACTGGACTGAATTCAAAGCACATGTTAATACCAAGAGTTTGCACATACCAAAGACCAGTTATGCTGTATCTAGTGACCAGGGACAGAGCCACATTGACTTCTAGATGTTGAGGACTGGAGTGGAGCTTACCTACATATGAAAAGAAAAGATTACCTGCCTTCTGCCAAGGGAGATAGATGATTGGATAGGGCATTATGGACCCAGGAATAACAAGGACACAGCTTTGTGTAAATGCTTGCTGCTTGTGGACAGATGGCATCACCTGTGTGCTCATCAAACAGCTGTTCTAGAATATCTCAGAGGACTTCCAGACGTGGGTCCTGTAGCCCTGATGGAAGTGAATGAAAAACTGCTAGGCTAGGCAAGGAAGTGTGACTAGAGAGGAGGAAAGGAGGAGAAGTAAGCTAACAATCCTCTCACTAAAACTTCCTACTCAGACTGATTGATTAGAACTCCAAGATCTGAGAGCCAGTTGTGCATAGTGGTGCTTACCTTTAATCCCAGCACTCAGGAGGCTGAGATAGGAGGATCACTTGAGTTTGAAGCCAGCCTGGACCTAGAGAATGAGTTCCAGGTCAACCTGGGCTAAAGTGAGACCCTGCCTTGAAGAAAAAAAGAAAACAAAACTGACTTTGAGATCTGTAAAGAAATTCAGTGAATGAACACCAACAAAATAATCTGTTGGGCTATACATATATTTATTTTAGGTGAAATATACATCCTGGTCAAGGCTGTATTTTTTTATTATTATTTTGTTTTGTTTGTCGAGGTAGGGTCTCACTCTAGCCCAGGTTGACCTGGAATTCACTTGGTAGTCTCAGCAATCCTCCTACCTCTGCCTCCCAAGTGCTAGAATTAAAGGTGTGCATCACCAGCCCAGCAAGACCTTCTTTAAAAATGTTTTTATATTCACATGTAATTGATGAGGTAGTAGTAGACATTGAAAAAGCATAAGAAATTGCCAAAAAATAAATAAATAAATAAATATAGGGCTGGAGAGATGGCTTAGCAGTTAAGCACTTGCCTGTGAAGCCTAAGGACACTGGTTCGAGGCTCAATTCCCCAGTACCCACTTAAGCCAGATGTACAAGGTGGTGCATGCATCTGGAGTTCGTTTGCAGTGGCTGGAGGCTCTGGTGCACCCATTCTCTCTCTCTCTCTCTCTCTCTCTGTCAGTTGTTCTCAAATAAATAAATAAACAAAATAAGTATAAATGCAATAGAAAAATTGATTATGGTAATTAATTGGGAGTCTTAGAAATAATATCAATGAAGCCAAAATCTAGTAAACAGGAAGAATCTATAGCTTAGAGTGTAGAGAGAAAGAACCTAGAACCTACTGAACTGAAGATGGTTATG
Organism: Orientallactaga sibirica; assembly: GCA_036365145.1. Classification (NCBI taxonomy): domain Eukaryota; kingdom Metazoa; phylum Chordata; class Mammalia; order Rodentia; family Dipodidae; genus Orientallactaga; species Orientallactaga sibirica. Next base: position 533,520 of record JAEOAD010000049.1, read on the forward strand.
ACAGCATTCTTCCAGAATGCAGCACACATACCAGAAAACGTTTCTTTTAATTATTTATTTATTTGAGAGCAAGAGAGAGTAAGAGAATGTGTGCACCAGGGCCTCCAGCCACTGCAAACAAACTCCAGACGCATGTGCCATCTTGTGCATTTGGCTTACGTGGGTCCTGGGGAATGAAACTGAGGTCCTTTGGCTTTGCAGGCAAACACCTTAACTGTTAAGCCATCTCTCCAGCCATTTATTTATTTATTTATTTATTTATTTATTTATTTATTTATTTATTACTTCATATTTGAGAGAGCAAGAGAGAAAGAGCATTTCTTTTATTTTTAAAGTGAAAAGTTAGCAACCATTGAATAGGGGCTGGAGAGATGGCTCAGCAGTTAAGGTGTTTGCCTGCAAAGCCAAACAAAGGACCTCGTTCCATTCCCCAGTACTCACATAAAACCAGATGCACAAAGTGTTGCATGTGCCTGGAGTTTGTTTGCAGGGCTGAAGGTCCTGGCACACCCATTTTCTCTGTCTCTGTCTGCTTTCAAATAAATAAAATTATTTTGTTAAAAAAATCCATGGAAAAAAATCCATGGAACATAAATTGAGAAATTCTAATATCTGATATGACTTCCAGAGAACAAAATAGAGTGAATAACAGAGACACTCTATTGGAAAGAATTGAAGGTAGACTCAGGTCTACAGATTGAAACAATTCTACAAGCTGGATGTGGTGGTTCACATGGCAGTCTTCAATCTGTCTTTCCCATATGGAAAGATGGATTTGGGCTGGAGAGATGGCTCAGCAGTTAAGGCATTTGCCTGCAAGGCCTAATGACCCAAGTTCAGTTCCTCCATACCCACATAAAGCCAGATGCCAAAAGATGCCCATATATCTGGAGTTTGTTTGCAAAAGCTAGAGGCCCTGATGTGCCCATATTCATTCATTCATTCATTCATTCATTCATTCATTCATTCATTCATAGTTTCTCTCTCTCTCTCTCTGCTTGCATTTTTTTTTTTTGAGATAGAATTTCATTGTAGTCTAGGCTGACCTGGAATTCACTATGTAGTCTCAGGGTGGCCTTGAACTCACAGCAATCCTCCTACCTCTACCTCCCATGTGCTGGGATTAAAGTGGTGTGCCACCACACCCAGCTTTATTTACTTTTTTACAACTATTAGAATTAACAAGACCCAAGCAGAGTTGGAGGAGAAACATCAATAATGTTCATGAAAGCCAATAATCAATAACAACATGTTACTTAAAATAGCAGTGAAAAGCCAGGCGTGGTGGCTTATGCCTTTAATCCCAGCACTCAGGAGGCGGAGGTAAGAGCATCACTGAGAGTTTGAGGCCACCCTGAGACTACATAGCAAATTCCAAGTCAGCCTGAGCCAGAATGAGACCCTACCTCAAAAAAAAAAAAGAAAAAGAAAAAAAGAAATATAATAACCAGGAGTAATCCTTGTAGAGAAAATTATAAAGATGGAGAGACATTACTACATTTTTAGGTGAGAACAGAATGGGACTGGAGAGATGGCTCAGCGGTTAAGGCACTTGCCTACAAAGCCTAACAACCCAGGTTTGATTCCCCAGGACCCACATAAAGCCAGATGCACAAAGTAGTGCGTGTATCTGGTCTTGGTTTGAAGTGGCTACAGGCCCTGTGCACCCATTCTCTCTCTCTCCTCATTCTCTGCTTGCAAATAAATATCAAAAAGTGTGTAAAAAAGGAAGAAATAGCAGAACATATGAATTCTTAAAGATAAGGGAAAGTGTACAGAAGACCAGTTGTGTTTTTTAAAAAGAGGGGTAAAAATAAGCACGCAGCTTGCTGATACCCAAGCCAAGAGGTTGCTAGTGAATCCATCATTACTGCATGGCAGGGTAGATTAGCATGATGCTTAGCCAGTAGAACTTGTCTCTAGGGCTTTCTGAGACCAGATTGGTTGTTTACCTAGAAGGCAGCTTCTCAATCTTGCTGCAGGTCTTGAGTTTATAAGTAGTCTCAGGTTTCCCTCAGCTCTGTGCTGACAATGACGACTTCTTCACTGGAGCTCTTTCACTCCGTAGAACTAGCTCAGTGTCAGGACTGCCGGGAGCTTCCTCACTGATGACCTTCAAGTCCATGTATGCTATTCTGTATTCTGTGATACTACAAGTATGATGCAACTTTCTCTAAACTATAAAAGAAAAATGCCCACTTGTAATTGATCTCTAATTTCTGCTCGCTTATCAACCTCTGTCTCTAGCACAGGCAGCTTGGTGGGACATGTGGTGTGCTTACTGTTGTGCTGGTTTCCACGCAGACTCTCCTCTCGCCACTTTCTCTTTGTAACTTTTTATTGACAACTTCCTTACATATAGACAGTATTCCATGATCATAATCCCCTTTCCCCCACCCAAATCTCCTCTCTATGATTCCCTTCTTCTTTCCAACTAGTCTGTCTTCTATTTTGATGTCATCATTTCCCCCCGCTATTGTGCAGGTCTTGTATAGGTAGCATCAGCCACTGTGAGGTCATGAGTATCTAGGCCACTTTGTGTCTGCAAGACAGTATTATAAGCACTCTTCCTCTTTCTTAAGCTCTTCCATTCTCTCTGCCACTTCTTCTGCAATGGTTCATGAGCCTTGGAGAGTGTATGGAGATGTCTCACTTAGTTCTGAGTATTCCACTGTCACTTCTCAGCACTATGCTGAGTTTTGAATCATCCCAGTGGTCACTGTCATCTGAAAAGAGAAGCTTCTCTAACCAAAAGTGAGAGTAGCATTAATATATGGGCATACTCATAACAAGTTAGAAGGTAGTTTGGTAAGCAGCCAACAGTAGTAGTTTAAATATGGGACACTTAACAAATCTGCATGTCCATTCATTGTGCAGGAGTCATGCTAATATTCTATATCCTTCCAATTTCAGTACAGGTGCTGCTGAAGTTAACATGTCACCTTTTAAAAATATTTTTATTTATTTATTTATTTGCAAGCAGAGAGAGATAGAAGAGAAACATAGAGAATGAGTGTGCCATAGCCTCTAACCACTGCAAATGAACTCCAGATGCATGTGCCACTGTGTACTTTAGTAATGAGGAATCTAACCTGAGTTGTTAGCCTTTGTAGGCAAGTGCCTTAACTGCTGTGCCATTTCTCCAGGCCCCATTTTTCTTTCTATGTGGGAAAATATTGCATTTCTACCTTATGCTTGCCCTGATGTCAGGACACAAAAAGAACATTTTATTCAACAACATGACTATCAGGTGGCATAAAATGATCAGAGTCCACATGGAACCTTTGCTGTTGTCCTTGGGTTTGAGCAGTGAGTTCACTGCAAGTAGGTTTTGTTTTGTATTTGAATGTAAATCTTCCACTTCTGCAGTTGCACAACCTGCTCCTTGAGTCAGTCCTTGATTTTAATGTGTTATTTTATCATGTGCTTGTTTTTCGAGTAGTTGATGGATTTACAGCTGAGTGACAGTAACTTTCGAAGACACATCCTGTTGCAGTATCTCATTTTATTCCAGTACCTCAAGGGGCAGGTCAAATTCAAAAGGTAAGTTATTGTAGGTAGTAAGGGATTTACCAGCAGTGGCAATTAACAGGTCTTGCGTCTAGCATTTGATACATCTTGTTCCTGTTTCATAAGGGCTACATGCCGTAAGCACTTGTGCTATAGCAGACATAGAGCCAGTTACGAGCTTTTAGCTTTATTTTGAAAGAAAGTAAAATCTGCGGCTGCTGATGAATCTTGTGCTGAGCCCAGGCCTCTTCGGGACTTGTTTCTGTCGATTTGTGGAGGTCTCTTTTCTCGACCTCCATCACTCTTCTCACCTCACTCACACTCCCAAGGTAGATTGCAAACTGCCAGTAAGACTTGTCTCAAAGGTGTGGGCTGTCTAGGACATTAGGCCATTGAACCTCTTCAGGATCTCTAGTGCCTGGTGAAACTCGTACACCGCGTGCTTCCCATGTTCCCTTGTGTGACCATCTTTGAAGTGAGCCACTGTTAGGCTGTTTATGTAGGTGCAAAAGCAGTGCAATGTGAGCTGCAAAAAGGATATCAACTTGCTGCCTGCTGAGTCATCTCCTGCTAGCTTCAGTGCACTCACTTTAGAATGGTAATTTTAAGGTCCACATGGAAGCCATTTAAAAATGTTTTTTCTGGGCTGAGAGATGGCTTAGCAGTTAAGGCATTTGCCTGCAAAGTCAAAGGATCCCGTTCGATTGTCCAGGACCCACATAAGCCAGATGCACAAGGGGGCTCATACACCTGGAGTTCATTTGCAGTGGCTGGAGGCTCTGGTGCACCCATTCTCTATCTGCATCTCCCTCTCTCTCTCTCTCTCCCTCTCTCTCTCTCACTCAAATAAATAAATATAAAATAGTTTTTAGAAAAGTTATTTCTTACTCTTCTGTTTTAGAGGTTTGATGTAGTGAAGTAGAAAGATCAAGGGCTTTGGAGTCATACGTAGGTTTGAATATGAGCTTTGTGGTCTTTGGCAAAGCACATCATTGAGATTCAGAGTGGTTTGTATAGGGCTAGATTGTGTGGGCACATGACAGCCTATCAGTACTGTTTGGATGGCTGGAGAACTCTTGGGAGGAAGTTCATGGGAGCTATTAACAGTTTGAATTTGCCCATAGCCTTTTGTTGTGGTTAGAGTTTTTCATTGTATTTTGAGTAAGTGTTAAAGCATAAAATGTACCTAACTGAATATGCATTGTATAGGACTAAATTACTGTATTACTGTTTGTAATCAGATCAGTTAGTTGAACGTTAATTTGCCCTTCAACACCTTCATCATTCAGTGCCAGCTCCAAGGACGGACTGAAAGACTCCTACAACCTCTCATTTGTGATAGTTCTTCAACATAGTACAGTTGACTTCGGTGGTGCATGCCCTGTATTGAAGACCGTACATAAACCTTAACATGCTCTGCTCTTACTCAAGCATGTGTTTACTCTTTCCTTTGTAGTTCAAACTATGTTTTAACTGATGAACAATCACTGTGGATTGAAGATACTACAAAATCAGTCTATCAAGTAAGTCCAACATGCAACAAACCTATGATTGAAAAAATGGAAATTTAGAATTTTCTTTGTTTCAGCCCCAAATAGGAAAATAAGGATAAAGTTAAGCTCAGGTACAAGAACACAAACACTTCTTGGTTCTCTGCCTGCAAACCACTCCCATGATGCAGGAAGTTGTTGAAAGCTTAGTATATTCTTTCTAATCACAGCTACTATCTGAAAACCCCCCCGATGGAGAAAGATTTTCAAAGATGGTAGAGGTATGTATTTGATGGCTATATGCTTTCTTTATCACCAAATAGAAATTTTAAATTTTTTATGTCAATATAATTTCTTTGTTTATCCCAGCATATATTAAACACTGAAGAAAACTGGAACTCTTGGAAAAATGAAGGCTGTCCAAGTTTTGTGAAAGAAAGGTATATTCACATCACAAGAATAAGAGAAAGGAAGGAGCTGATGAAGCCTCTTGAGGGGCAGTAGGCAGTTCATGGTGCCGAAGGGGGACATTTTCTTCAGTAGTGGAGCCATGTCAAGTTATCCATGTTCTTTCTGATAGATAAGCTTCCCAACCATGCTTATTAAACATCACTGATTAAACTCAGTGAGTCACAAAACAAAAGACTGAGCAAAGTAGAAGTGGAACTAGTTGGGAGGGGGCATGGGTAAGTAATAGGGTATGTCCAAGGAACATTATGTACAGATATGAAATTATCCAAAAAAATATATGTTGGCCTAGCAGACATGATAAGCTCTGGGTTCAATTACCAACACCTTATAAAATCTAGTGTGGGGCTGGAGAGATGGCTTAATGGTTAAGGTGCCTGCCTATGAAGTCTAAGGACCCAGGTTCAGTTCCCCAGAACCCATGCAAGCCAGATGTACATGGTGGCGCATCCATCTAGAGTTCATTTGCAGTGGCTAGAGGCCATGGCATGCCCTTTCTCGCTCTCTCTTTCATAAATAAATTTAAATAAAATTAGAAAACATGACTAGTCTGTTGGGTTTTATAGGGTTTTTTTGTTTGGTTGGTTTTGGGAGTACTCAGGATTAAATCCAGAGCCTTGTGTATGTTAGGTGTTTTGCCACTGATCTACTTCCCAAACCCTAAATTTTCTTTTACACTAAAAACTTCTATTTCTGCTGTCCACTTCTAATTCTAAAACTATGTATGCATTTTCTCCACAGAACATCTGATACCAAGCCCACAAGAGTGATACGGAAGAGAGCAGCCCCAGAGGACTTTCTAGGCAAAGGACCCAACAAGAAAATTCTGATGGGAAAGTATGTTGTCTTGTCTTCATATGTTATTTGTAGTTTCTGGAAATGTGACTATGAAAAATGGCAGTTTTTCCATATAGTGGACAGTAGGATGGGTTAGGACAATACAACTCACTGCTAACTGTGCAGAGTACCCAGTCTTTGAGCTGTAATTACTGTCCAGTTGACTGCTCATTGCTTTTTATGTAGGTGAATATTTCCTGGAAAACATGATTATAAGATTGTCATTAAAGCTTTTCTTATGTTGGGGGGCTGGAGAGATGGCTCAGCTTTAAGACAATTGCTTACAAAGCCTCATGGTCTTGGTTCAATTCCCCAGTACCCACCTAATGCCAGATGCACAAACTGGCACAAGTATTGAGTTTGTTTGCAGTGGCAAGAGGCCCTAGCACACCCATTCTTTCTGTCACTGCTAGCAAATAAATAAATAAATTTTTTTTTAAATATTTAAAAGCTGGTGTGGTGGTGCACACTTTTAATCCCAGCACTCGGGAGGCTGAGGTAGGACTGTTGCTATGAGTTTGAGTCAGCCTGGGGAGTTCCAGGTCAGCCTGAGTTAGAGTGAAACCCTATCTAGGAAAAATAAACAAATAAACATATTCTTGTGTAGAAAATTGATTAAAAAAAGAAAATTGTTTAAATACAAAAAATTAGGTACAATTCATACTATCACCATCCAGAACTCCACTATTTACATTGTTGTGTTTCTGTGTGTTTTAAAAGCACATGAGAATGGTGTTCACATAAAGTTACATCTGTCTGTTCTGTAGTGAGGAGTTAACAAGGCTTTGGAATCTCTGCCCCGATAATATGGAAGCCTGTAAATCAGAAACAAGGCAAGTATAAACTTTCCAGATGGAGACTTTTCACTGCTGTGATCTGAGCTGAGAAATTTAAAAGTTGGTTCTAGCTGGCAGAATATAATTTCCTGCCTTAATATACCTAGAAATGCTGATAAAATAATTTTAGGGATCACAAGAAAATAAAAGATTGAGAAAAGAAGTGGGAATTAAACACAAGAAGAGTAATGGGATATGATTTCTGAGTGTTAATAGAGACAGAAAGTAGGACCCCTATACCTGGAGGAATTTGTGACCAGTTTCTCCTAAGAAAAGCTGAGAAGGGGCTAGGTGTGGTGGCACATGCCTTTAATCCTAGCACTCGGGAGGCAGAGGTAGGAGGATCACCATGAGTTCGAGGCCACCCTGAGAAGACATAGTGAATTCCAGGTCAGCCTGGGCTAGAGTGAGACCCTACCAAAAAAAAAAGAAAGAAAGAAAGCAATCTAGGGCTAGAGAGATGGCTTAGCAGTTAAGGCGCTTGCCTGTAAAGCCAAGGGACCCAGGTTCGATTCCCCAGGACCATTTAAGCCAGATGCACATGGTGCATGTGCATGTGTTGAGTTCATTTAAAAAAAATAAAATTTGGAGCTGGAGAAATGGCTTAGCGGTTAAGGCGTTTGCCTGTGAAGCCAAAGGATCCTGGTTCGATTCTCCAGGACCCACGTAAGCCAGATGCACAAGGGACACATGCATCTGGAGTTCGTTTGCAGTGGCTAGAGGCCCTGGAGTGCCCATTCTCTCTGTCTGCCTCTATTCTAATCTTTCTCTCTGCTTGCAACTAAATAAATAAAAATTTAAAAAAATAAAATAAAATAAAATTTAAGAAAGAAAGCAATCTACCATGAGTTAAAAAAAAAAAAAAAAAATCAAGCCAAGCCAGGCATGTGGTGCATGCCTTTAATCCCAGCACTCAGCAGGCCAGCCTGGGCTAGAGTGAGGCCCTTCTTCACAAAAGAAAAATAAATGGGGAAAAAAAAATCCAGTAAAGGTTACAAAATATATCTCAAGTAATTAAAACTGAAAACAGGGGAAATATAACACTATCAAGAGGACAAGACAGGGCTGGGCTTGGTGGCGCACACCTTTAATCCCAGCACTTGGGAGGAAGAGGTAGGAGGATCACCATGAGTTCAAGGCCACCCTGAGACTACAGAGTGAATTCCAGGTCAGCCTGGGCTAGAGTGAAACATTACCTCAAAAACCAAAAAGAAAAAACAATTCTACAAGACTTCTTCAGTGTATTTCTAGCTACTGCTAACATATGGGTACCACTGAGACTCTTTAGTGCCACTATTTAATACATGAGCCTCACTAGTTTCTTTGGCATGCCCAGGGAATACATGCCAACTTTGGAGGAGTTCTTTGAAGAAGCCATTGAACAAGCAGACCCTGAAAACATGGTGGAAAATGAATATAAGTAAGTAATGTTTCTCATGAGCTGGTTTTCTTTCCCTTTGTGGGTTTTTTTTTTTTTTTTTTTTTGGTTAGGAATTGTATCTTTACTAGAAGGTTCACTGAGGGGAGCAGTAAGCTCGTAGTAATTGTCTTATTAGATGAGTCATGCACCATGTTCTCATTACTGCAGCATCCTGCTTTCAGTGGTTCTTCCTGTTGGCTGCCAAACATGACCTGGAATCGCCTGTTACAGAATATAAGAAACCCCACTTCTCATTCTTCTACTGTCGCTTCTTCTGTCTTTTCTTCTAAGTAGAGTTTCCTTTCAGCCTTGCCTTCCTTCACTCCATCAACCAGGATCCTCCTCTCTGAGCTCTCAGTAGCATCCGTTGTCTTCTCTTGCTAGATTGTTCTCTGTTGGCATCTGTGAAACATCTCAGACTGTCATCCTTTCACCTTCTGCCCTTCCTCCCCTCTCCAGCACTGGCTGAGCTGCTTTGCAGCTGCTGTTTCTCTCAAGTTCTGGAGCAACTTTGAAAAGACTCAGATTCACCCTTTTTAGTACCTAGAATGTCCCAGGTGTTGCCAGTCTCCTAGTTTTTGATGGGCATTATAGAGTTGGAATTTAAAGGCAGGGGATGGACTAAGGAAATGACTCAGTGGGCAAAGTGCTTGCTGAGCAAGCGTGAGGACTAGAGTTCAGATCCCCAGCGCCCATGAGAAGACCAGATGTGGTAGCATGCACCTGCAATCTCAGCATTGGGGGAGTGGAGACAGGATTCCTTAGGTTCAAAGAGAGACCCTGATTCAAAAACAAATGTGGAGAGCAACTGAGGACACCTGACATCTCAACTTCCAGCCTCCTCACAGGCACACGTGTATCGCAGACACACTTGCCAAATCCACAACAAAGGCCAGGCCTCCTGTCAGAAGGTGTAGGTGGCTGTGTGTGGTGGCACATGCCTTTAATCCCAGCACTCCTGAGGCAGAGGTAGGAGGATCGCCGTGAGTTCAAGCCCACCCTGAGAGTACATAGTGAATTCCAGGTCAGCCTGGGCCAGAGTGAGACCCTACCTCGGAAAAAAAAAAAAAAGTGTAGGTGAATAGGATGTTCCTTTCCTCGTTTGCTTAAGTAGTCCCACCAAACAGGGTCACTCTGAAGATGAAATGTCTTACTTTTTTAAAAAATACATTTTATTTATTTATTTGAGAGACAGAGAATGGGCACACCAGGATCTCCAGCCACTGCAAACTCCAGATGCATGCGCCACCTTGTGCATCTGGCTTACGTAGGTCCTGGAGAGTCGAATTGGGGTCCTTTGGCTTCTCAGGCAAACACCTTAACCACTAAGCCATCTTTCCAGCCTGAAATGTCTTACTTTTAACCATGCATAACATGTAGCAAGCACTCAATATTCATAACTGGTTTGACCCTGTGAATTTGAGTTTCCTCTTAACTAGTATGTGGTCAATTCTCCATGCACCAGACAGTGATCTTTCCAATAAATTCCTAAGAGCCAGACATAGCAACACCTGTCTGTGATCCCTGCTGTTGGGAGGATCAAGCTGTGGCTGGTCTGGATGACACTGAATTTGAGGACAACCTGCAGTATGTAGACCGTGTTGATAAAATTGTAAAGTACAATATACACAAGTTGGCTAGAAAGAGGGCTTAGCGGTTAAGGTGCTTGCCTGAGAAGCCCAAGGATCCAGGTTCGATTCTCCAGGTCCCACATAAGCCAGATGCACAAGGTGGCACATGCATGTGAAGTTTATTTGCTAAACAAGGTGGCTAGAGGCCCTGGTACACCCATCCCCTCTCTCTCTCAAACAAGTAAAAATGAATATTTAAAAATAATATATACACAAGAAGCTGGGCATGGTGGTGCACGCCTTTAATCCCAGCACTCAGGAGGCAGAGGTAGGAGGATCGCCGAGAGTTGGAGGCCACCCTGAGACTACATAGTTAATTCCAGGTCAACCTGGACCAGAGTCAGACCCTACCTCGCAAAACCAAAAAAAAAAAAAAAAAAAGCAATATATACACAAGTCCCATTTCATGATTAGAGTCTTGTGAATATTATTCCAAATGTTCCAGGGCCTTTTTAAAAGATATTTATTTATTTGAGAGCGAGGAAGAGGCAGAGGGGAAGAGCGAATGGGCGCACCAGGGCCTACAGCAACTGCACGAACTCCAGATGCATGCGCCCCCTTGTGCATCAGGCTTATGTGGGTCCTTAGGCTTTGCAGGTAAATGTCTTAACCACTAAGCCATTTCCCCAGCCGTCAGGGCCTTTTTACCCCTGGTCTGCTTACCTCTACCTTTCCAACCATGTCTTTACTCTTTTCCTTCTGCTTAAACCACACCAGTCAGTTCTCATAAAGACCATCCCACTTGCCTGAACCTTGTCTTTTTGCCCACTTATGTGGGTTTCCACGGCTCTCACTTTAGATCTTTTTATCCGTGGCATTCCCAAGGTATTTCTTAGCACTTACCACACTCCAGAACTTTTGTTTTTCTCATCCTTACCACTGTCTGACATTGCTCACTACCTTGTCCATTTGTTTTTCTCATCCTTACCACTGTCTGACATTGCTCTCTACCTCATGTCTGTCAACGGTGATACATGCCGAGCATTCCACGTCGTGTTGGGTCACTGGCACGCAGCCTTGCTCTTCTGTTCAGGATATACACCATCTCTGTGGCTCCATGCAGACTTGTCAACTGAGTAAATGTGAATTCCTCTTTGTTTCACGGGAGGCTCAACCTTGAAGTGGTGGTTTGTAGGACTGGTTTAAGTTGGTGTAGATCTATGGCAAATAAAATGTTTCTGTACAACTGATTGGAAATTTTGAAAGTGCATAAAGGTATCAAATGGCTTGAACAGGTTATCAGAAGGAGGCAGAGCTTTATAGTATGTGTGAATTGTCTAGGAAGCCTCCAGGAGGAGAGCTCCAAACTCTTAACAGGACTGCGTGTGTGCTTCTTGAGGCTGTGCTGCAAAACCTGACTCTAGTCGTCCCTTGGTGTCGTGTCAGAGCAGCTCATGGACCTCTGCTGTCACTGCTTACCGTGTGGGCTTACTGCATGTGCTTACATTTGGGGCCATTTTTATTCATTGAGGTATTAAGTGAATAATCAAAGAGATAAATACAGAAACAAGTGCAGGTTGAGTGTCGTTTATCCAAAATGCTTGAGACCAAAGTCTCAGAGTTCAGTTTTTGCAAATCTGAAATACTTGCATACACTTTAGTAATTGAGCATTTTAATGTAATGCAATTTTTATATTTTTAAGCATTTCAGATTTAAGAATTAGGAATGCTGTCAACCCATCCTAGTTAAATTAACACAGTAAACTCACTGCTAAATTTGCCAACTATTCTAGAAGATACACTTGAACGTGAACTCACTAAACATAAGTACCCATCATGGGTTTATTTTTATTGTGAATAAGTCAATGGATGTTTTCTATCCTGTGCATACTCTAGCCAGGACTGGGATGCATACTCATTGGCTTAGTAAAGTAAGATATATATAAACTTCGAAAATTGGTTTGTGGTGATCGATCCTGCCTCTTCAGATTGTCAGTTTCTGTTACTTATTATGTAGACAGCACATGGAGGGGTTAACTAAAGTGGGGAGAATAGTGCTTTGATCTGTACCTGCCTCGAGTACAAAGCTTCATGTGGCAGAATTGTATTCTGTGGAATATACAGAAAGGGAATATAAAATGGGAAACTAAACTTACAAGACAGGTATCTCTTGTTGTAGAACTGTAAACAATTCCAATTACGGTTGGAGAGCCCTAAGACTGTTAGCACGGAGAAGCCCTCATTTCTTCCAGCCAACCAACCAGCAGTTTAAAAGCTTGCCTGAGTATCTCGAAAACATGGTAATAAAGCTAGCCAAGGAACTACCGGTAAGTGACATACTTCACTTTGTCCATTCTCCTTCACTAACATTATCTGCTTCAAAACTGCTACCGCTGTTTCAACAGAACTGAATATAATTATGTGTAAAATAGGGAATTGAATCTGTTTTTATAGGAAAAGCATAAACAGACAGTGCAGCATGTAAATACAAGTTTCTCATAGGTTGAGTAAACTACTATCCACTGGATCCTCGGACAGTTTCTCCTGTTTGCCTTTTATCAAGCTGGGGGGGGGGCAGGCACAGGGGTAAGTGGGATCTGAGCCTCAGCACTGGGAATCTTATAACCACATCTAAACAAAAGCATCTCCAATTGTCTTACGCCACAAGCTGGCAGACTTTGAAACATTTTCTTTCTTATCTGTAGCCTCCTTCTGAAGAAATAAAAACAGGTGAAGATGAAGATGAGGAAGATAATGATGCTTTACTGAAGGAAAATGAAAGTAAGAACTGAATCTTCTTGACTACTTCTGTACTTTATTGAATCTGACCTACTTCTCAACTTCTCCCATTTTACCTTAGGTCTACTTTTGACTTACAGTGAGGAATTAAATACATTGCTTAGTCATTTAAAACACACTTTTATGATGAAATTTGGAGGTGATGGTATTTTTAAAGGCAAGAAGATACATACTTTAAGGCTTTGCCATCTGTTGGCTAGTGGGAGTTGGAGGGAGTAGTGCCTTCAAGGGAAAGCTTTTCTAATCATAGTAGAGGCAACAGCTTTAGCTTTGAGTCTTGACAATGATCATGCTTTAAGAGGAGCATTTAACACATGGAGAGTACCAAAAATGTTAAGTAAAGCTAAGGGTTGAAGAGATGGCTCAGCAGTAAAGGCGCTTGCCTGCCAAGCCCAATGACCTGGGTTCAATTCCCCAGTACCCATGTAAAGCCAGATGCACAAATGTTAAAAATAAAGCCGGGCATGGTAGTGCACGCCTTTAATCCTAGCACTCGGGAGGCAGGGGTAGGTGGATCACTATGAGTTGGAGGCCACCCCGAGACTACAGTGAATTCTAGGTCAGCCTGGACTAGAATGAGGCCCTACCTCAAAAAAAATTTTTTAAAGGCTGGGCATGGTGGCGTATGCTTTTAATCCCAGCACTTGGGAAGCAGAGGTAGGAGGATAGCCTTGAGTACCAGGCCAGCCTAAGAATAGAGTGAATTCCAGGTCAGTCTGGGATAGAGTGAGACCCTACCTCAAAAAAAGAAAATAAAAAATTTTTTTTAAATACCTAAAAAGATTTAAAAAATAAGAAGGGGGAGGGCTGGGGAGATGACTCAGTGGTTAAAAGTGCTTGCAAAGCCTGTTGGTCCAAGTTCAATTCCCCAGAACCACATAAGGCAAGACACAGAACTGGTACATGAGTCTGCGTTCATTTGCAGGGGCATGAAACCCTAGCATGTGTACACACATTTAATGTTAAAAAAAAAAAAGATGGAGAAAAACGAACCCCCCCCCCCAAAGCTCAATTACTAAGGTGATGAATAGCTGAGTGGTCCCTTCACTTTGCAGTTCTGGGTATGCTTAGGATTGTACATGATGTCTATCCTCTGTATTGTCTAGGTCCTGACGTTCGACGAGATAAACCTGTAACAGGGGAACAAATAGAGGTATTTGCCAACAAGTTGGGTGGACAGTGGAAGATTCTGGCTCCCTACTTGGAAATGAAAGACTCTGAAATCAGGCAGATTGAATGTGACAGTGAAGACGTGAGGATGCGGGCTAAGCAGCTCCTTGTTGCCTGGCAAGATCAAGAAGGAGCCCATGCCACCCCTGATAACCTCATCAGTGCACTACACAAGTCTGGATTAAGTGACCTTGCAGAAAGTCTAACTAATGACAATGAGACAAATAGTTAGCATCTTTCTTTCTTTTCTTTTTTTTATTAAAACTGTGATAAGATTTTGTTACCAAGCAGCATTTGATAAGAGGTCCACTGGTTTTGGTAAACAATAAACATTTTTATAACAGTTGTTGTACAGTTGGCTGGTGCTCCAAGAACAAGAGAACACACATTGGCTCAAACCTCAGGGTTGGAAGAATGGAAGGGTGGGTGCAGAAAATGACCAAAATGAAGTGACCTCCAGATCACAAGTGATATTTGTGTTAAGTAAATATAGGTATAATGAGGTTAAAAAAGCAGTTTTATGAGTATGGTATATTCCCATACCAAATTAGTTTCCTGCATACTGTTTAACACTTAGAAAATTGATTCTGAAATCCCACGATGACACCTCTAAAACCTCACGACTGTTCTGTTCCCACTCAAGCTGTAAAGCAGAGGATCAGCAAACAGGTCTGTTACCGTGTGGTTTTACAATTATTTCTACTCCATGCCATGCGCACGTCTAGCATCTATGACACTTGTCACTATAGTAGCAAGAGTTGCAACAGATAGCAGATGGTCTACAAAGCCTTAAAGATTTACCGTCTGACCCAATGTAGATGTTTGCGTGCCTCTCCAATTTTAGAAGAAAAGGAGTCTAAGACTTCACTCTATAAGAATCATAGACCTCTCCAGTTCCATTACCCCAGGAATGGCTGTCAAGTTTGAATGGGATGTGAAGGCACCCTATGCACAGCAGAGTGTAGATAGGTAGCCCTGGCTAAACACTCATCTCTTGTTCCTGTTCCCACAGCATGTCCCTGAAGGTCATTGTCAGTGACCTTGGAGAAGGATACTGGGTGCAGACCACTGCACATGCTCTTGCTTAGGCAGCACTGTCCTAGCACAGCTCTGTGTTCAAAGGGCCTCAGTATTTGTGGCACAGCAAATAAGGCACATTCAGGAATCAAGGTTTTCTTTAAAAGTTTGGTTGTTTTTTTTTGCCTACTTTCCCTTCTCAAAGATCTGCCATGCAATTAGGTTGGATTCTAAAACAGCCTAGTTTTTACAACAACACTGGTATAAATCCAATCTTTGGAATAATGCTTTTTAAAAATCAAAGTAAGTTATATCAAGGAAGTAACAGTTTTTAAAATTCTAATACATTCTATACAAGCCTTTATACACTGTTCTAAACCTACTTCACACCTGGTTTAGTAGCTTTAGCATCCAGCAGGTCAGAAAATCTTAGCTGCTAAGTAAATCCCTCTGAAACTGCTCTGAGCAAATGAGGCAATGATAAAGTCTGCAGTCACAGGCACCATGAACAAAACATCTCAATTCTTAGAGTTTCATCATCCCCACCCCCAATGTAAAGACCACTGATTGCCAGTAAGAGTTGATGGAAGGACTACAAAGGAATATCCCTGAAAAGCTTATCTTAGTACTCCTAGTGTTAGATTACAGATTTGAGGGAAGCAGTCATTCTATAGGAATCTTGTTACCAATGTTGTGCTTTGCAGAGCATCAAAACATAAGCAAAGGTATGTTGTCATGATAATTCCCAAACTTTATTATAAATATCCAACTCAGAATCAAATCAATTAGCTAATAGTCTGTTCTTAGCAAACAGGCCCCTGAAATCTTGAAAGATTTACAAGTGACTAATGAGAATAGTTAGAAATGTAAGAAATTGATCTTATTCAATCATTTCATACTCTTGGTATTTTATACCACAACTTAAAATACTAAATTTTAAGATGGACATTAATTAAGACTTTGGGAATAAGAGAATAGAAATAAACATGAGCCAAGGAATGAATCTAATTGATGGCAGCAAACAGCATAAAATGAAATCCATTACTTTGACAACTTTCTATTTCTTTTTAAAATTTATATAGGCAGGCTACACATAGTTGAATTTTAAGTGGATGCTAAAAGCACAGAGATATTAACCATCTGCAGAACTGTATCTTCAGCCAACCTCTAACACTATAAAGACAAAATGATGAAAGCTATTAATCCCTCTTGTTTTTTGTTTATTAAATATCTCATTTTCTAAAAATAAGCAACCAGAGCTTGTCAATATTTTTACGGTTGATTACTACAAAACCAATGCAAAGTTCAAGTACAAACCATAGTACATCAGAGACACAATAATGAGTGTATGATCAAGTGTACTCTTACTGATCACAATTTATTTGAGTCATGAGGAGCTAGCAGCAGTCAGGCTGCACAAATACTTGATTGCACCCATGCTTCCATGGGATGTGACAGCAGCACTGAGTTACACAATGAGAGAGCAACACTTCCTTTCCACCTTCCTAGAAAAATATTGTTAGATAAGGCAAAGGATGGGCGGCTACTGAATGGTGATGTTAACCATGCAAGAACAACAAATAGGTGTGTAATAAACATCGTTGCTTAATCTTGGGCTAAAAAGGCAAGGAAAAAATGATCACAGAAGATAAATGATTGAAAAGCATTTCAATTAAGAATCCAAGAAATAGCTTTTAAAGAATGCCTCCCAGCTGCCTTACCTACAAGGCAGCCCACCAGATGTAATTTTCTGAAATTTTTAGGTTGATGCACATGTGGTCTGATTCTGCTTTCTTTTGTTCCACTGAAAAAGCCTTTCTTTTATAAGCTCTGGATTATAGAAATGATCAACAAATAACATTTATTTCACACCTAAGCATAAATAGCTGAATTGACGATTACTGTTCACTTTCTTCTTCCATTATCTCAACTCTGCGAGGCCCATAGAGTAGAACATAGGCAATGTGCCAGTCTCCACCACCAGACAGTCGCAGGATGTCTTCTGGTGTTACAATGCTGACCTTATCGTCGTCAAACTTGATCCATTCATCTAAATAACAAAATCAGACTATTATACACAATTCAGAGTTGCACTGCCAGAAAGACAGTAACGTGATGTGGAGCAATAGCTTTACAAATGTGGTCCAAGGACCATGTAGGTCAAGACTATTTCAAGGGCTCCATGATAACAAAAAAGTGCATTATCGCTGGGTGTGATGGCACACGCCTTTAATCCCAGCACTCAGGAGGCAGAGGTAGGAGGATTGCTGTGAGTTCAAGGCCACCCTGAGACTACATAGTGAATTCCAGGTCAGCCTGGGCCAGCCAGAGTGACACCCTACTTTGAAAAAAAAAAAAAAAAAAAAAAAAAAAAAAAAAGTGCATTATCTGCTTTCCCACCCTCATTCCCTTAAGTGGACTTTGCACTTTTCTAGAGGCTACAAAATATGTGATGATGCAAGCTTGGAAACAAACACTAAAAGCACTGGGAATATAGCTCAGATAGACAGCACTTGCCCAGCATGTACAAGACCTCTGACTCAATCCCCAATGCTACACATACACCATTCATATAGGAGAATCTGTTAAGCCAGACAATAAGACATAAAAAGGCAACTGAATACTACCCACACCTTTTATTTTAGAAAATGTCATTTTAGGCGCTGAAGAGATTATGGCTCAGCAGTTAAAGGCACTTGCTTGTAAAAGCCTGAACCCCAGACCTAGTGGGCATGTGCAAGCTTGCACTTGCCTCACCTTTGTGCATCTGGCTCACGTGGGATCTGGAGAGTTGAACATGGGTCCTTAGGTTTTACAGGCAAGCACCTTAACTGCTAACCCATCTCTCCAGCCCTCATTTGGAAAAAAAAAAATTATATATATATATATTTATTTATTTATTTATTTTGGGGGGAGAGAGAATGGGCATGCCAGGGTCTCCAGCCACTGCAAACAAACTCCAGATGTATGTGCCCCCTTGTACATCTGGCTTACATGGATCCTGGAGAGTCGAACTGAGATCTTTTGGCTGTGCAGGCATACACCTTAACCGCTAAGCCATCTCTCCAGCCCCTGGAAAACTTATTAATATGCAATGGGTGTACTGTTATTTTTCAATCAATTTTCTCAAATTCAATTAGTAATATTGTAAATAAAATATAAACCTCTTAGAAACTTGATTGAGTACCTTTTAGAACATTCAGAAGTTCTGAAACAAAAGCAATCAGTGCTAGGAAATTTACAGAAATAATAAGGTAGTATTTAAAACTGAAAACCCAATAGACTCTACCTTGTTTCCTTTTCACCCATGATACATAATGACCTGAAGAGCTAGATCTTCCCTGGTGCGTTAACACTGCTTGTAAGTCATAGTATCCACAATTATTGGAGCCAATATCTAAAGAGAAGTGCACCAATTAGTACCAGACATGTCCTTTCTCAGGCAAAGTAACAGTCAAGAAAAACTCTCCAGATGCCGAGCGTGGTGGCACACGCCTTTAATCCCAGCACTTGGGAAGCAGAGGTAGGAGGATCACGTGAGTTTGAGGCAGCCTGAGAATACATAGTGAATTCCAGGTCAGCCTGGGCTAGAGTGAGACCCTACCTTGAAACACCAAAAAGAAAAAGGAAAACTCTCCAGATCAGAGAAATACTGCTTTATTAAAATCCATCCAGATACCACTGTCTAGGGTTAAGACTTTATGGATGATATATTAAGAAGTGGTCACCCATAACTGTACACTAAAAAAAGTGACTACAGCCGGGCGTGGTGCTGCAAGCCTTTAATCCCAGCACCCAGTAGGCAGAGGTAGGAGGATTGCTGTGAGTTCAAGGCCACCCTGAGACTATATAGTGAATCCTAGGTCAGCCTGAGCTAGAATGAGATCCTACCTCAAAAAAAAAAAAAAAAAAAGTGACTACCATATGTCATGTGAATTTTAAGCCAGAAAAGATTGTTGGCTTACATCTGCTAATCCCAGCACTTGAGAGGCTGAGATGGGGGATTGCCAGCCTTGGCTACATAATGAATTCCAGGCCAGCCTGTGCTATAGAATGAGACCTGTTCTTAAAAACAAAACAAAACAAACAAACAAACAAAAAAAAAAGTCAATCTGCTTCTCCAAATGTTTCTGCAGAAATTTAGAAACAGATGGCAATAGTGATGCCATTTTATGTAGTCAAAAATGACTACAATATGATAGTGAAGTGTTTTCATAAGACTTAAATTAGCTTAGAAGAGTAAAAAAAATTTTAAAGATTTTATTTTTATTTATTAGAGAGAGGGAAAAAGAGAGAGAATGGGTGCACCAGGGCCTCTAGCCACTGCAAACAAACTCCAGACGCATGCGCCCCTTGTGCATCTGGCTTATGTGGGACCTGGAGAATTGAACGGGAGTCCTTAGGCTTCACAGGCATGTGCCTTAATCGCTAAGCCATCTCTCCAGCCCAGAAGAGTAAAATTTTAACTTGTTTTAAACTTAACTAAACTTGAAGAAGTTAATAAATTACATGAAAAAAAAAACCTGAACATAAGGGAGAAGAAAAAAAATGTGATAGAGCAGGCAACTTGACCTTAACATATACACACATTCATACACAAAATAAATACTCAAGTGAAACTTCGACTTACCATCAGCAAATGAAAAGGGCTCATACTTAACTTCTTTTGGGGGGCTACTTTTCTTGTCACTCTAAGGGAAAGAAAGTTGAAATCATCATATTGGAAGCAACGTTTGTATTCTTGTTCATGTTGAATACTCAATTACACAAGTACTTACCTCCCATAAAGCACTGAAACATAATGGTCTACCTTGCAAATTAAATAATTTCAGAAAACATAAAAACTGCAAAGCCAAAGCCTACTTTAACAATACACAGTGCTGCGTGCGTGAGCTCTCTGGATGGGGACTCAAGTCACTCAAGTGAGAGCACACCAGTGGTGAGCTCTCTGGATGGGGACTCAAGTCACTCAAGTGAGAGCACACCAGTGGTGAGCTCTCTGGATGGGGACTCAAGTCACTCAAGTGAGAGCACACCAGTGGAGCTGGCAGTGGAGCTGACGGTCACTAGGACACCAAGGAGAACCCAATTCCATAGTTCTGTCAAAACATTCACTATGGCCGGTGTGGTGGCACACACCTTTAATCCCAGCACTTGGAAGGCAGAGGTAGGAGGATTGCCATGAGTTCAAGGCTACATAGTGAATTCCAGGTCAGCATGGGCTAGGGCGTAAGACCCCACCTCAAAAAAAACAAAACAAAACAAAAAGCCAGGTGTGGTAACATACACATTTAATCCCAGCACTTGGGAGGCAGAGGTGTGAGGATCGCAGTGAGTTCATGGCCACCCTGAGAATACATAGTGAATTCCAGGTCAGCCTGGGCCAGAGTGAGACCCTACCTCAAACCCCCCCCCCCAAAAAAAAATATATATATATATTCATTATGAGCCAAGCCTATGTTGAGAAGTGGTGGCACTACCTCAAAAAAAAAAAAAAAAAAAAAACATGTCAAGTTCACTTAATGCATCTACTAAGCCATGCCACCTTCCATTTTAGCTCAAATGAGATACTTACTGAGCAAAGTCCTACACTAAAAGTGTAATTTACTACATTAAGAGAGACCTTCACAGGAACTCACTGCCTCAAGTCATCTTAGTAGACAAGATGAAGAGTGAAACAACTCTTCCAGGCCTACTGCACAAGTTCTTGGAGACTGTAATAGTAATGAAACAAGGCCCCAAGCAAGAAGCAAGAGATCCCACACATGGCAAGTAGGTCAACTCTTCCCATTTTTATACAGATGACCAGTCCTATAGCAATCATTAAAAAAAGCTATAAACCAAAATATAACTCTACAAAACATTCAAGTAACCAAAAGGCAGTAAAACCAAAAAAAAGAAAAAGGATTAAAAAGTAGCAGATTTCAATGTTAGGACATCAGTAACTGCACTGAAGGTGAACAATCTAAACATCCCAAAGGAATGTGAACTGAATGTCACCTGGAATCGACCTCTAAGGGTTCTCTTCCCTCAATGGCACTGAACTACAATTAACAACAGGGAACAGGAAAAACTATGTACATACTTCCAAACAACCCATGGATAAAGAAGGCCCAAAAGAAAGCTTAGGGCTGGGAAAATGGCTCAGTAGTCAAAGGCGCTTGCTAGCAAAGTCTGTAGGGCTAAGTCCAATTCCCAAGCTGTCCAGTAGCAGGACAAAAGTTGCACAAGCATCTGGTATTTTGGTTTGCAGTGGCAACAAGCCCTGACATACCCATAGGCATGCGCGTGTGCATGCAAATTAATTTAAAAAAATTAAAACACAAGGAATAAAATGAAAATAAATCTTCAAGCAAGGCACTCATACAGAGTAACTCCTGAGCACTGGCAGAGGATTAAAACAGTAACACCATGTGCCTATCTCCTCACTGAGATGCGGGCACGCACTAACACATGAGCGCACGGAGTAACTCCTGACTAAGCACTGGGGGAGGATGAAAACCGTAACAGTGGAAAGTCAACAGTAAGAACCTACTGCGTTTGGCTGCTGGTTGACTTTTTTGTCTTCTAGGTCCTTAAATTTTGACCGAAAAGAGACCATTTTCTCTTGAAGCTCTGGTGTACATAGTTCATATACATCCAACATAAGAGGAAATTTAACATCCTGTGTAACAAATCGAAAAGAAAAAAATGTGTGAAGAGACTTAAAGACTTTTTAAAAAAAATTTTTTTTAATTTATTTTTGGAGAGAGACACAGAGATAGAGAGAGAGGGAGACAGGTAGAGAATGGGCGCGCCAGCAGTCTCTCAGCTGCAGTGAACGAAATCCAGATGCGTGCACCCTCTTGTGGTCAAGTGCGGCATTGCGCCCTTGCATCACTTTGCATCTGGCTAAATGTGGGACCTGGAGATTGGAACTGGGTTCTTAGGCTTTGCAGGGAGGCACCTTAACCACTAAGCCATCTCTCCAGCCCAAAACTTAAAAATTTTAATATATCTGTAATATTTTCAAAGTAATGCTTTTAATTTAAATCGAGTTGAAAATAAAATCTGTGAGAACTCATGTCAAAGACTACAGTTAAAAATCTCTTCAGGGGGCTGAAGTGATGACTTAGCGGTTAAGGCACCTGCCTGCAAAGCCTAAAGACCCTGGCTTGAAGCCAGATGCACAGGGTGGCGCATGCATCTGGAGTTCATATGCAGTGGCTAGAAGACCTGATGCACCCATTCTCACTCTCTCTCTGTGTCTCCTTCTCTCTCAGAATGTAATAAATACAAATTTAAAAAATAAAAAGCATAAAAAAAAGAAAAAAATGCACTATAATTTCAGCCCAAGAGGTTAGTCTGATGTACCCAAAAGTCAGGAATTCTGGGGATATGCAGCCCAACATAGTCCAATCCTCAAAGAACCAGCACTGAGGTACTCTCTTGAGGAACCAGGAATTTAACTCCTGTCCCCTGAAGGAGAGGAGCCACAGCCCTAGAGTCCAGTGCAGCATGCCTCACCGCATCCAGGGCCACTTTCACCCAAGCCACCAAGGAAGTGTCTCTGAAGGGACCATCTAACAAGAGGATAGACTTTTGGGCAGTGCAAGAGCTTCAAGGGGATATTTATGAATCTTTAGAAAAATATGAAACTCCATGCGCCACCCAAGACATAATGGATGTTTGGGGTTGGAGGAAGAAGGCAGGCATGTGTGTAACTAAAAATAGAAGGGACAATATAAAATTCCAGTAAGCATTTCTAGCTAAGATCCACTTGTCTAATGTTAATGACCCCTAAGCATTTCCAAGATTCTCCCTAAAGGAATAAAGAAACCTATTATAGGTTAGGAATTGCCTTCAAAGGATTTTATTTCACATACAAACTATAGCTCATTACTAACCTTAAGAACTTTGGCGTTGACAGATTCTTTCTCTTTATAAAAGAATCGAACCATCTGAATAGTTAAGTAAGCAGGTAACCGGCTGATCTTAGACTAAGGAGAGAAAAATGGGGGAAATCCTTTACATCCAAAGATCTGACAAGTTTTTAATTCCTTGGTGGTAAAAATAAAGAGTAGAAAAAAATTAACTGGAACCCTTTCAATGAAATGCAAAACTTACAGATTTGATGTATAAAGCATTTCTTTGCAACGTTGGAGACTGTTTGGTGATTTCTTCCTGAAGTCGCTAAAAAAAAGAAAAAGAAAAAAGAAAAAGGTTATTAAAAACAATTCAATATCAGGTGTAGTTTTGCTACTGAGGCAGAGTCTCATTCTAGACCAGGCTGGTCTCAAGCTCATAGCAATCCTCTGACCTCAGCCTCCAGAGTGCTGAGATTAAAGGTACATATACACCACCATGCTCGGCTCCAAACATCAGTTTTCTTCTACGTAGAATCACAACTCTAAACCTTTTTTTAAAGCACCATTTAATAAGCAACAGATATACCAAAGGATTTACGACATTGAGAAATGATTTGAATACAATGTGGAAAACTTTCAGATATTGTTCAATTCTTCCAAGACATCAAATAACATATACTGTTATGAACTCCTCTAAGTACATTTCAAGTTTTCAGTTCTGATCCAAATGTTGCTCCAAGTCAGAGAACTTATGTTCTATTGTACATAAGGCCTTCTGTTATCCTTCCGTTCATGGATTACCAAAACATTCATACTAAATGGAAACCAAGAGGATATACGACCCTGCTCTTTCAAAGAAAAAAAAATTGTTTTTTTTGAGGTAAGGTCTCATTCTGATTCAGGCTGACCTGGAATTCACTATGTATTCTCTCGGTAGCCTCAAACTCACAGCAATCCTCTTACCTCTGCCTCCCAAGTGCTGGGATTAAAGGCATGCATCACCATGTCTGGGAAAATTTTTTTTTTAAAAATTTATTTATTTACAAGCAGAGAGAGAGAGAATGGGCATGCAGGCCCTTTATCCACTGCAAACAAAGTCCAGATGCATGTTCCTCTTTGTGCATCTGGCTTTACATGGGTACTGGGGAATCAAACCTGGGTTGTTAGGCTTTATAAACAAGCACCTTCACCACTAAGTCATATCTCCAGCCCCAAAGCCTTGTTCTTTATGTGACACGTATCAGTCTTTCAGCCCTAAGGAAGTATTTTCAATCTGAGAAGCCAAAATACAGAAAATTTGTTCATCTAATGGGTATAAGGAAGTGCTTTGCTGTTGAACCTATTTTTAAAAATATTTTATTATTTATTTATTTATTTGACAGAGAAAGGGGGAGAGAGAGAGAGAGAGAGAGAGAGAGAGAGAGAGAGAGAGAGAGAATGGGCACACCAGGGCCTCCAGCCAGTGGAAATGAACGCCAAATGAGTGCACCTCCTTATGCATCTGGCTAATGTGGGTCCTGGGGAATCGAACCTGGGTCTTTTGGCTTTGCAGGCAAATGCCTTAACTGCTAAACCACCCCTCCAGCCCTGCTGAACCTATCTTAACCATCATGATCTCACCTTTCCAATTCTGACAAGCTGACACTAGGCAAGATATTTATCAATGCTGGGTATCACTTATACATTTCACAGAGTGTGCTGTAAGAACACTAGTATGTGTAGAAAGCCCAAGAAACCATTTGGCAAACAGTCTATATTAAATATAAATTCACTACTATTCCTAATGTGTATAAAAAATTAGGGGCTGGAGAGACGGCTTAGTGGTTAAGGTACTTGCCTGCAAAGCCAAAGGACTTCAGTTTGATTCCCCAGGACCCACGTAAGCCACATGCAGAGTGGTGCATGTGTCTTGAGTTTGTTTGCAGTGGCTGAAGGTCCTGGAGCTCCCATTCTTATTCTCTCTCTCTCGCAAATAAGTAAACATTTTAAATTTTTAATTTTTTTTTAAATTAGGAATATTAAGCCAGGTATGGTTGTGGTGGCTCATGCCTTTAATCCCAATACTCAGGAGTCTGAGGTCAGAGGATCATCCTGAGTTCAAGACCAGCCTGGGCTACAAAATGAATTCCAGGTCAGCCTGGGGCCTGAGACCCTTGTTCAAAACCAAATGGGAATACTAAACAAAAAACAATGAGTTAAGCTGGGTGTGGTGGTACATGCCTTTAATCCCAGCATTTGGGAGGCAGAGGTAGGAGGAGCACCGTGAGTTCAAGGCCACCCTGAGAATACAGAGTGAATTCCAGGTCAGCCTGAGCTAGAGTGAGACCCTACCTT
The DNA here is from genome assembly GCA_036365145.1 of Orientallactaga sibirica. NCBI lineage: Eukaryota > Metazoa > Chordata > Mammalia > Rodentia > Dipodidae > Orientallactaga > Orientallactaga sibirica. The sequence continues at coordinate 558,819 of JAEOAD010000049.1, forward strand.
GAAAAACAAAACAAAACAAAAAACAATGAGTTAAAAAAAACTTACTGCTTATATGTAAGTATAATTACATTTGTGTAATAGTTTAATTTTTAAGAAATTATTAATCACATTATAAAAGGAATCATTATAAAGCTTTAACACTTAAGTATACTTATTCAGAAGCAAAGACAGAGAGGCATGGAACAAAATTACTCAAGAATAATCAGAGCAACTAATGATAAAAATCTTTAAAATAGCCGGGTATGGTAGTACACACCTTTAATCCCAGCACTCAGGAGGCAGAGGTAGGAGGATCCCCATGAGTTCAAGGCCACCCTGAGACTACACAGTGAATTCCAGGTTAGCCTGAGCCAGAGTGAGACCTTACCTCGAAAAAAAAAAAAAAAAAAAATATCTTTAAAATAATAAAGAAAATAAATACAATAAGGATTTAAAAATACAGGGCTGGAGAGGTGGCTTAGTGCTTAAGGTGTTTGCCTGCAAAGCCTAAGAACCATGTTCGACTCTCCAAATCCCACATTATCCAGACACACAAAGGTCAGGCAAGTGCAAGGTTGCACATGCCCACTAGGTGGCACAAGCGTCTCAAGTTTGATTGCAATGGCTGAGGCCCTGGCACAGCAATTCTCTCTTGCTCTCTCTAAAAAACAAAAAATTTAAAAATGTACATATATAAATATAAATAAATAGGGCTGGAGGGATGGTTTAGTGGTTAAGGCATTTGTCTATAAAGCCAAAGGACCCAGGTTCAACTCTCCAGAACTACGTAAGCCAGATGCACAAGGGGGTGCACACATCTGGAGTTCGTTTGCAGTGGCTGGAGGCCGTGGCATGCCCATTCTCTTTCTTTCTCCTCTTTCTCTATCAAATAAATAAATAAAATATTTATATATATATATATATATATAAATATATATAAACCCGCTTGGGGTAATACACACCAGTAATCTCATCCCTGGGGAGTCTGAGGCAGGACTAAAAGTTCCTGGGCTCCGTAGTGTCTCATATACACTCAGGTGTTCAAAGTCAAGTTAAGCCTATGAAACCCAATGACGTTCAGCACTCCTCTAGAACTTTCAAGTATACTGAGTTCCCCGATAATTTTAAAAATTATGAAGAAAATGTTAAACTGGGCATGGTGGCACATGCTTAATCTCAGTAATCGGAGGCAGAGACAGGAGGATCACTGTGAGTTTAAAGCCAGCCTGAGACTACACAATGAATTCCCAGTCAGCCTGGGCCAGACTGAGACCTTACACAAAAAAAAAAAAAAAAAAAAAAAGTCCTGGAGAAGCCCTGCCATGTACTCTAACTCAGCAATTCACATTTGTATTTAATTTCTTTTCTTTTCTTTTAAAAATTTTATTTATTTATTTGCAAGCAGGGAGAGGGATAGAAGAGAGACAGAGAGAGAATGGGCACTGCAAATGAACTGCAGATGCATGGGCCCCTTGTATATCTGGCTTACATGGGTCCTGGAGAATTGAACCAGGATCCTTTGGCTTCGCAGGCAAATACCTTAACCGCTGAGCCATTTCTCCAGTTCCTTGTATTTCATTTCCTGCTGCCCTAAAACTTGTATATCATGCTTTATGCCAACATGTTAGCAATGTTTTTATTTCTTTTTTGATTTTTCGAGGTAGGGTTTCACTCTAGCTCAGGCTGACCTGGCATTTACTATGTATTCTTAGGGTGGCCTCGAACTCAAGGTGATCCTACCTCTGCCTCCCAAGTGCTGGGATTAAAGGCATGTACCACTACGTCCAGCTAGCAATACTTATTTTTGAAGTTTGATTTCTAAATAGTCTTAGTTAAAGCAACCAAGCCCCTATAATGACTTACCTACTGAGTACTGACTTAGTGAATACTGATTTTTCAAGCCTTGACTCCTTTTTTTTTCTTTTAAATATTTTATTTTTATTTATTTGAGAGAGGGAGAGGCAGAGAGAGAGAGAGAATGGGTGCACCAGGGCTACCAGCCACTGCAAATGAACTCCAGATGCATGTGCCACCTTGTGGATCTGGCTATCGTGGGTACTGGGGAATTGAACCGAGGTCCTTTGGCTTTTGCAAGCAAGGGCCTTAACCGCCAAGCCGTCTCTCCAGCCGTCAACTCCTTTTTCTGTTCAAAGACATTTCATATATTGTGCTGACTTGTTAGCACTCAATTTAAAACTAACTCAATCAATCTAATGCATGCATTTTCTTGGTAAGGCACATGCATGACGGCCTCCTGGAAGCTAGGAATCATTCTGACCTCCTGCGGGAATCCTGAATGTGTCAGACAACTCAAAGACGTTTCCCAAGCAGATACCCATATTCAGAGATATGGAAGCCACAAATGATGGAAATCAACCACAACTTCCTTACCAACTTCAGCCCTGTAAAAAGATACTTGACTTCTTGATTGATGAAACAGCTGAGCTGAAGTTGGTTTTCTTTTCCTTTAGTGACTTCTTCTTCTTCGGATTCTGCACATTTCATGCTGTGCAAAGTAAGATAAGGAATACCAGCAGAATCAGGATAGGAATTATCCTACTAGCACTGTATTAATAATCATGTATTACTTTTTTTTTTTGTAATATTACTCTCTGGCTGGAGAGATGGCTTAGCAGTTAAGGTGTTTGCCTGCAAAGCCAAAAGACCCAGGTTCAATTCCCCAGGACCCACATAAGCCAGATGCACAAAGGGGCACACGCATCTGGAGCTCGTTTGCAGCAGCTGATGGCACACCCATTATCTCTCTCTACCTGCCTATTTCTCTCTCTCTCTCTCTCAAATAAACAAATAAAAATAAAATATTAAAATAAAAAGTATTATTCTCCCAGTAGAGATTCATTTCAACATACTTAGTGTCCATTTATCTACCAACAACTTTATAAACAAAACTGAGTGTGTGTTAAAAATAAATTCTTAAAAGTAAAATGGTCTTCATGAACTGAAGGCAAACAGACATCTTCTCCAGGTCTCCACCCATAACCTAGACGTCAAGACTTCTTTGAAGTTGTAGTTCATGAATGGGGTCAAATCTCATGTAATTATTAATATACTTAATTTCATACAATTAAATATTCTGCATGACATAAATTAATGGCACACTCTTATTTTTAGAGGCAAGTAATGAATATCCTCAAGGCATATATCTAATCTTCAAGATCACTCCAGAGAGTTTATTTCTATTTGCATTATAATATTTTAGACAGAGACACCTCTGATAAATTTTCTTCTAATCCATTCACCATAGCAATCAGCCAACTACGCTATATTTGTCCATTACTCTCTTGTAAGTTATGAATGTAATTGTGGTAGTTTGAAAACGTACGGGCCACAGATTCAAGTGTTTCATCAAAATGAAACTTGTAACTTGTTCTCTAGCCGGAGGTGCTGTCACTGAGGGGTGGATCCTGAGATCCAGCCCCCAGCTATACAGAGCAGGTCTGAGCTCTCGTGGGCTCATGCTGGTGTTGGTGCTGGTTTTACCTGCTGCGGTTTCTCTCTCTACCTCGACACATGGAAGTAAGCAGCTTCTTCCAGCACTGATGGAACTTCCAGCAATGTGGAGCTGACTACAACAACAGTCTACTAAAATCTTAGCTCATAAGGATACGTAGTTTCAAATTCAACACCGAAGAACTGATCGATTAAGCTTTTCTTTTTAGAAGGTGTCACTGCTGATGCGGCTGAAGAATCTGTCTGCAAAAATAAATGACAATTCTAGTGTTACTTCATGTAGATTTCATTTCACAGAACCCTTATACCTAAGTTTTTAAGTTTTTTTAAAGATTTTATTTTTATTTATTTGAGGTAGAGAGAGAGAGAAAGAGAGAAAGAAAGAATGAGAATGGGCGCGCCAGGGCCTCTAGCCACTGCAAATGAACTCCAGACACATGTACATGCACCTTGTGCATTTGGCTAACATGGGACCTGGAGAATTGAACCGGGGTCCTTAGGTTTCACAGGCATGTGTTTTAACCGCTAAGCCATCTCTTCAGCCCATACCTAGATTTTTTAAATGTAGTCACTTTCCATGGTCATTCTTTTTTTTTAAAACATTTTTTAAAAATATATTTTATTTATTTACTTGCGAGAAAGAGGCAGAGAGAGAGAGAGGGAGAGAATGGGCGCACCAGGGCTTCCAGCCACTGCAAACAAACTCCAGATGCATGCGCTCCCTTGTGCATCTGGCTTACATGGGTCCTGGAGAGTCGAACCGGGATTCTTTGGCTTTGCAGGCAAACGACTTAACTGCTAAGCCATCTCTCCAGCCCCATAAAGTCATTCTTATTCCAAAACATTACCAAGAGCTGAAAAGATGGATCAGCAACTAAAAACACTTGCCTGCCTGTCACCCTGGGTTCAGTTGCCTATTACCCAAACAAAGCCGGATGCTAAAGTGGTACATGCATTTGGAGTGTGTTTGCAGTGACAAGAGGTCCTAGTATACCCATACATACATACACAAATAAATTTTAAAAAATAAAATAAAAACAATAACATTACCAAGACCACACATGCTCAGCAATTCTAATAGATTACGCTTAACAAATAATCAATAAATTAAATGAAAAATTTCAAATAGAATTTCAACCTATTAAATTCAAGTCTTTGGTGGGGTAAAGGAAAAACCAAGGACAAAAACTGGCATAACTGCTTGAGCACAAATACAGTTCCATCACCTCTTTAACAGTATCGTCCTCAATGGCTTCCAGCTTCTGCTGTAATACTCGCATCATCTGTATCCAACATTCATTAGCATCCTGGAATTCAAAACACAAAACACGTTTGTCTTGGCCATAACAATGTCCATATCTGAAATTCAAAATAATTACTTTTTGTAAGGAAAACCTGCTTTCTCTAAAATATTCCACCAAAGCCTAGTGTGACAGTGCAAAACCTGTAATTCCAGCACTTAGGAGGCAGAGGCAGAAAAACTGCCACATCTATAGAGTTCCAGGCCAGCTAGGCCTACACAGAAAAAAATTCATCAAAATTTAATATTAAAGATATTAAAAAAAGTGAAGATCCTAGAAGTTACTAATTTATCCAACAGATTTTGAGTTCCTACTTGTGTTACACTGTTCTAGATATTTGACATACATAGTGAAAAAAAATAAAAGATGACCCAATGGTAACTACAAGGACATAACAATATGCATTCAGGTAGGGATAAGATTATGTAGTGGGGAAAGCAGGATGGCAGCCAAAAGCCATAAAGGGAGCAAAGTGGCTATTTCAATGAAGTAGCCACAAAAAGCATGGAGTGGCGAGACCCGAGGGAGCCAACCATGCACATAAATGACAGTCAAGCGAGGCACTTGGGGGATTAAAGGAGGAGCAGTAATCCACACAGGCGACACAGGGGCATGGTAAACTCAGAGGCAGTTAAGGGCTAATGGATTTCAGACTGGGTCAGAAAATGACCGAGGTACTAATTAAGCAAGAATCCAAAACTCCTTTTTGTTTTCAATATGTTTGGTGCTGGACATCAAACCACTCATACTAAGGAGTTCCACCCTGAGCTACATCCCCTTCCCCATGAACATTTTTAAAGGAACATTGGGCCTGTGTGGAGAAACAACACAGAGGCGCAAACATGAGGTGAAGACGACCAGCCAAGCCTACAGCACTATTCAAGGCAAGATGATGTGAACCAGAGCAGACGGACATTCCCATTCCCAAATATACTCCAATAACTACACAAAGTGCAAGAAAGCTCAGTTTTCCATCTACAAAATGAGAAAAATCTCGACCTGATTACCTGTTGAAGATATTGTCCTTGTTCACCCTTCTCCGCAAACTGTGGGAAAGCCATGTGCAAAAACTGCAGTAGAATAATGGGTGGAATACTAGAAGAAGTTTTATCCATGGAATCAAACAAATCTCTAAGGGCTTAAAAACAAAGTAAACATTGGCTTAGAGAAACACTGACACATACAAGCTGCTGAGAATTCTTTAGTAAGTGTCCCGATTTCACTTTTGTTGGAGATAGGGTCTCACTGCGTGGCCCAGGCTGGCTTGGAACCCCTGCCACAGCACCCCAAGTGCTGGAATTGAGTGTCACACCTGGTGCAGTCACTTTTGTTAAGAATACCTAGCCTTTCACAATTGTTGGACTCCTGATAAGAGAAATATTAAATCTTAAGAAACTCAACAGATGACACAAGCTGTAAATGAACTTCTGAGCTCTGCCATGGTCCTTCCCATCAAAGTAGGGTGTATTAATTCACCAGGTATCCAACAAGTAAAATGTCATTGTGATACCTCTGCCACCATCAACCTACAAGGTCACTTCTTTCAGCTAACCTTTCTTTTAACCCCACAGTTAGCTTCCATCTACTGAACTTCTGAATATTAAAATCTGGCTCCTTCAGTACACTTCGTGGGTCTATTAAACAGCTAAGAATCAAAACTAGTGATTGGAGTTCTAAAGTGGAATGGGGGGAGGGGAGGGAAATAGCAGGTGTTTTTTTGTTTGTTTGCAAGTATAGAAGTTGTCAATAAAAAAATAATTTAAAAAAAAACCAAAACAACAACAACAACAACAACAAACTAGTATAGTGGCGCATGCCTTTAATCCCAACACTTGGGAGGTAGAGATAGGAGGATTGCTGTGAGTTCAGGGTCACCCTGAGACTACACAGGGAATTCCAGGATAGTCTACAGTAAGTAAAGAGAGACCCTACCTCAAAAAACCAATGGGAAAAAAAAAAGAGAGAGAGAGACTAATTTACCTTATTCAAAACCTTCCCACTAGTGAGGCTTGTGACATGGACCTATAATGCCAGCTATTTGGGGTACTGATGCAGGGGATTTCAAGTTCAAGGTCTATGAGCTACAGAGGTCGAGACCAGCCTGAGAAATTTAGTGAGACCCTATCTAAAAAAAGAAACAAGGAAACACCACAAGGGCTGATGGGATAGTAACTTGCCTGGTTAGTATGGCAATGCCCTAGGTTCAATCTTTAGTGCAAGAAAGGAAAGAAGGGAGAGAGAAGCACAGGAGAGCAGAAGGGAAAGAAGAAAAAAGAAAAAGGGAAGGGAAAAGAATGAAAAGAAAGCAAAAGAAAAAGGGGCTGGAGAGATGGCTTAGCAGTTAAGACGCTTGCCTGCAAAGCCTAAGGACCCAAGTTCAAGTTTCCAGTACCCATGTAAGACAGATACACAAGGTGGTGCACACATCTGGAATTCACTTGCAATGGCTAGAGGTCCTGGAGCACCCATTTTCTCTCTCTCTCTACCTGCCTCTTTCTCTCACAAATAGGGGAAGGAAGGAAGGAAGGAAGGGAGGGAGGGAGGGAGAGAGGGAGGGAGGGAGGGAGGGAGGGAGGGGAAGACTGGAGAGATTGCTTAGTGGTTAAGGCGCTTGCCTGTGAAGAAGCAAGGTTTGATTCCCCAGGACCCACATAAGCCAAGTGCACAAGGGGGTGCATGCATCTGGAGTTTCTTTGCAGTGGCTAGAGGCCCTGGAGCAACCATTCTTTCTTCTCTCTCTCTCTCTCTCTCAAATGAAGAAGGGCAAGAAAGAAAAGAAAGGAAAGGGAAGGGAATGGAAAGGAAAGGGAAGGAAATGGAAAGGAAAAGAAAGGGAGGAAAGAGTAAAAATGAGAAAACAAAAGGCAGGAAAGAAAAGAAGGAAAGTGAAAAAAGAAGGGAGGAGGAAGGGAAGAAAAAAGGAGAAAAGACAAAAAGGAAAAGGAGAGATGGAAGAAAGGAAGGGAGGGAGAGGAAACTTGCCCTGGTGACTGCTCACACCAGCATTAAATCACATGGTAGAGGGCTCTCAAGGGCTCACTTCCTGGCTGTGCTAGCTCACTCTTACACTAACTACAGTCAAACTCTACATTATGCTAACTTGTTTACTTAGTACTAATCTCAATACCATTATTATCAAGACAGAAAACCAGCAAATATTATAGTATCTCAGCACCAAACAGAAGCTCAAAAAAATAAAATGTTTATAAAAAAAAGCTGGGCATGGTGGCGCATACCTTTAATCCCAGCACTTGGCAGGCAGAGGTAGGAAGAGCTCTATGAGTTCAAGGCCATCCTGAGACTACATAGTGAATTCCAGGTCAGCCTGGGCTAGAGTGAGACCCTACCTCAAAAAAATTAGGGAAAAAACACAATGTTTAAAGCACTGAAGGACTGAAATTTGGGGATCTCTACCAAGCTAATTATGTTTTAGATGGATGCTTAAATATTTAAAAAAGGAAACCCAAATAATTTAGTATTTAATATATCCCATCAATAGGGCATCTCAAAAGGATTTTGTTAGTTTGAATGAAAAAGGTGAAGAAAAGTGATCTAAATTAAAGACTAATGAGACATGACAGTAACAACTAAACGCAATGTGAGGTCCTAAATAGATTCTGAGGCAGGGGCTGGAGGATCTTTTAATGGTCAACTGTGGGACAACTAACAAAATCAGAATGTGAGATTATCAACACTGATGATTCTTGGGGAATAAAAAATGAGTATTCAATTAGGACTCAACAACATGATGTCTGGCACCTTACTCTACAATGTTCAGAGAAAAACTGCAAGCTTTCTAGAGAAATGAGAAAACAAATGTGCCAAAAAGTAACTGGTAAATTCATGTAATTTTTTTATTTTTTGGAGGCAGGGTCTCACTCTAGTCCAGGCTTACCTGGAATTCACTATGTATTCTCAGGGTGGCCTCAGACTCAAAATGATCCTCCTACCTCTGCCTCCCAAGTGTTGGGATTAAAGGTGTGTGCCACCATGTCCAGCTTCATGTAACTTTTTGTACATTTAAATTTTTCCAAAATAGAAAGTCAAGAAGCAAAAATGTCCACTGCTGTTTATTTTTACCCATTAACATAAGTCTCCCAGGTATGAGTGATCATACTTTATCATTAAAAATTCCAACAAATCAATCCAATCTGAGGAAAAATGGTAAACTCTAACTGCTAAAGATAGGAAGAAATCTCTTCATAATACTGAAAATTAATGACTGATCACAATCGGGTGGTATCTCACACCCAAGATGTCTGAGACCAAAGGGTGTCTCTGGCTTTTCTTTTAAATTTTTTTGTTTATTTTATTTATTTATTTGACAGCGACAGACAGAGAGAAAGAGGCAGGTAGATAGAGAGAGAGTGGGCGCACCGGCGACTCTAGCCACTGCAAACCAACTCCAGAAGCATGCTCCACCTTGTGCACCTGGCTTACGTGGGTCCTGGGGAATCGAGCCTTGAACCAGGGTCCTTAGGCTTCACAGGCAAGCACTTAACCACTAATCCATCTCTCCAGGCCCCCTTTCTTTTGTTTTTTAAGTAATTAAGGATGTGCAGACAGGAGATCCTCTTACACTGGGGAAGTGAAAATGCTACACTGTGTGCTTTTGGGGAAAAAGCCTGGCAGTTTCCTCAAAAGGTTAAATATACAGTTACCAAGAACCAGCAATTCTACTCTTAAACATATACCCAAAAGCAATGAATACATTACCACACAAAGATTAGTACACAAACATTAGCAACATATACAAGTCAAAAAGCATGAACAGGGCTGGAGAGAAGGCTAAGTGGTCAAAGGCGCTTGCCTGCAAAGTCTGACAGCCAGAATTCAAATCCCCAATAGACATATAAAGCCAGATGTTCAAAGTAGTGCATGTATACGGAGTTCATTTATAGTAGCAAGAGGCCCTGGTATGCCCATTCTCTCTCTCTGTTCTCTCTCCCTCTCTCTGCTTGCAGATAAATAAAAAAAATTTTTTTAATTAAAAATTTATTTAAAAAATATACAAAAATAAGAAGTATAGGCAACCCAAATGTCTGTCACTGGTAAATGGATAAACAGAACGTGTCATGACCACACAATGGAAGCTTATTTAGCAATGGAATAGAATGGAATGCTGAGAACTGCTACAAACATTAGAACGAAGGAAGCCAGTCACAAAGACTGTACTATCTGAAGCAAAGAAAGAGTAGATGGGTCTACTAGCTGGGTGTGGTGAGGGGGAAAGAGGCCATCTACTCAATGTGGTATGCATGCATTTGTGTTTGTGTGGTCATGTACGTTTGGGCACATAGGTCTGTGCATGTGTGTAGACATCAGAAGTCAATATCTGATGTCTTATTTTTTAAACAGGGCCTCTCGCTGAACCTGGAGCTCACTACCAATTCAGGTAGACTGGCCAGCCAGCATCTCGTGGGGATCCTCCCATCTCCATCTCTCCAGCACCAGGATTACAGGCCAGGCCACCACACCTAGTTTTTACGTGTGGGTGTTAGGGATCCAAACTCAGTTCTGCATGCTCACACAGTAAGCTCTTTACCAATGAGCAGACCTATGGTTGATTTTTGAAGTAATGAAAAATATTCTAACATTAATTGTGATATTTATGCAACACTATAAAAATACTAGGAAATAATTTATATATTTCATATGGGTGAATCATGACATGTGAATTACATGTTAATAAAATGTTGAAAAACAAAAGCATGCTATAAAATCCTATCTATTCCAGTGATGTAAGAAACTACTTATTTCTAACCAGTATTAATGGTATATGCTATAATCTCAATACTTGGGAACATGAGGCAGAAGGATCCTGAGTATAAGCTACATAGTGAGACACTGTTGAGAGATGGCACAGCAGGTAACAAGTATGAAGGCCTGAGAGGGCCCAAGACTGCTTGAGTTCAACACCCTAGACCCTCACAAACAGCATCTCCACATTTAGAAAGAGACCCCAGCTGGGTGTAGTGGCACTCAGGAGGCAGGGGTAGGAGGATCACTGAGTTCGAGGCCAGCCTGAGACTACAGTGAATTCCAGGCAGGTGGACTAGAGCAAAACCTACCTCAAAAAACAAAAACCAAAACAAAGCAAGAGAGAAACTTCACCTCAAGGAAACACTCAGATGAGCAACAGAAGGAGACCTGACATTCTCCTCTGGTCTCCATGCACCCGCAAGCATGTGTGCACACGTTTACACACACACCAAAAAGTATGTCTAGGCTTAGGGATCTAGCTCAGTGGTAGCCCACATACTTAGCTTGCCCAAGGCCCTAGATTAAATCCTGAGCATCACAAAAAATAAACTATAGTAATTCAGGTATCTTTTACACACATCACTTCCCTACACTAACATCAACTAAGATGTTTTTATATGCTGATCATATCAACAATGATGAAATTTATCTATGGCTATCTCCAAAGATATGACTCTCTAACAGACCCTGAAGACAAAATTATAATTTAATCCCAAAATTTCAAGTTTATCTTATTTGACTTTATTTTCTTGGGCTAGGGAAACAGCTCAGTGGGCCAAATGCTTACCACACCAGCATGAGAACGTAAGTTCAATCCCCCCAAAAGCATGTAAAAATGCCAGCAGTGGTGGTAGGTACCTGTTATCCCAGTGCTGAGGAGGCACAGACTAAAGGACCCCTGAAGGGGTTTACTGGCTAGCCAGTCCAGTCTAATTGGTGAGTGCCAGGCCAATGAGAGACCTGGTCTCAAAAGAGGTGGATGACCTTCCTGAGACTAACACTCAAGGTTTTCCTATGGCCCACACATGCACTCACACACATGCAAACCTACATACCCATACACACACACGCTAAACAAAGACAAGAAAAAGACAGGCTCTTGCTAGTGTAGCCCAGACTGGCCTCAGCCTCCCAAGTACTGGAATACGCATGCACCAGTGGTTGCCAAAGATGTTTCAAAAGAAAGAACCATCACTTATTTGTAGTTTGGTTAAGTTCCAAGTTATTAAATGTCGAGTATAGAAGTGCTCCAACTTTAATGAAATATCATACAAAATTTTTGGTACACTGAAAAGGAGATCACTGGTGAAAAACAACATGTATTGAATTTGCTATAATTAAATCACAGTAAATTGTAGTTGAATGATTATAACCCCTTTCCAAATATCATTTATCTGACATACAGACCTGCAGTAATATACTGTGCTGAAGCCATTTCCCCTGAAGCTCTCAAGGCACCTGCATACCTAGGAACATTAAAGCAGAATCAAATAATATGATTATATTCATCCTGAAATTAAAATGAGAAGAAATTAGTGAAAAGAACTTATTAGTTAGTACACCTTCAGACTTGGGTTCCTCAGAGTCCTTTTTTTTTTTTTTTTTTTTTTTTTTTTCTTTTTCTGGTCTTGGTCATTAAGTATTTTAAGGACTTTAAAAGGAAATATTTACATTAAAAAAAACTATGTATCTACACTCAGCATTAACTTCCTGTACAATATTAAATAAATCACTTAAGTTTTAAGTTAGTTTGGGATTCTATTGGAGGATTTCTAAAATCACTATTTATTTATTTATTTTGGTTTTTCAAGGTAGGGTTTCACTCTAGCCCAGGCTGACCTGAATTCACTGTGTAGTCTCAGGGTTTCCTCGAACTCATGGCGAACCTCCTACCTCTGCCTCCCAAGTGCTGGGATTAAAGATGTGCACCACCACAACTGGCTTCACTTTGTTTTCTAATGCTCAGTTACTTACAATAGCACAGAACACTAGTCATCCAAAAGGAAAATGCAAGCCCTATCCATCCCTCACACATTATCTCCTTATAAAGGATCAGAAGTGTGCACTCATGGGGGGAGAGTGCTGCATATGATTATTACAACAACGCTTCCATGCTGCACATTCACTGGAATGCCTCGAATGAGAGACAGTAACCCAACATTCAAGAAGGTACAACTACAATACAGTCAGCAACGTGGACGAATCTCAGTCTTAGATTGAGTGAAATAAGCCAAGCAAAATAAATTGCTATATAGTAAAAGAAGCCAGTCAGAGGACCACACATTATATGATTCTATTTACATGAGATGCCCCAAATAAGCAAATTTATAATAACAGAAAGTACATTATCTAAGGCTGAAGATGGGTGGAATATAAAGGGAAGGGAAGTGCCCAAAAATTATACTTTGGTGATTGCTGCATAAATCTTGTGAACAGAGTGAAAACCACCTAATACGTTTAAAAGTGTCAATTGGTAGGATAAATATCTAAATTAAGAAGTTATAAAGCAAAACAAAACACTACTCACTCAAATGTGAACCTCTTTTACCCAAAGCAGATTTAAGCCATTTCTCTTCAGCCTTACCTTTTAAGGGCATCTTTGAGTTCAGGCACAGAACGAATGCACTGAACGGTAGCATTCATGTAACAGGTATTGCCAAGGTTTGTCAATCCACAGGGTAATTCCATCTGAGAAAAGGAAAGCGGGCATCATCATTTACAAAACCATGGCATAAATAAATTGGTACAGTTCACACTGGGTCAAGAACCCTTCATTTACCAGCCCGTATAAGTTTACATTCTACCTTCACCTTAAAGCAATGTCTCATTTCCCTCAACAGAAAGTTGTAATTTGCATCATGCTGGCAATAATTCTGTTTTAGTTCTCTTCTAGAAAGTAAGAAGACAACCCCATCAGTCTTGCCTGTTTTGCAAGCTCAACAAGAGAACAGGCAATAAAGTGCATCATAGAAAGCCTGCAAAACAACAAGCCACACACACGGCAGAGCTAGCAGGGCAGGGCAAAGCAGGCCCACAATCAAGTCCTCAAGAGCACAGAGGAGCCCGAGTTCTAGATTGTCCAGGCTACAATGAGACTCATAGGTGATGGTCACTTTCCAAACTGATTTAGCATCTACATTCAGGACAGGAGCTGAGAGCACTTGGCTAGCACACACACTAGATTTGAATCTCAGCACCATCAAAAACAAAGAAAAGGCCAGGCGTGGTGGCACACGCCTTTAATCCCAGCACTCAGGAGGCAGAGGTAGGAGGATCGCTGTGAGTTCAAGGCCACTCTGAGACTATAGAATGAATTCCAGGTCAGCTTGAGCTAGAGTGAGACCCTGCCAAAAAAAAAAAAAAAAAAAAAGGGGGCTGGAGAGACAGTTTAGTGGTTAAAACACTTGCCTGGGAAGCTTAAAGACCCACAATCAACTCTCCAGGTCCCACATAAGCCAGACACACAAGATGACAAAAGCACACAACATTGCACATGCACACAAAGTGGTGCATGCATCTGGAGTGAGACTGCAGTGGCTGGAGGCCCTGGCATGCCAATTCATTCATTCTCTCATCAAAAAAAAAAAAAGAAAAACTCACAATAAAATATTTAACATGAAAGATTTTAAGAATTTAAATACTGTAGCATTTAAGCTCTCTCCGATCCTGTTGTCTCATTAGTAGTAAATATTTCAAAAATTCTATCTGCCACACATATATTAGGCACTAATTTTTATTATATTTGTATATTTGTGCATTTTATAACCTCATCTATAAAATAAAAGTTAATTATAGCACTGGGGAGATGGCTCAGTAGTTAAAGACACTTACATGTAAAGCCTGGCAGCCAGGTCTAAATCCCCACATAAAGCCAGATGCTTCTGGAATTCCTTTATAATGGCAGGAGGCCATGGCATACCCATCGCCCACCCACACCCATTCTCTTGTGTGCATTCTCTCAGCTTGCAAATAAATAAATAAGTAAATAAAGTTAATTATAGTACTTAACACCTCATCCTTTTAAGGCTTAAAAGCAAAAGTCCCGAGTTATAGATATTATGCTAAATATTAAAAATAAGTTAAGCCCAAATAAAATCACTTGTAAGTTTAAAAAAAGCAATAATGATCAAAGGCTACAATATTAAAAACATTGAGTTTTAAGATTAACAGACTAGAAAAGAACTCAATTAAGCTAACTTCAAAATAAAATTCTATTTACTGATAAAAACATACAATGTTAATGATAAATCAATATGTTTAGATGCTACATGGTGAAGGACAACTTATGACTGGACATAGAAGCTGGTATTTATGTCTTACAGCAGATGCTAACTGTTCTTCTGTCATGTCTTCTACAAAGACTGTTTTAGCGGAGGGCTCTTCTGGAAGAGCATCTGCTGACCCCATCATTAGTAGAGTTATTCCCTGTCACAGAAAAAAAATCCAAAATTAGACTGATGAAAGTTATACAACTCTATAATTATACTCTGTAAAAATCATTGAATTGTTCCACTGGCTTTCTGTGGCTACAATGCAGCTCACTAGTACACATGAAGCCAGGGGTTTGATCCCAGCACTGCAATAAATAGGATGTGGTGGCACACACACACATCCTAACACTGAAGTTCAAGGTCTTCCTCCACTACACAGCGAGTTCAAGGCCAGCCTGGGTCCTATGTGAGACCTTGTGACAAAAAGAAGGAGAGGAGTTGTGAACTGTACCAGGTGCTTTCCTTCAGGAATACCATTTTTATTTAAACAACTGATAAATCATGATTCTTTTTAACTTGGGTATTTAGTTGACATTTTCTCAAAATGAATGATCTGAACCTGTCACTTCAAAACAAACAACTGAGGGCTGGAGAGATGGCTTAGCGGTTAAGGCGCCTGCCTGCTAAGCCTAAGAACCCGGTTCCAATCTCCAGGTCCTACGTTTAGCTAGATGCAAAGTGACGCAAGGGCGCAATGCCGCACTTGCCCACAAGGGGGTGCACGCATCTGGATTTCGTTCACAGCAGCTGAGAGACTGCTGGCGCACCCACTCTCTATCTGTCTCCCTCTCCCTCTGTCTGTCTCTCTCTCCAAAAATAAAAATAAAAATAAAAACTGACAATATAATTGCCAATAACAAAGTCAGAGCTTTCATATGAAAATTCAAATATCTCTGTTACTGTGCACTTGGCACCTTCCCAATATTCAAAGACTTTTCTACTAAGATGGATAACTGTATTTAAAAATGCAATGTTTGGGCCTGGAGAGATGGTTTAGTGGTTAAGCACTTGCCTGTGAAGCCTAAGGACCCCGGTTCGAGGCTCGATTCCCCAGCACCCACTTAAGCCAGATGCACGAGGTGCGCATGCATCTGGAGTTCATTTGCAGTGGCTTGAGGCCCTGGAGTGCCCATTCTCTCTCTCTCTCTCTCTCTCTCTCTGACTCTTTCTTTCTCTGTCTGTTGTTCAAATAAATAAATAAATAATAAACAAAAATTTTTTTTTAAAATGCAATGTCTTATATAATGAAAAGAAACCAATCTTTTCTAAATGACAAATATATAATATTACAAAATCAGGCCTAGGTATATGATTCAGTCTAATTGTAAAACAAACAGATTTCAGTGTAGAGATGGCTCAGTGGTTAAAGGAGCTTGCTTACAAAGCCTGCTGGCCTGAGTTGGATTCCCCAGTAACCCAATAAGCCAGATGCACAGTGACCCACACATCTAGTTGGTTTGCAGTGGGCAAGAGGCCCTGACATATCCAATCCCTCTCTCTTTATTTGCTTGCAAATCAATAAAAATAATTTTTAAAAAAAAGATTGTCAAGCCGGGCGTGGTGGCGCACGCCTTTAATCCCAGCACTCGGGAGGCAGAGATAGGAGGATCGCCGTGAGTTCAAGGCCACCCTGAGACTACATAGGTAATTCCAGGTCAGCCTGGGCCAGAGTGAGACCCTACCTCGAAAAAAACAAACAAAAAAAAGATTGTCAGGGTTGATGAGATGGCTTAGCAGTTAAGGCTCTTGTCTGCAAAGTCTAAGGACCCATGTTCAACTCTCCAGATCCCACATAAGCCAGACACACAAAGCTGAGGCAAGTGAAAGTTTGCACATGCCCACTAGATGGCACAAGTATCTGGAGTTCGATTTCAGTGGCTGAGGCCTTGGCATGCCAAATTCTGTCTCTCTCTAAAAAATTTTTTTTAAAAATCTGCCAAAATTAGGACCAAGTAAGAGGAAGCACACTTGTGTTCAAGCTTTAATAAGTCATTAGGTTCATTCTTCTCAAATTGGCCCCAAATTGTATGTAATTTGTATTAAACAAAGCCCCAGATGTCACTTTGTAGAAATTGACTTATTCTAAACTTATAATTAAATGTCAAGAAACTAAAATTTTCTTGAAAAGATGGAAAACTTATACTATCTTATTTTAAGACTTACTATAAAGCTCTAATTATTACAAATGTGGTACTAGTATAACTTTAATCAATTAGATCAATGAAACAAGAGCCCCAAAATAAACCTACAACTGATTATCAAGAGAGTCTAACACAAATCAATTGAAGAAAGAAAAGAATTTTTAGTAGATGGTGCTGGAAAAACTAGATGAACCTATTGGAGCAGAGGTAGGGGAGGAAGTCACTTAGAATTTCCTTGGTGTGATAAATAAATTAGGTTATTCATTACAATTAGTGTTAATACTTACATTTTTAATTTTGATGTTACCCCAATCATCATCCTGTTTCAAAGACAAACAAAAAACGTTTCACCAACTCTGCGCAAGTATAGAATTCAGACCTCAAAATAAACTACCTAATATGCTGAGTCCCGTAAACTGTGCAATCTAAAGTGGTAAACTTGGCAACACTTAAGTATAAAACACAATGAAGCTGGCGTGGTGGTACACACCTTTAATCCCAGCACTTGGGAGGCAGAGGTAGGAGGATCGCCATGAGTTTGAGGCCAGCCTGAGACTGCATAGTGAATTCCAGGGCAGCCTGAGCTAGACTGAGAGCCCACTTAAAAAAAAAAAAAAAAAAAAAAAAACCTACACTTAACAAGTACTGGACACTTAACTGATGACAAATGTCAGATCCTAGTCTTTTACAAGTTTAGAATCAGAAGAGCTAATTGACAATTAGTTGATATGAAAAGAATGAGGAGTTGCTTATGAAACAGTATCTAAGTAACTAAAGTGACTACATAATTTCATCCGAGCCAGGAGACTGCGCAGGTTGCAGGAGGGCTGGAGATGGTTCAGCTATTAATAAGGTGCTTGCCTACAAAGCCTAACAACCGGGTTCGATTCCCCAGTACCCATGTAAAGCTAGATGCACAAAGTGGTGAGTGCATGTGGAGTTCATTGACAGTGGCTACATAATCATTCATTCATTCATTCATTCATTCATTATTTCTCTATCTCCCTCTCCTCTCCTGTTTCTGTAAATAAATAATTTTTAAAAACTATAGCAGGAAAGCAGCCCAGAGTGTCCAAGGCAAACTGGATCTGAACAGTATCTGCATGCCCACAGATGCTTCTCAAGTGCTAAATTTCACACCTATGAAGCAATTAATATTTACTTCAGTGTGTTAAGTAAGGATCAAAGATCTTTTGTATGCCACCTGTCACTAAATCTTTCCTTCCATTGTTGCTCCTGTTTCTTTTCTCTTTTAAACCACTTTTGGTTCTCTCCTTCAGGTAGGTAGGTGCTAAGATAGCATTCCTTTTTTTTTTTTTTTTTTTTTTTTTTTGGTTTTTCAAGGTAGGGTCTCACTCTAGCTTAGGCTGACCTGGAATTCACTATGGAGTCTCAGGGTGGCTTTGAACTCAAGGCGATCCTCCTACCTCTGCTTGCCTAGTGCTGAGATTAAAGGAGTGCACCACCATGCCCAGCTTAAGACAGCATTACTTTTAAAAGAGGTTCATCTTTAAGATATAAGAAAGGAGCCAGGTATGGTGGTGCACGCCTTTTATTTTTTTAGTATTTACTTATTCTATTTGCAAACACAGAGAGAAAGAAGAGAGGGAGAGAAACAGAGACAGAATGGGAGCACCAGGCCCTCCAGCCACTGCAAAAGAACGTCAGATGTATGCACCACTTTGTGCATCTAGCTTTTTGTGGGTACTAGGGAACTGAACTCAGGCCTTCAGGCATTGCAAGCAAGTACCTTAACCACTGAGCCATCTCTTCAGCCCAATTTTTTTTTTCTAATTAGGGAGAGAGAATGGGTATGCTAGGGCCTCTAACTACTGCAAATGAACTCCAGATGCATGCACAACCTTGTGCCTCTGGCTTATGTGGGTTTTGAGGAATTAAACCTGGGTCCTTAGGCTTGACAGGCAAGCATCTTAAGGCAAGCCATCTCTCCAGCCCTTTTTTTTTGGTTTTTCAAATTTACTATGTAGTCTCAGGGTAGTCTTGAACTCAGCAATCCTCCTATCTCTGCCTCCCAAGTACTGAGACTACACAGTGAATTCCAGGTCAGCCTGGGCTAGAACAAGACCCTACCTTGAAAAACCAAAACAAAACAAAAAAAGTATCCAGGACTGTGATGATGTTGAAGGACTCTGAACTTCAACATTCAAATACACTCATAAAAAATTATTTGTAGTCTTTTCGGCTGGAGATGGCACAGCCATTAAGGCACTTACATGCGAAACCTAACGACCCGTGTTCAATTCCCAAGGACGCATGTAAAGCCAGATGCACAAAGTGGTGCATGCATCTAGAATTCATTTGCAGTGGCTAGAGGCCCTAGTGTGCCCATTCTCTCCTCTCTTCTCCCCCTTCTCTACTTGCAAATAAATAAAAACATTAATAACAATAACGGGTAGTCTTTCTAAAGGGCAAGTTACCTCTATTGTTGCCTTGGGTTTTTTTTTTTTTTGCTTTATTTTTTTGAGGTAGGGTCTCATCCTACCGAGGCTGACCTAGAACTCATTCTGTAGTCCCAGGCTGGCCTCAAACTCACAGCAATTCTCCTACCTCTGCCTCCAAAGTGCTGGGATTAAAGGTGTGCACCACCACACCCAGATACTGCTGCATATTTTTAACAGATAAAATTTTCTAACTCTACAACATAAAATTACTGTAGACATAAAATCATTTACATTAGTCTTAAAAATAAATAAGCGGGGTGGAGAGAGCTCAGCAGTTAAGAGCACTTCCTTGCAAAGCCTGATGGTTCACATTCAAGTACCCATGTAAAGCCAGACGCACAATGTGGCTCATGTGTCTGGAGTTCACTTGTGGCAGGAGGCCCTGGTGGGCCTATCCTTACTCTCTCAGTCTCTCCCTCTCTCAAATAAGTAAAAATATTGAAAACATAAATAAGCACACACTCACAAGAAAAACAATTCAACCATTACAGATAATGATAACATATCCCACTCCTATCAGTCCCAGAAGTATCTACTGCAAAATAAAATTTTAAGTGATACTCCCACACACGACTAAAAGTTTTAACCCCGTAACATGCTAAGCAAATGAAAACTACTTCAAATGCTATGCTAACAATAACTACAGTTCCCAGCATTAATTATTTTCACTAATCATTTAATAGCATGAACAAACATTTGGACTAACGTTACCTTCAACGTTCCTCCTTTCACCATGACTTTCTGCCTGGCTGGCTGCACTCCTGTCAGTGCAAAGAGCTGAGCCTTGAACACCATTGGTGGCTCGTCAGTATTCAACTCTACGCCTTCAAATTTCTCCTTTCCCCATTTTACCGTAACTGTAAATAAAATCACAATTGTTTTCACTTATACAATAATACTTCAAACTTAGAAAACCCTCCGAGGTCACCGTTAGGTTAGCTCTTGAATGTCTTACTGTGCCCGTCATCTTTTTATGCTCATAATGAATACTACTCATGCAACAGGTCAAGATATCCAAGTCCTCTTCATCTTGGATCACACTCAGATTAGTAAGGTTCAGGGCCTTTGTAGTGTGGTTAATTTATTTAATAATCAAATACTGTGTACGCTGGAGCAAAGAACAGGTAGAAAGCCTAGGTTGTGTAGGAGAAAGAAAACAATACCTTGGGAGGCTAACACGTACTGAACAGGCTAGTGAAAAAAGATTCTGAACTATAAAGAATGGGAGAGGGACTGGAGAGATGGCTTAGTGGTTAAGTCATTTGCCTGCAAAGCCAAAGGATCCAGGACCCACGTAAGCCAGGTGCACAAGGGGGCACATGCGTCTGGAGTTCGTTTGCAGTGGCTGGAGGCCCTAGCACACCCATTCTCTCTCTCTCAAATAAATAAATAAGCCGGGCATGGTGGTGCGTGCCTTTAATCTCAGCACTCGGGAGGCATAGGTAGGAGGATCCCTGTGAGTTCAAGGCCACCCTGAGACTATATAGTTAATTGCAGGTCAGCCTGGACCAGAGTGAGACCCTACATCGAAAAACAAAAAATAAAATAAAATAAAATAAATAATACATATTTTAAAAAGAATGGGAGAAACGAAAGAGGTTTCTAAATATTAGTGATCCAAAACTACATCTACATAATTAAAAAATACAGACATCCCACTGGCTATATAGGATATATATTTTTTTCTTAATTGTGTTTTTTTTTTTTTTGAGACAAGGTCTTACTATGTAGCCTAAGTTGGGTTTAAAATGGCTATCCTTCTGCCTCAGCCTTTTAAATGCTAGGATTACAGGCACTTGAATGCTCATTCTCTGTCTCTCTGTGCTTGCAATAAAAACATTTTTTTTAATATGGAAGGCTTCACGAATTTGCGTGTCATCCTTGCACAGGGGCCATGCTAATCTCTGTATCATTCCAATTTTAGTATATTTGCTGACAAAGCAAGCACAATAAAAATATTCTTAAAAAATTTTAAATGGGGCTGGAGAGATGGCTTAGCAGTTAAGGCATTTGCCTGCAAAGCCAGAGAACCCAGGTTCAATTCCCCAGGACCCACACAAGCCAGATGCACAAGGTGGTGCATGAGTCTGTAGATCGTTTGCAGCGGCTAGAGAGGGGCCCTGGTGCACCCATTCTCTCTATATATCTGCCTCTTTCTCTCTAAAATAAACATTTTTTAAAAAATCAAAATGGCGCGTCGCAGGGACCGAAGAGATAGCTCAGCGGTTAAAGGTACATGCTTACAAAACCTAACCATCCGATTCCCCCGGTATCCACGTAAAGCCAGATGCACCAAGTGGCGCATCCTTCCGGAGTTCATTCGCAGCGGAAGGAGACCTTGGCGCGCACATACTATTGTCTCTCTCAAATATATAAAATATTTTTTAATGACGCATCTCCAACAATACCCGAATGAATAGTCAGCGATAACCAATGAATAACGTATCCATAGCCAACGCAAGGTCACCGCAACACATTTGGGGTGCCATTTTGATTCAGACTAGGAAAACAGTGAAATCCATTACGGGGAAAAAAAAAAATACGATCCATGATCAATACCTTGGACAGCCATCACGCAATATGGCAAAAAAAAAAAAAAAAAAAGACAGTCGCCCAAACCTGTATCCATCTCTCCTTCAAAGCTCACACTCAATGCTTCGGATACAGAAATCCGATACAATGTATGTGAGTTTAAAGATCTGCCTCGGGATAGAATTGATCTGCCTCGGGATAGAATTGAAATTGGTACCCAAGGGGAGGTAGAGTCAAAGGGTGTGCGAGGGACAGCTACAGAGGGCGAGCCCAGGCAGGACGAAGGCCAACCTTACATCCATCACTACGACCCTTCCTCCCACAGCTCACAGCCTCATGTCCCACGCCCCGAGACACACCCTCACCCACCCTTCCCAGAACCCTAGGACAGAAAAACTATTCTGCAGAGTCACGACTCCGGGGATGTTTCCAGATCTCCACACTGCTCGTGCCCCACCCAGCCACCCACCCACCCACCCAGTGGGAAAGCGCTCCCACGCGTGGCAGGGCTCCCAGGAAAGCACGAGGACCAGGGACCTGCGGACAGCGGCAGCCTCCCTCCCCGCGCTCCCCACCCCGGTCATCCCGCAGCCCGCGGAGGGCACGCGCCTCGGCAAGGCCCGGCCTACGCCAAGGCCTAGCATGGGGACAGCGAGGGCCAGGACGGAGCTCACCCGAGTAGAGAGGCATGGCCGGGGTGCGCGGGACGCTGGGGCTGGCAGAAGCGGCGGGGAGCTGCAGGAACCACACACGAGCAGCTGGCGGCGGCGGCGGTGGCGGTGGCGGCAGCGGCCGGGGAAGGACTGGACGCAGGGCGCTAGCAGCGGAGGCTCGGCAGCGACGAAGCGAAGCTCATTCAAACCGGCCACTGCCGATGACGCAGCAGCGCGCACTTCGCGCGGAGAGCCACTGCGGGGAGGAGGCGGGCGGAGGCGGGGCCTGGGCAAAGGTGGAGGGAGGGGGACGGGGCGGGGCCTGAGGGCGAGGGAGGGGCGGGGCCTGGGAAAGGCGGAGGGGCGGGGCCTGAGGGAGAGGGAGGGTGCGGAAGGGGCGGGGCCTGGGAAAGGCGGAGGGGCGGGGCCTGAGGGAGAGGGAGGGTGCGGAAGGGGCGGGGCCTGGGAAAGGCGGAGGGGCGGGGCCTGAGGGAGAGGGAGGGTGCGGAAGGGGCGGGGCCTGGGAAAGGAATCGGGGAAGGAGGGAGCGGAGGCGGGGCCTGGGGAGATGGGAAAGGAGCAGGGCCTCCGGGAGAGGGAGGGGCGGGGCCTGCAGTGGGAAGAGGAGCGGGTGGGAGAGGGAGCAAAGGTGTGGGATGGAGGCGGAGTCGGAAGCTAGGGAGGGGTGCGTTGATGGGTGGAGGAGGCGCCCGCAGGCTGGTGTTAAGCAGGCTGGAGAGTAGCGGGGAGGGCGGGGCGGGAGCGCCGCCGGAATGGCCTGAGCAGGTGCGCGCATGTGCGCTGCGCGCTCCCTGCCTCCAGCCTGCTGGGTGCATGGTCCTTGCTGGTCTTGTCAGACCCCAGGTGGAATGGGAGTCTGGTTATCCTGCTAGCATCCTTTTATAAAAAGTGATTGGAGTCTGTAAATTCATATCTTCCTCTGTCTGGACTTTATGCTCATTACACTGGTCTGTTGCCTCCAAAAGCTCACCACACTTGTTTCCTTAACACACAAGTGTTCCCCATCGCCACTCTTAGACAGAAATACTTGCTGTCTGGAAAGCATTACTCGTTCTGTAGGTGACCAAGGGATTGTCTACATTTGTTTGTAATATTCACTTTGCTACAACTTCTAGCATCTCTAGGGAGGAGTGACCTGAATTTTAAACAAATGGAAGCAGAAATCCACCTGTGAAACCCAGCTAACTGAAAGGAAGCACCCAAAAAAAAAAATCTGCAAGACTCCAAAAAAATAATAATAAATTTTAAAAGCTGGGTGTGGTGGTGCATGCCTTTAATCCTAGCACTTGGGAGGCAGCGGTAGGGGGATCCCTGTGAGTTCGAGGCCACCCTGAGACTACATAGTGAATTCCATGTCAGCCTGAGCCAGAGTGAGACCCTACCTCGAAAAAAAAAAAATCTGCAAGGCTAACCTTACTCAAGGGCAGAGGAAATTGGAAGTTGTGGATGGTCATAACCTTGCTCCACAAGCGGATAGACTTTTCCTTAGGGTGGACTTCTGTGAATAATGACTGTATTGGTAAGATCTTAACCTACATGCTTATGAATAAATAAGGCTTTTAAGGTTGCCAAAATATCAAAATCTTTTGTTTATTTTTTTCAAGGTAGGGTCTCATTCACTCTAGCCCAGGCTGACCTGGGATAAGATCTGTAGTCCAAGGCTGGCCTTGAACCCACAGCAATCTTCATACTTCTGCCTCTGAGTGCTAGGATTAAAGAGCGTCAGAAAGCTTTTTGATATACCTTTCAAATGAACCCAGGAGAAGAGCTGAGGGTGGAGAGACCTTGTTCTCTGTATTATATTTACTGATTTATTGATGTATTTATTTATAAAATGTACTGAGCTTGTGTACATAAAAGTACTTAACCTATGGCTTAGTCTTTAGGATGTCCTCCTAGTATGGCCAACAGAAATCCTGTACAACTTTAAATTTCCCATTTATTGCTAACTTTTCAGAGAATCATAAATCCTATTCATATAATGAACCCCTTCCTAGAACGTAGTATTATGTTGTTAAGCTGTGGCGTCCTTTTGTTCAACTAGTACGTAGTAAGTCCAGGGTACTTGATACAGAAGGACACAAAATTGAAGGAAACATAGGTCCTGCCTTAATTAAGCTGAGAATGAGTAGGGGTATTAAGGCTTACACACAACTCCATGGCTCTCTAAATTGGAGCTCTTGGCTGAAAAGACAGAAGCCAGAAAACAGATTGGCAAAATATGGGACAGCTAACAGAATCAATAGGATAATCAATTAACCAAACACAAAAAAGGGTTAGAAACCAAGGGAGAAGGGTACCAGGGAACAAAGGCAAGGTCATGTCACAGAAACAGGCTGGCTACTCTTGCTACCATCTCTATGAGCAATTTCTAATCCAAGATTGTGTTCTGAGAAAGAATATATAATTGGCCAGCATGTCCTTATCCTATAAACCAGGGAGGAAAAAAAGAACATCCTTAAAGGATGGAGAATGGGGGGTAGCAGTTATGGCACTTACCTGCATAGCCTAAGGACCTGGGTTTGATTCCCTAGTACCCATGTAAAACCAGATGCACAAAGTGTGCATGCAGCTGTAATCCATTTACAGTAGCTGGAGGTTCTAGTGTGCCCATTCTGTCTTTCTTTTCTCTTGGCTTGCAAATAAATAAATAAAAAATATTTTTTTGAAAAAAAGAAAAGAAGGAAGGAGGGCTGGAGAGATGGCTTAGCAGTTAAGGCACTTGCTTGCAAAGCCTAAGAACGTAAGTACAAATCTCAAGGTCCCACTAGCCAGGTGCAGTGACAAGTGTGCAAGGTGGCACATGCACACCAGGGGGCGCCCACACCTGGAGTTGATTCACAGCAGCTGAAAGGCCCTGGTGGATCCAATTTTCTCTCTCTCCCTGTTTCTTTCTCAAAAATAAAATAATTTTTAAAAAAAGGAGAGGCCAGGCATGGTGACACACAGCTTTAATGCCAGCACTCGGGAGGTACAGGTAGGAGAATCCCCATGAGTTTAAGGCCAGCCTGCATAGTGAATTCCAGGTCAGCATGGGCTAGAGTGAAACCCTACCTCAAAACAAACAAACAAACAAAAGAAGGGCCTGGAGAGATGGCTTAGGGGTTAAGTGCTTGCCTGTGAAGCGTAAGGACGCTGGTTCAAGGTTCAATTCCCCAGGGCCCATGTAAGACAGATGCACAAGGTGACGCATACATCTGGAGTTCATTTGCAGTGGCTGGAGGCCCTGGCTCACCCATTCTCTCTCTCTCTCTCTGCCTCTTTCTCTCTCTGTCCATCTGTCGCTCTCAAATACATAAAAAATAAAACAACAAAGAAATAAAGGCATGCACCACCATGCCCAGCTTGTTTTAAAAAAACAAACAACAACAGCAACAAAAAAGGGGGGGTGGGAATGGAAAAGGGGCTTCCCCAGTAGAAAAGCCAATTGCCAAGGTGTTTGCAGGACCACATTTCTGCTGCAGGTGTCAGAGGGGAATCTTTCCTTGCCTTTTCCAGATGCTTTGGCTGTCCGGGTCTCTTGGCTGTTGGCACCATTCCTGCCATGGTATCACTCTACCTTCACCAACTTCTTTTGACTTGGCTCACTGCCTCCCTCCTTATGAGAGCCTATTGATTACATTGGCCTCACCTGAATACTCCAGAACAATCTTCTCATCTTGAAATCCTTAGCTCACTCATTCTAGAGAGTTCCTATGGGAAGGTAACATTTTCCCTCTCATGTGGATATCTTTGTGGGGTCATTATTTTGTCTATCAGACTGCCAAAAACAAATAAATGAAACAAAACATAGATACACAGATAACATTAGTATACTTTTTTTTCCTGGGGGGTGGATTTTTGAACTAGGGTCTCACTCTAGCTCAGGCTAACCTGGAATTCACTATGTAGTCTCAGGGTGGTGGTCCTCCTACCTCTGCCTCCTCAGTGTTGGGATTAAAGGTGTGTGCCACCACACCTGGCTTAGTATACTCTTTTATAGCATTATTTAATTCCTGCTTTTCTCTCTACTAAATAATAATATTTTGGAAGAAAAAGTCTAACATTAAATAATTTAGGAACTATGAACAGTATTTTGCTTTGAGAGGTGTTCAGTAAGTATTCCTAAATGAATGCAAAACATAGTTGGGTATTAACAGGTGATGCAAATTATCCCAAGTGGATTCATGCTGCTATAACATAGAGGATTCAAGATTCAGCTGCTTAGAGAAGGTAAAATTGGAGGAGTCAGGAGAGAGCAACGACAAAGTTGTTCGTGGACCACCATTCCCTCCACAAAATAGCTTTGCTACAGAAGTACCTCTCAAGATTGAATGTGAGTAGGAATCACTTGGGAATCTGGATAAAATGCAGATTCCATAGGTTTTAGGTGGAGTTAAGATGGTAGCAAACATGCAAGCCAGGCCTGGTGGCTCACACCTTTAACCCAAGCACTTGGGTGGCTGAAGTAGGAGGATCACCATGAGTTCGAGACCAACCTGGGCTAGAGTGAATCCCTGCCTCAAAAAAAGGTGGGGGCTGGAGAGATGGCTTAGTTAAGATGCTTGCCTGCAAAGCCTAAGGACTCAGTTCAATTCCCCAGAACCCATGTAAGCTAGATGCACAAGTGCACAAGGTGACACGAGTCTGGAGTTCATTTGTGGTGGCTAGAGGCTCTGGCATGCCCATTCTCTTACTCTCATAAATAAATAAAATAAATAAAAATAAATATTATTGAAAAAGGAGAAATAGAAGATAAGGGTTGGAGAGTTGGCTCAGTACTTAAAAGGCTCTAGTTTGACCAGATGCACAAAGCAAGCGCTTGTACCCCCGAGCCATCTTCCCAGCCCCAGAGCTTGTTGTTAAAATTTTTTTTTTAGAGAGCAAGTGACAGGGGGCGGGGGGGGGGGGAGAATTGGCATGCCAGGGCCTCGGCCACTGTACTTGAACTCTAGATACTTGTACCACTAAGGGGGCATGTGCAACCTTGCGCTTGCTTCACCTTCGTGTGTCTGGCTTACGTGGAATCTGGAGAGTTGAACATGAGTCCTTAGGCTACGCAGGCAAGCACCTACCTTAACCACTAAACCATCTCTCCAGCCCCAGGGCTTGTTTTGATGAGGCAGTGTTGACAGCAATCCTAGTGTGTGGACTCGAGCTTTTAAAGTGGCAAGAGAAGTATTACCAAGCAGGGATGTGGACGTGGCAGACATGCAAATTGCTGCATGGACCAGCAATGCTAGCATGGCTTCTTGATCCCAGCACCCTCTCCAGAGCATCACAGTATTGGTATACTTTGGGAGCAAGTGGATTCCCTGAGTTTAGAAGAGGAAGCAGCTCTTCCGGCCCATCTGGCTCTGCAAAGTGGCACTAGGAATCATTCTTCAAAAATACTCAGTTCTCGGGCCGGGCGTGGTGGCGCACGCCTTTAATCCCAGCACTCGGGAGGCAGAGGTAGGAGGATCGCCGAGAGTTCGAGGCCACCCTGAGACTACATAGTGAATTCCAGGTCAGCCTGAGCTACAGTGAGACCATCCCCTCCAAAAAAAAAAAAAAAAACTCAAAAAAAAAAAACTCAAGATTGAATCTCATTTAATCACTTGGGAATCTTTTAAAATTTCATTCCATAGGTTTTTTTTAGCTCAGTTAAGATGGTAGCAAACATGCAAGCCAGGCCTGACCTCATTGGCAATCCTTGGGTGGCTTAGGAGGATCCTCATGGCAGACCCTCCTACCTAGAGTGCCTCCCTGCCTCAAAAAAGGCATGTGCCACCACACCCAGCTTCATTTAAATTTCTTGCTTGCTTTTATTATTAACTCTGTTCTCTGTAGTTGGACCTTGGGAATAGTTCTGAGAAGGTAATAAGGACACTGCCAGGCAGCGAAATATCTGAAATCCCCAATTGACAAGCTACAAATAGCTTGTCAGTTTCATAGATCCTGGGCAGACGATATGAGATGTCTGGGTCACAGGCAAATGACCTTATTACTCACAGCACAATAAGCAGTGTAGTAAGCTTCCCGGTACCTCAGTTCCCCTGTCCATGTCTCACATAGGGTAACAGAGGACCCAGGTAGCCATCTTCCCAGTGACCCAGCTTGTGTTAAAAAATTTTTTTAGAGAGCAAGTCTTTTATCTGGGCTCATGGGGAGAATTGGCATGCCAGGGCCTCGGCCACTGTACTATGAAATCTTTTATACTTGCTCAAGCACCACTAAGGGGGCATTCCATCTTCCAAAGCTTGCTTCACTTGCAGTGTGTCTGGCTTACGTGGAATCTGGAACTTATAGAACCCAAATCTTTTTCTGCTGAAACATGGCAAACCTCCTCAACTTTAAACCACTCTCCAGCCCCAGGGCTTTTCATGATGAGGCAGTGTTAGCAGCAATCCTAGTGTGTGGAGGGAGGCATTCCATTTTAAGAAAGTATGACCATGCTCTGGAGTCAATGGCAACATGCAAATTGCTATTTGTTGCTCATATCATGAATTATTTGATGTATGCACCCTCTCCATTCCAGCACAGTATTGAAAACACCATGGGAGCAAGTGGATTCATTGAGTTTAGCTTAAAGCAGCTCTTCCAGCCCATCTGCTTATTTGCAAAACAGTCACTAGGAATCATTCTTCAAAAATATTTGTTAAATACCATCATATCGTGGTGGCTATTTTTTAATCCAAGAAAACGGGAGGCAGAGGTAGGAGGATCATTAAAAGTTCCAGTCCACCCATAGATTACTTTTTATTTCTCATTAAATGAGCACAGAGTCATTAGCATATTAATAACAGATATGTTTATTATTACATATCCATCAGTGCGGCTTTCAATACCACTTGAACATGCATATCATCCTAGAGACGATCAGTTTTCCAGTGCTTCTTACTTGACACATTACTGCAAAGCCATTATAAATTACTGAGGAGGTATTTGGTTAAAAAAATAAACAATAAATCATACTGCCCATACAAATCAACTCTTGCTACTGGACAAGAGTTTAACAGTATTTATGTGATAATTCCTATGTTAACTGGAAAACATCATAGACATATTGCCATCTTTCTTTTTTTAAATATTGGTGCAACTTTTGGGAATGCAGATGTTTTATAAAGCCATTCATTATTAAGGAGGTAGTTTGATGCAAAATATCTGAAATCCAACAAACCTAATGAAATTTTAAAGCCTGTCAGTTTTTCAAATTAATAACAGATACACATTTATTATTCCATATCCATGATGGACCCCACAAAATACCTTTTTGAACATGCATATCATCCTAGAGACGACCAGTTTTCCAGTGCTTCTTACTTGACACATTACTGCAAAGCCATTAAAAATTACTGAGGAGGTATTTGGTTAAAAAAAATAAACATTAAATCATACTGCCCATACAAATCAACTCTTGCTACTGGACAAGAGTTTAACAGTATTTATGTGATAATTCCTATGTTAACTGGAAAACATCATAGATATATTGCCATATTTCTTTTTTTAAATATTGGTGCAACTTTGTATATTTTTGCAGATAGTTTTATAAAGCCATTCATTATTTTAGCAGGTAGTTTGATGCAAAGATTGTACTCAATTTATGAAAGTCCAATAAACCTAAATATTTTAAATTAAACCAATTATCAATTAAAAAACTCAGCACAAACACATAATTCATGCTTTGTGCCGAAGCAAGGACAGAATAACAGCAATCTTAACCCTGAAGCCTGTGATATTTGTGTCAAAGAAACAGCCTGTCTGCTCTGCATGCTTCATCAGGTAGCATCCCACGAGATTCCACAAGGCAGTAGGTCACATGGTTAACTGTTGGAAGAAATTTTAAAAATCCTGTAATTGCTTGGCTTAAAAATACAAGAAACTACAATTGGAAGAAGGGCTAGAAGTGCAACTCAGATTGAGTACCTGGCTTTACATGTGTGAAGCCTTGGGTAATTACCCAAGCACCACCCCTCTCCCCATTTCCAGAAGGAAAGGAAAATATATAAATTATACAAAAATAATTAACAAAAGGAAAATTATACTTAATATCATCTCCTTTTGCGCTTCTGTTCTTTTTCTACAACATTTTCTTACTCAGACATAATACTATTTTAAATCATTTTGTATTGAGCTTCTATCCAGTCCCCAGATGGCTGAAACAGTGTTCTAAAGACTCAATTGCTTGATAACGCAGGAAAAGATGGCATCTCAGGAGTACAGAAGGAAAGCCCAAGTCATTTCAAGGAATAAGATTTGGGTACAGAGAGTAGAAGAAAAGAAGTGCTTAAAAGATATGGGAATCTTTAGCAGAAAGGCAAATGAGTGTTAGGTCTCAGCTTCTAGGTTAAAACAACAACCCTCTCATCTTGGGAACTGCACTCGAGGCACAGTAGGTACTTGGTACTGAAGAAAACACAAGTTTTAGAATTGGACTACAACATTATTATCACCTTGCAAGCTGCTTAATTTCTTTGAGCTTCATTTTATAAAATGAAAACTTAGGAGATTTAACTTTTTCTCAAGAAAAGATTTAATCAAGTCCAATAACTAATAGCATTTAAAATATCCTTTTAAAAAGTTCATGAAAAATTGATAGAAGGAGGGAAAAGCAGGCACTGGTACACACCTTTAATCCCAGCACTTGGGAGGCAGAGGTAGAAGGATCACTGTGAGTTCAAGGCCACCCTGAGACTACAGAGTGAATTCCGGGTCAGCCTGGGCTAGAGCGAGACCCTGTCTCAAAAAAAAAAAAAAAAAAAAAAAAAGGAGGGAAGACTTAACTGGGAAAATTTATTTGTAACACTATACTTGTTGATAATACTAAATAATTCTGATTTAAAAAAAAGCTATGCCAAAATAGCTGAAAGATGAACAAAGTTGTACATGAACCTATTTTCATTAAAAAAAAAAAAAAAAAAGTGTAATTCTCTTTGCTGAGCATGGTGGCACACACCTTTAATCCCAGCACTCATGCCAGCACTTGGAAGGCAGAGGTAGGAGGATAGCTATGAGTATGAGGTCAGCCTGGAAATACAGAGTGAGTCAGCCTGGGCTTGAGTGAGACTCTACCTCAACCTTTCCCCACAAAAAGTAATTCACTAATTGATTAAAATAATGAGAGCTAAACATATGTCATATGTATGCTAGCCCTATGATGATAAGACTTAGCATAGAATTAAGTATCACACTTGCTAATTTCTAACAATTAGATCACCTAATTTTCAAGGCAACTGCAAGTCATATATAAAGTCCTAGCTATAACTGATGAAAAGAAGCCGGGCGTGGTGGAGCACACCTTTAATCCTAGCACTCGGGGGGGGCAGAGGTTGAGGATCGCCGAGAGTTTGAGGCCACTCTGAGACTACATAGTAAATTCCAGGTCAGCCTAGGCTAGAGTGAGACGACCCTGCCTCAAACATACCAAAAAAAAAAAAAAAAAAAAAAAAAAAAAAAAAAAAAAAAAGAAAGAAAAGAAAAGAAAAGAAACAAAGAATTAGGTTTGTGATTTTTTTATAGTATCCAAACATTTTCATCTTGTCAAAAAGGTTAACATTCAGCTAGGGAGATGTCTCTGGAGGTACCTGCTGGCTCTGGTTCAATTCCTAGTGCACATGTAAAGCTGGATGAGCTTGGCAAGAGACCCTGGAATGCACCCCCACAGCAACAGACATAAATAAACTCAAGGCCAATATTTCAATCCTTACCTAGTTTTTCCAGATGTATTTTTGACCACTTTCCGGAAAGACTGATTTGCAGTGGATCTAGTAGAAAGTGTTCGAGGAGAGGCACGAACAAACCCAGATGGTGGATTTTTAGGGATCTTCTTTACTAAATGAGTTACCCATTTTTTTTGTTCATCCTGAGAACATGCTAACAGCAGCATATCTCGTGCTGATGTCACATCGTAACTTACTACATAAAAAAAAAAAACCACACAATTAAAACTACACAATATTTTTAAAAAACCTATCAAATTTGTAATTTTTCAAATGTTAAAAGAATTACTATATATTTAATCATGCTTAAATAATATCCCTTTCTAAACTTAAGACTGAATTTTTTTTAACAATCAAAACCAACAGTCAAAATAAATGCTTTAAAATCAGAAACAAAAGCATGTAGATGAGAAATGAACATATTTATAGAACACTGAATTTCTTATATTAAAATAGTAACGAAGTCTGTACTTTTTCCCCTGAAAGCCCTTACTCACAAGCACCCATGTAAAAAAAATACGCCGGGCACAATCACAGATGCCTGTAATCCCAGGAAAGAGGGAGGTGGAGACAGGAGAAGGCTGGGGCTCCAGAGCCAGCCAACTTAGCTGAAAACTGGGAAGCTGAGGGTTCAGTGAGAGACTGTCTCACAGAAACCAGGCAGAAGGAATGATAAAGCCATCCCACGTGGTATCTTCCTCTGTTCTATACATGCATGCCCACAGGGCGCATGCATCTGCACACATAAACTACACACATCAAAAAAGGGTTTTTTTTTTGTGTGTGTTTGTTTGTTTTGAGACAGGGTCCCACTTTAGCCCAGGCTGATCTCAAACCCACTGTGATCCTACTATCTCAGCCTCCCAAGCCCTGGGATTAAAGGCATGTGTCACCAACTCCCGCTTCCATTAGGTTCAACACGAAATCAGTAGCTCTCTGAAAGGACTGTTCCATGTTGTTCTCAAGTGTCAAGTATCACATCTCCTGACCTAACTTTTTGTTGTTTTTTTGAGGTAGGGTCATGCTGTAGCCCAAACTGACCTGGAATTCACCCTGTAGTCCCAGGCTGGCCTTGAACTCACAGTAATACTCCTACCTCTGCCTTCCTGAGTGCTGGAATTAAAGGTGTGCACCACCACACTCAGCTGACTTCAGTAAAGAAATTCTACATTTTCTGACCTAACCCTGCACCTTAATAGAGAAATACTTTATCTTCTAATCCAATTCTTCACTTCAGTAAAGAAATATGTCTTCTTGGGCTGGAGAGATGGCTTAGCGGTTAAGGTGCTTGCCCTACAAAGCCAAAGGACACAGGTTCCATTCCCTAAGACCCACATAAGCCAGATACATAATTGTGGTACAAGTGTCTGGAGTTCATTTGCAGTGACTGAAGGTCCTAGCACACCCATCCTCTCTCCCTCTATCTGTATCACCCACTCTCAAATAAATAAATAAAGTTTCTTTAAAAAAAATTTTTTTTTAAAAATGTCTTCTAACCCTTCACCTGGATAAAAAAAAAAAAAAAAATTACATTTTCGAACCTAACTCTTCACTTTGGTAAAGAAACATTATATCTTCTATACTAACTCTTCACGTTGTTATAGAAAGTGCAACATCCAAATTATATCATTAACATTTAAATCTAAATTTTTAATTAGGTGAAAACAAACAAGCACACAAAGGCAGGTGCCATGCCTTACCTTTACATGGAGAAATTAAGTCCTCTTTCTTATCTAAGTGATCTCTGTGGCACTTAACATGGCATCTTCGGCACTCCAGAGCAGGGGGGGGCTTAAAAACATGCCAGAGAGGTTTGGCACAGGCCTCACAGTTGGCAGGGAAGTGGTAGAGTGTAGGAATGAACTCGTGGCCTTTGTGATTCTGGAAGTTAGTTTTTTCAGCTTGTTGTACTGGTTCCATTTCTACATCTTTTCTACATTCACCTTCATTTGCATATAATATCTGTAATTCGGGAACGATGAAGAAAAGTTAAACAAGATCTTAATTTATAAAGAAAAGTCCTAAATGCATGAAAACACTGAAAAAGTTTATATTTATTTCACGTATGGTACTTAGGTAAAAAAAGCCTTTAGAATCATAATTTAAAATTTTTACCTGGAATATTTTAGGAATTTCTTCAGTTTCAGCTCTGTACACATCTCCTTGGGTTACAGGTCGAACATGAAATAATTTACTAAGATGAAAATAAGTAAGTCATTACCAAATCCCATTTGTAGCAAAAGACACACAGTTCACTGAAAAGGACATACAGATGGCAAAGAAATAAATCAAAAGCTGCTCAAGGACCTGGAAAGATGGCTCAGAGGTTAAAGGGACTTGCTTGCAAAGCCTCCCAGCCCAGGTTCAATATTCCAGTCACTCATATAATGTCGGACAGACTGCAGAGAGACCCTAGTATCATCTATTACCCACCTAAAACCTTCAACGAGTATTCATGTTTACACGTTATCCCACTCAAGCTGGCCGTTTACAACTAATGCTTTAAGAGTATGAACTAAAGCACCAGTACCAGTCCCTGTTCACTTCTGCATATGTACTAACCTTAACACACTCTAAAAACACTTAAGTCCAAAGGAATGATAACAGTTTATTTAGGTTTACATTTCTCTTGCATAGCATTTACACACCTCACATTGAATTTATATTTCTAAGGTTCTTCTTCTTCTTCTCTTTTTTTTTTTTTTTTTTGGAGGTAAAGTCTCACTCTAGCCCAGGCTGACCTGGAATTCACTCTGTAGTCCCAGGCTGGTCTCAAAACTCACAGTGATTCCTCCTACCTCTGCCCCTGACTGCTGAGATCAAAAATGTGCGCCATCACACTTGGCTCTAAGCCTTTTTTATTTTTTATTTTTATTTGACCAGGGTGGGTGCACCAGAGCCTTTCAGCCACTGTGAACGAACTCCAGATGTGTGCGCCCCCTTGTGCACATGTGTGACATTGCGTGCTTGTGTCACTTTTGCATCTGGCTAAACATGGAACCTGGAGATTTAAACATGCATTCTTAGGCTTCACAGGCAGGCGCCTTAACTACTAAGCCATCTCTCCAGCACTTTTTGGTTTGTTGTTGTTTTTTGAGATAGGGTCTCACTCTAGTCCAGGCTGACCTGGAATTCACTATGTAGTCTCGGGGTGGCTTCAAACTCATGGTGATCCAACTACCTCTGCCTCCCTCCAAGTGCTGGGATTAAGAGTGTGCCACAATGCCGGGAGGCTCTAAGCTTCTTAATGAAGGTATGAAGGTTATCTTTATATACCCTCCCTCTATGATAACACAGGAAATATTTTAGAATGAACAAAAGAGGAAACACTGGGCTTATCTGACCTCTCTGGTATATCACTAGAGAAGAAGAGATATGTTTGTTTTTCCTGTTAGCATAAGCCATGGACTGTTCAGTCTGAAGGCCAAATAGTCTTATACTGTATGAGATGCTCTCTGAACTCAAAATCTCTAAATACTTGAAATAGATTTCAAGTACATGAATCAGGTATACAATTTTTTTCTTCCTCACATGTAGCTAAAGTAAGATTTCATATTGATAATGAAGTTTGTTTTTATTTTATTTTTATTTATTTGACAGAGGAAAAGGAAGAGGGAGAGAGAATGGGCGTGCCAGAGCCTCCAGCCATTGCAAATGAACTACAGACACGTGCACCACCTTGTGCATCTGGCTAACGTGGGTCCTGGGGAATCGAACCTGCGTCCTTTGGCTTTGCAGGCAAATGACTTAACTGCTAAGCCATCCCTCCAGCCTTTTTAAAAATTTTATTTTATTTTATTTTATTTTATTTTATTTTATTTTTTTTTTGAGGTAGGATCTCGCTCTAGCCCAGGCTGACCTGGAATTCACTCTGTAGTCTCAGGGTGGCCTCAAACTCATGGTGATCCTCCTACCTCTGCCTCCCAAGCACTGGGATTAAAGGTGTGTGCCACCACACATAGCAGGATAATGAAGTTTTTAAAGATAAACAGTAAAGTAGATAACACTGCTTAAGAAGCACAAATGTAGCAAAGTGTGAGTTTGAGGCCAGCCTGAGACCCTACCTCAAAAAAAGAAAAGAAGAAGAAAAGGAGGAGGAGGAGAAGAAAAAGAAAAGGAGGTGGAGGAGGAAGAAGAAGAAGCATGAAGCACATAAGCAAAATGGTTATGTCTAAAAAGAATTCATTATCGTAAGATAACTGAAGTGACTTTTACATTTGTTCCAAAGTGACTTACTCTATGTCCAGGACCATAGAGGGACTGGACTGTTCCTTATCCTGTTCATCGTTGTAGAACAAGATCTTTTTGCTGCTGACTACCACATACTGTAATGAGAAAAAGGGAAGAATTAAAAGAGCAACAGTAACTTGGTTTAGAGTGACAAGCGTATTTGCCATTTATAACTACATTACATTGTAGCATTCTAAAATCCAGTACTAATAGTATTAGTATGCTTCAAAGTAAACAATTTTAACAAAATACCAGAGAAAATTTCATATACAGTACCTGTTTCTTCCATCCATATCTTTTGATATTTCCTCTATTTGGTACAGAAAGCCAACCTTCAATTCTTGACTCTAGGAGAAAAATATGTATCTGGTAGTCAGTCTTAAATTGTAAACAAAGGAAAAACTACAGGTTGTCTGACAGCATGCAGCAACAGGCAACTGAAACAGCTACATGAATAAATGCTACAATTTGCTCGTCCATGCTTCAATCACACAAATCCACTTTAATGGCCATACAAATATTGCACAAAAAAATCCCAAGCCACTTTCCCCATAAAATTAACATTAAGTACCCAATTAAAAAGTCTGAAGTAACAATGTCTTTAAGAGCCAGGCAAGACTGAATGGATTGCAGCTTAAATGGGAGACAATATAGAAGACTTTAAATATCACTTAACATTCATATAAAAATACTTGGCAAAAAAGAAAAAAAAAAAAAAAAATGCAGCACATGGAACAAATCTGAGCCATGATTTACACAAGAAAGAGCAAGCAAAGTACAGAAGTATCCTATTACTCACAGAAGACAAGAATAGGAGAGAAATAAATAAGGAATGCAGGCAGAATCAACTAGATATAAAGAATAAGAGACAAGCATTTTATTTGATTTCTCAGTACAATATTTTGATAAACTCTGGTAAAACACTCAACAATTTCACTAAAATTGTTCAAATTTTGCTGGGACACTTAATTCTATAAACAAGCCAATTAGAAAGACTAAATATAATAAAATTAAAAAACAAGTCCAACTTATAAACTATTTTAAGTTTAGAATATCATAATTTAATGAACAGAAAAAGACACAGAGGTCAGCTGCTTATATCTAAACCAGTTTGTATGTACCATACACATTGACCATTATAATCAAGTTCTTTTATAACAATTATCACTATTGCTTAAACATGATTTTTTTTTTTTGCAAAGTAGGGTCTCACTCTGATCCAGGCTGACCTGGAATTAACCATGTAGTCTCAGGGTGGCCTTGAACTCACAGCAATCCTCCTACCTCTGCCTCCCAAGTGCTGGGATTAAAGGCGTGCGCCACCATGCCCGGCAACATGATTGTTTTGTGGTGTTGCATATTAAACCTAGGGCCTTGGGCACGCTAAGCAAGTGTTCTAGCATGGAGTTACTTGACCAGCCCTCACATTTGGGGATGGCAGTCTCAGTATATAGTTCAGGTTGGTCATGAGCCTCTATAGCCCAAGCTAGTTTCAGACTCGAGATCTTCCTGCCTCAACCTCCTCAGTTCTGGGCTCACTGATGTGTGCTTCCACACCTGGCTAAATGCAACTCAGGTTTACTACAAATGTCTGAGGAATAAAGATAACCCATTAGGAATGATTATAACAGGGGCTGGAGAGATGGTTTAGAGGTTAAGGCATTTGCTTGTGAAGCCTAAGGACCCAGGTTTGATTTCTCAGTACCCACATAAGCCAGATGCACAAGATGGTACATGCATCTGGAGTTCATTTGCAGCGAAAAATTCATTTACTAACATCAGAATAATGAGTCTGTCAAAAAGAAACTCAAATCAATTACATTTAGAAATATATTATTCAGCCAGGCATGGTGGCTCACACCTTTAATCCCAGCACTCAGGAGGCAGAGGTAGGAGGATCACTGTGAGTTCCAGGCCAGCCTGGACTAGAGTGAAACCCTACCTTGAAAGACCAGGAAAAAAAAAAGAATACTCAAATTAAGTTTTTCCATTATCAACCTTCTTATATTTAATTTTTATTTATTTATTTGTAAGCAGAGAGAGAAAGATAGAAGAGAGGAAGACAGAGAAAGAGAGAGAGAGAGAGAGAGAGAGAGAGAGAGAGAGAGAGAGAGAGAGAATGGGTGTGCCAGGGCCTCTAGCCACTGCAAACAAACTACAGATGCATGTGCCCCTTGTGCATCTGGCTTACGTGGGTCCTGGAGAATCAAACTGGGATCCTTTGGCTTTGCAGGCAAACGCCTTAACTGCTAAGCCATTTCTCCAGCCCAAGAAATTTTCCTATTAATGTGGCAAAAACTGGTGCTCTGTTTTTAAAGTCTGGTTTGGAAAACATCAAGAAGGAAAAATGGTCATTAATGGAAAAATTAGGGCCGTCTAATACTAACAACTGAAAATAAATGCCCAGGAAATCTTGACATTTGTACAAAATTCTGTATTTCAAAGTACCCCACCCCCTCCAGTTTCTCTGAGAATGTGTGCCCAAAATTTCATGCTTTCTGGTTCTGTGCTTGGGTAGGAAGTGAACTAAGCTCAATGAGAACAGATTTCAAAACAATATAGCTTCTCTTTTTCTTTTCCTTTCTCCCATGTAAAGATGTGAGGTGCATGCTAATACACCCTATTAGCTCTTACTCAGAAAGAGCCACTCTAAAACTACTTGTGACCCATATGATAATATGACAGAAAAACGGGATAAATTCCATCTTTCACATGATTTTCAGAAAAATGAGAGAAACTTAGATGGAGAACTTCTAACTCTAGACTATAAACAATGATTTGCTATGATGCACAAAAGAAATGTCAATGGATCCTGTCATCTAAAGAGAACATAATCAGATGAAAACTGACAGCCAATACTGCCAATTTAAACATCAAAGCTCATCTCTCAAGACTATTG
This sequence comes from Orientallactaga sibirica, assembly GCA_036365145.1. Classification (NCBI taxonomy): domain Eukaryota; kingdom Metazoa; phylum Chordata; class Mammalia; order Rodentia; family Dipodidae; genus Orientallactaga; species Orientallactaga sibirica. The sequence goes on from JAEOAD010000049.1 coordinate 598,222, forward strand.
AGGTTCACTTTCATATATCACACACAGCTTGAGACAGAGAACCAGCTTAAAGTGTTTCACTTAGATACAAAAGTGACTCAAGAAAGAAAATGAAACCAGTTACTGCTCAGTAACTGTAATGCATTATCTAAAAATTACTGATAGGGTTAAATCAGAGACCCTCATTCAGTCACGTTCTTAGAGACGGTCCAGCAATCTACCACTTTCAAGTTTAAGTTACTAGCCTGAGATAAAGGTGAATGAGAAAAAAGAATGATGCAGAAAATTCCTAATAGCTAATGAATATATTAATGGAGTGCTGACACCAAATCTTACTACCTAATCTCCTACATTCTCTTCAGATAACAAGTTCAACAATAACAGAAGAAAGGAAGGAATGAGAAGACCATCATCAATTAGAAGTTGCATTCAGGCAGAAGGCAAACTACAACCCTCAGGTAATTTCTATATTTACAAAAAAAAAAATTAAGACAAAGATTTTTAGAAATGAGAAATTTAGGGCTAGAGGAATGGCTTAGTGGTTAAGGCACTTGCCTGCAAAGCCTAAGAACCCAGGTTCAATTCCCCACTACCCACATAAGCCACATGCACAAGGTGACACATGTGTCTGGAGTTCATTTGCAGGGCTAGAGGCCAAGGTGTGCCCATTCTTTCTCTCTCATCTGCCTTCTCCCCCTCTCTCTCAAATAAATGAATAAATAAATAATTTTTTAAAAAAAGAAATGAGAAATTTAGGAGAGACCGAATCTAATAATGACAAAAATAACCACTGAGGAAGATTACAGGCTGAGTGAGCTCTAGACAGTTGAGAAAATTAAATTAGAACTTTTACATTGAATGAAGAAAGTTCAGAGAAATAATGGAAGGCAGTATCAATTCACTTACACATCCACTTAGAAAGCCAAATTACTAAACTTCTTTAATAAATTCATATTTCAAAAATACCATTATTTTAATTGTTGAGTAAATATCCACTCAGGGTTCTTTTAATAAACAATTGGTTTGTTAATGTTCTAAACTTTCACTCTAGCTCAGGCTGACCTGGAATTCACTATGTAGTCCCAGGCTCGCCCAAACTCACGGTGATCCTCCTACCTGTGCCTCCCAAGTACTGGGATTAAAGGCGTGCACCACCATGCCCATCTCTATTCAAGATTTTTATTGACAACAAAGAATTTCTTTACTCCAGAAGTATCTGAGAGAGTTGACAAAGATGGAATTAAACTGTAATTTCATTTTTATTATTATTATTTTTTTATTTTTTTGAAGCAGGGTCTCACTCTGGTCGAGGCTGACCTGGAATTCACTATGTAGTCTCAGGGTGGCCTCGAACTCATGGAGATCCTCCTACCTGTGCCTCCCAAGTACTGGGATTAAAGGCGTGCACCACCATGCCCATCTCTATTCAAGATTTTTATTGACAACAAAGAATTTCTTTACTCCAGAAGTATCTGAGAGAGTTGACAAAGATGGAATTAAACTGTAATTTCATTTTTATTATTTTTTTTATTTTATTTTTTTGAAGTAGGGTCTCACTCTGGTCGAGGCTGACCTGGAATTCACTATGTAGTCTCAGGGTGGCCTCGAACTCATGGAGATCCTCCTACCTCTGCCTCCCGAGTGCTGGGATTAAAGGCGTGCACCACCACGCCCGGCTTAAACTGTAATTTCAGTTAAAAAAAAAAAAAAAAAAAAAACAACTGAAGCCGGGCGTGGTGGTACACACCTTTAATCCCAGCACTTGGGAGGCAGAGGTAGGAGGATCACTGTGAGTTCAAG